>CM021103.1:229720674-229948390 GCA_007115665.2 Sequoiadendron giganteum | reverse complement strand
GAGAGAGAGAGAGAGAGAGAGAGAGAGAGAGAGAGGAGAGAGGAGGGAGGGAGGGAGAGTGAGAAGGAGAGTGAGAAGGAGAGAGAGAGTGGGAGGGAGAGAGGGAGAGAGAGAGAGAGGAGTGATTGAGTGAGAGACTTGGGAGAGATAAAGGTGGAGAGAGAGAGGGAAAGAGATAATATTTAAATATTTTATATATATTAGTAATATATATATTGAAATATTTATAAATTAACTAAAATATTGAAATAATATTTAAATATTATACATAATTCAATAAGAGATTATCATAAATTGTATATTATATATTAAATTATAAACTTTATTACATTTTTGAAATCATATATTAAAAATTGTGTAATTTTTTAAAAACTCATATCTAAAACATATCAGATATCGGATTCAAATTGGATATCCGATTTTATGAAACAAAATTTAATGCCTAGGGATTAGGCTCGGGCTTGCTTTGGAATTTGGTTCGGACTTCCCGATCCTAAGTCAACACAAAAACTGTGTTTAACAACTTACCTTGCTTTTCCAGACTTTGCCCATGTGGTTGATGACTTTTATTTTGGCCAAAATTGATGAAACGAAAAGGGTTTGTAAAGGAGCTTCTCAACTTTCTACCAATATAAATTATATTTTATTTTGAATCTTATAAATAATTATTATTCATTTTCTATTAGAATTATGACTGAAGTCTTGATTGATAGCCTGATAGAAAAACATCTATAGCTTTCAAATGGTATGACATTTTTTGAATCCAAAACATGTGTCACATTCTATGCTTGGCATACTAAAGGATTAAAAAAAAAAAAATCATGAAGTTTTGACCAAGTTAAGGTGGTTAGACATATGAGTTTATATTTTTTAAAAGTTGTAATAAAAAATTCATAATTAATTATGTACTTGAAAAAAGATTACAAAAAAATATGCATCATATCCAGACATGAGTCTTCTACTTGTATCTAAAATATTGTAAAAACATATTATTATTTTATTATGGTTAGGGTGGTCAAATAGACACCTACTTCTTATTTTTTCCCTGAAATTTAGGTACTACTGCATTGAAATTTCAATTTTTCACCAAATAGATTTTATTTTTACAAAAAATAATTTAGTAGTTTAGAAACTACATTTAATTTTCTACAGATTCTATTTTTACATATTTTTGAAATAATATAGATAACTTATTCAAATTTTTATGTCAAGTTGCCTAGCTCTGATTTTTCTGAATTTTCATTGCCACTTAAGGGCCTGTTTTTTCCATGATGATCCTACACATACCCATTGCTAGATTGAATATGAAAATGTGCATATGATGTCTTGATTATAAATGCAAGTTATGAGATGGGATTAGACAAGATCTTAATATGTGTCCTAATCCTATACAATGAGACAACTACCTCAACATATATTTAATGACTTAGGGCACAAGCATTAAATTCTAAAAGATAAGTGACGACTAATGCTTAACTAGAAAGATTTCCTCCTAGGACCTAAGTGGAATTAACATGTAAATAGGGCCTAGAAAGGAAAAACACTTATTTACACCAACACAAACCTCTTTTCACATGTCTTATAAATAATTTTGAGGGAAGTTGCAATAGTTGGGAGTTGAATGAGAAATCTTAACTTATTTCTAAGAAAATAATGAGTAGTTTGAAGATATACAAGGGTAGTTTTAGAGAATATTTAAGAGGTTGTAGATATATAGATGAAATATTGACCATTCATTCTCATCCCCAAGCATCTAGGAGTGACATGATATGGAAGAGGTCAAATCATCAAGGAGTCATGAGATGAAAGAGGTCAAAGCATCAAGGATTTTTCAACAATCATCATTATGGAGTAGCTATCAAGGAGTAGAAGAAGGATCCAACTCGGTCAAGCATCCAAAGAGGTATGAATTATCTAGCACAAATTATTTTCTCCTAAAAACATGTTGCTAGATGTTTGGATGGCGGGTTAAGTCAATATGAGACCCTTAGACACTTTTTGGAATCAGTTCTTACAAATTTAACACAAGAATTGTAGTTTTGGGACATTTTCAAAGGGATACTATTTTGTAACTAAAAAAAAGTCACTCCATGATATAAAATCATTGTAACACCATCATTTTCAATAAATTCAAAATAACTTTAGGCTTATTTTGTTGTATAAACCTTTTTCATCAATAAAACATAAGTTTTTCCTTCAAAGGACTATTTTATTGTGTATAAATTGAGTGATTGATGTGACCTTTTGTGATTTTATACATGGAATCCTTATGTTATGTATCATTCTTCAATAATTTTAAATAGAGATAATACATATGTTGTGTAGGTTATAGGTTGTTTTGTTGGTTAAAAAGGGTGTTAGCCATGAAAACATATCATTTTATTCTAAAATCAGGAATACACCAAACCTCCCTATGAAGTATTTATGCATGGGTATATCAAAATCACGAGTTATGCTAAAATAGTCTAATTGTTGATAAAGTATGTGTAAAAAAACAACATAGGTCTTAGTGTTAACCTCATACATCACCCATTAGTTTTTTTAAATTTAATTTTCTTCATCATCCTCTATCCTTTTTCTCAACAAACAATAGTATATATGTTAAATAAGGTGAGTACCAAGGGAGATAGCTCTCTATGGAGTTTGAGTTTAGTTTAGCAAAGCCCACACTTTGAGAAGTCATCCCATGTGTCAATAGGTACTTGAGTTGATAAAAAGATGATGAAGTTAACCTATCAAATATTTTCACTGTAAAGAAAGCTTTTAGAGATATGGTAATAGAAGAGTTAATTAAAAGGGATAATATTGATTATAATTCAATAAAATTTTTGGGAAACCTATATGTAACTCTAACATATTTTTGAAAAGAAATTAAAAATATTTAGAAGACATTTGAAGAAATTAGTGAAGAGTTGATAACATGGAAGACATACATAAGTATTTTAACTATTCCAAATAACAAATTTCTACCTCCAACTATATCCAATTTCAAGAATTATAAATTAATGATATCACATTTTCACAATCCATAAATATGTTCATTATTATTTATGAATTCAATTGTGTTTGATTTTCTATGTCAATGTTTTTGAATCCCACTTTGTTTCATCATCAGGACAAAAGAGAGCTAGAGGAGAAAATTATTTTTTGTAGACCAAGATAAGCTAATAAAAGAGAGAGGCAGGCTCAAAAGTTCCACAAATTTTGAGGACAAGAAAAATTTGACATAAAATTATTAACAATAGATAAAATAATTATTCTAAATACTATCTAAATAATACCAATAATATGGAAAATGATATTACTAATAAAATTAAAAAAGAAAATAAAACGTTGTGAATTGTTGAATCTTAGAATGGAGTGGTGTGGGCTTGGGCACACAAATGGGAATTTAAATTCCAAAGAAAATTGTGAGAGTGAGGATGCAGATCCTGACAATGACGATGGAAATTTTGTGTTTTATATTGGTGAGCGGTGCAGGCTTTGGTGGCTAGGTTTTGTGGTTAAAGGTGGTCTTCAATTGGAGATTTTTGAGGCTCATTGGCTTGTTGAGGAAGGACACAGGCCTAGATTTGGCTTTGAGTCAGATGAAGGAGACGTTAGGTATATTTTTTTAATAGTTTGGAGGTTGGGACCAGATGGTATCTTATTTGGTTCTTCTGCCTTGGGGCTAAGATTTCTTGTTTCTCATGTGCCTTGTAGTTGTGATGGTGGGGGAAGCATGTTGTGTTTTTTTCCCTCCTCGTGTTTCTTTTCCTTTGATGCACATAGGGGTTGCTTACTCCTATCTTTTAGTGTTTTTTTCTTTTGAGGGTGTGGTATCTTGGCTCGGGTTCTTCTGTGGTTTGATTGGTTTTGTGTTTCTCCTCTTTTAGGGCATACGGGTGTAGCAATGATTATGGTTTTTTAATTTCCTCAAAGGTTGCAGAGGATGGAAAATCTAAATCTGATGATGATGGCATTGGATTATGTGATTTCTAGTGGCTTTTGGTCATTCATGCTGATTGGTTGCATGTTGACCATTGGATTTTCTTCTACGTGCTCAGATTTTGGGAGATTCCTCTCTTTGTGTAGGTAGTTTGGCTCTGGTTTTTGCCCCTATTCAGTGTTGTTGAGGTTTTGATGGTTGTTTTTGCTTTTTCCTATCAATGGAGTGGCTTGTTTGGGACTTCTCTAGGGAACATGGTTGGGTTAAGATTAGGGACTCAGGATCTAGTGTGTCTGGTTCCTTTGGTGGTCTCTCCCTTTCTTGATGTGCTTCCTTTTCTCCTTTTCTTTTCCTTCTTTGGTCAGGTGGGGTTTTTTGATACCTTTTGCCTCCTCTTCTCTATTTTTGGGGTGTTAGTTGGCTTCTTGATCTCTCCTGATTTCTCATCCCTTACTACGATTGCTCTCTTGGTAGTTGGTGGGGTTAGGTTGGAGTTTATTTGTAGAGTTTTTTATTATAGTGAAAGAGTTGTCTCAAACCCTTTGGCGGTTTGTTTATTGGAAGGATCTTTTTCTATGTTTGTAGCTGGTAGTTGGATTCTTTGGCTTACTCTATGGTCACTCGTGGTCATCTTTTTGTTGGGCATGAAGGTTAGTGTGTCCATATTTGTTCTGGGAAGATGGGATCTATTTCTCGTGTGGTGCAAATGGGTTTGTGCTGGTGGATTGGTGTTGTAATTTTTTTTGATGGGGAGTGGCTTTAGTGCTCTTTTGGAAGTCGTGTTCTCTCTCACAACCCAAGTGGGGTTGAGGTTAATGAGTATTGGTGTTTCTAGTTTTGTTCTTAATTTCTTCCCATTTCCTCATTTTGTGACTTCTATTGAGGTGGAGTCATATCCTTTTGAGGTGGAGTTTGTGGTTTTGGTTGAAAGTAATGATCTCCTTCAGATGTCCCCCTCTTTGGCTTCTCCTATAGAGGTGGTTCTATCTCATATTAAGGTGGAGATGGTTTTGCTGGTGGGGCTTGGTGTTGCTACTGGGGGCTTATGGTTGCTTCCATTTTTGTTGTGTTGACTTACTCCTCTACTGAGGTAAAGTGTTCTAGGAGGCTAGTTTATGTTTGGGTGCTCTTGTTGCCTTGTTTCTTTTCCCTTTCCTGGATCCTATTGTGGTGTGATATGTGGCCAGGTTCAAGTTTCTCTACAACAACTTTTGATTCTTACCCCTCATGTGGGAAGAATTTGTTATGCACATTTTGAAGTTTTATTGCAGTCCAACTGTTGCTGCTAATTTGTGGCCTGGTTATTTCAAGTAGTCTTTTGGACCTACAGGTTTGTGGGTTGTTTCTTGGTTCAATAGGACTTATTTTTTCCTAAGAGTTTAGTTTCTCTTGATTGTGATGCTTGGTATGTGTTGTTATTCTGTCTTTGAACCAAGATTGTTGTTGGTTCTGGGTGTTCTGTCTCTCCTGGTTTTTGTTGACCATGTGTTCTTAGTGTTATTATTGTGCTTTTGTGGTGTCTTCATTGGTTATGTTTCATCATCAATTTTTGAGAATTTGTAGTTTGGAAGTGTCCTCTTTGTTTTGTAAAAGGTTCTTGGTCCTTTCAAAACCTCACTTACCATATCAAAAATAAAGAAAATAACCACCTGATGAAGAAATAAAACTCTCAATATCTAAATAAAAGCATTATCCTAATGAAAATAACATATCAAAAATATTAAATCCTAAAGAAGTTAACTAAAAGTATCTAATAAAAATTGGCAATTGAATATTAATAATGATTAAGGAAAGTTTTTAACTAAAAGAGTGTAACATACCAACCCTTATATGAAGTACAAGTTTCTAATTTTTTTTCTTTTGAGTAATTTAACTAACAAGCCATTACAATAAAAAAAAGAACTTTATTGAGAACATATGAACAAGATGCCATAGAAAATCACAATAAAGATTCCATTTGATTACAATAACTTCACAAGTTATAACAGTACAAGAATGCATAAATTTACATACATAACTCCAATGAGATTTAGAACAAATAGTTGTAAGATGGTCTAGGATCCTTCCTTTCAAATATTGGTTCTTATGTCACCTAATTTGGATAAGCATCACTCAAGTGCTTTTCTTCCAACCATGGACTCTTAATGTAGTCCCCTACACATCTATCATTTGATAGATGCGCCTTCCCTTTGATGAAGAGATTCATAGAGTATTTGATAATGACAACCAATTGAGAATAGTTTTGTGTCCTACATAACTAGAACTTGTAATCCCACAATCTCGAACTAGCATGTAATACTGGACCACAATGAGCTGATAGTGGAGTCTCAAAAATATTACTATCTACAATGGAGTCTCAAAAATTCCCACTAATTTTCTCAAAGTGTTCTCATTCAGTACTTTGAATGAAGGTCATCTATCACATACACTATTCAGGGCCTATTTGACTTAAGCCATCTTAAAATACACATAGGTATTTCCTTCAATGGATAATCTATCATCCCAGAGATAACCTACCACCATAGTAATCTACTTGGAATAAACCTAATTAACATTTAAGTACACAAGCTAGGTATTTCCTTCAATGGATAGTCTATCATCCCAGAGATAACCTATCACCATTTTACATACTTGGAATAAACCTACTTAACAAGTAAGTACACAAGCTCTCTCCCATACTAGATTAACTATCCTAGGAGTAAACACAAGATTTCCCATTTAAATTAATAACTTAGCTAAGTTTATCACATGTGCCTCTCGTGTTCAATCATATCTAGTATATAATACCTATGAAAAACACCCATCTCCTATTATGGAGTACTTAAAAGAACATCATGAAAACAACATAAAAGCTTCAATTTCCTTTTCGAAGACACTCTAATTTCTGTACTGAACAAACTGGAAAAGACAACTCAAGCATACATGAAATACACATCATTCATAAGTAAAATAACAAAGAAGAATAGATCCTCATGCCTTCTATCACTTATCCAAATAACAATCAACAATGTAGCCCTTTCCAACAATAAGCTTGACAATCAAATTCTCTAGAATGTCACAAGTAATCTCTATCTCTCAAGTTGATAGCTTACTTCTCTCAACAATATTTTTTCTCACAAACAAAATAGAACTCTCCCTTTCTCACTCACAAAATAAAACAGATTATGGATCGAAATAATGTAGTTTAAAGAGTTGAAAGAAGAATGCAAAAAGATGCATCCTTTCAAATGAAATGGCTCAACTATTTATATAGATTCAAGGTAAGTTCTTAGCCTATAATTTAGGTATGAAAATGGATAGAAAAATCCATGCTAAGCAACACACAAAACACAACATAAAGGTGGTGACTTAACAAGTTCATACTCAACAAAATCATCTACAAATCAACTTGCAATATTGACAACAAACAAAGAATTATTCAAATCTCCATATGCTCAATTTGAATTACCTTATGCAATAGACATCCATAGAAATTGGGTTTCTAGAGGTGGCGTAAAATTCATCCACACTCTTCACTTTTGGCATAGTTTCCTTGCCATAAAAAACAATCAACTACCAATTTTGTAACACCAAGCATCCATTGTCTCGATTTGGAGATGAGTCGACTACATTTGACAAAGTAATCAATAGATGTATAAAATATGGTAGATATGTTTACCAAGTCAAAGTTAATCTTTATTATAGGCATTGACTAAGTTCATGCGTTGCATCGACATAAGACAATGACTCTAGGTCATCCTCTAATACATTGTACAACATACATACAGATTGGCCCCTATAACTTGCAATGCGTTTGTCTTTATATTCTCCAAAGACTATGCTAAATTCTTTAAGTGACGAACAATAATAGTTTATATCAAAATCTAGTCTTTTCACTATAATTTTCTCATTAATAGTCAAAATATTCTCTCCAAGAAAGCAAGTGAAAGCTTATGCATAGAGTTTCATTCACTAACTATTTACATAATGTGTGGCCTCTTTGTAGTCTTGTTATTCCATAGTGCAATGTGTGGCCCTTATTTCACTATGCCTTACCTATTTTATATGTAGCGCTACCTATAATGTGTTGGCCTCTAAAATTATTAATATCTCCATCCATTGCGCTTATGTTCTAGCAACTTCTAACTATGCCCTCATACTATCTCATTCCTTACGTGGGTTAAGGCATTTTATATAAATTTTCTCTTATTAAGCCACACCTTTCTTTATGCTTGTGCCATGTAGATGCCTTCATACATTATTAATCTACTAAATATATATGCCATTATATATATACACATATATCGTATATCACTGTTTTCACATATATTCACATATAATATTAATCGGTTCCTATATATATAATCTTCATATATATATATATTTATATTTATAGCATTAAATATTTTCTATGCTTATATTTATAAATATATATATATATATATTTCAATAGTTAGAATTAACGCTAAATCATATATACATATGTACATGTATATATATACTAATATATATATAAATCTCTTTCCAATCAAGTAGGCATACATTCGATACACAAAGGAATACGAAAAGATAATCTTATTATATATCACATCGACTATATATATATAAATATATACATACCCCTCTATGCTCATGTATACATACGTATACATGTATTTATGTATATATATATATACATTCAATTGCACCATTAAGCACATATACCTGTATTCCTACGTATGCATATACAAATACACATATACATACATATAAATATTTAATATGTTCACACATATATCAGGTTATCATATTCTCATCAATAAACATATTTATTAACTGTGTATATATTGACATATACATAATTGATCTGTTGTGTGAGTATGTTTGTAAGTATTTGTACTTACACATATATGCATATGATTATGCTCTCACACACGGCTCAATGTATGTATATACTCATATACATGCATACTTTTGACGTAGATATGTATCAACATAAATCTCAAAAACACATAAACCTGAAACACATAACAACATCATATGGTTATAAATATATATTTATATATGCACTTATACATATATATATGCATGCTTGATAAATAGCATTAACACTATCCCTCATATATATATGTATATGTATATATACTGATATATATATTTATATCTTATGTCAATCAAGTATGTATACATTTGATATAAAAATAAATACAGATGAGTAACCATTCATGTATAATAATAATATATTATATATATAGAAATTTATATATGTCTATACACACTCCTTTATTAATATTTTACGCTTATGTGTATTTGTACATATATACAAATATATATATATATACATATATAAATCATGTTAGTCAAATGATCCACACAATCAAGCATAGAAAGGTAAGGACGGAACTCACAAGTTCAAACAGTTAACATCACCCTTTATTGCACTCAATAGTAAAAAAGACCCTTACAAATTGAGACACATCAAACTAAGGATGGCTTACCTACTTCCTACAAATTGACTCAACTCAATCATTCTAATGTGGTGTGTGTATGCTTAGATAGTTTTTTAATTAGTTACCTGACCAAGATATTATCCTAAGTGATACTTCTCCTCCACTTGGAGGAATGCAAATTTACCTACAACTACTAACACATGATCATGGTAGTTAGTTTCTCAAAAAATATGTAGCATATGTAATACATCTCCAAAGTTATAATATCAATTCAATAACCATCCATTCACATATATGCAATAATTTTCCATGAGATAACATCAGATGTGATAGCATACATTCATAATGTATTGATAACAAAGTACAAGCACAATTTACTCATCTCTAGAATTCACATTACATTCACATTTTACCCTATGTAGTAACAATAAATAGTAATTGCATAATTGGGGTGTAACATACTTTCCCCTTATTGAAGTATTTGCCCTAGATGATCTATAACACTTTAACACATAGATAAATTCAAATAAATTTTTATGTACTATTCTCAAAATACGTAAGCTTTATAAAACATTCATCCTATGTAGCATTACTTCTTGCAACCTTGTCCTTCATAGACCTTGCATCGAGTGCCTTCTCTATTGCATAGGAAAAATTGTATGCTTCACACATAGTGATTGGAAATCATTGGCGCATGAATTTATCCTTAGTAAAATCCCATTAGAAAAGTAATAATGATGCATTGTGAACTTCCCATGGGTCCCATCCTTCCCCTTTAGTATTTACACTTTTAGACAACTCAAAAACTGAGTCTGTCCATCACTTACACATCTATTTTTCCTTATCATAAAGTATTGCTCTTGATTACTTGTTCATCTTGAGCATAGCACTTCTCTTAGACATCTATCAAATTTAGATACTACTTCATACTTAAGATTTTTATCGACAAAGTTTCATCAACCTCTTCAATCTATCACTCCTTTTTGACAATCTATCAAGTCTATGGTTGACCCTATTTCTAAGCCTTTTTCAGCCTAATAGAGTTTCCAACTTTCCTTTCCAAATAATGGTCCAAAACTCAATGTTATAAGTTTATAAATCATTCAAGATTTTTACCATTTTTGTCTACTTGGCTACAATAGTATATTGCACATTCATTGAATTGAATGTCTCATAGTATGAGCATGGTTGACACATCCCTATCACTTTTTCTCGTTCACAATTGAGACAATATTCTCAAGAATACTAAGAAAATACCTCACACAATATATTATTTAGGACTGAAGTCCTATAAGTCAGTTTTTCAACCAACATTGGTTCCCTTAGTGATTCTATCCACCAAAATATTATGCCAGTTCTACCGACATAGATAGATTGATCTATATTGTGTTCTTCCACTCTCCCTCTAGAATGTCAAGAGAGTACACATGTCCTACCGATGATCACATATTTTCCTCATATCCTAGAACACTATAAATTGTCTTGCCACATTCCGTGAAGCCACTTACTCTATCTTTTCCTAGGTTACAGTGGCTCCTCATTTGACAAATAAATTTGTCATTCCAATGTCCTAACTTTGACATCAATTTCCTCGTTTCATTTCTGAATCTTCCAAAATTTTGGGTACATAGGTTCTTTTATATCCAATAATATTTTATTCTTTGACTAATTCAAATACTATTTTATGATCTCATGCCACCTTTAGTTCCCAGGTAATAATGGTTAGTATTTTTGTGGGGATAAATCTCCTTTATTATATAACATCCATAACTTAGATTTCTTTCATCCTTGGATTATTTCCAAAGATTCAATTCATCTTTTATTTCAATCTACTTTTCTTGATAATAATTGGTACTAAATATGAGTATTAATCATCATTCAATCATGTTGGTCCCTAGAAGATATCAAATTTAATTGCATACCTCATTACCAAGCACAAACATTTCTTATTAGCTCCATTGATTCACTTAATTACATAGGTTAGTCCCATATTTGGTATACCCTAATTCTAGGATAGAGTCATCAATCAATAACTAGTCTAATGTTATAGGTTACTCTAATCCTATATGTTCCAATCCAAACCAAATGTATAACTCAATCAGGTAAGTTATTCCCAACTTATAGTTGTCAATGAGAGTCTAGTACATATCTCAACCAGCCAATAGGTATAACTTAACCTAAGGTTTCTCTCAAGAGTAAGGTATGGTCATGTGATCAATCAAGTAAAGATAATTTATGTGGTTGCACAGCATCACATCCTGCCTTATATTTCATACCATCTCTATGGCTTTAAAGCTAAACCTTTTCATCCCTAGGTCTCTTAGCATAGTAAGCTTACAGTGTCAAGTCACTTCATGACATGGATTTATTTCATAATATGTAGTATTACTACCTATGTATGGAAATAACATCATTATCTAAATCACCCATATAAGGTATATAGGAGTGTAGAGATAATTTCTTCCAATTTCGAGTAATTTAGATCTTCCCTTGTCTATCACATAGACAATGATAAAATTATTCGCCTATCCTTTCTTTAAGGCATCAATGATAATATCATTTGATATTACCAATCAAATTTCTACAAGGTATGGTGTAATTATAGGTCACAATCCTTGACCCTTCCACTATTTTTCTCCAAAAATTCCAATACATTTTTCCTTTGTGGTAATAAAATGTATGACTTAATTGACATCATGACTTGCGAAGAAGTCATTAGTTTTTCTAAATTTAGAATATATTCATGAATTTTTTTGGTTGGGGTACTCAATCCGATTCAATCCACTATTTTACTTCCCACCTTAGTGTTTTCACTAAATTTGATCAGCTCAAATTTAAACTCCTAGCATACACTTGCTTCCTTTAAAAAAAATTGTCATTCCTTGTTGTTGGCTTCATATTGAATTTTTATTGCCTCAATGACATACTTTGAATATAATTTTTCCAAACGTTAGACTCATCATTGATTATATTCCCATAGATTCAATATTTTGGATCATCTAATAGGAGATCTAATGAATAATCAACAACTTAGAAGTTAAGAAGTTCACTAATATTCTCATTCTCTTTCTAATAACCTATTGGTTTTTTTCCAACTGAGGATTTGTAATTCCCTAAGAGGTAGCCAACCTCTATATTCAAGAACTAACAAAGTTAGTGGCCAACTAATGAGATTCATTCAAAGATTGAGATCTCCTGCACTTTTGGCTCTGTGAAACCAAGGAGGGTTTTCTTGAGTGTGTTCATAAAAATGTTTTATGACTTGGTAAGAACACTTGGGCAAGTGCATGGAAATGGGTAGCAATTCCGTGGACACCCTAAAAAAAAAGTTAAAAAGCATAATGTGAGTGCGTTATAACGCGCTCGCGTTATGTCTTCCGTTAAACCTAGGCAAGGTCCCTTCGGCCACAATTACAAAGCCATAATGACAGCGCGTTATAACGTGCTCATGTTATCTATAGTTAGAAGAAAAAAAACAAATGAAAATCTCTCATTTACATTTCGACTGGATTTTTTGCTCCACCTGCGGCCAAAAACTCCAAAATATCGTGCTCACGTTCTAGGAGAAGAATTTCTTCACCAAGAATCTGAATTTCTTCACAACGATGGTGCCACGATGACGAGGAGCTGTAAGAGGTAAGGATTCTATGCTTTTTTTTTTTAATTTGTTAGTTTTAGGTTGAATTTGATATCTATTTGTTTAAATTTTTAGGAGATGCAAATCAACCTGCAAACCCTCAAAATCCTCAACAGGAGGACCAACCAAATCCTCAAGATCAAAATCAACCACAACATCAACCTCCTCCACCAATCACTCAACCCCCTCCTAGCACTCAACAAAATTTAATGAGTGAAATTGAGAACAACAAAAAATAAATTGAGGATTTGATCAATAGGTTGAGTGATCCAAATGGTTCAACCATAGAAAGAATGACCCTAGAAAATTCATTGAAAGATATGTTAACAAACGTAGATTCAATTAGCAAACAAATAACTGGATGGGAAGATAGGAGGCAGGCAGCTAGGGAGTATTATGCAAATAAACTATCATACAAGGATGTGAAAGATTTAAAAATAATAAAAGGTGATTTGTGCTCATTATTCATCGACCCACGCACAAATCAAAATCTTACCCTCAATGCGAAGAGGTTTCCTATCCATTGGTGCCACCACCAAAAAATTAAGGAGTGGTTTTATGATAGGTGTTACATGGTCTTTGATTACCCACCATGCAACAATTGCGAGGTCCCACAATATTTCCTTAGGAAACTATACAGTGATATAAGGGATTTCCAGGGGAGAGGTGGGGGGTTAGCTCAGGATAGACCTGGTGCACAGTCGGATCCTACACGGTAAGGTAGACGAGCTCTCGCTAGGCCACCTCATGAGCACATTGTTATGCCTTCCATCATGAAGGAAAGTGCTGACGTAGAGACATTGCAGGCAATCAACACTTTGACCCAGAGTGTCATCCATCATACTAGCCCTATTCTACAGCGCCATCCAGGGGAGTCTTCTAGTGGTGGTCTTCGAACACATGTGTGTCAATCTTGCGGGGCTACTTGTTCACATGACCCCACCGACCCTCAGGAGACTGGTACATAGGATCCGTCTGCAGCTATGGAGATGGAGAGGGCAGCTGAAATTTTGCATGAGGCATATGGCATTGATAGTCAGGTAAAATTTAGTGCATGTGTTCATTGAATTTAATTTATTAAATTTTGATTTTGAAATGCAAGATTAACTAAATTTTTTTTTATGATTTTAATAAAATTGCAGGGTCACAGTGTTGAGACTGGATACACCGCCCCCCCACCAACCTATTTTTGCAACACCTATCGCTAGGGTATGTAACTAGTAAACAATTATAAGTTTATTGCATATTAATGGCATTGTTTTACGAATGGTAATCTAATATGCAATTTTGGATGTTGAACAGACTAATATTGGAGGTTTTGATGGAACAATTCCCAGTGGCGGTGGATTTACTCAAATCTTCACGCAAGAAATAGAATAAAGAGTTTAACTAATGGATCAAGTACTTAATAGATTTGTGTAGTTTAGACATGCACATCGTTGATTACGTTGAATAATTTGTTGTTTTATTTTTAGTTGTTATAAGACAATACACCTTTGAATGTGACGAGGGCAATGGATAGTGGTGTGACATCTGCTATACAATCCTCGATGGTTCTGACAGAAGAGGTATGTGGCGAATTAGTAAATTTTAATTTACATTTTTTGTTATAGATGTTAGTTAGTGAGAAATCAAACCATTATTGATTCACATAGATTTTGTCTATTTGCATGGTTTATACAGGGCTTGAGCACGCCTGAGCATGGGCGTGAGGATATTTCCCTCATGGACATAGATCGTGAGATGGTTGTAAGTGATTATTTTGTCAAATATATCATTTTTTATAATGTAATTTCTATATATTCATGTCTTTACTTATTGTAACAGTTAAAACTTCACCATGAAATAAACCCTAGGAGGAGTAGCAGGGGCACTCCACGAGCGTAGCAAAAATGAGTGATAGAACTATCACCATCTGAGCGAAAAGGAAAGGGAAATATTTTATTTCTTAGGCATGGAGAGCAATGAATTTTGATTCCAGAGTCCTTTATTGTATGCTCGCATGGCAGTTTTGTACATATTTTTTATTGGACATATTTGACTTTGTATGCCTAGATGGCATTCTCATAGGCCTACATGGCTATTTTGTACATATATTTCATACTTATATCGACATATATTTATGTATGCCTACATGGCTATTTGGTTAATACAAATATCTTTTTTCGATGCCTGTCCATATTTGCATTCTAAATTGATGGTTCAATAGATATGGGTTATGTATATTCAAGTGTATACTTTACAACTTACGTGTATACTTTGTGACTTATGTGTATTCGAGTGTATACTTTGTGGCTTACATGTTTTCATGCATATACCTTGTATTCGTGCATATACTATGCTTTAATTTGTGTATACTATGTATTCGTGTGTATAATTTTTGAGGCTTACGTGTTTATGAGTACTTGTAGTTCCCTTATTGACATGTACATGTTTGGCTTATTCACATGTATAATTATTAATTGGTTAGCCCTAGCATTGATCTATGTCATCCTCAATGCATGATCCTTGAGATGGAGTAAGTACACCCTCAAGGTCAAAAGGACTTTCGCATGCATTCTTCGTAGGCTCATTTTGGTAGTGAACCAAAAACCTCTTGCATCATTGAAATGAAAAAAAAAATCCTTTATAGCAGGTCTAAAGCCATTATCATTCTCCATCAGTTCTTCATGTATCCACTCCCCATTAATGGTTGTCTCATGACCTTCATGAAACCAAGCACTTATCTCATTTGTGATAGAATAAATGTATGAAGATTTATCTTCCTCCTTATGAACCATTCATTATCATGAGAGATGGGTTATTGTGAACCACTACTAATGAATCATGGGTCAATGAGTTTGACTTGTAAAACTACACGATTGAATCCTAATAGCATTATCACAATATTTATATATCTAAATGTGTTATTTCCTTTAGCTAAAATTTGTGCTTATACTTATGTGATTGATGTATGTTTGTGTATGGGATCATAGTAATTTCTATTTGATGATGCTATTATTTCTTTAAGGTTTATTTATTAAAGGGTGCATGAAACAAGTTTTAAATCCTTACAAATGTTTGAATTTCTTAGGTTTTTCTATTTTTCGAGTATGGGCTCCGAGCCCGAGTCCAAATCAAAAAATGGCTTGTCAAGTCTGAGGCAAGTCCTAGTCTTGTAACACTGGTGTGAACACATCGAGGAATAATGTATATGCCGATGAAGAGAGAACCCATCCTTGTTTCCAAACAAACCATGGTATAGATATGGTTGGTCGAGATAAAACATCACTCTACTGGATAGTTTGAACCATAATCTTTCAGGGCTACAAACACACCTTCATTATGTGTGTTCTTGATCCTACTGAAGAAATGGTGGAACATGTTGTAGATCAAATATTGCAACCCTAAGTCCACAAGAAGGTTACTTGTCCTGATTTCCGTAAATGTCTTTAAGATGTTCATCCTTCTTGAGTAATGTGAACTATTGATGTTTTCTAGATCTTTGAAACTATCTACAATCATGTGCAATACTATAGAAGCTAGAGCTATATCTAATACTACAAATGACTGCTCAATGGAATCGTGATAGCAATATCACAATTTGACACATTGTAGAAAATACCTCCTACTTATCAATTGATGAGCTAGAGTGATGGGGAGTTCTATCCCTCAAGTGATCTCTTGCTCTTCCCAAGACCTATTCTCTGGTCTTCCTAGGGTATTCCTCTCTACCCTACTTAGGTATCACTCCTAAAACCCTCTCACCACGTAAGACTCTCCACCAATTTAAAATTCTTCTCCATCACTCCCAATCCACCACTAAGCTTCCTTGGGCTCCACATTGACCCAAAGTGTCCTAACCACTCTAGGGCTAGGGAAGCGTATCCTAGTTGTTCCTTTGTTTATTTTTCTCCTCGCTGATCCATCTTATTGGATTATTTCACCTTTTACCCATCACTTTCTTGAAAAACTCAATTTTAGGCCTTGTAGCCTTTTGCCCCAATTTGGACTCCTAGAACCCGTTTTCTTGACTTTTCTCACAAAAATTTGTAACAACCCCCAAATGTTTTTGTAGATTATTTCTTTTGACCATCAAGGCTCCAAGATTTACTAGGCCTTAGGTCCTACAAGTTTCTGTACATATGATTGTCCTCAAACCCCCTATTTTCAAGGGTTCCTAGGGTTTTTGGCTTTTTCCTTCTTTGAGAGCTTCAACGACCTCCTCAGCTCTCCTCATGGCACACACATTACTGAGATACATGTTCCTACACTCTCATACTCTTGATTGGCACAAACCAATCCATTTAGCAACTCTCCTTGTTGCTGTCCTCTCCAAGCTACTAGCTAGAATGCACTTGCACTCGCATAGTGCTTGATGATTTCATCATCTTCCTTGCAAAACAAGACCCCAAAACCTATATGTACACTATTTACTTAGTCCCCAACTTGATTCAAAGTTTCCATGAGAGGAAATCCATGGGAAGTCATGTGGGTCTCATTATTCACAAAACTGGCCTGAACCGGCAGTGAGACCAAGAACACCAAAAACTTGCAAAAAGATAACCAGTTGGTCTAGATGACTAATATAATGATACAAAAGGTAAGTAAGTGACACAAATTGAAGACTCAAATCATTATATAAGTCCTTTCAATCCATTCTTGACTGGATGAAGGCTCAAACACAAAAATTCAATAAAAACTTGCTCTCTTCCAATCACAAAAATATACTCTCCAAGTCTCAGTTCATGAAAACAATCCTCCAACCCAGGTATTAGGGTTTTTTTGGACCTTATATACCTTTCTCCCATGTGCTAGGACCCTTGGGTCAGGCTTAGAGCATCATTAATGCCATTTTCCAACTTTTAGGACAAATAGCTAAGGCAACATTGCTCAAAATGCTCACATTGTCCAAGACTTACCCAAACCGCAAGCCCCTAAAAAACCTATTTACAATTCACTCATCAAAAAAAATCTTGGGAATTTACATCATAGTCCTTATTCCCTTGGTGGTTGGCTAGAACTACCTACAAGCCAAAATTGCAAAGATCTCTCCAAAAGACCTTAAGGTGCTCCTGCACCATTCTCCCCCCTGCAACAAAGAAGTTAAGGAACCTGTGGTGTCAAGAGCTCCTCACTAATTCCATTCTTTTTAAAGTCACTTTTTGCTATCCAAGTAGCCTCTAACTCTAGTTGATGTCTCCACTTCACTAGGTGCTCCATGTATGTCTTATGCCTAGTCTTCTTCTTCACCCTTGAGTCTAGAATCTTTTCCACTTGTGGTCTGATCTGATCAGGTACCTTGAGTTTGACCACATCCTTACTCACCTTAGCACTATATTGTTCCTCATCCATTTCCGGTCCTTTATACTTCACCAAGTCCTTCACATTGAAGATAGGAAAAATGGACATCTCCTTGGGTAACTCCACCTTGTATGCATTGGATCCATACTTAGCCAACACTTTACATGGCCCTATCCTTTTCATCTATAGCTTACTTAGTATGCCTTTATGTAGTCTTTCCTTTTTCAAGTATACCATCACCAAATCACCTATTTCAAATTGTAGATCTCTCTTCCCTTCATCTCTTTTAGCCTTCAACATCTGGTTAGCCTCTATTAATGTCTTCTTTACCTTCTCATGAACCTCTCTCATTGACTGAGCAAAATCATCAGCATGTCCACTGATTCCTTCATAACCTTTTATGTCTCTTAGCTCAAGTACACCCCTTGGATGTAACCCATATACAATTTCAAATGGGCTCTTACTAGTAGACCTATTTTTACTATAATTGTAGGCAAATTCTACCTGTGAAATGACTTGTTCCCATCCTTTTCCATACTCCTTAGTTAGACACCTCAACAAGTTACCAAGTACCCTATTTATCAAGATTTATGGTGAGGTTCTCCTCTTGAAGTTTCTACAACACAAGTTCTAGGTGCTTCATATGTTATTTTGTTTAGCTAAAGATGAGAATAACATCTAAGTAGACTACCACAAAGACTCCAATAAAGTCCTTCAAGACCTCATTCATCACCCTCATAAAAGTGCTAGGTGCATTTTTAAGCTCGAATGGCAATACTAACCACTCATATAACCCCTCTGTGGTTTTAAAAGTTGACTTCCATTCATCTCCCTCTTTCATCCTAATCTCGTAGTAGCCACTTTTCAAATCAATCTTGGAGTAGTACTTAGCATCCCCTAAATAGTCCAATAAGTCTTCTATCCTAGGAATAGGAAACCTATATCTAATGGTTATCCTATTTATGGCCCTAGAATTAGTACACATTCTACACTTATCTCCCTTATTAGGTGCCAACACCACTAGAACAACACATGGGCTTATGCTTTTCCTGATCAACCCTTGGTCCAAAAGTTCTTGAACTTGCCTTGCTATCTCCTTGTTCTTCTCTGGTGTCATTTTGTATGCAGCCTTGTTAGGCAATGTTGCTCCTGGTAAAAAGTCAATTTGATTACTAATTGCCCTCTTACGTGGTAGTGTAGCTAGTGTGCCTTCACAAATGATATCCCTGAACTGATCCAATAGTTGCTTCACCTATGTTGTCATAGGTAGCTGACTAGGTGAATCCTCCTCCTTTGGATTCAACATGATTGCATAGACAAATCCTTCTTCCTCCTTCATGTCTCATAGGAATTCCTTTCGACTCATCAAAAGTACAATGGATTCTACCTTTTCCACTGTGCCTTCTTGGGGAAAAAACTTTGTGGTTAAGCACTTGAGCTGGAGTACACTGGAATGGGTGACCTCCTAAGGTGGCCTAGTGCCTCACCTCAATGAGCATCACTTAGATGCAATGAGTGCTAAGTGGGCCATTCAATATCATTTCAAATTTGTTGCTTTAAGCAACTTACAAATTTGCAATTTAAGACTCCTCCAACCTAAGGGATCGATCTGGTGGAACATAGCTTAGAGTGATTTCACATATTTCGGTGTAAAAGAGGACCATGCCTAGCATAAAAATACCTATTTGAACATGTTGGAACAGTCTGCTTGGTCACACAAGTTGCAGAATGAAAGTTGCACCACTCTGCAACTTTGCACTGCTTGCATTTGATGTTTTTTCCATCAAGTGAAAATCTTCCACCACTGGAAAACCACTTTGAGATAGCCAAAACCGAGAGAGGTTTTTGTAGATAGGATCAATGTGATCCTATAGGATCAGATGAGAATTTTCTAAACATCACGACATCTAAGTAATAGCATGCTGAAGTTCGCAGCCATTTTGCACTTTGGACCCTTAAGGGATCGATCCGGTGGAACATAGCTCAAAGTGATTCCACATGTTTCGGTGAAAAAAAGGACCATGCCTAGTGTAAACATACCTATTCATACATGTTGAAACAATCTTCTTGGTCACATGAGTTGCAGAGCGAAAGTTGCACCACTTTGCAACTTTGCACAGCTTGAATTTGACACGTTTTCCATCAAGTGAAAATCTGCCGCTACGAGAAAACCACTCCAAGATAGCCAAAATCAAGAGAGGTTTTTCTAGAGGGGTCCAACATATTTCTATAGGATCAGATGAGAAGTTTCTAAGTGTCACGATATCCAAGTAATAGCATGATGAAGTTTGCAACTATTTTGCACTTTGGACCCTTGAGGGATCGATCTGGTGGAACATAGCTCAGAGCGATTCCACATGTTTCGGTGCGAAAGAGGGTCATTCCTAGTGTAAAAATACCTATTTAGACATGTTGGAACAGTTCGCTTGGTCACACGAGTTACAGAGCGAAAGTTGCACCACTTTGCAACTTTGCACTACTTGAATTTGACACCATTTCCATCAAGTGAAAATCCACTGCCACAAGAAAACCACTCCAGGATAACCAAAATTGAGAGAGGTTTCTCTAAAGGGGTCCAACACCTTTCTATAGGATTAGATGAGAAGTTTCTAAGTATCATGGTATCCAAGTAATAGTATGTTGAAGTTTGCAGCTATTTTGCACTTTGGACCCTTAAGTGATCGATCCAGTGGAACATAGCTCGAAGTGATTCCACATGTTTTAGTGTGAAAGAGGACCATGCCTAGTGTAAAAATACCTATTTATATGTGTTGGAATAGTCGACTTGGTCACATGAGTTGCAGAGCGAAAGTTGCACCACTTCGCAACTTTGCACAACCTGAATTTGACACCTTTTCCATCAAGTGAAAATCCGCCACCATGAGAAAAACCACTCCAAGATAGCCAAAATCAAGAGATTTTTTTCTAGAGGAGCCCAATGCCTTTCTGTAGGATCAGATGAGAAGTTTCTAAGTGTCACGGTAGCTAAGTACTAGCATGCTGAAGTTTGCAGGCATTTTGCACTTTGGACCCTTAAGGGATGGATCCGGTGGAACATAGCTCGGAGTGATTCCATGTGTAGAGGACCATGCCTAGCATAAACATACCTATTCAGATGTCTTGGAACATTCTGCTTAGTCACACAAGTTGCAAAGCGAAAGTTGCACCACTTTGCAACTTTGCACTGCTTGAATTTGACACCTTTTCCATCAAGTGAAAATCCGCTGCCATGAGAAAACCACTCCAAGATAGCCAAAACCGAGAGAGGTTTTTCTAGAGGGGCCCAATTCCTTTCTATAGGATTAGACAAGAAGTTTCTAAGTGTCACGATATCCGAGTACTAGCATGCTGGAGTTTGCAGCCATTTTGCACTTTGGACCCTTAAGGGATCGATCCGGTGGAACATAGCTCGAAGCAATTCCACGTGTTTCAGTGCAAAAGAAGACCATGCCTATCATAAAAATACCTATTCAGATGTGTTGGAATAGTTTGATTGGTCACACGAGTTGCAAAGCGAAAGTTGCACCACTTTGCAACTTTGCACTGCTTGAATTTGACACCTTTTCCATCAAGTGAAAATCCGCTGCCATGAGAAAACCACTCCAAGATAGCCAAAACTGAGAGATTTTTTTCTAGAGGGGCTCAACGCCTTTCTGTAGGATTAGATGAGAAGTTTCTAAGTGTCACAGTATCCAAGTACTAGCATGCTGAAGTTTGCAGCCATTTTGCACTTTGGACCTTTAAGGGATCGATCGGGTGGAACATAGCTCAGAGTGATTTCACATGTTTCGGTGTGAAAGAGGACTATGCCTAGTGTAAAAATACCTATTCGGATGTGTTGGAATAGTCCGCTTGGTCACATGAGTTGCAGAGCGAAAGTAGCACCACTTTGCAACTTTGCACAGCTTGAATTTGACACCTTTTCCATCAAGTGAAAATCCGCCGCCATGAGAAAACCACTCCAAAATAGCCAAAACCGAGAGATGTTTTTTAGAGGGGCTCAATGAATTTTTGTAGGATCAGACGAGAAGTTTCTAAGTGTCATGGTATCTGGGTACTAGCATGTTGAAGTTTGCAGTCATTTTGCACTTTGGACCCTGAAGGTATCGATCCGGTGGAACATAGCTCAGAGCGATTCCACGTATTTCGGTGTGAAAGAGGACCGTGCCTAGCATAAAAATACCTATTCGGATGTGTTGGAATAGTCTGCTTGGTCACACAAGTTGCAGAGCAAAATTTGCACCACTTTGCAACTTTACACAACTTGAATTTGACACCTTTTCCATCAAGTGAAAATTCGTCGCCATGAGAAAACCACTCCAAGATAGCCAAAAACGAGAGAGGTTTTTCTAGAGAGGCCCAACTCCTTTCTATAGGATTAGATGAGAAGTTTCTAAGTGTCATGGTATCCAAGTAATAGCATGTTGAAGTTTGCAGCCATTTTGCACTTTGGACCCTTAAGGGATCAATCCGATGGAACATAGCTCAAAGCGATTCTATGTGTTTCGGTGCGAAAAAATACCATGCCTAGTATAAACATACCTATTCAAACATGTTGGAACAATCTGCTTTGTCACACGAGTTGTAGAAAAATGTGTACAAATTGTTTACATGACCTTTATATGACTTTTTTCACATTGTTTACATTTCAAAATTCAAAGTTTACAAATTTTCCTACTCAAGGCATTTATAGAACAAGGTGCTACTACACCAAACATGAAATTCAACCTTACAATATTTGAGTATATCTCATTATGTAATTAAATCTTTTTACAATGCCTCTGGCATTTCATTCTCTTGGATCTTTTACAATGTCACTCATACATTCAAGATTCTCTTTAAATTTCTACATCATAGGTGCTCATCACGAGGTTAACTTCAAATGTGTAACTTGAGATTCCCTCGCTAAGCTTCACATGCTCTCTTACAATGGCTTGAAATAAAAATTGAGATTTTTCAAAATCATCAAAATAAGTATGTTGCATTGCTTTTTTGGTTGAGATTTTCTTTGATGGCTCTTAAGTCAACATTTTTTGCAACGAAAGATCAATCAACCCTTAGTAGTTTACTTACAAATACGCAATGTAAAAGAGAAAAATAAAGAGCATCCAAAATGGAAATGAAATAAAAATAGATGGAAGGAACTTACAAATGTTGCATGCAGGCATCAAAATAAGGATGTTGCATTGCTTTTCTAGTTGACATTCTCTTGGATGGCTCATATATCTGCATTTTTTACAAGGGGACACCAATCACTGTAAAAGAAGATGATAGCATTGGAATCAAACCAATTAATGTGCATATAACTATAAATTAATAAGAACCAATGTGCATATACTTACAAATTAATCCAACAAACCATCCAGGTTTGCTCTACTCTTTATTGTGTCAAGTATTGCCTCATGGTCAGACTCACGGACCTTCCATAACATCTTGTTCAAAGTTCTACCCCCATATTTGGTCAAATGAACATTGGATGCCATGACAAGGTTCGAGTAATGAAGAATCTTACGATGCATGTCAAAGTCCTGAAATAGCCAATGTTTAACACTTGAATGTGGGTACCTTCTAAGCCATGTTCTAGTAACCACAACTGATCCTGTAGGGTATTCGATGTTTTCTCCATCTATAATTGGGGCCTCCAATTTCTTTTTTTTCTTAACACAACGACACAAGTAATAGTTTGTTCCCTCTTCATTGTCTTCATCTGCAGTAATTGCATAAACATGCCCTGCATTGATATGTGCAAAAAATCTCTTGAAATTTTTCAACATTACGAATACAGTACAAAGTAAGATCTAACGATATGGAATTTCAACAACTAAGAAAGTAGATATATCACCTCATTGAACTAGATCTAATATGTGGTCAAAGTCGACTGATAATTCTATCTATGTCAATTCCAATGCCGTCGGAGGGCGATACGTGTGAAATGGGCTAAGATAACTTGTGAACCATTTGTCAACCCGCTCCCCTGACTCACAATCATTTCAGTCTTGCATTGTACATGAAGAACAAAATCATGCCATCTTTCGTGTATCTATACTCCATGAACCTGTATTTGAGATAAGGAAAGAGTGTACCTCACTCGATCCTATTAGTGTACAACATTCTTCATATGGTGCAATGTTAGTATCATCCATCAACCAAAAAAATCTATGAACTGAAGACGTACCTTCATTACCTGGACTCGTCAAAGCATTACACCACTCGATGATTGATTTTGCATCTGTCAACTTTGTACTATCTTTATACTTTAACTCTTCTCATGCTAATGCTCTTTTCACACATGATCTTACACCATCATGCTCCCCCTTTCCATGTCCAGCCTCACAAAAGTTCCACATATGTTGAACACCTGTAATGACATGCATCCTACACAACCAGTAGAACATGCGTGAGTTCTTGAACTGTGCTGCACAGTTATTAAACCATATTATATGTTGATCGTATTCTATGCCCCTCTAAGCCAAACCACTCTAGAACATCTAGAAGCAACCTTGAACAAACTTTGGAGAATGTGTGTGATCATCACTAATGTAAAAGTGGTACTCCCTCAATACCTTCCTTTGCTCATCTGTACTATCAGATGCATGAATGAATGCTATGTGCACAAATATTGAAACTTGTGTGGAGTTGTAATACTATGACTGCACCTCATGTTGTGGTTGTAGAGTGTAGTTCTCTACAAAGTCAACCATCATTACTATGCTTCCAACTGGAAAGGTGTCCTTGCATAGCTTGAACTACGTGTCCAACCATCAAGCTCTATGGGTATGCATTGCATATTCAGATAGTATACTGTCACGAAATGTGGTTATAAATTTCTACATTGGAATCTTCTCAATAACCAAACCACACCTTTTTGCTTGAGACCCATCTTTTGTAGCATATGCCACTGATTTATACTTCTTGAACTCTACTAGCTTTTGTCCCACCTCATTTGTGCTTTCCATATGTTGACATACTGGCATACGCTGGAAGCCACCGCAATGCTCGCATGAACCATCCAAGCATGTTGTCCTATAGAATATCTGGCCATACTCTATTTCACATAATTTTTTTGATATGAACTCTCTTGAAGATTTTGGTGGGGCTTCTATGCCACAATCCTGCAAAACATCGTTAGTATGCAAATATAAACATATAGAATGATAAACATCTTAATGGTTAGAAAATTCAATTTGTAGTCTACAACAACAAGCAGTGCGTGTATGATTTATCTTAACATAAAAAGGTTTAGGCAGTTCAAAAAATCTTTGAGAAATACTAATTTGAGGATAATCATTTTAAAATTTTCAAAAAAATTGGGTTTGAGTCCTATACCCTCTTAATCCCTTAACCCCTATACCCTTTTAATCCCTCAACCCTTAAACCCTAATCCCTCAACCCTTAAACCCTAATCCCTAAACCCTTAATCCCTATACCATCTTAGTCCCTCAACCCTTGAACCATAATCCCTCAACCCTAAACCCTCAACCCTTAAACCCTAATCCCTCAACCCCTATACCCTCTTGATCTCTCAACCATTAAACCCTAATCCTTTGACCCTTAAACCCTAATCCCTCAACCCTTAACCCCTATACCCTCTTAATCCCTCAACCCATATACCCTCTTAATCCCTCAACCCTAAACCCTCAACCCTTAAACCCTAATCCCTCAACCCCTATACCCTCTTAATCCATCAACCCTTAAACCCTAATCCCCCAACCCTTAAACCCTAATCCCTCAACCCGTATACCCTCTTAATCCTTTAACCCTCAATCCTGAACCCTTAAACCCTAATCCCTTGCCCCTTAAACCCTAATCCCTCAACTCCTATACCATCTTAATCCATCAACCCTTAAAACCTAATCTTTCAACCCCTATACCCTCTTAATCCCTCAACCCTCAATCCTTAACCCTTAAACCCTAATCCCTCAATCCTTATACCCTCTTAATCCCTCAACCCTCAACCCTCAACCCTTAAATCGTAATCCCTCAACCCCTATACCCTCTTAATCCCTCAACCCTCATCCCTCAACCCTTAAACCCTAATCCCTCAACCCCTATACCCTCTTAATCCATCAACCCTCAACCCTCAACCCTTAAACCCTAATCCCTCAACCCTCAACCCTCAACCCTTAAACTTTAATCCCTCAACCCCTATACCCTCTGAATCCCTCAACCCTAAACCCTTAAACCCTAATCCCTCAACTCCTATAACCTCTACTCTATAACCTATTAATCCCTCATCCCTAAACCCTAAACCCTTAAACCCTAACCCATAAACCCTCTACCCTCTACTGCCAATCCTATACCCTCTACCCTCAACCCTAATCCCCCAACCCTCAAACCCACTTAGTAAACTCTCTACCCTAATCCCTCAACCCTCTTGACCCTTAAACCCTCAACTCTTAGACCCTTAAACACTCAACCCTAAACCCTAACCCCTTAAACTATTAAACCCTTTACCCTCTACCCTCTAACCTCTACCATCAACCCAATACTCTCTACCCTAAACCCTAATCCCTCAATCCTTAATCTCTCAACCCCTATAACCTTTACCCTATATATTGGAGCCTCAACCCTAATCCCTCGACCCTATACCTTAAACCCTCGATCTTCAACCCTCTACCCTTTAACCTATACATTAAACATTCAACCCTCAATTCTCAACCCTCAAACCTTAATCCCTCAACCCTCAATCCTTAAACCCTAAACCCTCTACCCCTTACATTCGACCCTGAACCTAAACCTTTGGCCATATACCCTCAAAACTATACCCTAAACCCTCTAACTGCAACCAAGTAAACCATTAACCCTAAACCCTTCAAACCTAAACGCTTAAACCTTAAACCTTCTACCCTATACCCTCAACCAAATACCCTCTACCATCAAACCTATTCCATCAATCCTCAAACCTTAAACCCTAATACCCTAGAAACCATCAACCCTATAGGTCCTCCACCCTAATCCCTCAACCCTATACCCTCAACCCCTATCACTTTCTCTCTATCTATACATCTCACCTCTCCCTCCTTCCCTCCCTCCCACCCTCTCTAATTGTCTCTATCTACCATCTCCCTCTTTCTGCGTACCTCTCGTTCAATCAATCCCTACCACCCTCTCTCACTCCCTCCCTCTCACACTCCCTCACTACCTATCTCTCAAGTCTCTCCCTCTCAACCCCCTCACACTCTCAAGTCTCTCCCTCTCACACTCTCAAGTCTCTCCCTTTCACACCCTACCTACATAACCCTCTCTTTCTCTTTGTCTCTCTCTCTCTCCCTCTCCCTCAATTCTCTCTCTCCCACCCCCCTCTCTCTCTCTCCCTCTCCATCAATTCTCTCTCTCCGACCCCCCCTCTCTCTCTCCCTCCCTCTATCCCTCCCACCCTACCTAGCTAAGTCCCCCTCAATCCAACCCCTTCTCTCCCACTCCCTCTCTCTTAAACTCTCACTTCGACCCCCTCTCCATCTCTCTAGATCTCTCTAAATTCTCCCTTCATCTAAAGACATACATAAATGCATACATACAAGCATAATACATTTGTACATATAATCTTACATCCATACAAGCATACATACATACATGTACATAAAAATATATCAACATACATTAATATATTAGCATTTAACATAAAGTAAGACATAACACGAGCGCGTTATAATGCGCTCGCGTTATGTGCTAGTAGACATGTTCCCCGCAGAAGCAAAAACCATGTAAAAGTGAGATATAATGCGAGCGCTTTATAACGCGCTCGCATGTTATATCTTGCTTTGAGAATTACCAAACTTTAAGCTTGGTATTGCCTTGGAATTCCAACCCAAAGGCTTGGAGGGCATTCCCAACGACCAGAGACGTGTTTTTAAAAAATCCACCATATTTCTCATAATCGAGTTCGTGCTCACCGTCAGGATTGCACGTGGTTCAATATCGAAAAAATCGAGCACATGGGTAATGTTGGGTTATCTCTTAGCTATCCAACGATGTAATTTTTTTCACTTTCTGAAAATGTTAAGTCTTTCATCCATAATTTATTTTATCTGTATGTCTTTTTTTTTGCCAAAAAGCAATGTTTGGTATTTTTTTTGTTATAAATTAACCGTTCATCAATTTTTCAAATAAATTACATTTTTAGAAACTAGACTCCATTCTACAAAATTAAAAAATTAAAAAAAAAACAAATCAATTAGTTTCCAAAATTTGTAGGGGTAGCACGGCCAAAATTCTATTTTCAGGATATGTCCACTTCGCAAATTAGTAAAAAATCAAATATTCATTAAAAAATTATCAGAAAAATCATGCATCAACTACATATTGTTAGCTAACTTTTGACCATTGCGATTTTAAAAATACTAAAAAAAAATTCACCGTACGAGGGTCGTACAAGAGTTGCTATGTTATGTTTTTATGATAAAAACAACACCAATTTGTGTATGTCCCTCATTTGAACCCCTTAATCTCAATCATTTTCAAAATAAATTAGTAGTTTAGAAAGTAGACTCAGAGCACTTGAATCCTTCTTTTTGTTCCATCTCAAAATTTTGAGTCTAAGTATCCTCAATTTCACATCCAAGGTCAGTATTTCCTGATTTTAGAAAAAAGTTGTCCACTTAAGTCCCCTTTTTGGGAACCATCTTGGTGCACTTACCCACTTCTTCTTATAGATACAGTCTACACCAACACAATTAGATAGAAATTACCCTAGTTTTGGCAAACCAAATAAAAGTAACAATTATCTTAAAGCACCAAGACTGCAAATTTAACATAAGATTTGCATCTCAAAAGAGATAGGGTTTGATATTTTAGATTGTTCAGATCTTGAACCACCATGCTTAGAACTACAACCCTACACCTCTAAAAGAGCCTTGCAAACACCATCTAGTGCCTCATCCATCAGGGGGGAGTCATATAAAGTGTAACTCGGATATTATGAACTTATCCCCACAATGTTGTACATCATGTGATCTTTCAGTTTATTAAAACAATACTCCTTAGTGAATCCTGAGCATAATATCACAAACCGATAATTAATTTTCAAGCATTTAATTAACTCATTAAGTTAAAGCAGAAAAATGAAATACACCTTCAAATATACCATTCAAGGTGAATGAATAAACCATTGATGAACTCATCCACAATCCATGACATATAGATAGGAGAGAAATTATCTTAACCAATTTTTTAGATTTGTTTCAATATCAGTAATTACAAAAGTATAGGATACTTATTTCATACTACTCTCGACCTAGAATTATTTCCTAAATAATACCTTCAAAAAACCTATAGTAAAACCAACTGTACATACCCTAAACAGGATACCAAAATTTTAACCCTAACAATGAGCTGTAAAATATCCTTTATAGAATAGGAGAGAAACAAGCATCGAGCTCCATTGTTAATTTCAAAATGAATTTCATTCAAATGAAATGAAATTTGAATTCACATTTCAAAACATTCCTCATCATTAGAAGTAACCATAAACGATCTAAGGAATCAAAACGGTTACGCCCCAATAACCAGTCAGAGGAAAAAAATAAAATAATGTGCCACGCATGTGCACGTCCATATCAAAAAAATGAAACATCGGAGTAGCACCACCCACGAGCAACAAACACCACCCATGAAAAATCACTTAGCCAACACACGGCCCTAGTACAAGCAACCTCTCCTGGTTCTTGCTTCAGTATGGTGCCATTGCAGTAATTGGAAAAACTATAATGACCTCCTCATCGACACCCATGACCTTGGTCATGGCCATGATATAGCAATGATAGTCTGAGTCAGTCTCAGACCCATCACCATCAAAGCTCGAAGAGAGCATGAGAGGGGAATTGCAACAACTAGACTGCTTTCCCACATCTTGAGCAACCACCTTAGGAATAGGTTGTTCCTCCTTATGTTGTGAATTCCTCATGCCCACTCCAGCACTTCGTCGCACCAAAGACTTATCCCCTAAAGATGCATAGCTCAAAACTACAAACAAATCTACCACCTGCAGATAGACCAACTCAAAATGCAATGATAATACTGAGTAATTCAACATGCATTTATAGAGTAAACTAGTGCAGGGAATATTAATTTCCCAAATGCTTGTACGAGCATGCAAGCAATTAGTGGCTGATGTTGCCACCTCAAAATTGTTCCAGGTGTACAACTAATCATTGTATTTATTAGGAGGATACTTCTCACATGCAAGGAGATCAAGAGGAGATCCACTGAAAAACCCACGCCATTAATAACCTTCAAAGCGCAAAAAATTCTCACACGGGTGAATTGTAACCTTTTGAATTTGAACCGTTAATGTGGAACAAACTTGGAAAGTCAAACAACTCAGATCGAGTCAATGATCATTGAAAATCCACATCACTGCCTAGAAAAAACCACAACCAATCATAGCCCATCAAAATAAGACATCCTCGATCGGGCATAAGGCCCCACCTAGCCCCTATTGCTCCAAGAGCCAAGCCATGCGTCACCATTTTGCAAACCTCACAGCACCTTTGGGAAAATTTAATCTAATTGTGCGAGGCCTGTGAGGGATGGTCATCATTAATTCTTGTCATTAAATTCCCATTGGTGAAATGGTGCCCACTTGCTATTGTTGGCACACCGGGAAAAGGCCCCACTCCTCCGTATATGACAAATGGCAGCATCTCGCACACCTCACACCATCCAAGTGACATCAGCAGGAAAACCTACGAGGTATGTGAGGAATTATCCAGATCACCCATGATCAGAAGGCTCGCCTAGCTATAATGAAGACAAATATAATATAATTGTGGGGTCAGCCGGAAAAACCCTTGATGACACAAAAATTTAGACCTAAGTGGCAAAGAGAAGACTGATAGGTCGGGTGAAAAGGGGCCAGTAAGAGCACAAAGGAAAGGCTTAGTCAGATGACTTAAGTGATCGATAACCCTCAACAACAAGTCAACACTAAAATATAATGCGAGGGTTTTAAAAGATACCAATCAATTTTCATGGGTAATCTAAACCCTAAAACCAAAATATTAGACCTGCAATCATTTAAAAGTAACCAGTCATACCCAATTTAGGCAGAATTTTGACAGATTTTGAAAGTCACATTAGTGGCTTCGATTGGGGATGTATGCCCCTTGTGGACATAGCAAGATTCTAGAATATTTGGTTTCACAGACTAGATTATTGAATCACACAAATGCCTTGATGAATTTTCTACCATGCTTGTCAATTGGAACTTGTTTATATCCACCAAGGAAGAAAAAACAAAATTTACCCTTATCAAAAACAAAATTCTCTACTACCTGGAGTAAACCAAGTTTGCAATTTTCACCTCTTGATGCTTCTAAATTATTGGAGTAGTCATCTTGTCTAGAAGTATCATAATGTTTACTAATACTCTTGTGCACTTGATTAGTCGGCGCCTTGTATCCAAACATTAACTTTAACATATGACCATAATGACATTTTACCTTACCCTACACCTGGCCATACTTCATAGAATGCTTACTCAATTGAGCTGAGAAGTAGAAACATTCATAACTTATCTGGTTTGTAACATCACACATCCTGGCATCATCATCATCTTGTACATAGAATTGAAAACTTTCATATAAAACTATGTGTATGTTACACATATCCTCATAGCACAAAAAGGACACATAACTCGGTGAATCCTCACCCTGGTGCTTTCCACACAAGATTTGTTGCCAGCACCTATGTTTAGATAGTTGGAGCACATCTTGATACCACAAAGGTGGGCAATATAATTTACATCTTTCTCTAGGAAATGTGTAAACACATTCATCTCAGGCCCAGTATACATCTTTTCCTGCATTCCTTCATCCATTCCCAAATAAAAAACCTCAAAAACAGAGTCAAACACATCAATCTCAATATGGGCAATAAAGAAAAAAATTTATAAGTGATAATTTTAGCACAACCTGAAAATTTTTCACCAACAATATCAATGTCACCTTCATTATAAGCTGAAAACTTTTCACCAAAAATATCAATGTCACCTTCATACAAATAGTTAGGAAAATCATTAGTACCAATATATTCATCAATATGTTTGTTATCTCCAGTTTTGTTCTTTTGATCACACACCTCATTGTCCTCATGTTCCTCAACATTTATACAACAAACTTGTTCCATTGTCAGTATACCTGGAGTATACTCCAGACATTCATCATTTGAAAACTGTTCCTTTATTTGGAAACAAGTAAAATCATGAGGCTCCACATTTCCATACAACTCTAGTAAAAGGAGAGGCTCCACTACATCCTCGGTAATGTAATTATCATCTCTCAAATCACAATCACTAGCCTATAACAAAATCTCAGTGACATGAGCATTACAATTAGGATAAGGAAAAACAATGGGTGTCTCACTTAATCCTTCATGACTTTTCCCCTCAAGTTCTTGTGTAGTTTTCCAACTTTCTTCAAAAGGGAAAACATTATCTTCATTTTGAGTAAATACACTCTTGGCTGATTTTGCAATCTCTATCCATTTAAGGACTTGGGCCAAGTTAGCAGGTGTCAATTCTTCTGGCAAAGCACTCAACCTCGGTTCATAAATTTCACAAAATAATTCAATGCATTCAAAATTATTAGGTCTAATACCTCTATGAATTTGTATTAAGGCATCCAAAAATCTCAAGAAAAACTCATATGGTGATTCTTCCTCTTGTCTCCTCATCTCATATAATTATGACACAAAATAAGTTTGATCATCACCATTCAAATTGGTCTGGCTGTCAACTTGGATCTCATAATCATCACATTGTAATGGTGGATATATTAAAATTGTCAAAGCACTCTTATCATAATCAATGTTCTGTGCAACCAACTCTGAAATTTTACTAGTATGAGTCAGGCTAGGGTAATCAATACTTGCAGCCAGATACCCTTTCATCATTGAGTATTTCATGTTGTTCTCAATGTCCATAGCCATTTGATATACTTGGTGTAGGGTTGTAGGTTCTTTATCCCTCAATAAGTAACCCATCCTTTTTTCAAAAGCACTAAGATATACAACCAAGCATTCAAACTCACTTGGTCTTATTTCTCTAGGGATTTATCTCAAAGCTCTTGAAAATATGAGATTAAAATATGAGACTAGCTCATCTTCTTGTATGTGGATTCATATAAAACCTTTTCTTAATATGTTGGGATTGATTCTTTCACCAAATTGTTCAATAAAAACTATCACCAATTGATTCCATGAGTTAACAGAACAGGCAGGTAAATATGAAAACCAATCCCTGACATCACCCCTTAAGGATTGCACAAAAAGCTTCATAACAGCATCCTCATGACTGATTTCATAATCCCACATTACATCTACAAAATCCTATAGATGGTTAGAGGTGGATTATGTACTTTGCCCTGTATATTTAGGCAAATACTTCCTAATCTTCTCATGAATTAGATTAGGGTAACCACTGATATCACTGAAAATAAAAGGCATATACCTTTGAGTTACAAAACCCCCTGAAGGGCTTAATGAGACATGTTCCCTTTACATGTTTATGTCTTACTTCTCATTTGGGAACCTCTTATACCCATTTAATTATTGTCACAGAAATACATGTTTATTAAATATATCATTTATCATTTCAACCATGATTCCATCAATGACTGAAATAATTTTACCATGATTTTAGAAGTATGATACAACATAAACATGTTTCACAAGTCCTTTTACATATTGCATCATTAGAAGTATGGAAAATATAATCATTGTTCCTTTCTTGATGTTATAACATCTAATTTGGAACCATTTTTCATCCTTAATTACTAACACCTGTCACAATCAGAATAGTGAATTGTTTAGATTTTAAATGAAAATACCTGGTAACTTTGGCAGCAATTTTTGATCTTCTCTCTCTGACTATAAATATCATAGATCTAGGAATTTTCCTTCATATATCAACTAGTTCTTTAGACAGAGTTGCCACCTCTTTAATAGAGGATTGAGTTTCAAAAGAATATGAAATTCCTTTACAAAGCTTGTAACATTCTGGGTCTTTGTCCACAACAGAGTCATACCTCAAATATTCTAACATCATGCCACTACCAATCTCTTACAAATCCATAACTACCACTCAACAAATGATTCTAGATAGCCGCCTTCAACTGATGTGGTTTCTCTTTTCTCTTTTTTCTTTTAAATTTCTTAGAAGTTCTCTCCAATAAAACCACCATTCAATTAATGATTCAGGTAGATAGACTATTCCATTGATTTTAACCTTTATGGTTACAAGTAATATGTCAATTGTTATAATGAAATTTATAACAGAACTATCTGCACCCAAAAATCTTGAGTCCTTTTGTAGTGGAACACCATAGATCATAAGATTTTTAGGTTCATTTCAACAACCTCTTCCTTCTAGGGTTGAAAAACTTTCACTATTTAAATTCAGAAAGGAAAATCATTTGACTCTATGCAATGACTCTATAACAACACCATCTGCAACCAAAATTTTTGAATTCGTCCCCAGTGGAGTGACTATTCTGTTGTTTTTTTTCAGCTAAGGCTTTTTAATTCCCTAAGAGGTAGCCAACCTCTATATTCAAGAACTAACTAAGTTAGTGACCAACTCATGAGATTAAGTTAAAGACTGAGATCTCCTACAATTTTGGCTCTGTGAAACCAAGGAGGGTTTTCCTGAGTGTGTTCATAAAAATGTTTTATGACTTGGTAAGAACACTTCTTCTTACAGATACTGTCCCCACCAACACAGTTAGATAGCAATTACCCTGGTTGTGGAAAACTAGAGAATAATAACAATTATCTTAAAGCAAAGAGCCTGAAAATTTAACATAAGATTTGCATCTCAAAAGAGATATGGTTTGATATTTTAGATTGTTCAGATCTTGAACCATCATGCTTAGAACTACAGCCCTGCACCTCTAAAATAATCTTGCAAACACCATACAATGCCTCATCCATCGGATGGGAGTCATATAAAGTGTAACTCAAATATTATGAACTTATCCCCATAATGCTTTACATTATGAGATCTTTCAGTTTATTAAAACAATACTTAGTGAATCCTAAGCATAATATCACAAACCAATAATTCATTTTCAAGCATTTAATTAACTCATTAAGTTAAAGAAGGAAAAAAAAATACACCTTCAAATATACCATTCAAGGTGAATGAATAAACCATTGATGAACTCATCCATAATCCATGAAATATAAATAGGAGAGCAATTGTCTTGACCAATTTTTTAGATTTGTTTCAATATCAGTAATTATAATTTAAGTATAGCATACTTATTTCATACTACTCCTGACCTAGAATGATTTTCTAAATAATACCTTCAAAAACCTATAGTAAAACCAACTGTACATACCCTAAGCACCAGGATACCAAAATTTTGACCCTAACAATAAGCTATAAAATCTCCTTTATAGAATAGGAGAGAAACAAGCATCAGGCTCCATTGTTAATTTTAAAATGAATTTCATTCAAATGAAATGAAATTTGAATTCACATTTTAAAACATTCCTCATCATTAGAAGTAACCATGAACAATCCAAGGAATCAAAATGGTTACGCCCCAGTAACCAGTCAAAGGGAAAAAACAAAAGACTGTGCCACACATGCACACGTCCACTTCAAAAAAATGAAACACCAGAACAAAACCGCCAATGAGAAAAAAACACCACCCATCAGCAATCAATTAGCCAACATAGGCCTCGGTATAGGTGACCGCTCCTAGTTCTTGCTTTAGTATGAAGTGAAACCATTCTCTTCTTCTTGCACACCCCAACACTAGTCCCAACAACATGACACAATGTCATTGTAGTAATTGGTGAAACTACAAGGACCTCCTTATTGACACCCACGAGCTTGGTCATGGCTGCGAGATAGAAAACATATTCTGAGTTAGTCTTGGATCCATCGCCACCAGAACTCGAAGAGAGCACAATAGGGGAATTGCAATGACCAAACCACTTGCCCACATCTTGAGCAACTTCCTCAAGAGCACTAGGAACAGGTTGTTCCTCCTTGCATTATGAATTCCTCATGCCCACTCTGACACTTCGTTGCACCATAGACTTATCCACTGAAGATGGGTAGCTCAAAACTACAAAAAAATCTACCACCTGCAAACAAACTAACTCAAAATGCGATGATAATACTGAATAATTCAACAAGCATTTATAGAGTAAACTGGTGCAGGGAATATTAATTGCCCAAATTCTTTTATGAGCATGCAAGCGATTAGTGGCTAATGTTGCCACCACAAAATTGTTCCAGACATACAACCCATCATTGTATTTATCAAGAGGATACCGCTCTCACACAAGGAGATCAGGAGGAGACTCACTGAAAAACCCATGCCATTAATAACCTTCAGAGCATAAAAAATTATCATATGGGTGAGCAGTAACCTTTTGAATTTGAACCGTTGATGTGGAACAGACCTGGCAAGTCAGATGACTCAGATCGAGTCAATGATCATTGAAAATCCACATCACCGCTTGGGAAAAACCACAACCAATCACAACCCATGAAATAGGAGGTTGCGATCAGGCAACAAGCCCCACCTAGGCCCTGTTGTTCCAAGAGACAAGCCATGTGTCACTATTTTGCAAACCTCATGGTACCTTTGGGAACATTTAATCTAATCATGCAAGGCCTACGAGGGATGATCATCATTAATGCCTGTGATTAAATTCCCACTAGTGAAATGATGTCCACTTGTTACTGCTAGTGCATTGGGAAAAAGGCCCCACTCCTCCGTATATGATAGATGGCAGTATCTCACACACCTCACACCACCTAAGTGACATCAATAGGAAAACCTGGGAGGTCTACAAAGAATGGTCTAGATCGCTCATGACGAACAGTTTTCCAAGTTGTAATGAAGACAAATATAATATAATGGTGGGGCCGACTGGAAAAACCCTCGGTGACACAAAAATTTAGGCCTAAGTGGCAAAGAGAAGATTGATAGGTCATGCGAAAAGGTGCAGATAAGAGCATGAAGGAAAGGATCAATCAGATGACTTAAGTGACCGGTAACCCTCAACAACAAGTCAATGTTAAAATATAATGCGAGGGTTTTAAAAGATACCAATCAATTTTCCATGGGTAATCTAAACCCTAAACCCAAAATATCAGACCTCCAATCATTTAAAAGTAACTAGTCATGCCCAATTTAGGTAGAGTTTTGAATTTTTAAAAAATTCCCATCATAACCTTTTTGTGGAGAAATATCCATATTCACAAAGCCTCATTGGTTGATGCACCTTTCAACTTAGAACATTGTTTTCCTTACAAATTCTATCGATTTGACACATGGTGTCACACTATATTCCATTTTCTTTTGGAACCTCTAAACGTATGTTGGTTTTCATTGTCATAAACTAGTGAGTTAAAATTTATACTCCAACCAATCTATATACTTTCCAAACCTTTTTCAAGCTAACCCGATTTATTTTTGTAGGTTTCTTCACCTTTCCTAGTGACTTTTTCCACTTCTTGATAACTAATTCTCTCATAATCTTTAGAGATACCAAAGTTTTCTGGTCACTTTTTCTTGCCTTAATCAAAACTCCAAATTGATCTCATTGATTTTGGTTGGTGGAACCATGTCCACATCATTGATTACTTCATTCTCACCATTCTAGTCTTTTCCCTTTTCCCTAGGTACTAACTCTTTTCTTGAAAGATCATATCCTTACACAAGAATTAGATTTATGTCAAGAGTTTTCCAACCTTGTGGATATCTCCTTTGTTGAATCTCTAATTCGATCTAATTTATGTTGACATTGCATACACATAGATTCATAGTGTACTTACTAAATCCAATAATTCTTGACTCTTGTCAACTATAAGTTACTACTAATAAGGGACTATCTCATTTCTTCTCATCCCCTTAGAGCCATTTAACTATTTTGTAGGATAAGGTATATATTTTTTATTCTTCCTAACCTTCCTACATAACACAACTACATAATCTTCCACAATCCAAGGTAATATTATAATAGGTTGTTGGCTTAGGAGTTATTAACTCCAAGGATGACTCTGAACTAGTTCAAGACTTAAACAAATTTCCAGGAATCTTTTCTGCCTTTCTCTTTTCCCTTAGTTCTTTTCTCTTGCCATTGTGGCACAAGAAATTTTCAACCATTATCTTTCGATAAGGTTTACACATTGTTTGCGTAATGAGCTCATAGGTTTCAGTGTTGAACTTGGTAGCTTTGATACTACATGTAACATACCAACCCTTATATGAAGTAAAAGTTTCTAAGTTTTCAACTTTCGAGTAAATTAACTACGTAACAAGCCATTGCAATGAAAAAAATATTTATTGAGAATATATGAACAAGATTCCATAAAAAATTACAAATTTTATTCCATTTTATTATAATAACTTCACAAGTTATAACAATACAAGAATGCATACATAGCTCTAATGATATTTAGAACAAATAGTTGTAAGATGGTCTTGGATCCTTCCTTTCAAATCTTGGTTCTTTTTTTGCCTGTGGTGGAGGAGAAGCATTACTCAAGCACTTTTTAGCCAACCACAAACTCTTAATGTGGTCCCCAAAATCTATCATTCGATAAATGGCCCTTCCCTTTGTTGAAGAGATTGGTAGAGTAACCAATAACAACAACCAACTGAGCATAGTGGTGTGTCCTATATAACTAGAACTTGTAATCCCACAATCTCGGATTAGCATGTAATACTGAATCACGGTGAACTGATAGTGGAGTCTTGGCAATATCACTATTTTCCCAAAGTGTTCTCATTCAGTACTTTGAATGAAGGTCATCTAGATCACATACACTACTCAAGGCTGATTTGACTTAAGGCCATCTTAAATTACACATAGGTATTGGTGGAACCCCTAAATTTTTTTTCAGGGTCCCATTTGTTTCATGTTTGATGTCTGATTGCTCATGTCTTGTTGCCATTAAGGTTTTAGGTTTTAAGGTTTTATTCACAATTTCACTTTTGATTATCTTGTCGGCTTATAATTTTGCATTGATCGGTTGTATCTAGTACCAGGTTGCATTAGTAACATTTCATGGTGTTCATCCTCATGGCCTGATCGGCCCCAATGTTAGGTTACCCCTCGAACCTAGGAGTCCTTTCTTTAGAAAAACTTTCACCCATGTTATTTTAAAGTCACATGAGTCTACCTCTCAATAGCTTATCACTCATCACATGTCCCCTAAGGATTCCCTATATTTAACCCACGATGAGCGATGACATATCCCTCTAACTATTTTAGGTTCATCGCCCATCACATGTTCTATCATCACCACCCAAAAGGAAACTCCTGATGGGAGATGCGATTAAGAACTTAACCCGTCATTGGTGTTATATTGATCACTGGTTGTTTTCGCTCTCCAAGAAGGATCCCCTGACTACCGATGGGTTGAGTTTCTCCCCATCACTGGTGGTTGGTGCATTACAAGTTGAGACCACCTAAAGGAAAAAGGATGAGAGATGAGCGATGCAAGGGATGTTTTTGGCCAAGATGTCTTTGCGATTATGATCAACGGTTTATGTCTAATCGTTGGTTTCATTGCCATCATTGAATGAGATTATAAAGAAAAAATGAAGTAGCGATGGCCGATACTTGTATGCACAAAGGAGTACGTGTGGAAACTTTATAATTTATCACTTGGTGCCTACCAAATCACTAAAAAGAATCATGGGGATAGTAAAAATAAGAAAACTATAGGATGGGGGTTTTAAAGCATGTACATCAATGGTTCAAATGAGAATGAGAATGGGAAACTGATAGAATGAGTGTTTTCACTCACGCGAGTTTTTTGGTGCCATTAATGGTGACTTACCTTGGCCAACTAGTTGTACAAGGGTCTATTATGTGAATCTTATTTTCATTCTAGCATATGCGGAGCTGAAGAAGATATTGGAGTGACAAGGATTTGAGGCAAGGAGGAATTGCAGAAGGTTTTCCCAGGTAATCCATTGCTGAGCCTTGCAAAATTTTGTTCTTTTGTGAGAATTGTCTTAGTGTGTCAAATGTTGGGAATTGTCTGCTAGTATAAAGTAGGGATCTCTGATTTTCTTGACTAGTTTAAATTCCTTGTTGGGGTAGTGTTGATGGTCAAAATAGTACAACAACATAAAATAGAATATCTCTACCCTATTTCTCTTGAAAAAGAGAGACAAGATATAGTAATCTAGCTTCCAAGGTCCTGGTAGTTGGTTCTCAACTATGTTGATGTTACTCAATGGCCAATGTAACTGTAATATTCAAGGGGCCTTTGCTAGTAATAAAGAACACAAACTGCATCAAATTCATCATCAGATTCATCAATCTACATTTAATGGGGTGGTTTAAATAAATAAATAAAGGATCAATCAAGGCATAAAATAGTAAAATATGAATAAAACTCCTTAGTATCTAGACATGCATTCCCACAACGAGTGTTTCTTTTAACATACCAACAACCACAAAAATATGTAATCTATAGAATAACCTACACCATTACATGCATTCATAGTGCACAATTCAATTACCATAACCACTCACTAAACTTCTTTAAGATTCAAAATAGATCACCCACTCATTGCTACAACATAGATAAATAGATATGTAGTAATTCCATTCATAGATAATTTAATGAAATAATCTTAAAATATGGTTTCCCCCATTGATTTGCATCAAATAGAAAACATTTAGGCACAAAAAACTCACTAGCTTATAGATTGATTATGATTCATTAACCTTATCGAAGAGATTCACTTCCAACAAATAACATGAAAACAACATGAGACTATAAACATGTATTTGATTTCAATTTAAATTTTTTAAAGTATATTGCTACAATTATGAAAAGATCTAATAATACATTTTCTATCTATTATCACATCAGGTGACTAATCCTTCTTTTTATCAGATGACCTTTACAAAATAGAGCCTAAAAGTATATATAGGAATGTTATGCATAATTTTCTCTCAATTAAAAACTCAGATCCATAAATCAAGTTATCAGAAATAAAGAAGAAACTAGACTAGTTTTAGTTCCAAAATGTGATTGCCCTACTAGCCAAAATATGACACCCAAGGAAGAAGATAGAATTGGCTAATGGGAACCTTTAGTTAAGCCAATATCAAACCTTTCAAAATAGAATACAAGAGGAAGTTACATATCAAAGAGAGAAAAATTTGCTACCACCTTACTCCTGTGCTTGATTCTCAATGAGATATTGATCATAATTGGAGAACACTTGTTGAAGGATTTCCACATCAAGTCCATCTACCCAATTGTCTTTAAATTTTATTCTTTTCAACTCTGTTGAGGAAAATTCCCACATATCATTCAATTTGCATAATTCCTTCTTGGAAACTTTCACCTCCTCTTTGATCTTCATAAGTCTATCCAACAACAAGTCTTCTCCATCATCTTCATTTTGCATTACCTCCTGAAATCTATCATTCCATTTTTCTCTTAAATTTTCCAAAGGCATTCCTTCCTTGATCGGAATGTCCACATTGACCAAAATGGCTATGATAGCTTTTAATTCATCAAGTTTCTCATTCAAGTCCTTACTAGAATCTTGAGCTTCACTTCTATTCTTATAAATGAAGTCAGATCTAAGCTGTATTATGCTTGAAGTCTTTTCTAGGAAATCTATATTATCTTCTTCAAGAATTGATTGCTCTAGGAGAGTTGAATTTGTCACTTTTCTAATATCCTTCACCTTCTGAATATATCCTCTGTATTCCTCTTCATGTTTCCCTAGGACTTCAACATGACGATTCATTTCTTCTATTAGGTCAAGTTCCTTTTTATGAACTTTGAAACCATCTATCAACACTTCTCCAACCTCCCGATTGAGCTTGTCAATCCATCGGTCAAGCATCCTCATTTTATTTCTCATTTACACTAAATCATCTACTTCCCTTTTATTAAGTAGGAATTGTGTTTCCGAAGTAGCAACTTGTTGAGACACAAAAGTGGAGACATCCTTTAATAATTTGTGTAACTGATCCAATTGAGCCTTAAGATCATCCTTTTTTTTTCTTTTCTTTAATAATTTTATACTTGGTGGAGGAAGCTACAATGCTAATGAGATTCATCTATTGTTTCCTTGTAAGTATCCCCAAGTTAAGCGTACCCAATTGATAATTAGGTAACTACATATCTTCTTTATCCGTGTCCACCATTGGAATTGTGCATTCAACAATGATCTCTCCTACATCTGTGAGCCTCATGGAATGAAGAACCCTAGCTTTCTTTTTGGGCCTTTCCTTCTCTATTTCCTTCATCATTTCTTCCCAGTTGAGAGGCTAAGGTGGATCTATTTTTGTCTTCTCAAGATAAAACTTCAACCATGTAGGATCACTATGAGTGGTGGCCATTTTTGTAGAGAAAGAGGTAGTAGTGGTAGAAGATAGTGGTTTCAATAAAGTGGCTCTAGGTTGAGAATCAACCTCTTGCACATTTTGTTGTTCCTTTTGTGTATTTTCTTGTGCAATTCTTTCAGCTTCTTCCTTATCCTTTTGTTCCTTTAGCCTCTTATCTTCTAATTATTTCTGTAAACATTCTTCTTCTAACCTCCTCTCCTCAAGCATCTAATCTCTTTGTTTTCCCAAGTTCTTGAGCTTATCCTCTACTTCTTTCTCCTTTTGTTCATGCTTGGCCAACTCTTCACCCTCCTTTTCTCTTCTTAGGCATTCTTCTTCCTCCCTCTTCTTATAAGATTCTTCAATAATCTTGAACTTATCCTCAAGGACTTCTTTTTCTCCCCTTTGTCTATCTTTTTCCTCTTCAATATCATGGATCATTTGCATCATTTCCAATTTATCTTTCTCTTCCTTTTTCTCTGATTTGTTGCTCCCTTTGTTGTTGTTGCTTAACCAATTCATCAGCTTTGATTTTAGCCTCTAATTGTTGTTTTTTGAGTATTGCATTAGCTTGGGCCTTTGCATATGATTCTCTCTTAGCTTCTTCAAAAAAGTTGCATTGGTATTCCTCTGTCAAAAAATGTTTAGTTTTTGCATCCTCGGTTTCATCAAGAGGTTCCTCCGCATGTGTTTCTTTATCAAAAAGAGTGTTCTCAAAATCTATCTCTATATCATGAATTTGAACCTCAAAATCCTTTCCTTTTAAGGATTCAACTTCCTTGTGAAGGATTCCCCTAAGCATCTCTTCAATTAGATACTCTATAAGAAGGGGTTGAGTAGATGGCTTGCCTGCCATAGATGTTGAGGCCCCAGGCCCTGTTGTGGTTTCCTCTTCATGTGTTTCAAGATGGTCCTAAGCAGTAATTTCAAGTTGAATTTCTTCTATATCAGGAGGGAAGAACTCCAAAGGCTCCTTAGGATGTATTCTTCTTTTTTTCCTCTTGTACCCTTGAGTGGTACTTGCACCTTTACTATTCTTAGAAGTCTAAGCCTTAGGCTCCTTGGTTCTCAACACAACCCATTGGATGCTTCTATCCAATACCGACCTTTCTATCTATTTGATATCTATGGAATCTTCTGCACTCCAATCCACAAGATCCAATTCTTTGGTGCCTATATTTTGTGCATCATATTGGGGATCCAAAGTCACCCCATCATCTGACAATATTTTGAGAATGTAAACCTATACCCGATACTCCACCATGAGTGGGATACGCAAACTTTCATAGTTTATTTTCCTTAGTTCATAATCATCTTGAAGATCCCTCCAAAATTCCTCCAATAGATTTAAGTGTTTGTCAAAAATATAAGCAAGCAAAGCATTCATCTTCTTTTTAGGATCATAATGCTTCCTAGCAGTGTACAAGCCCAATTTCAAGTGCATCAAATCATTGCAAACTATCTTGGATCCTACAAGGTGTGGAAAACTATATTCACCCAACTTCATGGGGAATTTGTGATAGCCGACCTTATGTTTTATACCAAATTTGGAGTTAGCCCCCAAGGCTTGATAGATGAACTCCATCAAAAAAATCCTATTGTTGCAACAACTAGGGAGTAGGCGAGGGTGACCATCAAACCCAACCAACCTAAAGTAATTGAACTTGGGGTATTGGATAAAACAATGTCCCCATTCCACAATAAATTCCATGGCTTCCTGGCTCAATCTGTACCTTGCATCTCCCATGAGCTGGTTAATAATGACGTATAAAAATGCATCATTAACCCTTATATAATGTAGTTTAGAAGTATGTAAAGTGAGTTGATCATAATGATTCCACAATTTATTCTATCCTGGGCTTCTCCCAATATCCTTACTACATTTAAACTAGGAAAGATGCCTCTTCTTATTGTTTCATAAATCACATAAGAGGTCATGAAGAAACTTTTGGTTTCTCTCACTCTAATCATTTGGTTATGTATGAATTTAGACACAACCATAGGCCAATCAATTTTTTTCCTACCTTCTAAGATATTATAAATGAATGGAAACATCCATTCCTTGAATTGAAAGGCATCTCTTTTCCCAAATACTCTGGATAACATCATTATTATGTCCCCAATATCATTGTAGAAGTTTGCCCTTTTAGGCTCATTTAAAAGATTAACTAGACTTTTTCTCAGCTCTCATCCATCTCTTGTTCAAATGAGATTGATTAGCCTCCTTATTGTTACTATTGCCTCCACCTCATTGAGTTTCCTAGGATTTTGTGGAGTGGGCACATTGAACATGAATTGGATCATTTGTGGAGTTATATCAATAATGAATTTCCACTGTTATTCCACACATTTCCTAGTAGAAGGATTGTAAGGTCCAGTTGTTGCCATTATTAATTTAGGACATTGGTCTAATAGAGGAAATACAACAACATGTGCCAATCTAGATTAAAAGATTCTTTGAGTCCTCCTTATTAACTTCTCAAAAACTATTTCCAGAAACAACTCCTCACAATGGAATAGGCCCAAGTTGGTATCAGTTATATCCACCCAATTAGAATCCACCTTAGTGTTAATGTTTCTTAGATAAGATTAGATAATAAATTACTCAATAGAATTGCAACACATAAGACAATGAACACAACAAGATACCCTGGGAAAACCCTCCTACTCGAGGGAGAAAAACCCAGCAAATGATTCTCTTATATATATGATAATACAGTGACAGAAATCTGCTTACAACTCAGGCCCAACAATGGCCAATACAATGATAATATATTCACCCTCCTTCAAGGTATATATAACTGCCTTCTTTCTGGAAATCGGACTGCTACTTCTAAGGTGCGAATTCTGCTCTTGAATATAAAATGCGAACTTGCTTGAATGAGTGTATCAATATCAAAGAAACGACCTTGTATATATACAACATAAGTGCCTCTTCATTTAGGTCAGCCTTTACATAATAAAAATTTAACATGTCTTAAGGTTGGCTCAAGGTTAAGACAAGAATGATGAACTTATAAGGGTCGGCCCTTTAGCAAATCAAATCTTGGGAAGTGCAGACCGAAGCTGCATACATCAACACTCCCTCTTAGCTAGGGATGAACTTCCACCTGCACAAGACACATCATATTAGAATGAAAACAAAATAGAATATCACCTCAACGTGATATTAACCATTATGGCTACTCCCATAGATGGTATAAACTCATCACGAATTCCCTCACGTGATGTTGTCATGGAGTCACACACATGACTTCCACCATAGCTTCTCCCAGAGGGTGGAAACGAGGGCTTTCACCTCAAATCTCTCTGAATAGAGAATTGCATTATCAAGGGCTTACACGTCAACTCTCTCTCAGTAGAGAATTGCATTATCAAGGGCTTACACCTCAACTCTCTCTCAGCAGAGAATTGCATTATCAAGAGCTTGCACCTCAACTCTCTCTCAGCAGAGAATTGCATTATCAATCAAGGATCACTGATTACTGAGACTCTTTCTCATTCAAGGCTGCATTCTCCACCATAGCAAGTTTCTCTCGGAAGTACACAGACTTAATCCTAGTGAGAGGCTTGGTGAGAATGTCTGCCGTTTTCTCTTCAGTGCTGATATACCTCAACTAAATAGATTTCCTTTGCACCATATCTCTAATATAGTGGTACTTGATCTCAACATGTTTTGTTCTGTCATGAAACACAAGATTGACAGAAAGCTTCACACAGCTTTGATTATCACAGTGTATAATAGTAGGCTCCATTGATTGTCCAAACAATCCTGCAAGAAGCTTACAAAGCCACACTGCCTCACGAGCTGCCACACAAGCTGCTATATACTCTGTTTCAGTTGTACTCAAGGCCACTGAAGACTGTTTCTTGCTACACCAGGAGATCATAGTAGTCCCCATACTGAAGCAACAACCAGAGGTACTCTTCCGATCTGAGACACATCCTGCCCAATTAGAATCAGTAAAACCATGTAGCTCCAAATCCATGTTTGAAGAATATCTCAACCCATATCCAATTGTGCCACATAAATATCTCAGGATATGTTTTGCAGCTACAAGATGTATTTGCTTTGGTTCACACATAAACTGGCTAAGTGCACTCACTGCATAGCAAATATCAGGTCTAGTGTTGACTAGATACATCAATGAACCAATCAACTGTCTATACATCGTAGAATCCACTAGTTCTGAACTAGCTGCAGCTTCTTTCAACTTATCTAAATTAGTCTCCATGGGTGTAGACATAGGTTTGCAGTCAATCATACCAAACCTTTTGAGAATGTCAATAGTGTACTTGCCTTGACTTAGAATCATCTCATCTGGATTTTTCCAAACTTCTAATCCAAGAAAGTAATGCATAAGACCTAGATTCTTCATCTCAAACTCTTAAGCTAATTCCTTCTTGCATTTTAGAATTAGATGTTCTTCACTAGTAATGATCAAGTCATCAACATATAAAACCAAAATTAATGCTTCACCATTAACTATTTTGAAGTAGAGGTTAGAATCTACATCATTCTTTGAGAAACCCAGACTTGAAAGATATTGATCAATTCTTTCATACCAAGCACGAGGAGCTTGTTTAAGACCATACAAGGCCTTCTTCAGTTTGCAGACATGAGACTCTCTCCCATGCACCTCAAATCCTTTTGGTTGCTCAATGTAAACCTCTTCTTCTATTATGCCATTCAGAAAAGCTGTCTTTACATCCATTTGGTGAATCTTCCATCCTCTAGATGCAGCAATAGCAATGATGGTTCTAACAGACGTGTATCGAGCCATAGGAGCAAAATTTTCTTCATAGTCAACTCCCTCTTTTTGTGAGAACCCTCTAGCCACAAATCTAGCCTTGTGTTTCTCAATGCTCCCATCAGCTGCATGCTTGATCTTGAAGAGCCACTTAGAAGACACCATAGATTTGTCTTTGGGTCTAGGAACTATATCCCAAACATCGTTCTTAAGTATAGACTAATATTCCTCAATCATGGCATCCTTCCATACTTGATGAATAGAAGCTTCTTCAACATTTGAAGGCTCTGACTCAATAATCTGACTCATCAAGGCAACATAAATAGAGAACTTGTGAGGTCTCTTGCTTTCTCTGAAAGCTCCTCTTGGAGCTGCAAACCTTTCTACTTCCTGCATTGTCCTGCGAGCCCAAAGAGGTCTTTTCTTTCCAATCACAATGTATAGAGGCCCATCAGTAGGATCCAAAGGCTCAACTGGATCAATATCTTCTTTAGGTTCTGTATCCTCCTTCAGATTCTCTGGAATATGGTCAACTTCCATATCTTGAGGAGGTTATTCTTCATCGATCTCCATAGGAGAGCCTTTGGACCTTTTACAAGCAACATCTTCCTCAAATGTGACATCTCTACTAATCTCAATAGATTTATGTCCTCGAATGTAAATCCTATAAGCTTTTGATGTCTCACTGTAGCCTACAAGAATTCCTTTCTTCCTAGAAGGTTCTAGCTTTGTTCTCTTTTCCTTTGGAATATGAACATAGACTGGACAGCCGAAGATCCTCAAATGACTAACTTCAGGCTTCACACCTGAGAATGCTTCTTCAGGAGTTTTATTCTCTAAGATCCTGTGGGGACTCCTGTTTTGAGCATAGATAGTTGTTCTTGATGCTTCAGCCCAAAGAGAGATTTGTAAGTATTGATCATGGATCATAGCTTTCACTGCTTCTACAATAGACCTATTCTTCCTTTCAGCGATACCATTTTGTTGTGGATTATAGGGAACACTGAACTCCCTCTTAATCCCTGCTTCAATACAAAAGTCTCGAAATGTGCCAGAAGTGTATTCTCCACCATTATCAGATCTCAATACTTTGATCCTCTTTCCAGACAGGTTTTCAATCTATACTTTGAATTCTCTGAATCTATCTAATACTTCTTCTGATTCTTTAGATCTTAAGAAATAAATCCAAGTCTTTCTAGAGTAATCATCAATGAAAATAATATAATACAAGAAACCACTAGATGATGCAATAGACATTGGACCACACAAATCAGAATGAATGAGATCAAGAATACATTTAGATCTACTTTCACTGGAATGAAATGTAACTTTTGTGTTCTTTCCTAGGGCACATCCCTTGCATGTACCTTCATGTTCTTGATCGAATTTCGGAAGACCAGTGACCATCTTCTCCATGATTGGTAGAGCACGAAAGTGAATGTGAGCCAATTTTCGATGCCAAAGATCACACATGCTGGTACTATTATGCACAAGTGCTTGAAGAGGACGAGTGCACAACCTATAGAGACATTCATGTCTAACTCCAATCACTTGAGCATATTTGAAGCTGGAGTTCTTTGCCCATATAAGAGCTTTCCCTTTAGAGAAGGCAACTTGATAACCCTTGTCTTCTAATGCTGAAATTGAGACAAGGTTCCTCTTTATCCCTGGTACGAATAGTACATCATTCAACTCCAAAGAAATTCCAGAATCCAAGTGAAGGGTGGAATTTCCAATCCCTTTTACAGAATATCTAGCATCATCTCCAATAACAACTTGATCACTAGAGTTGCTTTCCATTAAGTTTGAAAGGTGGCCTCTGAACCCGGTGATGTGCCTAGAAGCACCACTATCAATCAACCAAGTGTTAGAGTCAGTAGAAACATTGCTAGACAAAGCTGAATAAAATAGATAATCACTGGAGTCCTTCTGTGGAGCGACTTCTTTAGCATCTGCAGTGGCGGCTTGAAGCTTGGGTCATTGAGGGAAAACCCTCGCAAAGTGACCATACTTATCACAATGAAAACATTGAATCTTGGACATGTCTCATTTCATTTTGAAGGTAGGAGCATCATCATTTCCATCTTCTCGATTCCTGTTGAACAATCCTTTCTTAAAGCCTTTTCCTTTGTTTGATGAATGAGAGGCAAGAACTTGTAATTCTTCATTCTTTGAGCTTTGACCAATTCCTCTTGCTATTAGTCTTGACTCCTCTTGAATGCAGTCAATCCTCAATCGATCAAACTTGGGAAGTTCAGATCTTGCACTGATTCCTTGAATGAATGCCTCCCATGAAAGCGGAAGACCATTGAGAGCAAGCATAGTCAGTTCTTTATCATCAATCATGTGACCAATAGTGGAGAGCTGATCTTTTATCTCTGAAATCCTCATGAAGTATGTAATAACAGATTCTCCTTTCGCCATTTTCGCATGATGAAGTTGTTGCTTCAGTGCAAGGGCTCGACTGGTGTTATTGATTTCGTACATCTCTTCCAAGGTTGTAAACATCTCTCTTGTTGTATCCAACTTGAAAATAATTGGTACAATATGATCCTTGACGGAATCAACCAATACTTTCTTTGCCCTAGTGTCTTTCTTTCTCCATTGCAGCTTCTCTTCTTCCCCCTCAGGTTCGGGAACTTTTGTTTGCACAAACTCAGCCAAATCATTCTCTTCCAAAGTTAGCATGAACCTGAACCTCCATGAAGTGTAGTTCAAGATCCCTTCGAGTCTATCCTCGATTTTCAGACCGTTCACCATCTTGAGAAATTTAGAAGATAGATTGAAAAAAAAAGATAATGAGAGTTGCAAACTAACAGATCTGAATCTGATCACGATCTTTTTCACACCCGCTCTGATACCATGTTAATGTTTCTTAGATCAGATTAGATAATAAATTACTCAATAGAATTGCAACACATAAGACAATGAACACAACAAGATACCCTGGGAAAACCCTCCTACTCGAGGGAGAAAAACCCAGCAAATGATTCTCTTATATATATGATAATACAGTGACAGAAATTTGCTTACAACTCAGGCCCAACAATGGCCAATACAATGATAATATATTCGCCCTCCTTCAAGGTATATATAACTGCCTTCTTTTTGGAAATCGGACTGCTGCTTCTAAGGTGCGAATTCTTCTCTTGAACATAAAATGCGAACTTGCTTGAATGAATGTATCAATATCAAAGAAACAACCTTGTATATATACAACATAGGCGCCTCTTCATTTAGGTCGGCCTTTACATAATAAACATTTAACATGTCTTAAGGTCGGCTCAAGATTAAGACAAGAATGACAAACTTATAAGGGTCGGCCCTTTAGCAAATCAAATGTTTGATATAAATCAAATCTTGGGAAGTGCAGACTGAAGCTGCATACATCAACACTTAGAAGCAATGATGGTAGGATCCTGATGCTTGTATTTTAAAGTATAAGGGAACTATTTTTCCTTGATATTTTTAGGCTTAGATCCCTACTTTGAAGTCTTTGTCGGTTGGATCCTTTGAGAAGCCTCACCCAATGCTCCTGAAATTTATTAATCCTACAACCAAACCCAACATTAGATGCATACAAATTATAGATACCATGTTAGAGATCTCACCTTTCCATGTCACTCTATGCTTTATGTATTTTCTTCATACTTAGTAAGGTTAATCACCCACGAGAAGTGAGACTAAGCAAAAGAGTGTCCCTAGAAGGCTTCAAAGTATGTTGGGACCAGAACTGGAATGGAGACCAAGGTAAGAACAAACTATAGAGTGGGATCAAGAATGGAGTCAAAATGGTCATCGGGACCAAGATTAGAATGGAAATCAGACTCAATACAAGAGAAAATTCCAAAATCATATCCCATTCCAATTTTGCTTCCCGTTCCACTTCTACTGGAGTAAAAGGTATTTTGATAATCCAAAGTTCATCGAAAGAAGGTTTGGGGACAAATATGACATGTATTACAAATAAGGTTTATGAATATAACTATTCCTGGACCTGGCTTTGACTAAGATCAAATGTGACGCTATCATTTAGAAGGTTCAAAGTTCATCCAATGGCATTATGATTTAAACAAGGTCATCTGCTAAGCCCAGAAGGCTTAAAATAACAGTGCTAACCTATCCCTCATACGACCGATGGGAAACTAGCAACTAGGGCATAATTCTAAATTAACATGGACACGCAAAAACTAATTTATTGAAATTATCAACTTAAGGAATTAGGGCATCCAAAAACCCTACTCGAAATTAACAAGCTGAAAAAAGAAAAGAATGAAAAGGTCAAATAAAAAATCAAATATCATTAAAAAACCTAGAATCCCTTTTGAAAACTACACCCTAAAAACCTAGGTCACAACGGTACAGGCACGAGAAATTATGAAAATGACAAAGACAAACAAAAATGAAATCACAAGAAACCAAGATAAATAGGTAAAAACAAGGCAACAATAGAGATTCGAGAGTAAAAACCCAAGATCACACAAATAACAACAAACAAAAACAAACCAAATGGAAGCCACCAATGAAAATAAAAAAGGAGAAAAAAAACCTTACCTCAAAATGCTACCACACAAGTTGGCCCTTGATCTAAACTTGCACACAAAATGCTTGATCTCTGATCTAATCATGCTTCCTCTACTCTATCTCGGCTTTGGTTTGTTTTCATTATTTTTACAATAATAATAACCAATGAATTAACCTTACTTAAGGTTAAAATTCAATTTCATATTGAGGAGCCTATAATTATTTCCATTAATACAACAAGTTGGGTGTGGGATCATAGTGGAAATAGGTACAAAACCATCATGTGATTGAAGTAAAGTGGCAAACAAAACAAGGTAGTAGGAGTGGAATTAGGATCAAGATCAATTAGGGAAATTTTGTAAAGTTCCAAGTTTGATTCTTATTTTGGTTCTAGTTTCGAAATTGACAAAAGAACGAAGGGAACAAACAGAGACAAAAACAATGACACAAAACTAAGATTGAAAGCATCGACCTCGAAACAAAATAGATAAAATAAAATAGAGGAGGCAGAGACGATAAGGGAACAAAACTTGGATCTTTATAGAGTTTTGAATTCACTAACCATTTTGAATCTAGCCTCACAAAAATAAAATGTCATGGATTGAAAAAGGAAACACGCAAAGAAACAAACAAGAGTGGGACCAGAACAAAATAGGAAGTGAAACTGAGATGAGTTCCAATTCAAAGTTCAGTTCTGGTTTCATTTCCATTAGAGCAAAAAGAACAAACACAAAGTCTTGGAGAAAAGAACCATTCCAAAAACTTTGTGGAAAGACCCACAAATAGGAAACAAAAAGGGGACCCATTTTGACCAAGGAAAAAGATGGGGTGGTTATGCAAGGCATAACAAATGGTGACTCATATGGGAAAATGGTTTACCCATTTTCAAGATACTGAAGAATTCAGTCACCCATAACCTTTGGTGTATGGATCATGCTAACTTGAAATAAGATCAGATATGCAAGATAAGGTTGAGATTAATCTTAGATTTATGTTATCATGAACTAATTTGAGTCTAAGTGTGTGCATATATGGTGCATCACTACAGGATTTGACTACAATTTCCGACAGCCATTCACCAGAATCTCGACGATACATTGTCGGTCGACCAACGAATCACAAAAATCAACGTCATCACTCAATTTTTGTCTACATCCTGACGGGATGTAAAACATCAACCTCACAATGCAAGCTCATCCAAACCATGACGCCCACTTCGTCGATCATGCGACGAACAGTACCCAAATCATGGGAGGCATACCTTTGCCAAACCATCAGATTAACAACATAAGTCCGTCGCCATTACAACAAAATTTTGACGTATTGCCAATATCGTTGAGAGATCAAGACTATTATAGTGATCAAAATTGCTTGAGAAGATATATCGGGAGGACTGGATTTTGGTCTCAATGATGAAGTTTCATCAGTGAGATACACATATTGTCTCATCGACGAAGCATGAGGGAAGCTTATCGGCAAGACATATATCATTAGAGTAAGTTCTGAATGTCTACCTGACCAGCTATGTGACGCCGTTAAGAATACATTGGTAGGAGTCTTGGTGACATAATTTAGATTGAAATAGTGACAAAAGTTCATTGAACGCACGACGAAATAGGCAAGTCATTATGGAAAAAATTCATCGGATACATTACAAATTCGTCGGACACTTTTTGCGGTTCGTCGTAAATTCGATGAAACATTGCACTTTAAAAAAAAAAATAACTATTCATTGAAATGTAGGCATATCGATGAAAGATCAAGACTATTACATCGACCAAAATTGCCTAAGAAGATATATCGAGAGGACTGGATTTTGGTCTCAGCGATGATGTTTCATCGGTGAGATACACATCTTGTCTCATCGACGAAGCACGAGGGAAGCATATCGGCAAGACATATATCATTGGAGTAAGTTCTAAATGTCTACCCGACCAACTATGTGACGCCGATAAGATTACATCGGCAGGAGTCTTGGTGACATAATTTAGATTGAAATAGCGACATAAGTTTGTCGAACGTGTGACGAAATAGATAAGTCATTACAACGAAAATTCGTCGGACGCTTTTTTCGGTTCATTGTAAATTCGACGAAACATTGCATTTTAAAATATATATATATATTCATTGAAATGTAGGCATATTGGTAAAATATCAAGACTATTACAGCGATCAAAATTGCCTAAGAAGATATATCGAGACGACTGGATTTTGGTCTCAGCGATGATGTTTCATCGGCGAGATACACATCTTGTCTCATCGATGAAGCACGAGGGAAGCATATCGGCAAGACATATACCATCGGAGTAAATTATGAATGTCTACCCAACCAGCTATGTGACGCCGATAAGATTACATCGGTAGGAATCTTGGCGACATAGTTGAGATCGAAAGAATAATCATCGGGGAGACTCACCATGTCGGGGAAACTATATAATATCCTAGCGATACATGATCTCCTGTCGATGATGATAAAAATGGATCGAAATACTTATCGGGGTGACTCTGGGTGATATATAAATGTATTCAAGTCGGCCAAGCCTTAATAATGTAGGATTGATGATATCAAGCCTGTTTGTAGTAGCAATAATGATAACTATTTTCTTGGCTGTCATACAAGCCATCAATAGAGCTTTGAAACCAAATTCACACACAACACAATGTTCATAGTGAAAAGTTAACACTTTCTTTCATCTTTGCAGATTGGTTTGATGCTTCAAACGATGCATTTCTTATATTGAAAAGTGCATTACTTACCTTATTGAGCTTCTCTTTGTTTTTAGAATAGTTTAATATTCTCTACTTAACATGGCCAACCACATGAAGGTGGAAGCTCATTTGGACCCTCCGCACCCCCTCACATCACTCTCAATTCCCCATACCCGATCATATAACATTAATCATTCATTCATCCATTAATAACATATAACATTCATTCATTCATCCTGCATTAATAAAATATAGCATTCATTCATTAACATATTCACATTCATTTATTCATTCATTCATTCATCCATTAATAACATATAACATTCATTCATTAACATATAACATTTATTCATTAATATATTCAGATTCATTTATTAACATATTTCATTTTTTAAATTTTTACATATTATCAAAAATATGGCTGTCATAATATGATTACAATCACTTTTTTTTGTTTCTTTTTTGCAGCTAAAAAAAGCTGAAGTGGAGTATCATTTTCAAAATTATCTCTCCCCCCTTGAGTTGTTCTGAGCTCTGCTCATGATCTTAATGTATGCCTAGTCGTGTACTCACAACGTGGACGCGGCTGCAAGGGGGGGTCTGCTGCAATAGCAAAGAAATGTTAAATTGATATGTTTTATTATTATTTTTACACGTATTTCATTAATTAAAAGAACATCAGAGTGGTGCTCATTACCTAATTGGGCCACATCATGTTCCTAATATTGTCGTATAGCCTCATGCTCAACATGTTGAACACCCTCTAAATCTTGATCTGGAGTTGAAACACGAAAGATTACATTAATTAATACACCAATTTCAATTAAATATGTTTAAAAGAACATTAGAGTGGTCCTGCTTACCTGATGGAGCCACATCATGTTCCTAATCTTGTCTAGCCTGATCATGCTCAACATGTTGATCACACTCTACATGCTCTAAAGTTGAAACACGAAAGGTTACATTGATTAATACACTAAATGCAATTAAAGATGTTTAATTGTATTAATCCATACTGCATTTTTTATAGCACATGAATACATCTAGTACTCGGATGCACACCATGGCCTTCATCGGCAGGTTGCACTCCACCCTCACCATGCTGCATTCCAATGTCATGTGTAGGATTATCATTGCTTATTTGTGTAAAACAAATAGGCACATTATTATGATGGAAATTAATATTGAATAGATTGCACAAGTATTCAATTTGAAATAAACTTTATTGAGTTTATTTACTTGTGTGTTGGATGCAGTGGAAGATTGTGTTTGCCCAGTTGAGACTCTTATCTATTCAGTCAGGGCTCCATAGCCTTGGTCAAAGGAAATCTTTAGGTCCTCTTTTGCAGGCACTTTGTTGAAATCAAAGCCCTGCATTTTTGCATGCGATCATGAATTTTGCTTCTATGGTGTGATAAAACCAAAATTGTTTGCAATTTATTATTTGGATGCAATATTTCATTTATTGATACTTACAAATCATGCGGCTACTTTCATATAACCACTAGAGCCAAGTTTGTGTTGCCCATGTTTTTCTAGTCTTGCCTTTGTTTCCTTCGATGTGTCGGGCAGCCTATGAAAAATTTGAAATACGTTAGATTATGTAAAAAGAAAGATTAATCAGTATATAATCAAATTATTGATAGTATCACATACCTTTCTTGGCTTGGTAGTATCTTTCCTTTCTTCTTTTCAACCTTCTCCTTTCCATCCGACACCAATTCCTTCCACTCCCTTTCTGGAATCATGGGGGGACGCTCGTACTTTTTGTTCTTCTCTAAATGTGACCTATATTGGTCCCTCACATACTTTAGATAGGTACCAGCTTTCTTAAGGACCTTATTTCAGTTGAATGTTTTATCACTGAACAACACAGCTAAATGGTTAATGAGATCATCTTTTAAATCTTGATTTTGGGCATTCCACCATGTACGTATGGTGGGCCCGAAGAGCTCCAATGAAATATCACTTAGATGTTTATAAAAAACATCATTTCCTATAGGAGCAGGATGTATAATTAGAAACTTAGAAGGGCAGGGTGTTTAGGCTGCTTCCAAAAACTTAGATACGTGCATGAATAATATAGCAGAAATGGAGGCGCTTGCATTGGGATTGGAAGTTTGAATAAAGAAAGGAATTAATTAGAAGGTGATTCTCAAATCTACATTTAGGCAATCACATCGGGGAAAACACCAAACTGGAAACTAGACAATTGGATAGGAGCAATCAAATCCCTTCTTCAAAAGTTAAATGAATATACCCTATCACATGTCTATAGGGAAGCTAACAAGGCTGTGGGCCTCCTAGAAAATTGTGGAGTAAATCAAGGAAAGGTAATAAAAGTTGACAATTGTATGGAGGATTGGTCAAAACTGCCAACACTTCTAATCATCAACAGTTTGGGTGGATGAAAGATCTCTGAAATCTCTAAAAAGCAGTGAGTCGGGACAATCGGATGGGATAACAGATAAGACTCGAGCAACATTTAGCCAAAGCATTAGGAAGTTGTGCCAGACTCATGGGACAAGCACAATCATTTATTGGAAGTCGAGGGATAAAAGGTGTTAAGGAACTGCTCCAAACTCAAACTTTAGAAGGACAATGGTGTATAAGTTTGGTGTGCACTGTATCTACTTGAACGAGACATTCAAAGCCCAGTGCAAAAGAATTTTCTTAGTTGGTTCCCTGCAAGTGATCAAAGCAATAGAGAAAATAACCCAGGAGATCTTGCAGGAGGGGAACCATTGGTGTGATGGAAGAATCTATGAGGTAGTCCTAAGCCTATTAATAGATGTTTTGGGTGCCAGAGAAGTACTGGTCGAGAAGCTTGGGGGTTTTGTTACGTTGATCAACATTGAAGCAGTGGCAAATTCTATCTTGGAACTGCCCGCAAAAGGTATGGTGAGCTCCTTGAAATACATCTTTGGAGAAAATAGTGCAGGGGGAGATGGGAAAGAAGTGGAGGTTGAAGCTGGGGAGGAATGCACTAGCAGCTTGTAACACCAGACCAAGGCAATGAGCTGCTTCCTAGGCAATGCATGGAATGTATATCGGGTGGGCATAATCAACAATGACATGAATGCCTTTGCAAGGTTTGTTCAAAATGAGGATTGGTTCAACAAAAGGAGAATGAAACATGCAGTAAAGTTGGGGTACACACTGGGAGTAGTATATAGCTATGTAGTAGAATAAAGCATGATAAGCATACAGTCGGATATATATTGGCTATAAATAGGCAATTATAATGTAGGAAAATATTGCCATTTTGTAAATCAATATAATAGGGTGCTATCCCTACTATTAGCACTTACTTAAAAATAATAATAATAATAATTAAAACATTTTAAAGTACCTGGGACCTTCTCTATCTTTATGGGAAGGAAATCCTCGGTCACCACAAATGTGACTGACAATGTTCCCGTACTAGTAATACAGGAAGATCCAAGAAATGCTACTAAAACATCACCAGTAGTAGTGGCCTCTGCATCCACAGGTACTGACACATGTAGTGGCATGAGTTCGCTACCAGAGGGTGGACTATCGAATGCCTGCATGGTATGTGTTGCTGACATTTCAGATGACAATATAGGCACAGATGATGGGGTTGGATGATGTGTTGTATGTGCAGGAAGATCAGGATTGACACTTGTACTATCCCCTACTTCTCAGGAAACACTTGCAGTACCTTGATCATGGCCAGTAGCATGATCATGAGGATGCAAATAATCTTGTAAAAACAACACATATTTTAGTTCATGACATAAAAGAGTACAAAATATAAAACCATGAATGAACTTATATTATAATTAAAGATCTCATGACAGCTTACTTCCAAGTTTTGTGCTCTCTTAGACAATATTCTAACCCTTTCTCTTATCTCATCTGTTTGAGGCACTACGAATACCAACTAAAGGATTTCTTGATTGCATTTTTTTGGGTCTTCCTCATCATATCCACAGGGTTTGTGGAAAATGTGATGTCATCATCACATAATAGTGACTGCACCTCCATATGGATGCTCTCCTGTACTGCTGGTGTCTTTCCCCGATCAGCCAACTGCAACAAGAATATTAAAAACATTATCAAAATTAACCCAATAAACTCATGAAAAAAACATAATAATAAAACATTTTGCTCGTATCTAATTTGTACAATTACAATGAGGTAAACCTGTTGGATAGAAGCACCTGAATATGGATCACGATCTGTGCTTTGGGCCAGAGCCTTCCTCATATGATCAATGTCCCACTGTGACAAAAATTAAATATAAAAAACATTACTGAAATGAAACCAATAGACTTACGAAAAAAAACATAATAATAAAATGGTATATTGGAGTCATTAATTGGAGGTTGGGTAAAATGGTATATATAGTACATACCACCCCCATAGTAATTGTGTTTGTATCTAAGTGATTCAAATTGTAATCGATTAGAAACTCTTCCCCTGTAGTTATTGATTTTATCGCACATGCAAATACACGGTTTCCATCTCGAGCCTCAAATATACAATTGGGTTGCTTATTTGTTGACCCAGGTCGTGTACTATTTATAAACCCTGCAATATTCCTTGATGCTTTTGGCCTCCCATCAATGTACCTAGCCACTCCTTTATTTTGATCCTTATCTTTTAGTTGTATATAATTTGCTGATAGTGCATACCTACGCATACTTTGTGTATATCGAACCAGCTGCATCCAATCTTTGTAACTATAATAGGGTCCAACATACTCCATCAACTCAGTAACTTTTTCGTAACAAACTTTTATGCCTTCCATGCAAAATAGGCCCAAACCATGTAATGACAATGGTGCTATGTGATATATCCTCTCATTGACATAAAGATTAGTGTTTATTGGAGGAAGTTCCTTGGGTACCCATTGTTTCCATAGATGTTTGTACCTCAAGGGCACCTTGATGTCGCCTATGCTCTCATCATCATAAGAACATGATCCCCCCTCAACAAAAAAAAATTCCATGTGTTTACGGAATTTTCTTCTAATATTTTGACCTCTAGTTGATCTCCCTCTTTTAGACCTGCTATATGTCTCGCTTTCCTCTTCTCTTCCTGAATTTCCCTCACTTGAGGAAGACAAATGTAAAAAATACCTATTTTGTGGTACCTGCACTCATAAGGATGTTGGATGAATTTCTTTCATGGTGATGTGATCCAAAGGTGACATTATGATTAATCTATCATTTCATCACTAGAAATTGATAAGTTATAAGGTACTCAAGTCTTGATAGATTGCAAGTTATTGTTACTACCATCCAAATGTGTCCATCATAAATCAAATCTACTTAACGTTTTAACTCCCAAACTTTGTAATAAGTGTTAAATGTGACTATGGTCCACCAGTTACACAACCAAGGCATCAAATGTATTCTCTAATTGTAATCAAAGGACTTTTTATCTTCATTCAAGTAAATAAACTTGAAGGGAAAAACCACCAAGTGGTTTATTGGACACCTACATGAATAAAAATAGCAGCAAATTTACATTTAATTTCCATATGTCTAAGTGGTTAACAGGGAGGGAGTGTGTACTAGGCCTGGTAAAGTCATCATAAGATTATGCTTTGGCAATAAAAATTGTTTAAATCATCTTAAATCTTCCTATGTCTAATTGCTAGGAGACTTTTGGTATTTTTTAAGGTAGGATGATTGGTCACATCAATGTTCTAATTCTCTATGACAAGATTTCAACATCTTCAAATAGTGAAAGTTAGTGCTTATAGTCATTTGAAACAACAACATTTTGATTATGTATGATGGTAGGATTTGATAACTTAAAAGAATTGGCTACCCAACAAACTTAAAGTTAAAAGAAACTTTTTCAGTTTAAGGGGTTAGCACTTTCTTTCATCTTTGCATATTGGTTTGATGTTTCAAACGATGCATTTTTTATCCCACTTATATCATATTGTATTCCCATCCCACTGCAATTGTTGGAGGAGTTGATACCAAAATTTCATATTAGATACCACGTTCTTGAAGCAATTTTCTGTGTTTTTACAATTTTTCTGAAGTTCTTTTGTGTTGTATGGATCCATACAAGCTTGAAATGCTCTGAGATCATTGGTGTAGATAAATATATGTGTTACCTTTCATTTACATTTGTTTTGAAGTTCTCAATCACTCTTTTGTGGGATTAAACAATCAAATATAGGGACTGCCCTGGTGTGCCTATGTAAGGGTTTGAGGGCTAAATAGAAATGACATCCACCAATCCAACCACTGTCTTAGAACTATAACGCGGTGGATTGGTGTGCATCATGGTGGATTTGATGGAGTTTCAAATCTTGTTCTTTAAATTCCATCTTTTTTCCCCTTGTCTTGGCTTGTTACATTGTTTGGGAGGAACCTAAGGTTGGGTTTTACCTTAGCTTTCATATAAATCCTAATGTTCCATGTAAAACCTTGGGTGATATATATTCGGTTGTTACCTTTTTGGAGTGGGTATTAAAATGAATTATGTCTCATTGTTTTGAATTAAGGTCTTCATTTGAAGGTCCTTCATGCCAAGGTTCCTTTTATAAAGTATTTTGGACATGAAATATTTAAAATAAAAAATACCTTCATTTGAAAGTCTTGACATGGCATCATTTTTGAATGAAGGTTCTTCATTCAAAGGTCATGACGACATCACCTTCAAATGAAGGTTCTTCATTAACTGGTATTTTGTAATTTTGAATGTGTGATAATAATTTAGGGTTGAAAATAAATCCATTTGAGCCTTTTATAAATGAAAGGACATTTGATGCAATCATATGCCTTGTCAAACTTTTAACTTAATAGTAAGGGCATCATGAGTAGTTTGTTGGGCCCATTCAACAATCTCTGATGCAAGGATTGAATATTCTAGAATGTATCTACTATCAAGAAAGCCAATTTGTTTACCTCTATGACTATATCTCAAGCAATAGGTTTAATTGTGATGGCAATGATATTGACAAGGATTTTGTAATCTAGGTGTTGAGAAGCATAATTGGCCACCATTCTAGGAAAGATTATTCATTCTCACTTTTAGGTGTTAAAATTTAACAATACATAGATTGATGAAAGAGCCCAAAGAGCCTTTCTCCATGTTATCCAAGTACACATAGTAGTGGTCTTCTCTTATATGGTTGGACATGATTTCAAGAACTTAGCTAGGAATTATTCATTTAACCTAAGGTTTTCTCATAATGCCATCATTGGAAAAGTATGATCAAATTCTTCTATTATGAAGAATTGGTCTATGTGCCTCTAGTAATCACTATAAAAATGTGAAAGACTAAGCTATTTTATTTTTTTGTCTTATCTTATACCATTTTACGAGAATGGGGGGGCCAATGTACGAGAAGATCTTTGGAAACTAGGCATGAAAATTGCAGGTTAAAGAGAATGGGGGTGCCAAACTTACAGTACTCATTGTCCCTTGGTCGTCGATTTTCCCTGAGTGCCCTCAACCTGGTCCTCGGCGCTGGTATTGACCTTGTTTTCACTCCTCCAAAGTCTTCCTCAGCGCTGGTATTGACCTTTCACTTGTCCAATTTGATGAGCTACAACCTGCTTTAGTTAGGTTTTAGAGTATGTTAATTAAATTTTAAAAAATTATGGCGCCATTTAGAGTAGTGAATATAAAGCAAGCAAAGCCTATTATGGTGCCATTTAGAGTAGTGAATATAAAGTAAGCCAAGCCTATTATAGTCATGAGGGAAATAATAAAACTCCTAGGATACTTTGTGAAACTATTTTCCTTGGTTAAAGGGAGGCCATAAAATATACCTTTGGATTTTTTCAATCTTCAAATATGAGGATTTGCAAGGTTCTTAGCAACATGAGTAATGGAAATGTGTGCAAAAAGAATTTTTGAACACACATGGAATCTCCTTGCCAAAGAAAGGGGCTTCATAATTTAATATGATAATTTTTCTTAGCTCTATAAATGATATGTTTCCTTAAAGAGGAAGGAGAAACCTAAAAGGTTAAAGAGATGCTTAGGAATCTCAACACTTCCTTATGATCAACCCCCTTCTATCCATAGGAATTGAACAAATTGGGCTTGATTTCCTATAACATTGAGTTTTATGCCACTATATATTTGACCTTAAAGCTTTCTAGAAAATATCTAGGCATTGAATATCCTAAATAATGTCACGTTTGTCCTCCAAGAGAGTGAGAAAGGAGTCATTAGAAAAATGACCATTGAATAGTTGGGCTATAGAGTTACGAAAAGTAGCACCTTTAATAAGTTAGTAAGGTGAATTTATTAATGTTAATCTTAATATTCCAACACCCTTCATTAATTTTTACATTCCTCACAATAAAAAATGTTAATTGAAACAAACAAATATATATAGTCTAAGCTAACATCATTTTATTTTTCTTTAAGTTCTCCCTCAATAACATCATTGGATCGAGTTATATAAGTCCACACTATGTGATCCTTTTTCTTACAATAATAACATTCATTTTTATTTTTTAATTATTATTACCTCTTGAGTATAATACATTCTCATGTTGAGAATCAACTTTTAAATCTTTTCCATTGTTCTTTATTCTTCTCCTAATATGGCCAAAATCACATCTTCTTGTGTTTGAGAAGTTATCAAATGACTGCCTTCAAAAGGCTGATGTAATCTCCATCTCAACACCAAGGCCCACCACATTATGCATCGCCAAGGAAAGACACATGATGCTCACCCGTGATATCGCAATCAATAAACACCTTGCATCTTTGTATCACACGAGGGTAGGAAACCATTGATCTCCACCATCGGAAATCATGTTCATTCATAGTAGTCACCAGCACTGAACATAACCGTCAAGCAACTTTTCATCAAGATTATAACATCACCATCGATTTTGAGCACATGCATCTTGGAGCCGCTTTAGTAACTTGTCATATAATGTACTAAAACTCGACATAAATATTAAAGCACTTTGATTAATAGTAGTGTTATAATATTAATATATTATACTGCATTATATGAATTATAATGATATATTTGATATATTAATATTATATATAATCTATAGATTAATAGTAATTATATTAGATTATTAATGTTATTGGTATATTATTAATAATATTAATATTGTATTAGATTAATAATAATGATAATATTGTTAAATGATTAATTATATTACAAATGAACACTGCTTTCAAATTCTTAGCTTTGAATGAATGGTTGAAGCACCAATGTTGAATGTTGCAACTCTAGTAGGTGGGAATAGAAGTATAGGAGATTGTTTGGGAGAAGAATTTTTTCTAGTGCTAGGTTATGTGTTAGGTTATATAGGGTTAGGTTATATAGTGTTTGAGCCTAGCCTCAAACACTACAATTAGGGTTAGGTTATGTGTTTTCTTTAGGGTTAGGTTTGGGATTAGGTTTATGGTTATGGTTAGAGTTTAGGGTAATCCAAATCATAACCTAACCCTTTTTCTCTAAATCTTAACCTTGACCCTAACCCTAACCTCAACCAAAACTCTAACCCCAACCCTAGCCCTAATTACCTAACCCTAAATATTATTTATTTTATTAATTAGTTGCATTCACTCTAATAACCCTAAACTTAACCCTAAACTTAACCCTAGCCCTATCCCTGGCCCTAATCCTAACCCCAACTCTAAGCCAAATATAAAAACAACCCTTAATCATAATTACAATAACCCTAAAACTTAATTCTAGATATAACCCTAATACTATAATCCCTAATTGTAATCCTAAACCCTAACCGTAATTTCATATCTAATCCCAACCATAACCAAAACTCTAAATCTAACCCTAACCATAAAACATAAACCCTAATCTAACCCTAATCCTAACATTATTTTTTCTAACCCTAACACTAACTCTAAACCTAACACTAACTCGAACACTAAATCCTAACCCTAAATTGTAACATGATCCTTTGAATTGGATACTACATCAAAAATTATGTGTTACAATCATTGCTTCCATTATTGGCATTTTTACATTGGGATACATATATTTTTAAAATCAACAAAACCTTTTAATGTCTTGCCAAAATTAATATTATTAATTGTAATATCAAACTTATAAACATGTATCCAATTTAGAACATAAATAAGAAATATATGGTAATAGTTTCTTCAAAAAACAAAGTGATGTGGACTACAAGGACTATAAGATATCCACAAAAGAGATCTACATTGAAAATATTGTAGGGAAATTCAAGAAAATACAATTGGTAGATGCAAAGCCAAATAAATGTGAAATTGTGTACTATAATGATTTTAGAATATACACATAATGGATTTGTTGAAAAGGTTTTAGAAACTTTCAAACAAATGCAATTGGTAGATGCAAAGAAAAATTCCACAACCTTCACCAAAATCCTTATTGGTTTCCTTAATATGGGAGATTTGGAACAAGGTATAGACATCCATCAAAGCATAATATGAAGATGAATTTTTTCAAATATTGTGGTTGTAGATGCCCTTTTAAAATTTATACAGAATGTGGAAGGATAGAAAAAGCTTGTGAACTATTTGACAAAATGTCTCAAAGAATTGTAATCTCTCAATTTATTTTAGTGTCTATTTTGTTATACCCCATGTCCCAAATTGGGTATAACACAATAGAAACTAAAACAAATTGATAGATTGTTATGAGGGTAGTGATGAGACTTTTCTAATTAGAGTGTATTCCATGAGATTATAATTATTCGAGGCATTGTGTCAAATAGTTCATGAGCTTTGTCTATCCTCCCACATTTTGCATAGATTTCAAAAGGGCATCTACAACCACAAGATTTGAGAAAATTCATCTTCATATTATGTTTTCCTTATGATTGGTTGACTCTTATACTAAATTAATATGTTCAATTTATTTTTCCTACTTGATCTAACTATCCACAAATGGCAATTTAACAGTGGAAAGATATGATCCTACTTTGGTATAAATTGTATATGCAATATCAAGGTATGAATTAATATGTTCAATTAAGAGATGTTAAATGAAATGAATAAAACTAATGTAATGTAAATAAGGGAGACCAGTGCCTTATTGGGTAAAATAGAGTCAAATGAAAGCCTTTAATGAATGGTTTCTATCTAGCAGGTCCTCTAATTGTTTGGCATATAACTATGAGTTTACAACTGGTATAAACATGCAAGAGTGTAATTGATAAACCCTACTTGAGGCAGAATATCAAATCTAATTATCTGATTCTTCTTATTGATCCAAATGGCATTCCCAGATTATTGTAATTTATTGAAAGGAATTTTAATTCTTCTTTAAAGAATCCAATAAACCAAATCACACATAAACAACAAATGTGTACTGATAAATCGAATATATACTTGATACTTCAATTTAAACAACCAAGAAACATCAGATTGGAGACAATCAAATAATCGCAAGAATCCAACAAACAATTGATACTAGAATGAATCCACTAAATAAAAAGTACTTCATTGTCTCCTTCAAAGTTCATACATGCAACATAGTCTCCTTGAATTTCATCATTTCTGAAAATTTAATGCTTACAATAGTCTATCCTATTCTAATTCTATCTTCTACCCCTTTACATTTATCCAACAATGGATACTTATACATTAGTTTGCAAAAGGATGTGCCTTTTCAAAAAGGTTTAAAGCATAAAAGGTTTAACAAATCCACTATTAACTAATTTCTCTTAAGCCACGAATGGACTGCAGACATATGCTCCATATAATCCTCGTGCTCATGAGTGTCGACATCTTCCAATGCATTGTAGATCACAATATCCATCATTATCATTTGCTCATTTTTCTCACATGCTGCATCCAATATCACATCTTTCGCAGTGGCTGTCTCTAGCATCCCTTAGAGTATTGTTTCGCACTCACTTTTCCATGTAGTTGCTTCCTTTGTTTTTTCTTCATCATCACATAACTTGGTCAATCTATCTTCGACAGCCTCTGTCAATCCTTGCATATCCCCTTGTAACTCCTCAAATAAATCCTTGTGCCTATCCATAATACAATTGGCATTTTCAATCTCTTCATTACTAGGAGTGTCCTGCTCCAATTCCCCAAGTCTTTCCTGAATTCTGCCATCCACTCTCCTATGTTCCTTTATTTCCTCTCCGTACTGTGACTATTTTCCCCAGAGTTTATTTAACCAAGTGGTTAAAACAACCTGCCTTTTTTTTTATTATTGTAGCAAATGCATCCATTCTCCCTTGAGAGTATGCAATTGACCCTTCCCAACGGTCTTTTTTCTATGAACTCTCACCTTGAGTGAGCATCCTTGTTAGTTCTCTTACACCACCTACCAATTCTTTCAAGTGTTCATTCTCTCTCAACATCCTCTCATTATTGGTTTTGTACATCTCCCTTTCCCTTATCAATGCTTGGATTTGAGCTTTATTCAACTTGGCTATATTTATCCCAATATCAACAGTCACTATAGGATCAACCTCCCCAGCCTTCAGGGTCATGACATGTCTGAATGCCTTTTCAATATCAATAAAAATTGTATTTCTTGTGAGGAGGATACAAGGCCCAAAACATCAATGTTTCATCATCAGGATTGTATCTTGATCTTGTGTATACCTCCATCACCTTCTCTGTATTGAGCTTGTGGGTAACATTGTTATCTTTTAAGAAACTATCAAAAACTAATGTAGAATTCATATCCAAACTTGGAAAAATCATAACACCTGCATTTTCAAGCATCTCCCTCCCCTTTTTCAGGGGTCGTATCAATCATCTCTTTTTCTACTTCATCCTTTAAGCTTTTTAATAGTTGATCCTTATTCCCTGGAGTGACATTGTCAACCTTCCCCCTTATCTCTTTCCCTTTTTTCTTATATAAAAATATCTTAAACTCTGAGGTCTTTATAAATTCATCATCTGATATGTAAGACCTATAGTCTTCATGTCTTGTATCTACATCCATGGTTTCCTCAACATCTGTTTCTCTGGCAACATAGGCATACTCCTGAGTCTTCATTCTTGAAACTTTCCTAGATGAGCTTTGTGGCCTGTCTATTTCTAAAATCCCCTTAATGGAGGATAACAACTCAGCATCCACCAACTCCTGATTATGTTTTTCAATCACAATTTTAGCTTCCTCTGCCTCCAGGTTTCTGATTATGTCATCAGATTTAAAGGGCACATGATGGTACCCTCTAAGATTTACTTTTTGTCTGGCAGAGTGGATATACCCTTCTGGATCAAAGTGCTTTCTCACTAGTGCTCTTCTCATGTTGTAGTGCAAAAATTTGTCCAGAATCAGATCATAACCTTCCTTGGCTAATATAGTGAAATCACTAAAACACAATGTACTAGGCATAAAAGTCTATTTCCCATATGAACTTAAGTTCATAACACTGGAGTAATCCATTTGCCTAACAATTTCTAGGTAAGCAATTCTATCCAGGACAGTTCTCAGCAGAATGAAAGGTGTATCCTCAAAGCCATAAACCCTAATCATTGTGGCATTCTCTAAGCAATACCAATCCCCCTAGTTGTGGTTAATTGGTCCACTGTAATCTCTAGGCCTAAGAAACCTTTTTACTTGTTCAGATATAGAATAATCACAAGGATGGCTAAAAAATCTATAAAAGGGTTTCACAAAGAATTCTTCAAAATGTAAGAAATTTGAATTGGCAAACCTGTTGTCCCAAATAGCAGTCCATAATTGAATAGGCAATGGCCTACCTTCCTTGTCGGATTGTGAAATCCTCAACTCTTGGGGCCATAAACCTAACTCTTGTCCAAAATACAACACTAAGTGCATCAGCAGTGAGTAATTTCTGAGATGGAGAATAGAAGCACCACTCTTTATCGCCATCAAACCTACATCCAGCTCCTTAAAAACATGTGCAACATAGTCAAATGATCTAGAATTGTGATACTGAATGTTTGCAGCAATCACCATGGGAACAACCACCATATGCTCAGGTACCTCCATCCCTAATACCTATCCCACCGAGTAGTAAGTATATTTTAGGTAAGGTTCGAAGAGGTCTACATGAAAGGGTGGCCCCTCACTATCTTCCATTGGATTAGGTTTGCCATGACACCTAATTCTGTGCAGAGGTAACCTCTACCCTTAATAAATGGTGTCCATCCTTTTGAACTCACTATCGAGCTCTTCACTCACTACTTTCTCACTGCATATTCCCTCCATTCTGAAAACCTCAACAATTGCATTCTCAGATACATGTATCAATGGATTCCCTGACAAATCATATATAGCTTTGTTTTTCGAATCATAGTGTTCGGCCAGCAATTTTACCAGTTCAACATCAATAAAAACATTAGGGCACACTAATTTCCCTAAATTGAGCCTCCATGGATTACATACTGGCTCAAAGCGATTTCTCCTATTATAATGGAAATTGAATAACTCATAGCCTCTAATTGAAGTCTAGACATCACCTATAAATTTGCATTTGTTGTCCAATTTGTCAACTTCCACTTTAAGCTATGCAAAACGCCTAGCTTTAGGTCTAGAACCAGGTAATTGGTCTGTGAGGTCTTGATTTAGCTTCCTTTCAATACCTTCTGGTTGCAACTCAGTCTTTTTATTTTTTGCTTTTGATTGGCTTCCCTCCCCGGGTTTTCTTCCCTTTAGTTTTCTTGAACCAGTGCCTTCCATAATTCAAATTTTTATGAATTCTGAGAGGACGAGAAACTTACTGTAACTTCTTCCAAACTTAAGCCAAGTGAATGCCTTAATTGCTCTGCTGGTTCCCTTGCTCTCCTTCGCTTTGAATTTTGTGAGATAATGATTTCAATTGATCATACCCTGATATGAAAAATCTCCTACGCTTCGTGGTGCCATTAATGTCTTTACCGATTGAGACATGAATGCTGCAAGTTTTTTTTTCAAAATTCTCGCTATCACATTAGGGCTCATACTGGAAAGACATTCCAAATCTCTGGCTGATCTGCCTGTTCAACGTTCACCCATCCACCAAGACATCTTGTAGTTTCCCTGACATCACAAGTCTCCCCGATAGTTTCTTTCCTTTTTCTTTTTATATTGCCATGAATTTCACCGAAACAACTATCACTCAGACTTAATGAATCGGGCCAATGGTTCTTTTCCTTACTCCAAAAGTACTTTGTCTCACCGAGATGTTTACTTTATCGACTTATAACATCGAGACCAAGCAATTTGTTCTACCGATAGAATAATACTCGCTGTGATGTCTCTTAGATCTCCCATGGTGACATGTCTCACCGATACACCTCTTCTTTGGCAAGACAATGAGCATCGTCTTATCGATACCCTTTATCTCCGCATGCTCAATTATGTTGGTGTAACTCGAGGGGTTGGTAAGACTTTTATGAACTCTTCCCGATATCGTTTGTCTTACCGATTGAGTCCTCCTTTTTCTTTATCAGCAAGACCAATAGCGCTTCGGCCAGTGTTTTGAAATCTCTCTTCGATGACCAAAGTCTCTCCGATAGACTTTACTTTTCTCCAATTGGAAAAAGGTAACTTAGCTCGATATGACCTTACACCATCACATCGATACCTTTTTTCTTGCCGATAAGTAATACAAACTCACATTCTCCTACTGTATAACTTTATCGGTATGACCCATTTGACGTCTCACCGATAAGATCACATTAGTAAGACATTTCAAACCTTTGGCCAATCCACCTATTCAATGTTCACCCATCCGCTAAGACATCTTTTAGTTTCCCCAACATCACAAGTCTCCCTGATAGTTTCTTTCTTTCTACTTTTTTATCGCCATGACCTTCACCAAAAAACTATCGCCCAGACTTAATGAATCGGGCCAACAGTTCTTCACCTTACTCTGAAAGCTTTTCATCTCACTGAGATGCTCACTTTATTGACTTATGTCGCCATGAACAAGTATTTATTTTGCTGACAAATTGATACTGGTCGTGCTGTCTCTTAGATCTCCTTGTGGTGACATGTCTCACCAATACGCTTTTTCTTCGGCGAGACCATGCGCATTGTCTTCTCAACACCCTTTTTCTTCGTATGCTCAGTTCTGTTGGTGTAACCCGAGGGGTCGGTAAGACTTTTCAAATTCTCCCTGGCATTGTTTGTCTCACCGAGTGAGTCCTCCCCTTCCTTTATCGACAAGACTAATAACGCTATGGGCAGTGTTTTAAAATCTCTCTTTGATGACCAAAGTCTCTCTGATAGACTTTACATTACTCCAATCGGCAAAAGGTAATTTAACTCGATGTGACCTTACATTGTCACGTCGATACTTTTTATCTTGCCGATAAGATATACAAACCTGCATTCTCTCTGTGTATAACTTGATCAGTGTGACCCTTTTGATGTCTTTCCAATACATTTAGGATATGTATATTATCATTGATGAGACCTGCATCAACTTATGCTGATATTTTCATATGTAAAGATATTAATGTCACATGAAATTTATGATGCGTTATGGAACAATTTTAAATTGGATTTCAGTAAAATATGCTATGTGAGGATTTTTTTGTCTGCATTATGAATCTTTTTTGGGAGACTAATAATCATGAAGAAATAATGAATTTTTCAAAATTTGACAGTTCCAACAGCATGAAGGTTTGATGTTTCATGATAGTACTAGCATTTGAGTTATAATGATATATTTAGAGCTCATGACTCTCCTTTGTATAAACATATCACAATTTTGAATGATATAATCAAGGGTTATGGCATTCATCTCACTATTATGGTGTGTATGATTTCCATTTTTGCTTTAATTCAAAGAGTAAATTAAAATGCTTGGATGGAGTCATAGATGGATATGTTTGTAAAGGGATTTGATAAGAAGTATTGAGTTAGGATAGAAATTGACACTGTTGTAATGCAATATTGCTAGAGATCTTATATGTTATGTGTTTGAACCTGTTATGGAAATCTAAATATTTGTGAATTCGACTCCTCAATAGTATATGGCGCTGGCCTAAATTGTATGTGTTTGTAAGGTTCTGTGTCTATTTGTCTTAGCTTAGAGCTTGCTGCCAAATTAAAAATTAAATGACTATCCTAAGTGGTGAAATGTCGTTGTAATCATCTCATGCTCCAAGTAGTTGATACTATTGATCCTTTTTTGTTGTTTAAATTGATATATCAAGCATATATATATATTCAGTTTACCAATACACATTTGTTGTATTTGTATGATGTGATTATTTGGTTCTTTCAAGTAAAGATTAAACCCTTCTAGTCAATCACAGTAACTAAAGAGTATTAATTGGATCAATAAGAAGAATCACATAACTAGGATTGTCATTCTATCTCAAGTAGAGTTTTTCAGTCATTTACTTGCACATTTATACAAGTTATAAACTACATCTATGTGCCAAACACTTTGAATTATTTCCATCATAGATTACACTTTTATAGATCTTCATTAGACTCCATACACCCAACAAGGCAGTGGTCTCACGCTTTCATCTTTTGGTTTATCCATTTTATTTTTTACATTTGTTAATTGAACATATTCTAATATAATTCAAATATAATTAAAATTAAAAACATCATAAATTAATTATGTAACCACATAAGTCAAATATAATTCTATCAAAAAATTAATATCAAATAGATAATACAATCACATAACTCATACATTTCAATGTCATTGATCTTCTTCTTCATCCAGCTCTTTGTCTGTATCATTCGATCCATATTCAACATTGTAAGGATTGGTCATATCATCATCATCCTCATTGATATCAGTTTCAATAATGTCATCATCCACACAGATATCATCTTCATGAACATTAACTCCTACATCATCATGATCTAGTTCCTCCTCTTTAACATCTTTGTCAGGCACATCATCAACTAACTGTTGATCCTGATCATCATCTACATCATCTTCTATTTCTTTAGTATCTTCTTCTTCCACCACATTATATTTTACTGGCCTTCCTCTTGGATCATGTCTAACAACATATGACCAACCCACTTTACCTGGAACCTCTGAGTAAAATACCTTCTCACATTGGCTTGGAAAAACATAGGGCTCATTTCCAGCTCGCTCAAAATACCTTGTATCAACCATGGTAAATCCATTATCATGTTCAATAACAGTTCTCTCGGGATCATTTTCATTCAATCGTAGCCTGTACCATAGGATGACAAAACAGAACTAATTTGAAGGACTTAAAGTCACACTCAGGTATATCATCCAAAATCCCATAGTATTGATTTTCTGAGACTTTTGGATGTATGTCGCGTCTAGATGAAACATTAGTCACTTAGAAGACTGTAGTTATCCCAGAATCACAAGTTTTCTTCGTGTCATCCAACTTTTTGATTCAAAATTTACAACCATTGAACCACATAGCCTTGTGGTGTTTCACTTGCAATATTTCAAACATGCAAAACTTATTGCAATATCATCAGTTGATAAACATATTTATTCTTGGCCGAATGTATGCAAAGAAAAAAATCTCAACATATATATACATTAATATAATTCAAAATAATTAAATAATATGGGTGATTAATATATTTATACATACCTATTTATCTCTTAAACCATATGCTAAATCAATTTCCCTTGGTGTAGCATTGGAATCTCCATTACGATGAGCTTCTTTAACCAATGAAGCCACACCTTCCCATGTTAATGTGCAACCAGATTGTTGACATCGTTCAATCCATACCGTCATCCAATCAAGATTGTTTGTGATGTACAAATGTAGTGCATCCCACTCTCAACCAATTGTATCAAAAAAAATTGAAATTTACAAATGACGTATAATTAGTTAATTACCACGATATACGACCTTAATTTATAATTGATCAATATTGAAGATTAATAATTAAATAAGTATAATATACATAAAAACCAAATGTAAAATGTATTCTAATTAATCTCCATGACCATCTTATAATTACCTAACACTTTCCTCAATCTACCTTTCCCCATCAGGTACTCCCCTTCAAATTTGTTAATGGAGTTGGGATCCCAAATGCGATCTACATGGATCTTTCCTGCAAACTTAGGAAGATATTCAGTAATGTACACCATTGTTTGGTATAGCATGTATCCCTCCACCATAGAACCCTCGAGATGTGCTCTCTGTCTAACCAAAGCCTTCAAAAATTTCAAGTGCCTCTCAACCATCCACATTGACCTTGTGTGTACAGGTCCACATAATTTAATCTCCTCAACTTGTTGTATGAGGTAGTGTTCTTGTGCATTGAAAAATGTTGAAGGTAGACACTTTTTCATTTCACACATTAGACAAGGAATTCTTCTCTTCCACTAATTTATATCTTCTTTATGGATTGATTTAGATGACAGCCATCTACAAGTGATTCAAGGCACAAATATATTAATGAGATTTAACAAAAATATACAATGAATTGAACAAATATCGCCACTTACCTCATGTATTTTCCAAGATCATATATAACTTGCTTGACATTGTTGTCGTAGCTGTTTGGGAGAGATAGAGGTAGAATGTACTGCAACAATTATAAAATGATCTTTTCATTAATATTTTTCCAAAAGTAGTAAACATAATACACTAAAAAGTACATGCAGTATACAAATATATATATAATATACCAGAATAATTACCTTAATGAAAATATGCCAATCATGCATTTTCATCTCTAACCCAAATTCACCTTTCTTTGTTATGATATTGTTTATGTTCGCAGCAAATCCTATGGGAAATCAAATTTTTCATATGACTTGTTTTATAGCATTGCTTTGCTGCTCCGTTAATAACCAAGGAAGGGCACTTATATTAATTTGGTCTCTATTTCTATTTAATTGAATGACATTTTTCATTGCATGACTGGCTTCTTGAATGTCACTACAAATTTTGACAATTTTTTCTTTGTCATGCCTTCCATCCAATATTTTCCATAACCTTTATGTCATATTCTTTCTGATATGCATTGTATCAAACAAATTCACAATTTGTAGCTGCTCATAGTAGGGCAACCTACTAAATTGTCTAGGATAACTTTTTAGTCCCTGTGGAAGCCGACCATTAATGCCTTGACGACCTTCATGAAGCATATAAGTTAAAAAAATTAACAACGACAATCATTGTCAATTACAACATGAGTAAACACAACACAATATAAAAATATAAATTCAAAACATATCATAAATGATAGATAAACAATTTGATCTGATGTATAACCTTGATGATTAATTCTATTATATTCCAACTTCCATAGGCGAGGTGTCATTCTTCGTGGTTTTGATGTAGTCTCTTCTTTCCCATTGAAAAGATGTTTTTCAGTAGTTCGATACTTATGATTTATGTGGAGGAAGTGCCTATACTCATCAAACACCTATTTTCCTAAACTTGTTGAACGACGAGATTTCATCTTTGGACCACAAATTGGACATGCAAATTTTCCCTTTGTTTGAAGACCTGCAAATCATATATAATTGGATTAAATATGTCAATTTTTATAATTATATATAATGAATAGATTATTTAAAAAACATGCATGATATCTACTTCATAAAATTAAATATCATTAAAGTCATGCAGTCGAACGTTATAACATACCAGAAAAATGTGTTAGCCCTGGGGCATCATGAATTGTCCATACAAGCATTGCATGGAATTGAAATTGTCTTTGTCCTATTGGTCTAGATACGTCATACATAGTGATGCCATTCCATAACTTTAGTAACTCGTCGATAAGAGGCTCAATATATACATTCATATCTTTAACTTGGTACTTACCTAGTTGAATGAACATAAACATTACATAATTATTATAACCATTTTACTGCAATATATATAAATTCATGTACATGACTATTAAATGAAAAAACATATAAGTCATTATGCAACAAATAAGACAAATGAGATGCTACTACGTTAAATAAAATTGATGTAAATAGATACCTAGAAAAATCATTGCCAACATTATGTGCTCCCTCTTTACTGACATCCATGGAGGAATGTTATTGCTGATAACAAAAACAGGCCACACCGTGTAAATAGATCTCAGCTCTCCAAATGGATTGACACCATCCACTGCCAATGAAAGCTTGAGATTATGAGGTTCTTCTTTAAAGTGTGGCCATTTTTCCTCCATGTCCCTAAATGTAGAACCATCTGTAGGCATTCAAAGAATCTCATCTCCACTTCTATTACATGCATGGTAATCCATAAATTGTGCTAAGCTTTCACACCTAAATAATTGTTGCATACGTGGAATAATGGGAATATAACAAAGAACCTTGTGAGGCACCTTTTTCGTTAGTTGATCTGTTCGATATCTACTGATATGACATTCCAGGAATTATGTTGCAAATTCAGGTTGTTTATGATATATAATATGATCATTGGGACATGCATCTATTGCTTGATACTCCATTCTAATATATTTCATAATGCCAGATAAATCTTGGTATGAGTGAGGTAAAATATTTGATGGTGGTAAAAAGAATTCACCAATCAATCTACAACAAAAAATAATTTCTTAATATAAAGAATATTAAAGGTACATACTTCATCCTTTATTTACTAGCGATGAACTAACAACAATTAAAATAGATGAAAAAAGATGACATATATGGAATACCTTAACATCCATGAGATTGCTATGTTGGATAAACCATTCATAACCTTCAAGTTCACCAGCAACACTACAACAGAGAGAAGAGTTGTTTGGGAGCCTTCATAATGGGGCCCATATGCCTTCATAAAGGGGCTCGTATGCCTTCTCAAGTATAGGTAAATCATGAACATCATCAAAGTCATCTCGATCAACATGATTAGATGTGCCACTACATGTGTCATGGATCAATGTATTTGTACCATCATCTTCAATTGTTTTTTCTAGTGCATGATCATCTTCTTCCATAGGATCATTAACTTCATCTTTGATATTTACAGCTCCATGTTCCTCCACTTGCAAAACCACATTCTCTGGGCCATGATAATTCATATCGTGTGCCCTAGGGTGCCCCACCTTTATAATAATGATAGACACAAGTAAACCATGATCATGATTAAGTGATTTTATATATATATATCAAATGTTAAAACAATATAAACATTTACAAATTCAATCAATATAAACACATATAATGAACAACTTATCAATGGATGATAATCATGCCCCCCTTCAACGTGACCATGTTGCCTACAATGTTTCTCAGTTGTTGTGATTAAAAGTCTTCTCATCTTTAAGCCCTTGCAATTATTGCAAGGACAATAACATTTCCCATCACCCTTTATTTTCAATATAGCCCACAATCTAGCAACTGTCTCTTGATTTTGTTTTGGACTAATATTATCTGACATGATTTTTCTTTACCAAGCTTGAATATTTAGATCTTCAAAAAATATCAAACTCACACATACGCCAATAATTTTTAATCATACATAGATAACAAAATATAATAATTATGATATTTTACACCAAAAAATTTTGGCATGCAATCACCCCTGCAAAAGAGAAGATAGTCTGAAGTTAATGACCCCCAAAAACACTTTCAAATGATAATTCCAAAAATTATTAAATTTTGATTTTACAATGATTTCCAAATGTTATACTCTTAAAATCAGAATATTGAACTTGCACAACAAAATCTGAAAATGAAATTCTCAAAATGCAGCTAATAGGACTCAACAATTAAGGCCTACTCAAGACTTTGTGAAGTCATTGCAAGGTTTTCAGGCCTTACCTGATGATTTTAGTAGGAGGATTAAAGAGTTGGTAAAGAGTTTTGATGACTAGAGTGACACATCTTTACCAGATATTGTAGATGCCCAAGGAATGTTAGATCACTATAGCAATGGCAGGACAGGGTAGATGAAATCATCAATGCAAAAATCAAATTGATTTGTGATGACTTAGATTATGACATGCTGATGAATAGTATGGATAAAATCATTAACACTAGCACATTTTTGGAATCTTTTGAAAGGGAGGCGAATCAAGTAGCAGTAAAGTATACACCTTACAGTGCCAAGGTAAATTAGGTAGTAAATTTTAATTGGCCAATGAATGATGAATATCAAGGATGGGTAGAAAAGTACTTAACTGAACAAGAATAGGAAAGAGTCTACAACTGACAGTTAACAACTCAGCGGTTATGGTTATAACAAATTTTGGCTATGTCTTGGTGGCAGTTTTGGTGCAAGTTTTCTAAGTTTGGCAAATGCAACAGTTATTCTCCAGTTGATGGGATGAACAAGAAGATTCTCTAGAGACTCAACTACTGTAACCAATTTTCAAAATGTCATAAGGCGGTCCAAGTGACCAGTAATAGGTGTATTTATGGTTTGATGCTTTTTGCTCCTTCATTTTCCCTATAAAAAGGATTCCAAGACCCGAAATATAGGTTAGCAAGTTAGATATCTTTAGGTCAAGTCTAACTGAAGTTGCGAAGTGAATTTGTAAAGAGCCTGATATTATAGTGAAGATACTATTCTTAGGTTTGGTGTCATTTTGTTGTAGGTTTTAGTTTCATGGGTACTTAATTTTCAAGACAGTACTAGCATCTGAATGAAAATTACTCATTTCAAGGTCATGTATCTCCATTGTATGAATATATTATTATCTTGAATAAAATGTGCTTGCGCCCACAAAAGGATATAGAAGTCATGGTAAATCCTAACCTGGGAATTAGACATTCTAGTAGGTGACTAACATCTTCTCATGGTCATTCATTTACTTGTCAAACCAGGGAACATATACTTGAAATGGAGCGGCACTGTATGTGCACTAGGAACCGATTTTAGCCACAACCTACTCAAAATAAATGCTTGAAAAAGATTCTAACTCTGATGTAGGGACATGAAATAAAGTCTTGCTAACTTAAGCATCACTTAACTAAAGCAAGAATCACAATAACAATTACTGGGAAAACAAACCATGAACTAGCCTTATGCTACAGGAACAGACACAGGGATGGATTCCTTATGCTATAGGAATAGTTTAAGACTGAGATTGCATCAAAACTTACTAGAATGAAATTCTAATAGATAAATAACAGAAAGCAAATAGCTAACTACTGATACTTACTAAGTGGGCCCCCTTAGAAAGCATCAACGAACTATGCAAGAATGGAACTCAAAACATCACCAGCTTTTTATTCATAACTCGGAATCACATACATGGCTGTTTGCTTGGAAGAAAACTTAATACAAAGCTCTTTTTTTCATTATAATAGTAAACTCATTACACTCTATTCTATCTCTACTCTCTAGTCTAATCTCTTCTCTATCATCCTATTCACTCGTGTAGGAGGAACCTTTATTTAAAGAGAAAAAATTAACTAACTAACTAATAGAGAAAGACGCGATAAATGTCGCCTGAGACTGAGGAACATACTTCATAAATGCAAGTGTATTTTCTCAATAGATTCAAAGGAAATCTAGAACTCCACTCTTCCTAGATTGATGATCCATTCGGTTTCTTCCCAAAGACCCAGACAAAGAATCCTCGCTTGAAACGACTCCTTCGATGGTGCATTGGAAACGGCTTTTTCTGCAAGGCTTTGTTTTGCTATGCATTGACTCGTTCATACCAACTTTAACAACCTGTAGAACACATGGAAACAGAGGTAAAAGAAGGCATGCACTCATAATAGCACGAAATTCCTCATCAATCACATGCATCCAATTCATCTTACTTATCCAAAAACTACATATATCGTATCAGTCAATTGGGAAGTCAAAATAGGGTAATGATCATAGACATACTAAGATATTAATGCTGCAAGAATTTAGGAGTGCTTTGTCATTGAATACTACCCATTAACATGAAAATTTCATAACCACAGAGTTTAAAACATTCATAAAAAAAGAGCAAGGGTTTTTTAAACTTATAACATGATATCCAAATTATAACGATATTCTGGGCTCATCATTTTCCCCCTACTTTATCTAATGCTGGTCCTCTAGCATTAATCTTCCTGGTTGTGTCCCTGAAATCTATAGGAGTCACATGGCCCTGTAGTACAGTCCCAAACCTGTAGTAGAAACCCCTGCAATTCTACCATCTTTCATATCTTTGGGCTTCTGTGTCTTCATTTATATCCATGGCTTGATAAGGATACATTGGCCACATTAAAGCAGGAGGTCTAAATGTCAGTGGCAACCATAACTCAAATCTTTTCTGAAGACCTAACTGCATATATCTTTCTGACCTCCTGACAGCTGCTCTTAAATTCAAGGGACTATGGGGCTCAGACTTCTTTAAACCAACTGCTAGTTTTTCCCATCTTGTTTTGCTTCTTTCTTTTCGGCTTCTTTACCTTTTACTTTACTAGAAATAATATAAAAGACAATTGCATGCAATGATTTCTAGGAACTACTTAATTAAGCAGTTAACTTGCTAATCTAGGAAAAGCATGCATTCATTTGGCGGTATGTACGATAAAAATTGTCTTTACTAGATGTGGCAAATAGCAAAAGGAAAGAATTTGAAAAAAATTATCCTCGCCCCCTACTTAAGAGGAAAGAATTGACAGTAATGACTAATAGACATAATGCAATAAATGAATAAATAAAATTAAGGAATGATGTGACGAATAAAAAGAATATCGCGTACCTTGTAATTAATGCCCGCGGATGTTGGTAGATCTCACAGCACAACCAGAAATGATGGCTCGAAAAGAAACCATAAATGAATGTGGTACGGTAGATGGGTGACGTAGAAAAGATGAATGGAATGAGTGATGGATGGTGATGGAGAAAGTGGCTTTCATAAAAAGAAAACCTTTATTATGGACGTTTAACATAATTCAAAGAGATGTTGCAAGAAGAGGACCGAAGCCCTTTGTTGCATGAAGATCACTAGCCGTAGGGGAAACAAACTACTGCATGAATTCTTCTTTTGAAGCCGCTTTATAGTACAACTGAAGACGGTATCCATTAACCAATAGTTTGAAGCGGACAGGATCGATTGTTGCCAACTGTACCGAACCATTATCAAATACATTCTCAATTTCATATGGACCAAGCCACCTTGTTGTAAGCTTACTTTGATTCTCTTTATACCTAGAGTCCTAGAGTAGGGCCCAATCACCAACAGAGAAATGCTTTGTGTGGATATGGTGATCATGCCATTTCTTCCTTTGTTGTTGTACTACTTCAGTATGCTGTAGGGCAGCTTTTTGCATGTCATCCAATGCATTCAACTGGAGGAGGCGTTCCTTTTGTGCTTCAGAAAGATCAATCTATAGTTGCAGAGCAGTCCTTAAGGTTTTATGTTCAAATTCTACAGGCAACACAACAGTCTTTCCATAAAGTAGCTCAAAAGGTGTGAACCCTGTAGTTGTTTTCCAGGTTGTCTTGTAGGCCCAGACTGCTTCCGGAAGACGCCTGATCCAATTCTTCTTTTGTATCTGCACTATTTTTGTAAGGATTGCCTCCAACTCTCTGTTAGTAACCTCCATCTAGACATTGGCTTGAGGGTGATATGGGCTTGATTTCATGTGCCTGATCTTATAATCATTCATTAATATAGTGATCAGGTTTGAAGTGAATTGAGCTCCCTGATCTATTACTATTTCTCTTGGTACTTCAAATTTGGTAAAGATTTGTTCGTAAAGAAACTCAGCAACCTTGTTGTCTCTTGCATGTGTCATTGCCTTTACTTCCACCCATTTTGTCACATAATCAGTGCAAACTAAAATGTATGACTTCCCATTGGATGGAGGGTCAATAGGCCCAACAAAATCCATTCCCCACTTATCAAAGGGAGTAACCACCACTTGAGGATGCAGAGGCATTTCATCTGAATTCATTGGTCTCCCCATTCTTTGACATCTGTCACATTTCCTCGTGTAGGCTACAACATCTTTGTGTAGAGTGGGCCAATAATACCTTGTGTTAAGCACTTTCATGGATGTTCTTTTAGATGCAAACTACCCACCACATGGCTCATCATGACAAGCATACAGAATGTCATATGTCTCATCTTCCCTCACACACCTACGCATAACTTGATCTGGTCCTGTGTAGAACAAACAGTTTGCTATCCAGGAAAAGTTAAAACTCTTCTCAATCAACAACTTTCTGTCCTTTGAGGAGAAGTGAGCTGGTATTTTGTTGGCTGCTAAGTAGTTTGCAATATCTATATACCATGGAGTGCTAGCAGCAATATAAAATAGATGCTCATCAGGAAAGGTATCATCAATTACCTCAGATGTGGCAGGTGTAGCTATTTGGAGTCTGGACAGGAAATCAACCACCACATTTGCCCTGCCTGGCTTGTCAATGACTGTGATATCGAATTCCTACAACAATAGTAGCCACCTTGCTAATCTTCCAGATATGGCAGGCTTACTCATAAGGTACCTTATTGTTGCATGGTCAGTGTGAACAAATATTTCATAGCTAGTGACATAATGTCAAAACTTATTTAGAGCATATACAATTGCTAGTAATTCTTTTTCTGTGACAGTATAATTTAACTCTGGATCTTGAAGATTTTTGCTGATGAAATAGATGGCGTGCTAAATAGAATTCTCCTTCTGTCCTAACACGGCCCCTATGGCATAATTAGATGCATCTATGTGTATGTGAAAGGGCAGACTCCACTTTGGTCCTTAAAGAACAGGTGCTTTAGTAAGTAAGTCCTTAAGCTGCAGGAAGGACTTGTCACAGGCCTTAGTCCAATGAAATTCTGAATCCTTAGTTAATAAGGCATACAATGGACTGGCTATTTTGCTGAAATCTTTGATGAACCTTCTATAATATCCAGCATATCCTAAGAAGCTTCTAACATCCTTTTATTTCATAGGTGGTGTCAAGGTTATAATAACTTCTATTTTTGCAGGATCAACCTGAATTCCAGCTAGTGAGATATAATGGCCTAAAACAATTCCCTCTTACATCATCATAAAACACTTCTAACTATTCAAAGACAAATTATGCTCCTTACATCTAATCAAAACTTTCTCTAAATTTGATAATGTTTCTTCATAAGTTACTCCATAAGTGGTGAAGTCATCCATGTAGATCTCCATAGAATCATGAGAAATGTCAGCAAAAATACTAATTACTGCTCTTTGAAATGTGGTGGGAGCATTACACAGGCCAAAAGGTAGAACAGAGTAAGCAAAAGTCCCCCATGAACAAGTAAAAGTTATTTTATCCTGATCCCCAGGGGCAATTTTAATTTGATTATACCCATTATAGCCATCTAAGAATTGGAAATACTTTTTACCAAACAATGAGTCTAATACTTGATCAACAAATGGCGGTGGAAAATGATCCTTTTTAGTTGTAGTATTCATCTCCCTGTAATCTACACAAACTCGCCACTTCCCACCTTTTTTAGGAACAATCACTATTGGAGATACCCATTGACTATCTAAGATAGGGTAGATGAAACTAGCATCAAGCAATTTTTGAAGCTCATTTTTAACTATTTCCCTGAGTGTTGGGTTTATCCTTCTTTGAGGCTGCCTAACAGGTGAACAATCTTCCTTAATATAGATCCTATGAGTACAAAGCTGAGGATCTATTCCCTTCATATCCCCATAGTCCCATGCAAAAGCATTGTGTTGATCTTGCAGCATTGTGATCAGGGAAGTTTGTTGAGCTTTAGGTAGCTGATTGTTGATATTCAGATAATGGCCTAGAGACAGCTCAATTTGTTTGGTGAGATCATTCATGGAATCAACTGGCAAAGGTGGTGTCTGTATTTCTTGTGGAAGCAAATGTTTATAAACTACAGGGATTTTAAATGGCAGGCTCTCAAGACTCGGTTGCTGTAGGAAAGATTGTTGAAGACAATTATTGGATTCTGATAGCTTACTCATATCAAAATTTGATTGCAAAATTTGGAAAAATAGGTCATCTTCAGTCTGAAGTTGGGAAAATGGATTAGTTTGTAGCATCATTAACTGGGCCAATGAGTTGACATCTTCTGTTTCTTCTCCTAAGTCTGGCTGAGGTGGGCAGGTGGGTATAAAGCCAATTTCTTTGTTGACTGACCATCAGAGATTGTCATGTCTCCAGAATGGCATCCTATAAAGGCATCAGTTGTGGCTAACCATGGTCTACTTAGGATGATAGGATATCCCCCCAAAGTTACCTTAGTGGACAATATGGTGAAATCAGCAGGGTATTCCCATGATTCAAGATTGACAATTATATCTTCCACCAGTCTGTCAAGTGTTACAGTGGAACTATCAGCAAGCTGCAGGATAGTGGGTGTAGACCTAATGGTTAGGATATTCAAATACTCTATAGTATGCTTGGTCATTACATTAATGACTGCACCTAGATCAATTAAGACATTCTTTATCATCTGACCATTAATATTGACTTGTACCACAGGACTTCCAGGATCAACATATTTTGGCATGACTACCTTCCCTAACATAATATCTGCCAATTTTTCAAGAACATGGATAGTTTGAGGATCCTTTTTCTTTCTCCTAGGTTTCTTCAAGCAGGCCTCCTTAATGGCTTTTTCATAGATTGGGACATCTTTTATGGCTTGAAAAATGGGAATTTGGATATGTACATTCTTTAGCTGATCCAAAATATCAAAGGTAGGCTCTTCTATGGACTTGGGTGTAGTATCTCACAATCTATGAGGAAAAGGTGGTTTTACTGGATACTGTAGGACAGGCTCCTTAGAGGAATTTTCTGATATAGGTATCTATTTTGTAGGACCAGTCAGTTTTTCAGCAGAGGGAGGATCTTGTATTTCAGTAATTACTGGTGGTTGTGGAGTAGGTAAGGTGGTTCCAAACCTGAGATGGATATCATTAATATTTAGGTCATAGGTTGGATACTAATTAGCTTCTGCAAAATACATAGGGTGTTATTGCTGCTGCTTATTATTAGGATTTGGTAATGGTTGAGCAGGCATAGGCATTGGTTTTGGAGGGCCAGTATTTGCAGGAGATGCTCCAGGAGGTGGCATAAGAGCCAGAGGTTGCAGCTGTTGTGGCTGCAGGAATCTGGGGGATTGGTTCTACCATTGCTGAGAACTTCTCCACTGAGGATTCTACTGCCAGTTACCTTGGGGTGGAGCCCATTGTCCTTGTTGGTGCTTCCAACCTCCTTGAGGAGATTTTCATTGTGAATTTGGATAGCTAGGCCATGGCAGCTGAGAGGTATTCCATGATGGTGATGGGCCATATGTAGGTTGCCATTGGTTACTATAATTAGAGTAAGGATTACCAAAATTTAGAGGGTCTTGAGGCATACCTTGTCTTAGAGCCCATGGACACCTTTGTGCAACATAGAATACTTGGTCATCATCACCTTCTACTGCCTTAAAGTCAGTAGGTAACTGCTTAGCCTCCATATTAGCCACCATCTTACATCTGTAGTCACGCTTTTTTTGTTGACAATGTGGACAGAACTCGGCCAAGATTGCTTCAGCTTCCTCATGCTTCTTTCGAGCTTGGCATAGTATCCAATTGTGTAGCCATATTATTTATGATATCATGCTTGAAATTAGACAGCAAATTTGAAATCTCCATCCGTGAAACTCCATTATTAGAATATTTTCCCATTGTGGCCTGATGACCTCTTCCTTTCTTGACACTTGCTCAAGATTAATTGTGGCATATGCCCTTAATATCATCCCAAGGCACTTGGGTTATATCTCCTCCTCCCATTAAATCTAGAGCATCAATACAAAAATCATTGATTCCCCTCAGAAAAAGTAATTTATGAGATTCTTCATTGAGAGTATGGTCTGAATTATTTTTCAAGGAAAACAAAAACCTTGAGACATAGTCTTCCAAGTTTTCATCCTCCTTCTGCTGAATTCGGAATATATCATCACCTTTATTACCACTCTTGCAATATTCCTTATATTTCTCAAGAAACTTGGTTTGCATGAGTGCCCAACTATCAACAGCATCCCTCCCCAAACTCATGAACCATCTTAAAGCACCTTCTTTCAAAGTGGTAGGAAACAACTTAAGCTTATGAGCATCTATGGTATAATCATAACTTCGACATAGGATGTCAAACTCAAACAAGAAAGTGTCTGGGTCCTCAGTAACTAGTCCATAGAACTTGGGAAGTAATGAGGAAGGAATATTTTTGAGGTTATCATTACCTTGCTAGGCAATGATAGGGAATTCAAAAGCAGGAGGTCGATTAGGTGGATTTTGTGCCATATTTGCTTGATGAAGTATCAGAGCAAATGGATTTTCCTGGGGTTCTTCGTCAGCAAGGTCAAAGGGAAATTCAGCAAGTGGGTCTTTAGCAAATGGATTGATATCTTGGTTTCCTTCTTCCTCAAATAGATTGTAAGCTGGTTCAAAATTGTTATCAGTGAAGGAAGGGTTTGGTAAAAATCTCCCTAGAGCGTCTCTTCTTCTATGCATGTAACGGACTCAACTGAAAATTGAAGGTTTTGAAATTTTTTGAGTAAATATACTAAACTACTGCTAACAATGACTATGACAAGTTCTTAGCTTGACACCATCCCCGGTAACGGCGCCAAAAATGCTTGTGCCCACAAAAGGATATAGAAGTCATGGTAAATCCTAACCTAGGAATTGGACATTCCAGCAGGTGACTAACATCTTCTCATGGTCGTTCATTTACTTGTCAAACCAGGGAACGTATACTTGAAATGGAGTGGCACTGTATGTGAACTAAGAACCGATTTTAGCCACAACCTACTCGAAATAAATGCTTGAAAAGGATTCTAACTCTGATGCAGGGACATGAAATAAAGTCTTGCTAACTTAAGCATCACTTAACTAACGCAGGAATCACAATAACAATTACTGGGAAAATAAACCATGACCTGGCCTTATGCTGCAGGAACAGATACAGGGATGGATTCCTTATGCTGCAGGAATAGTTTAAGACTGAGTTTGCATCAAAACTTACTGGAATGAAATTCTAATAGATAAATAACAAAAAGCAAATAGCTAACTAGAGATACTTACTAAGTGGGCCCCCTTAGCAAGCATCAACCAACTATGCAAGAATGGAACTCAAAACATCACCAGCTTTTTATTCATAACTCGGAATCACATACATGGCTGTTTGCTTGGAAGAAAACTTAATACAAAGCCCTATTTTTCATTATAACAATAAACTAATTACACTCTATTCTATCTCTACTCTCTATTCTAATCTCTTCTCTATCATCCCGCTCACTCGCGCAGGAGGAACCTTTATTTAAAGAGAAATAGCTAACTAACTAACTAACAGAGAAAGATGCAGTAAATGTCACCTGAGATTGAGGAACAAACTTCATAAATGCAAGTCTATTTATTCAATAGATTCAAAGGAAATCTAGAACTCCACTCTTCCTAGATTGATGATCCATTCGGTTTCTTCCCAAAGACCCGGAAAAAGAATCCTCGCTTGAAATGACTCCTTCGATGGTGCGTTGGAAATGGCTTTTTCCGCAAGGCCGTGTTTTGTTGTGCATTGACTCGTTCATACTAGCTTTAACAACCTGTAGAACACATGGCAACAGAGGAAAAAGAATGCATGCACTCATAATAGCACGACATTCCTCAGTAATCACACGCATCCAATTCATCTTACTTATCCAAAAACTACATATATCGTATCAGTCAATTGGGAAGTCAAAATAGGGTAATGATCATAGACATACTAAGATATTAATGCTGCAAGAATTTAGTAGTGCTTTGTCATTGAATACTACCCATTAACATGAAAATTTCATAACCACAAAGTTTAAAACATTCATAAAAAGAGAGCAAGGGTTTTTAAAACTTATAACATGATATCCAAATTATAACCATATTTTAGGCTCATCAAAATAATCAAGGGTTATTTTGTTCATCTCACTGTTATGGTGTGTGTAATTCTCATTTTGGCTTTAATTCAAGGAATTAATTAAAATGCTTGAGTGAGTTTATAGGTGATTATGTTCATACAAGGATTTGATAAGTAGTATTGGGTTAGAAAATAGATTGATGGTATTGTAAGGCAGTATTATCTGAGATTTTATATGCTATGTGTCTAGAATATAAACTTGGTTACAGTAAAAAAAAAACCAACACCTTTGATAGTATCTAGCTATGGCTCCCAAATCAATTCCAAATTGATCATTAGGGTTAAAATTGAAACCTTCCAAATATAATATTTGTCCAAATCCATCAAGAATTTTCCATCAGTTATAAACAATTCCCTTATAAATAATTTTTGAAGGCAGGTCTAAAATCTGGAAATGAAATTCTAAAAATGCACAAGACTAAAACTGAAATTTGATGAGATGTTGCTTTAAAATATGATTTTCAAACCTGGAAGTACAAATCTGACTTCACAAATGAATTCTAGAAAAAGACAATGACTACCCTCAACCTGGCGATATCTGCTTGAGTTTCTTTTGATTTTCCCCAAGAAAATCGTTGAGCAAAACACTGTCGCAATAAATAGTCAAGCTCATTTCAATTTATACCCACCACAATTTAGCTTTGCAGGTCCATCACAATTTCGGTGAAAGATCTTCATTGAAACATAGACAAAACAACGGTTCGTCGAAATTCTGACGAACGTTGGGGTAAAAATTTTAAAAAATGAAAATTTGCACAAGTGCCCGACGATACATCTGATTATATAGATTTTGTCAGAAATTGGGGTCAAATGAGCTAGTGCATCCTTCTTTATAAAAAAATTCCCCACCCTTGAGCAACCACACCTAAGATCCAAGCTACATAGGTTGAGTCCTTCAACTATCGTGTAATGAAATTATGGGTATTGCTCCACTGCCAATTAGGTTCATAGACCTGATGGAGACACCACTAATTATCTCAAAGCATTTCTCTACTACCAATTAGGCATCCATAGCCCCCATAGAGATATTTGAATCACCCATTTGATATTGATTTTTACCTTTTCTTTCAACAATTCTCTTTTTTTTTTTAACATCTTACTTGTAGAAATTCTTTATGAACTTCTCAATACTAAAATGTAATTGATCTGAAATGTGGGTTGAGAACTACAATGAACTTCATGATAGTTTTGGAGTCAAATTTTTCACTCGAATCAGAGATACAACCACCCAGAGATAAGTAAGCATTTTACTTAGGCAGATGTTCTATCTATTTTGTGATAGACTTTAATCATAGTTTACGAGATATTTATAATGTATCTTATCCTTAATAACTTTTGAAACCCACATTAGAATCGTCGCAACACATGATTTTAGAATAAAATCCTTTGACAAAAGCTCCTTGAAAATACCTAAATTTACTTATCTCCTAGTGTGTGCAACATACTTTGAATAACAACCCCTTATCTTGGAATGGATAAAAATGAAGATCCCTAATGAACAAGACAAAAAAAAAATGAAAGAAAGAAAAAGAAACAAAGGAAGAGACTAAACACCTAAAACAAAAAAACTACATATGGTACATATAGTATAGTTATTAAAAAAAAAAGACCCTTATGAGCCGAAGTAATGTTTAATAAACTAACCATTAACTGGCAATTGAACAGGTTCTCATGTCAAGGCACTCAATCGGAAAGCATTCTCACCTAGTGTCTCAACTATTTGATATGGACCCAACCATAGTCAATCAAACTTATGATGGTCTCCCTTTTTCTCTTTAGCCTTGTCCCATAGTAGCACAAGGTTTGATATCCTAAAGGCCTTTACCTTGGCCCTCTTTTCAAACTAACGTTTGATGACAACTTGGTGTTTGGATAAATTTTGCAAAGAAGCATCTCTCTATTCTTCCATGTTTAGCAAATTGGTTTGTATAACCTCAATCTGGTCATCCTTTGTGTAGAATTCCTGCATAAATTTGAGAATATGTATTTGAAAATGAATTGGGAAGACTAGGTCTTGGCCATAGACTAACTTAAAAGGTGAATTCCCTAGGGCAGATTTGATTCAAGTTTTAACTTCCCATAAGGAAAATCTCAGTTGGGTGTGTCAGTCCCTAGGATTGTTTTCTAGAAATTTTCTAATTACCTCCAAGAGATTCTTGTTGGTAGACTCGGCTACTTCATTTCCTTGAGGGTAGTAATTAAAAGAATATTTGAGAATAAATTTATGTTCATTAACCCATTGAATGAATTCAGTTGAAGTGAAGTCAGGGCCATTATCACATTCCAGGGTGAATGATACTCGAAACTTGGTGGTGAAGTTTTCAGTCAGAAACTTGATAATGACATCTGTGGTGTTGTTTTTGTAGGGCTGAGCCTTAGTCCAACATGTGCAATAATTAGTTGCAGTTAGGATGAACTTATGACATACAAAGGAGTTTGGATTAATGACACCTACAAACTCTAGTGCCCATTGAGTGAATGGTCTTACCTCGTACACTGGTTGCAAAGGCATTGTTGGATTCCTTTCCCTAGGTGTAGAAGATTGGTAGATATGACATGTCTGAACATGTTTGTGTGCATCTCAAAACACATGAGGTCAGTAATAGCCTGATCTAAGAATTTGATGGGCCAAAGAATATGTAGATCCATGTCCTATACCATGTCTTCCATGAAACTCAACAAAAGTGTATTTGGCCTCTTGTTGATCCAAATAGCGTAGGTACATTCCTTGAAAATTTCTTCTGTATAGAGATCCCCCATTGATGATATAATGATCACTCTTCATCCTCAATGCTCTCCTCTAAGTAGCATTCATCCCCTCTGGGCACCATTTATTGAGGAGGAAGAAGATCAAATCTGTGTACCAGGGATCCTTGGTGAATGACTGCATTGTGTATTGTTGGAAAGTGATACTCTTATCAACCTCCGCTATAGCCTTTGATAATCCTTGTCCTTGGATGAGCTTCATTGGATGAATTTCTAGATCAAACTCCTATAAAATAGCCATCAATTTTCCTCTTCTCTCCCCTAACTCGCTCTGCATAAGGAGGGACTTCACAGTTGGATCAAGAACTATGGTGATAACTTGAATCCAAATAATGTAATGCCTACATTTTTTTACTAATCGAACCAATGCAAAGGCTTTCTTCTCAAGGGGGAGGTACCTAACTTCTACATTTTTAAATAAGGATCTCATAAAGGCGATATAAATTTCTTCTCCCTCACCTCTTCATTGTGTTAGAACAACTATAGATGAATGATCAGATGTGAAAGAATACATGTAGAAGGGATTTAGATAATCTGGGCTAGTCAAAATTGGTGCCTCTGATATTGATTATTTAATTTGTGAGAAAGCAGATTTAGCCTCATTTCTCCATTCAATTTTTGCATCTTTTCTCATCATTTCATTGAGAGGTTTGACGATTTTTGCAAACCCTATTATGAATTTCCTCAAAAAATTAATCCTTCCAAAGAAGGATCTCATCTCTCTTTTACTTCCTATCATTTTCAACTTTAAGATGGCCTCTAATCTATCTGAGTCTATGGATATCCCTTCTTCTGATATTATATGGCCTAAGATTTTCCCTTCAGATACTTCAAACACACACTTTTTTGGATTAAGGGAGACATCATAGCTTATACACTTTTGAGGACCTTTTCCAAATTTTTAGCATGGTCCTCTCTGTTCTTAGAGAAGATAGTTAAGTCATCTACATAAATAATGATACAATCACCTATTAATTCCTTGAATGCTACATCCATTGCACACTAAAAGGAATCTCTAGCATTAATAAGGTCTAATGACATCCTCCGATAGAAAAATGTGCCCCACTTGTTAGTGAAGGTATTTTTCATTCTATCCTCATGACTAACAAGCACACGATTATACCCAGAATAGTCATCCAAAAATGACATCATCTGGGACCCATTGAATTTTTGTAACACCTCATCGAGAGAAGGAAGTGGATAGTTATCCTTCTTAAAGGCCTTATTTTGGTTCCTAAAATCTACGCATAACCTAATTTCACCACTTTTCTTTCACAAAGGAACCAAGTTTTCCACCCATGTAGAATATCATACTAGAAAGATTATTCTTGTAGATAATAACTTCTACACCTCCTTTTGGATTAAGGGCTCGATTAAAGCATTCACGGGGTATTATTTTTGATGAAAGGGTTTGGATTTTGGATTCAAGGGTATGGTATGTGTGATTACCGAAGTGTCAAAGGTCTTTAAATATTCATACCCCCAAGCAATGGCTATAATGTTTTCTTCCAAAAATTTTACTATCTTCTCCTTAATTTCTTCAGGAAAAATTTTACCTATGAGAACATTACTTTTGGGACCTGAGTGATTCATATTAATAGATTCATACTTCCATCCATCACTTTTTGTGGGCACCCTTTGACGAGCTTGTGGGTCAGAGTCAAATATTCTCTCTAGAGCCACCATCCCCTTTGGAATACTGTTTCTTTTCAACTCTTGTATCCCTTCCATGTCACAATTATCAGGATCCCAATCTCTTTGATCTCTTTCAGATTCATCAATTATCTATCCTTTGAAGACATCTAAACTTTCCAAGAAGGAAATTATATGTTGGTCATCATTGAATACCTGAGACTAGTTCAACCGAAAACCTTTTTAACTTGGAGTCTTGCATAGGCTCCAAGGTGCTAGTAGTAACAACAAGGGAATCTTCAATCTGATTGCTCTCTCTAGGAATCAAATTGATTCCAAAGGCATCAAAGTCCTCAATCAAATTCAAAATTCTATTTTTGTATGAAACCAATATTTTGTTGTGGAAAGTATATTAGTTGTAGACCTTCTTTACAATAACTTAAGAATCCTCCATAAGAATGAGAATGGTGACCTTATTTTGATGGGAAAAGATAATTCCACGAGCAAGCGCTTCATATTCAGCCACATTGTTTGTGCAACCAAACTGCAATCTATAAGATGCAAAGTAAGTCTTCCCTTATGAGTTGGTTAGCTCAATCCCTACTCCACTTCCTGCTTTGGATTTAGAGACATCAAATTTAAGACTCAATAATTTATCTTTAGTTGGTAGTTCTTTCTTTTTCAGGATGACAGGGGATGAATTGCTTGAGATGTGTGGCATCTCAGACTATTTCTTGCCATCAAGAGTTAAAGGTGACTAGGGGTAGGATTCACTAGAAGCTTTACCTATATTGAAAACCTATTCATGAATTATTTCTTGAACATTTACTTGGATTAGATCAGAATCAAATTAATTTTTCATCAATGCCTTAGGCATTGGAAGGGTATCTAGGGTGGGTGTTGTAGAGAAAAATTGAGATACCTCAATCTCTTCTTGGACTTTTGAGCATAGACCCTATGTCTGCTCAAATTGGGAAGGATCTTCCTCTTGAGAGAGACTGGTTCTAGTGAGGATAGTAGCATCCTTGGCTTCAAATGGAAATTAATTGGTGGGTACTTGAGGTTGATCTTGACAAATTAGTTGAGGCTAGAAGATATGGTTTAAGATATCTATGTAGGGTTGACATGTCAACTTAGAATGATTCTGATAATGTATCCTGCACCAATTAGGAAGAAATAAACTACACAAATTAACCTCTTCTCCCAATACTAGCCTATCTTGTTGCAATTTTTTTTAGAACTTGTTGGTTGACCGAGATCATTGGGTCATTCTGTTCTAGAGGTAGTGTGTCATCAGGATTGAGTATTGAGAAAGTCTTGATCTCCTCCTTCTTGTAAACTCCTATCGTAGTCTCAAAGTAAGCTACTTCATTCAGAGCATCGTATTCATTAATCATATGCTTGAGCCTATCCTCACTCTCAATTTTGATTTGTGTTGCTACCCCTTTCGAGGGATACCACATGTGTGATAAATCCAAAGATAAATATCCCCCAATTCTGTTCATTAGCTCCCGACTTAGGAGCATACCATATGTTTCTGTGATATCGACCACTTGGATATCTATATAAGATTGGATCCTTGGATCTGATCCAACCTATACATGCATATTCTTCATTTCTCCTACCATATTGACTTTAGTTTTATCCAACTAAATAACCTTTTTATTAGTCTAGATTGGACTCAATCCTAACTTCTTACAAATGGAGAATGGCATGACATTTCTTGATGCCCCAAAATCCAGTAGACAATTGTGCATGTTCTTTCAAAATATTCTTAAACTCAAAAGGAAAGGTGTGGTACTGGTCTTACCATTATAAATGATTTCATTTGTATCACTTTTCATAGTCACCTTACCTTTTCATTTTAAATGATCCACCTCCTCCAAGGCCTTCAACACAACCTCTCGTTGGGCAGGGCACCACTTCATAATATCAAAGAATGACAATGAAGTATTTTGTTTTTAAAGCTCTACAATGAAATCAAACTTAGAATCATTCCTTACTTGATACTTAGAAAAAGTAGATGGGTTACTTTTTTTATGAGATTCGGATGGCCGCTTTGGTAGTGGTGGGTTATTACTGCATTTTGATTAGGTGGGATCATTTTTTTGGGAGGTGCAGATGTAGTAAATGGGACTTTATTCTTATTTCTCAAGAAATGACCACCTTTGGATTGGAAGGATTGGACATCATACACATCCTCCTCTAGTACATTTTATCCCTACATGGCAAACTGATATTTATCCTCAATGGTCTCATAGATCATAGCGGTGCTTACTAATCCTCCATATTTATTGGAATTTCCTGGTGGGGGATGAGAATTAGCTTGCACAATCTTAACCATTTTCTCCATTTTTGGGCAATTAACCTCAGAATGAGTTGCAGTGTTGTGCAACCTACACCAATTTTTCATAAAGTTCAAATCTACCACATTTGTAGTGTGTGGCTTATCATCACTAGCCTGATAATTATGGGAAACTCACCCATTATTAGGTATGGTATTCCATTTTATATTATTGTTGGATGATTGATTGTATCCTCTATTTTGATTTTGATAATTTTGATTAGAGGATTTTTGATTTTGGAAGTTCCTATTGGTGCTCTAGTTTGAATTCTGATTAGAATAACTATCCTGGTTGTTATAACCTCCCTGATTATGGTAATTCTAGTTTTAGTTATAAGGGGGGTTATTTCTAAGTTGTGTCATATCATTGGACATTTGTGATAAAGTATTTTTCAAAGTTTCCACTTCATTAGTTGGTTGAACAGTCTATTCATTTTTCACAGTGTTCCCTACAGATGGAGAATGAATAGGAGTTGGTGCTGCCCCTTGTTGTTGGTAGTTTTGAGATTGTTAGGAAGGGTCCTGACCACCATTGGTGAAAAAAGGTAGGGGAGGTGAGGTTTGTAACTCAAAAATAGGTCCATATTGGGAGTAACACATCCCTGGGACTGTGTTGAATAAGGGTGGATTAGGCATTTGGTATCCCATGGGGGGTAGAGCTCCTCCTAAGCTTCCTAATTGGAGACTTATCTGCTGTTGCAATTTGATGGCTAAATGGTAAACCTTAGACAAAGAATCAATATTAGCAGGAGCATAAGTCCTCTACAAGAATAGGCCAATCAAGGGCTCTACAACTCTTGAATATGGAAAAATGGCAATATTTTTGGCTACTAAGTAAGGGCCTTGTAACATATGAAACATTCTCTGGAATCTCATGTTGAATAATGACAATGGTTCATGAGGTTCCTTTATTACAGTGGAAATTTGATGATATAAAATGGAAAGGTCCACATAAACCTTGAATTGGTTGATAAAGGCATTTTCTAAGTTTGTCCAACCTAGAATAGACCCCTGAGGTAGATTTAAATACTAGTTGTATGCCATATATCTAAACAGTAGGGGAATAACCTATGTACAACATCCTGGTGAGCTACCTAAGCATGGGTAAATGTATCCTTAAATGCTTGTATGTGTTCCTTATTACTCCTTAATTCTCCATGCATATATTTGTGAGAAAATATTTTTGGATTCTTGGGAAGATGTATACCACAAGGAATAGTCCCTAGTGGAGAGGGGTTATTTATGAAGTAAGACATGGGTGGTGGTGATACTGGTTGAATCATTAGTGGAGTGGGTGGATTAGATTGTTGGGTGGAAAAGATGGATTTGGCAGAAATCTAGGTGGGTAAGTGGTGGTGACAATGGTGTGATCAAGAATCTATGAGCTTGGGGCCTATATCTAACCGGGGTTTGGAGCTCTACTAATGGATTAGGATTTTTAGAAGATCTAAGAGCTTTTTCATGCCTTTGTGGTGAGAATGACCCAATCCTAGCTAGCTTGTTCCTTCAATCCCTCCTTCTAGTGCCAGATATGTTGATGGTCAAAATAGCACAATGCAAAATAGAATATATCTACCCTATTTATCCTAAAAAAGAGATACAACATATAGTAATATAACTTTCGAGGTCTTGGTAGTTGTTTCTCAACTATGTTGATGTTACTCAATGGCCAATGTAACTGTAATATTCAAGGGGCCTTTACTGGTAATAAAGAACACAAACTATATCAGGTTCATCAATCAACATTTAATGGGGGGTTTAAATAAATATAAAAAGGATCAATCAAGGCATAAAACAGTAAAATATGAATAAAAATCCTTATTATCTAGACATGCATTCCCATAACTAGTGTCTTTTTTAACAAACCAACAACCAGAACATGATGTAATCCATAGAAGAACCTACACCATTACATGCATTCATAGTGCACAATTCAATTACCATAATCATTCACTAAAATTCTTTAAGATTCAAAATAGATCAACCACTCATTGCTAAAACATATATCAACAGATATGTAGTAATTCCATTCATAGATAATTTAATGAAATAATCTTAAAATCTAGTTTCCTCTATTGATTTGCATCAAATAAAAAATATTTAGGCACAAAAAACTCACTAGCTTATAGATTGATTATGATTCATTAACCTTACCAAAGAGATTCACTTTCAACAAATAACATGAAAACAACATGAGATTATAAAAATGTATCTGATTTCAATTTAAAACTTTTAAAGTATCTTGCTACAATTATGAAAAGATCTAAGACTATATTTTCTATCTATTATCACATCAAGTGACTAATCCTTCTTTTTATCAGCCGAACTTTGCAAAATAGAGCCTAAAAGTATATATAGGCATGTTATGCATAAGTTTCTCTCAATTAAAAAATCAGATCCATAAATCAAGTTATCATAACTAAAGAAGAAACTGGACTAGTTTTAGTTCCAAAAGGTAATTTCCCTCCTAGCCAAAATCTGACACCCAAGGAAGAAGATAGAACCAGTTGATGGGAACCTTTAGTTAAGCCCATATCAAACCTTGCAAAATAGAAGACAAGAGGAAGTTGCATATCAATGAGAGAAAAAATTTCTGCCAACTTACTCATACGCTTGATGCTCAATAAGATATTCATCATAATTGGAGAACACTTGTTGAAGGACATCCACATTAGGTCCATCTACCCAACTATCTTTAAATTTTATTCTCTTCAACTCTGTTGAGGCAAATTTCTGCATATCTTTTAATTTTCTTAATTCCCTCCTAGAAGCTTTCACCTCCTCTTTGATCTCCATAATTCTATCCAACAACAAGTCTTCTCCATCATATTATGTTTGCATTGCCTCCTAAAATCTATCATTCCATTTCTCTCTTACCTTGTCCAAAGGAATGCCTTCCTTGACTAGAATGTCCACATTGACCAAAATGGCTATTACAGCTTCTAATTCTTCAAGCTACTCATTCAAGTCCTTACTAGCATCTTGAACTTCACTTCTATGCTTATAAATAAAGTCAAAACTAAACCGGATTATGGTTGAAGTATTTTCTAGGAAATCTATATAATATTCTTTGAGAATTGATTGCTCCAAGAGAGTTAACTTTGGAAATTTTCTAATGTCCTTCACCTTCTAAATATATCCTTTGTATTCCTCTTCCTATTTCCTTGGGAATTTAGCATGATGATTCATTTCTTCTATTAGGTCAAGTTCTCTTTAATGAACTTCAAAACCATCTATCGACACTTCTCCGACCTCCTGATTGAGCTTGTCAATCCATTGATCAAGCATCCCCATTTTATTTCTCATTTGCACTAAATCATCTGCTTCCCTTTTACTAAGTAGGACTAGTGTTTTTGGAGCAGCATTTTGTTGAGACACCAAAGTGGATACATCATTTAATAATTTGTGTAACTGATCCAATTGAGCCTTAAGCTCATCCTTCTTTTTCTTGTCTTTTAATCATTCTAGACTTGGTGGAGGAAGCTACAATGTCAATGAAATTCATCAACTAGTTCCTTGTAGGTCTCTCCAAGTTAGTTGTACCCAATTGATAATCAACTAACTGCATATATTCTTTATCCTTGTACACCATTGTTATTACACATTCAACAATGATATCTCCTTCATTTGTGAGCCTCATGGAATGAATAACCCTAGCCTTATTTTCGGGCCTTTCCTTCTCTATTTCCTTCATCATTTCTTCCCAGTTGAGAGGCTGAGGTGGAGCTATCTTCTTCTTCTCAAGATATAGCTTCAACCATGTAGGAGCACTAGGAGTGGTGGCCATTTGTGTAGAGGAAGAGGCAAGAGAGGTAGAAGATAGTGGCTGCAATCAAAGTGGCTCTAGGTTGAGAATCAACCTCTTGCACATTTTGTTGTTCCTTTTGTGCATTTTATTGTGCAATTCTTTTAGCTTCTTCTGTATCCTTTTGTTCCTTTAGCCTCTTATCTTCTAATTCTTTCTTTAAACATTCTCTTTCTAACCTCGTCTCCTCAAGCATCTAATCTCTTTATTTTTCCAAGTTCCTAAGCTTGTCCTCTACTTCTTTCTCCTTTTGTTCATGCTTGGCCAACTCTTCAGCCTCCTTTTTTCTTCTTAGGCGTTCTTCTTCTTCCCTTTTCTTATAAGATTCTTCAATAATCTTAAATTCAGCCTCAAGTACTTCCTTTTATCTCATTTTTCTAGCCTTTTCCTCTTCAAGATTATGGATCTTCTACAACATTTCCAATTTATCATTCTCTTCCTTTGTCCTAAGTTCCCGCTCCCTTTGTTGTTGATGCTTACAAAATTTATCAACTTTGACTTTCACCTCTATTTTTTGTTGTTTGAGCAATGCATCAGCTTGGGCCTTTGCATATGATTCTCTCTTAGCTTATTCAAATAATTTCCACTGGTCTTCCTCTGTCAAATGATGTTCAGTTTCTGCATCCTCGGTTTCATTAAGAGGTTCCTCCACATGTGTTTCTTTATCAGAAATAGTGTTCTCAAAATCTATTTCTATATCATGAATTTCAACCTTAGGATCCTTTCCTTTTAAGGATTCAACTTCCTTGTGAAGGATTCCGCTAGGAATCTCTTCTATTGGATACTTTTTAGGAAGGGGTTGAGTACATGGCTCACCTACCATAGATGTTGAGGCCCCAGGCCCTACTGTGGTTTCCTCTTCATGTGTTTCAATATGGTTCTAAGCAGGAATTTAAATTTCAAATTCTTCTATATCAGGAGGGAAGAAATCCAAAGGCTTCTTAGGAGATATTCTTCTTTTTGTCCTCTTGTACCCTTGAGTGGTACCTGCACTTTCCTCTTCTTGGAAGTTTGAGTCTTAGGTTCCTTGGTTCTCGACACAACGCATTGGATGTTTCTATCCAATACCGGCCTTGCTATATATTTGATATCTATGAACTCTTTTGCACTCCAATCCACATGATCAAAGTCTTTGGTGCCTATATTATGTGCATCATATTGGGGATCCAAATTCACCCCATCATCTAACAATGTTTTGGGAATGTCCACCTATACCCCATACTCCACCATGAGTGGGATAGGAAACCTTTCATAGTTTCTTTACCTTAAGTCATAATCATCTTGAAGATCCCTCCAAAATTCATCCAGCAAACTGAAGTGTTTGTCAAAAATTGAAGCAAGTAAAAAAATCATCTTATTTTTAGGACTATAATGCTTCCTAGTAGTGTACAAGCCCAATTTCAAGTGCATCAAATCATTGCAAACTACCTTGGCTCTGACAAGGTGTGGACAACTATATTCACCCAACTTCATGGGGAGTTTGTGACAACCGGTCTTATGTTTTATACCAAATTTGGAGTTAACCCCCAAGGCTTGATAGATGAACTCCATCAAAACAATCCTATTGTTGCAACACCTAAGGAGTAGGTGAGGGTGACCATTAAACCCAGCCAGCATGAAGTAAGTGAACTTGGGGTATTGGATAAACCAATGTGCCCATTTTGCAATAAATATCATGGCTTATTGGCTCAATCTATACCATGCATCTCCTGTGAGCTAGTTTTTAATGACATAAAAATGCATCATTAACCCTTTTGTAATGTAGTTTAGAAGTATGTAAAGTGAGATGATCATAATGATTTCACAATTTATTCTATCCTTGGGCTTCTCCCAATATCCCTACTACATTTAAACCAGGAAATATGCCTCTTCTTACTACCGCATAAATCACATAAGAGGTCATGAAGAAAATTTTGGTTTCTCTCAATCTAATCATTTGGTTATGTATGCATTCAGACACAATCATGGGCCAATCAAATTGTTTCCAGCCATCTAGGATAGTTTGAATGAATGGAAAAATCCATTCATTGAATTGAAAGGCATTTCTTTTCCCAAATACTCTAGATAACATCATTATTATGTCCCAATATCCTTGTAGAAGTTTTCCCTTTTAGGCTGATCCGAAAGCTTAACCAAAGATGTTTTCTTAGCTCTCATTGATCTCTTGTTCAAATGAGCCCTGTTAGCCTCCTTATTGTTACTATATATTTTTAAGGCCTTTGCCTCATTGAGTTGCCGAGGATTTTGTGGAGTGGGCACATTGAACATGAACTGGATTATTTGTGGAGCTAGATCAAGGATGACATTCCCCTACGAGTCCACACATTGCCTGGTAGCAGGATTGTAAGGTCCAAATTTTGTCATTATTAATTCAGGACACTAGACTAATAGAGGAAATACAACAACATGCACCAATCCAGATTCAACAATTATTTGAGTCCTCCTTGTTACCTCCTCAACAAATATTTCCAAAAAAAACTCCTTGCAATGGAATGGGCCCAAGTTGGTATCACTTATATCTGCCCAATCATAATCCACCTTAGAAGCAGTGATGGCAGGATCCTGATGCTTGTATTTTAAAGTATAAGGGAGTTGTTCTACCTTGATATTTTTAGGCTTATATCCCTACTTTGAAGTCTTCGTCGGTTGGCTCCTTTGAGAAGCCTCACCTAATGCTCCTGAAATCTCTTAATCCTGCAACAAAACCCAATATTTGATCCATAGAAATTATAGAAACCATGTTAGAGAGCTCACGTTTCCATGTCACTCTATGCTTTATGTATTTTCTTCATACTTAGTAAGGTTAATCACCCACCAAAATTGGGACTAAGCAGAAGAGTGTCCTTAGAAGGCTTCAAAGCACTATTAGGACTGGAACAAGAATGGAGACTGGGGTTAGAACAAACTATAGAGTGGGATCGGGAATGGAGTCAGAATGGTCATTGAGACTAGGATTAGAATGGAAATAGGACTCGATACAAGAGAAATTTCCAAAACCATATCCCGTTCCAATTTTGCTTATGTTGGAGTAAAAGGTATTTTGATAATCCAAAGTTCATTGGAAGCTGGTTCAGGGATGGATCTGACATGTATTGCAAATACGTTTTATGAATATGACCATTCCTAGATCTGACTTTGACTAAGATAAAATGTGACACCATCATTAGAAGGTTCAAAGTTCAGCAAATGACAATATGATTTAAACAAGTTCATTTGATAAGCCCAAAAGGCTTAAAATAATAGTGCTAACCTATCCCTCATTTGACCAAGGGGAAACTTATGACTAGGGCATAATTTTAAATTAATACAGATGCGCAAAAACCCTAGTTTATTAAAATTATTGACTTAAGGAGTTAGGGCATCCAAAAACCCTACTCAAAATTAATGAGTCAACATAAGAAAAGAATGGAAAGGTAAAATAAAAGATCAAAGATCATTATAAATCCTAGAATCCCTTTTGAAAATGACACCCTAAAAACCCAAGGCACAACAATACGAGCATGAGAAATCATGAAAACGACCACAAAAAGTAGATAAAACAAAAATGACAAAGACAAACATAAATGAAATCACAAGAAACAAGAAACCAAGAGAAAAGGGTAGAAACAAGGCAACAATAGAGATCCGAGAGTAAAAACCCAAGATCACATGAAGAACAACAAACAAAATCAAACCAAATGGAAGCCATCAACGGAAATAAAAAAGGAGAAAAAAAACCCTACCTCAAAATGCTACCACACAGGTTGGCCCTCGATCCAAACTTGCGCACAAAATGCTTGATCTTTGATCAAATCGTGCTTCCTCTACTCTATCTTGGCTCTGGTTTATTTGCACTATTATACAATAATAATAACCAGCAAATTAACCTTAATTAAGGTTAAAATTCAATTTCATACATTTGAGCAGACTACAATTAATGCCATTAATGTGGTAGGTCGAGAGCAAGATTGTAACGGAAATAGCTACAAAACCATCATGCGACTGAAGTAAAGTGGCAAATAAAACAAGGCAGCTAGAGAAGAATCAGGATTGAGATCAATTAGGGAACTTTTGTAAAGTTCCAAGTTTGATTCTGATTCTAGTTTTAGTTCTGACAAAGACAAAAGAACGATGGGAACAAACAAAGAGAAAAAAATGACATAAAAATGAGACCAAAAGCACCAACCTCGAAACAGAATAGACAAAAGAAAATGAGGGGCAAAGATAGGAAGGGAATAAAATTTGGAACTTTATAAAGTTTTGAATTCAATATCCGTTCCGGATCCATCCCCATGAAAAGAAAACACTGTGGACTGAAAAAGGCAACACACAAAGAAACAAATGGGAGTGGGATCAAACCAAACTAGGAAGCGAAACTCGGATGAGTTCCAAGTCAAAGTTTGGTTCCACTTTCACTTCTGCCAAAGAAAAAATAACAAACACAAAGTCTTGGAGAAAAGAACCATCCCAAAAACTCTATGGAAAGACCCACGAAAAGGAAACAAAAAAGGGGACCCATTTTGACCAAGGTAAAAGATGGGGTGGTTATGTAGGGCATAACATGTAGGATAAAGAAGGTAGAATTATTTTTTCAAATTTAAATTGTTAGGGTATAGATATCAATTCAAATCCCAAATGAATCTTAAAACCCCAGTCAAGTAAAATGAGTTAGCTTGGTGAATCATCTTCTAAGTCCACGCCCTAGAGAAAAAGGAAAAATATTTCCCAAGACACGCCACATACATCTAAAGGAATTGATTGGAAAAATGGATCACCAAAGAACTATTTCCATTTCATGGACAAGTTTCAGCCCACAAATACCAAGGCAAGTGGTAAAAAGGCCACTGGGGAAGGAATATTGACCACCAATTTCATGGACCTTGTGGCAAGAATTGGTGATATTGTTGTGCCTAAGCTTGGATGGGAATTGTTTTTATACAATTTTAGAAGGAGAGAAGCTCCACACCCTAGTCGAAATGTATGGAGTTATGATTTGGGGAAACTAGTTGTCCCTAATGTCTTTGTGGAGGTAGATTTAATGTTTTTGATTGCAAAAAAAATGATGAAATTAATAGGGTTATCATAGATACATGTGGTAGAAACATTCTAGAAATAAAGAGTAAGGTCATAGAGGTTTTTGAGATGAACCCTGATGCCAATGAGAAAATCAATATAGAGAAACTACAAAATGAATATGTCGATCATAGAGTTGGGATCAAAAGAGGTGAATTGCTAAAGCATAGGCAAGATAAGGGATTTGAGCCTACAATTAGAGAAGTCGAACCACTGGATTGTCAGGAATTTATCGACTATTTCAGATACACATACTATATGTTGTGCCAAGTGCTTGGAGTGAAGTGTGATGAAAGGATAGTGTCCTCCTTGTTAATTATGATCATGTATATTCGACATAAAAACTAGCACAGGTGGTTTGACTATGCTCAACGAGTTGCTGAGCAATTGCACCATGACTTGATAAATTTGAAAGAAAGAAGAACCCCTCTAACATTTAGGCACTATTCATAATTGATGCATATGCTGCTATACTAGGGAAGGGAAATTTTTGTTTGATTCATTTAAACACGCATCTGGCATTTGCATTGTTCAACTTCAAATTGTGTTGGATTTTGTAATGTAATAAAACATACTATTTTGGTACAAATGGGATTCAGGCCAATGAGCACAATTTTTAAAACAATTAAAGGATTGATGAGACCTAGAGAGTGTGGAGATGATCCCAATTATGAGTGCAATTGGGGAGATTGGTACTTGTATAACAATTACACAGTGATCAGATGTTATGGGACTACTATAGCGCAACACCTTTTTCCTAGATTTGTTTTTGATAGGTTGGATTTTACTAAGATAATGTGGCAAATGGATAATAGTGATGTAGAGAATTTTAGGTTATCCAAAAACACCTCTATAATTGTAACAAATTTCTCTTTTGACTATTTTTTTATTACTACAAAGGAATCTTATGATGTGTTTGGAATAATTATAAACAATCGAAGAATGGATACAACCCACATTAGAAAGTTTTTTATCACTACAAAGGAATCTACCGATAGAGAAAAGATCAAAAGGGGAATATCGGGATATGGATCTCATGTTTTCTATCACAAGGAAGATGTAATAAGAAATTTTACAACATTTATTGTTTTCCAAGATAGGGAGAGAGTCTGGATGAAAATTATCAAGCTTGAACATAAGGCTCTTACTAACAACTCCTATTATGAAAGCCCTTACAAATACATCACTGATAAGTTTAACTAATGGAGATGATACCTATTGATTTCAGTGATGGTGATTTCCTAGAGAAGGTGCAATAAGTAGAAAAAATGGCTTAAAGTGCTTTGCAAAATCATTTATTGAAAATTGGTGGCCAACCAGAGGAGCCCATAGCACAAGAAATCTAGTAGCAGCCAATGGACATTGAATATATTCCTATTATGGAGTTTCCTTATGTAAATGTTGATGAAGTACAAGGTGTTGAAGGGGATGTACAATAATTGTTTACTAAACCAACTCCTATTGATCAAGGAATAGAGCATGAATTCTCATACCCTGATGTTGGAGAGGTGATGAAACCATTTGTTCCTGATGATAGGTTAGTACCTTGGGAATATGATGAAAACCAAGATAATGATGCAAGGGTTTTAGCTTGTGCAAAGTACTTAGAGAATGATTCTTTTGTGACAATCAGATAATTTAGAGAATTCATAGCTGATCTAAAAGCTTTGGAAATAAATGATAGGATACAAAAGGCACAAGAGGGAGTTGATCCCTTGCAACATCAAGAGGTCAAGAAGAAAATCGAGGAAGAGATTGTTCAAGAAATTGAACAAATGGATCCCATGGAGGCTAGAATATTGGTTAAAGACAATGGGATGCTAGTGATGCCAAGATGGAACCTATCTTCCATAATTTCTCTAGATGCAATTAGGAATGACCTGAATGTTGTTGTGTCCGAAGAGACCTTTAATGAGAAGACCTTTGGTTCGAGGTTCAACCCCAATTTACATGCACTAGCCATTTGGTCTTTAACACCAGATTTAGGGAGGTGCTAGCTCAATATATTAATGATTGGATTTTCAGGAGATTTGATCATAGCAAGAGCTATATATATGATAGCCTCACAGGTTGCAAGGTTAACAATGTAGTGGGCTATGTTGAGTGTTGACACTGCTGAAATTACTCAAGCCAAATATATGAAATTATTGGATAAGAACAACAAATTAGTTGAGTATAATAAACTAAAAGCTACTACAACCAAATAAACTCAAAAAACCTTGCCTACCTCTCCATATGGTACTTCATAGAAAGATAAGTATACCTTGAAATTGAGAATTGATGAATTGAAAAGGGAGCTCCAAACAACTAAGTCTAAGAAAATAAGCTACATGAAGGTATGAGAAATATCATTAGGGATATGGCTGAAGGTATCCTGAGTAACAAATTATCCAAAGCTTCTCTTAAGGTAGATACCACATGGTTAACCTACAATGGTATCCATGAGGCATATGGAAAGTTTTAGCATGTTCAAGAAGTTTTCAAAAGAACTTGGAATAAATGGAGTTGCAGATTGAACAGTCTAAAGGAGATTCAAACAAACACAAAAGGATATTTTGAAGCCCCAACACATCTTCCTAACATAATAAGATGAATTGAAACCATTGGCGATGCCACAAGTTTCCACAAAAGAATTGGTGGACAATTGCAAGGTAAAATGAAATCCTTCAAGGAGATGGAAGACCAGGGTGTAATTCTTGATGAAGATGGAGCAATGAAAGATTATGCCTCATGGAAGGCCCTTTTAAAAAATTAGACAACCATGTGTCCCCAAATGGTGTATGTTGAGGATGATTTAGATTTTTTAGTGCTCAATATCTTAATTGATAATTTCATTAAGATTGAAACAAACATGGGAACCTTTGTAAAAGAGGCCAAGGTGATAATTGATGCAAGATATAGTGCATATGATACCAAGGTGCAAAAATTATTGGATATTAAATGGCCCACCAAAGATGAATACATAAATTGGTTGGAAAATATGTTGAGTAAGCCACAAGGGTGGCGAGAGGATATAATAATTGGTCAAGTATAATATAGGCTTGGCCTTTGAAATAAATTTGTTTAAAATTCATATCCTCCCAATCAATAAAGTTCACATGGTAAATCAACCATTCTCCTTCTCTTTTCTTTATGTCTCCTTATGGTCACATTTTTTATTCTTTTGGGCCAAGTGATATTATGATCGGTTCAATAGGCTTCTACAAGCTTTTTGTCTTTTTTTACTTCCCCCCATTTCATGAGTGCAAATATAACTACCTGGGGATTGAAATGAAAAGAAATATCATGAAATACAAATTGAAATGTAATGTGACCGACCAATAACCTGAAGCTTGTTTTTCTCCCTAAAGACACATAAAATATACATTCACCTCATCCTGATCTTACTAAAACCATTTCGTCTTGAATCATCCCCTTTGCTAGTCATTTAATCAAATAATTCATATTTGATTAATTTCATCACTCTTCAACTCTTAATTAAATAAATCAACTTTATCTAATTAATTCATTATTTCTTGTTAATTAAATAAATAAATTTTATTTAATTAATTATGTAATCCCCCGTTTAATTAAATAAATCATTTTATTTAATTAATCCCTAAAGTCATCTCCTTAAATTAAATAAATCTTTATTTAATTTAACATCACCCCCCTTTAATTAAATAAATCAATATTTATTTAATTAAATCCAAAAAAATATTTTTTCCTCTCATTTTGATTTATTTAAATCCTAAAATCCAAGTCAAAAAGGTCAAATCAGCTAATCCCCCTCTTAATTAATCAAATATTGATTAATGCTAATCCTAATCACTCCAATCCTCTAGATCTTTCAAATTTCACAATAAATCAATTTATTTGATTTATTAATTCATCAATTTCCATTCAAAAGGTCATCTTTTGTGGAATATTCTTCCAATATAAAAATCCCTCCAATAAGGATGGGTACTTCCAACAAGGTATTTAATGCCTCTTACATGTCCTTGGACTTGAGCCAAGTGACATTAACTCCATTTCCCTTCCATCTAAACATGTCACATTCAAATTTCAAACTTGAATCTAATAGCATTTATCATGCGAATTGACCAAAATGTGCTCAATCCTCCTCCAATCACATATGGACAAGTGGCCTTCTCTCATTGGTTGGTCTTTTGTCCCACATTCACCCAAATCCTTCAATATTCCATTATTCAAATCTATAAATAGAGGCCTCGTCTATTACAATATCATTCACAATTTGAGTAAACTTATTATACTCAATTTCATCTTCAAGCATAGCCATTTTCATCTCTCTTTATCAAGTTCTTAGCTAGAGGTTATGCAAGAATTCAACCAAAGTGGATCAATCATCATCAATCTTAAAAAGGAGTTGGAAAAGGTTCAATTTATACACACAATTGGCACCAATTCCCCCATGGGATCAAGAGTTTGCATTGCTTAATTAGGATTTCATTTATCTTTTATGTGTATTCTTCATTTTTTCCTATTATTGAGCATTATAGATGAATTTCATGGGGAATCTTGATTCTCACTTTCATATGAGCTTACTAATGTGTTTTTTTCTTGTATTTGTGTAGGTCTAGGATTGGGGTTCACATTTTGGTGCTAGAAGGAGGGCTGATTTGGATAAATTCATCACGTTTTTCCAAAAATCTATGGTTTTTTGACATTTTTTGTGCCTATAGGAAATTGCACCGCTCATAGTCCTACAGTGCTATATTGCACCACTACCAGTCCAATGGCGCTATAATGCACCTCTTCAATTTCCAAAATTTTCCATTGGAGTCTTCCTACCTCAAAAATTCAAATTTCAAATTGACCCGTGGACTTTATTAAATTCCAAACTACGTCGCTGGGTCAAAGAGCGCCGAAATCACGCTCTCTGTCCTACTGCAGAGCGTCGCTCTCAACAATTAGTGATGCTATATTGCACTGCTCTCAGTCATCAATGATGCTATATTGCACCGATGACCTTTCTAAACTACACTACACCCACAAATTGCATCGCTGGAGTTGGGTAAAAGGGAAATTTTTTATTATTTTTAACATTTTTTGTGATGCAAGAACTTCCCGAGTCATAACTTTTGACTCAGATGTGGGTTTTGGCTGAAATTTTACAGGAAATTTCGTTATGAGGTGGCATGTGGATTGCTAGACATTTTTTCACATTTCTAGGGCTTCAAACTTTCATCTTGGCCCTCAAAATGCCAATTTAGTGTTTTTTTCTAATTTTTTAAAAAGTCATTTTGGTTAATAACTCGAAGTTCATGTTTCAAATTTAGGATGCTAGTTGGCGATTCATCCTATCTTAGTTTCAGAATGTTTTTGGGAAAAAACAGGACTCTCAAAGTCATGCATGCAAAATTACCAAAAACGGAAAAATCTAACAATTGTTAAATCTGCCAAAAAATAAAATTTCTTGATCAAAAGTGAAGGAAGGAAAATGAAGGCCAAGGGTTCTTTATGATGTTATCATATTATTGTATTAAGTGTTTTTAAACACTTTGTGAGAACTTATAATACCTTTCTCAGGATTTGGTTACCTTCATGATTTTAGGACACACTAAATTTCATTCGGGTCCTAAAAAGAACACTACAAAAGCTTTCAATTTTACAAAGGGCTTAAAATGAACTTTAGGAAAAAATTGCTAGATTTGGTTTAAGGATCAAAAATTGAACAAGGAAAAACTCACATTTCCTTTAGTGCTTAAAAATAACTCATTATTGCTTTGAAGGATTTAAAATGAACATGTGCTTTTGTGTCTTGAAATCCTTTTTACAAAGTAATTTCATTTAAAAAGACGTGTGTGCTTCTCTCGCGCTTCACGATGATTTTGAGAATCAAAATTATTTTTGGTGACATTATGTTGCATAAAATATTACCTCCACATTTCAATTTGGGGTACCAAAAAATTGAACCAATCTTGCGAGTGTGAGCATGGTATATTGTGAGTGTTCTCCCTTTGTTTTTCAAGAAAGGTCTATTGACCTATGAGATATGATTTCTCACTTTTTTTTATCTTAGAGGGCCTACCTTGTGGGTAAAAGTAATCACCCAAGGGAATGACCCAACAAGAAACACACTAAAGCCAAGTGACTTCCAACCAGTATACAAGTGTGGATTCTCGAGGAAAGTTTGAAAATCACAAGGATTATTCTAATGAGAAGGGCATCAATGGTCTCTTGCTGCATGAATAGTCCCCACAAATGGAATTCACGCATTAAAACCCTGGTTTAGAAAATTCCAAAATCATTAACTATTTGTTGGTGCAAATGGTCATGTCCTTTGAAGTCGCCCCACATATACATGTGGTTTTGTTGTAGAGATGAAAAGTATGCCATGGGAGATTCATGGGTACTGATGCTTGGCTGACCTGAGAAGCGAGTACACTATAAGGGGGAGTTGTGTGGTCAAGCATCTAATCATCCATAATGAATATGCGCAACTAGATTTATCTAAGAGGGATCCCAAAAAATATTGTCTCTTTATCCTAGGATTGTACATGTTCTTGGAATTGAAAACACATTGCTTTGATTGGAAACATTAAAAAAAAAATTCCACAAAATCTTCAAATTTCAAACCCTTTAGGAGGGGCAAATACCTTTGACCAAATCCAAGTGTTATCGCTTTCCCTAGGGATTTTATCCTTAGAGGTCTCTAAGCATTTGGATTTACATCATAATTTTCTCATACAAAAGTCAACGTAGGAAACTATGCTCTTGAAACCTTGATTTTCACATAATGGACATTGTGGAATGAAAAGGAATTGAGACATAGATATTTAGTTTGAAAAGAATAATCAAGAAATTGATTGTGGTAAAAAGAACCAAACCTAAGCAAAATAATAGACAATTGAAGCACACATGTGCTTGGTCCCTTTTCAGTCATTTGGTTTTCATTCAAACATTGGTTTTTTGGTTTGAACCACTTTTAGGGAAAAACATGTTCTTCATTACCTTGGTTTTTTGAAAAAAGTCCTCTTAGGTTCATTGAGGATCAAAATCATCACTCTCATCCATCTCTCAACCATTGAAATCAAATATCATCTCATTAAAAAACTCTTGGAAACTTTGAAAACATCATTCATGCTAGACTTCTAGGAAAAATCAAAATCACCTTGTTTGACTTAACACACTTAGTCAAACTATCTTCTTGTGTGTGATTTTTCTCTAAGATAACACAACTTCCTAGGGTTTAAAACTACATTATCAACATCGTCTTGTTTGAATTAACACAATTAGTCAAACTATCCTCTTGTGTATGAGTTTACTCTAGGATAACACAACTTCCTAGGGTTTGCAAATTCATTGTCACTTTATTTGACTTAACACACTTAGTCAAACTATCCGCAATCAAAATAAAATCAAAAAAAGTCCTAAAGTTTAGCATTGATCCAAAGTTCTTAAAAGTTCAAACATCCATACCCCTCACCCTTTCATCCTTCATCTCATCATTGGTTCTAAATCCCTTAGAGGTTCACTTTTGCAACAAAGTCAAAAAACAAGAGGAACATGGAATATAAACTTGATTCATACATCATGAGTAATCCAATTCAACCAAACTATCCAATCCTTATGATGCCAATTGATTTACAAAAAATGTATTTGTACAAACCATACACGTGATCATTATCTCCTCCAAACCTCAATGGTACAATAAAAGTGAGCATGCCCAATATAAATTTTGTAACATCTTTCCCTATGGTAGATTTAAATCAAAGTCAAAACTTACAAATCTATCAACCAAACAATCAAGGCATGATCCTTCCCCCTTTACCAACTGTCAATCAACTGAATCCGAGAAATACTCCAATCATAAATAAAAATATCAAACCAAATCCTCTCATTTTTCCATCAATATCGCAACAACAGGTGGCAACCATTCAAGCAACCTCAATGATCAACATCATTCCCAATCCACCGCCACCACTACCAAAACACAACATGGAAAATTATTTCTCCATCATGTTGCAAGTCGCTCAACAAGCTGCACAACTAGCTACTTAGCAAGCACAAGTGCAATTAGCCACCCAACAAGATGCACAACTAGTTGCTTAGCAAGCACAAGTGCAATTAGTTGCCCAACAAGCTGCACAAGCGCTACAAGAAACCCAACAAGAATAGGCTCAAGGTCAAGCCCAACACCAGGCTCAACAAGTGCAAGCACAAAATTAGGCACAATTGCAAGCAATTCATCAACAAGTGTATCAACAAGTCTTGCAAGATTTTTAGGCATAACAACAAGAAACTCAACAAAAATCCCAACAACAAGCATTGTTGGCACAACAAAAACACAACCAACAACAAGCATTTTTGGCTCAACAAAAAATGCATACATTACTCCCTCAACAAAGCTTGCAACAGATTCCCACCACAATCATTGAAAATGATGATCAAGATCCTTCGACCAATGATCATGTTGAAAATGTCTCTACATCACCTAATGAATTATAGGACATATCTCAAGAATTTATTCCAAAGAATGATCAACATCTTCACCAAGGTCTAGCAATGATCCTTTCCAAAACATATGGACATCCTTTGACCTCATGAAATTTGAGAAACTTCCTATGCCTAATGAACATATCCAAGAACCCTTTATAAGAAATCCATTCTTTGAAATTGACCCATGTCAAGAGCTTGATCCAAAGCATGTCAAAAGCAATTCTGAAATTATTTGAGATCAAGAATTTGTGTCTCCAAACTACTACAATGATATAATGGAAACTCTCCTATCTATACAAGATGATCGCATCTAAATTGCACATACTCCCCCATCTACCCATGAGATGCTTCACATGGATAAACATGTAAATGATCTTTGTTCAAAACAAGAGTCTCATACTCTTGATATCATTACCAAAGAACAAGAGTCTTCCACTCTTAAAATTTGTACACATAATAAAGATATAGAAAAATCCAGAGACATATCAGAAATGGGTCATGAAGAAGGCTTCTATAGAAGTTGTGAATCAAAAACATCATGTGAAAGCATATCAAGAATGAGTCATGAGGAAAAGTTTAATGTGGATGGTGGATCATCAACACCTCTTGAAGAAGCATTAAAATTTGACATTTCACAAGATCAAGCCGAAGATATCAATCAAGAAGTTATCCCACATATGGAGGATCCTATCACTTATAAACTTGGAGAACTTACCTTTTTTAGGGCAAGCTATCTTATCAATGAAGAAGTTATCACCTTTGAAGATCCACCGTAGAGCAGAGAAGGATTAGCACCTTGTTTCCAAGGTAAATCATATCCTATTGCAGATAAAATGTTTCAACAAATGAATTATCAAGGTAGAGGATTAGGCCTAAAAGAATAGGGTATCCTGGAACCAGTGCAAATTATTAGAAATCCTAAGCATCAAGGTCTTGGTTTTTAATAATTAAGGGATCTAAACATATCAGGGATACTTCCACAAAACTGGGGGCAACTTCATCTCAAAAAAATGTCAACATAGGGAGCTTGAATGGTTTTTATGATGAAACCAATGCCAATACTACAACCTGCCACATCATAAATATCCATCCACCCATCACCCCATCCACAAATTGGGACCAACATCAAAAGAAAGATTTGAATCAAAGCATACATAATGTTATCAAAGAAAAAGAAGATGAGAAGCATATCAAACAAATCAAATACATATGGATACCAAAAAATATAAAGAAAGATGATCCCTATCATACTCTATCAGTCAAAGAAACTATGGGGAAAAATCAAAAAGGGAAAAGTATACATCAAAGATTTCCACAAAGGAAAAAAAAAAATTCTTGAGAAACATACAAACTATATTGAGTTGTTGGTCCTAATTCCATGCACACTTCTATATTCACCTATCATTGCTCATCTTTCCAAGTTTGGAGAGTCAAAGGTTCCAAACTATCAACCAATTCATCATTTATTCCTAAACACACTCCATCCACACCTCCATGAATGATATACAATTCTCACATTGACCATGTGTTGGCAATGACCCTTCATCATAAGGATTCAAAAGACACTCTATTGTGATGTGCACACAAAGATAGAGTTAACTCCATCATTAGAAAAATAGATTAGAAATCTCAAAAGTTGCATTCAAGTGCACGTATCTTGGCAAAGCAACTACTTCAAGAAGGATATCAATGACACATTATGAAAAAACATATACATCAACACCACCAGGTGGTTCAACATAAGCTTACAATCTTTCAACAAAAAAACAAATATATATATATATATATATATATATATATATATATATATATAAATATAAAAAATCAGAAAAAAAAGATTAAAAATAGTAAAGAGAAAATTCATCCTCTAGTGAAAACCACTACGGTGGTGCTTTGGGAAAGTACCATGATGAAAACCTGGAAAATAGGCATCATGTGTAGAATTGAGCATCTACGTGTGCCCCTTCGAGGGAAAGCATCTCATCCCATCCATAATAAATCCAATGTTCCATCCATCTTAAACCCATTCATCTAGGAACCATTTATCCAATCCATTTTCATATATCTGCATCCATCTTCCACCTTATCTTGATCTTGAAAAAATTTGGTACACACTTTACACTTGCTTATGGTAAACATCTTGACAGGGGTCATTTTCATTGATCATATCCTACCCAACATTATTTGAGCCTTGAAGCATTATCCAAATGAGCATCCTCTGTTCAAACACCTCATCTTATTACAATATAAACCTTTACATCTTTTGCATGCTTACCATATCCATCCATCCATCCATCCATCTATCCAAGCATCCACCCATGGCCTTTCAAACATTTCTAGACACTGGGGGAAAATGTTTAAATATTTCTTTGGGAATAAACCTTGATCTATATCCTCCAACTTATGTGGTGATCCAAACATTGGCAAACATAAAATCAAATTGGTCAAATAATTTATGAGCCAAAAAATCCAAATCACTAGCCCATGGCATACTTTGATGAGTCAATGTTCCTTATCAAGATTTATCTTTCATCGAACATCAATCCAAATGATCAATATCAGTTGCATCTAATGTGTAATTTAATGTCACATCAAATCATCAAAACAATTTTGTTTCAAATCAAGCTTCAAAATATTGATCAATCAAATCCAATCAATTCATCATCATCTCAGGATATCCTTCCCAATCCTTGTGTTTCTTAACACTATCCTTGCATTGTTGTGTATCCTCAATAATTTTATCACCATCAATCTCGAAATCCTCATATTGCTTAACACTATACTTCCATTGTTGTGTATCCTCAACAATGTTATCATCATCAATCCATTGATCCAATCAATCAACCTTAGTTTGGTTTTCAATAAAAATCCCAAAACAGAGCATTGATATCATCACATATCCATATCCAAATCATCAAATAATGTCAATATCCAAAACATGTCAAAAGTCTGAAAAAATCAAAAATAGAGTCATCTGGTCGAACTATGTCGTCCTTGAGCTTGAACATAGGCAAGGTTGATCTTTGATCATGTAAGACCCCATCTGGCATGTGACTAATACAAGCTTAAATTGTTATATGTTTCTCATAAATAGATGGTTAGATATATTGCAAGTGACAAATAAGGTGAGTGTTTGACAGTAACATTGCAGTTAATTTTATTTTATTTTATATCATCATTATTTTACTTAATGAAGATGCATATGCATGTGAATTATTGAATAAGGTTTGAATGAAATTATAAGATGAATTTGAAATAAGATAATTGTTGTTTCATATTACATTGGATGACTAATTAGCTATGTAAATGATTCGTGAATGAACTTACAAGGATTTCATTTATAATTAATGTGGTTTATTATTATGGTCTAACTATGCTTAATTGTGTTGTGCAGGAAATTAAGTGAGTTGATGTGAGATTAACATTAAAGGCCAAGAATCGAATATGCAAATACGAGCATGGATAAATATTGGAATCAAATCAAATACATCTTTCGGAAGTTCTAAGTGTAGCCCTATTTGACTTAGAAGGGTTTGAGGTTTTATTATTGATTGGGTGATTATGTTTGAGTAGAATCCATGATGTGAGTTTGGTTGGGGTTGGAACCCTCGGTTAGGATCAAATTCGTATGGATTCTTGTGTGGGTTTTAAAAGGGGATTATTGAGTCAATTTCCTTGGGTTTTGAACAAGAATAGACCCCTAGGACCTATACCTATGGGTTTGGAACCTTTTTGACATGCAAACTTGTCTTTGGAGTGTGAAAAAACCCCTCAAAAGTCCACATTTATGAATGTGACGAATTCAAAAAGTGTTGGGGCTTGGGAAAGTGACTTGTCACTCTCAACCTCCTACTCCCCAAAAGTTCTTGGAATTGGCAAAAGACTCACACATGTGTGAGTACTTGTGGGAAAGAGTGTAGGTTTGGAGGATTCCTATATACCTCAAGAAGATGGAAGATTTGGGCATCGCCCACTTCTCCCCTTGGAAAACTTGAGTGAAGATGGTAGAAAGAATGAGATGAGGAGAGGAGTCGATCTCTTTGGAAGAGAGGGAGGGAGATGGCTTGGTTGGAGAGGAAAGATGGATGCAAGATTTCCATCTCTTCATCTAAAAAGATAAGTTCTTCCCCTTCCATTTGCCTTGTTTCTTGGTTGTAAGAAGGTGACCTATTGGATGAATTATGTTTGAAAACATAAAGTAGAGAACCTAGATGCATGTAAATTGAGCTATGTTAGTTTTTGTCCCTTTGTAAATTTGAGAAAAGACTCCACTCATCATTGTGGGGCTAAAATAATTCCTTGCTCGGGGTTATGGCCAGAGCTCATGAGGTTTCATGACGCCATTATGGTAGGGTGGAGAGCAAGACCTTGTTCATGGGTGTGCAAGTATTTTGTTTCTCAAATATAGTGGTAATATTGTATGTTTTAAAAAGATAAGTTTCCTATTGTTCAATGTACAAATGGATAGATCAAGCCTATTTTAGTTGAATGTTATTCATTGTGTTTCTTAAAATTAGTTGTAACGTGGAAAGCTAGAGATGGTTGTAATATAAAAGAAAATGGAGAAAGAGCAAGCCTTGTCCCTGATGTACTATCCCCTATATTTCAAAATATTGTATGCAGTATTGAAATTCTTTTATTTTCTTGTCATAAAGAAAACATGTATATCTTCCAAGTTGTAGCAAAATACCTTCTCCAAGATCCATTAAGGAATTACTGCAAAAAAAAAAATTATATAGTTGAGTGGTCATATAGTTTATCATAGCAGCGGTATGGAAATACATTTTATTTCAGTTTTAATGATGACGTAATGCATAAAAGAGAGAAAAGACAATATAATATGATAATGAAATGATTATTCTATTTGTATTTACGTGTAAGATATGTTGTCGTGGTAGAGTGTTATTTTTGTAAAGTTTTGGCAATGCAGCTGTTTGGTTATTCTACATATTCTGAGAAAATATGAGAACCAATGTGTATCTCTGTGTAAGCCATTTAAAAAAAAAAACAAATGTAAGAGCCTAACGAACAAATAAAAGTGTGTAAACTAAACTTTATCATGCAGTATGATGGTCGTGGCAGTATACGTTTTGTTCTGCAAGGGCTTTTAAAAAAGAAAATCTAAAACCATTAGCAGATTTATCTATCGAAAACTATAGTAAGTTCATACTTTTCTGAGGTATTTATATATATAGGATATGTGCTCTGTGTTGGGGAGGAAGATGATCGCTCTAGTTCCAGTGTCACGTAGCCTACTTTATCTGGTGAAGGCTGTAATTTAACCCCAGTAGTAAGAATGAGTCCAGTGGCCTCTTATTTACTTCCTGTGCACAAATCATGAGATTTCAGCATAAGTTATAAATGCATACTAAATAGAATACCTCTGGCTATGGATGTATCTCATTGCACACTAAAATTTGAAGATAATGCATATAGATAAATACAAAGATATATATAAAAGAAAAAAAAAATAGAACAAACAAATACAAAAAGATAAGCAAAAAAATATTAGTAGTCTACCAACATGAAATCTGCTATCATTAAGCTTCCCTAGATCTTAAGCCTGGAAAAAAAAAAGAGAGGAGTGTTAAGCTCTTCTGTGCATAGCTTGGGTCAGTATGGTCTAATACGCCAGGAGGGCCTTCAATAAACGTAATCGACACGATAGGTGGAGTTATTGCCATCTATTCTCGACCTGCACCTATCCAACCTCCTAGCAGGCTCACTAGATTTCATCAGAAAGAGGGATGTTGCGTCCTGTCACCATTAATACTATGTTGGGGGGTGTCGTGCGGTAGGCAGTGTTGGTGCATTTTCCTTTCACAATCCGTGATTTCACTAGCGACATCTTCAGATAATTTTGTGATGAAAGGAGAAATGTACACTGAGTTAATCGTGGCTCCCTTGAAAATTCAATGAGTCGCATTCAATGGGATAACGAATTGTGCCAAACCTTCTAGTTGAATACGTTGGAGCATTATTAAGAAGTGATGGATTTCTAGCAGTTCCGTACGGATTCTGACTCCAATCAATTGAATTCTTTCCTCCTTAAGCCTTCTAAAAATAAAGGATATTTTAACATAGCAACAAGTTTAAATGAGCTGTTGATTTAAAGTGAACTCATTTCTTCAGCAGATATGTGAATATTGAACCAATTGCAACATATTCCGCTATGCTGATCCTCTGTACCTGTAACAACACAGAAAATAAATAAATAAATAAAAATATGAATCTTCAGGAAAGAATAGCACAATAAACAAATATTAAGAATAAATTAAATTAAATTAAATATTAAGAATAATCTGCCTGTGGCGTCAAGTTCTCTTTCTCTGCTCAAGTCTGCTTCGCATGGCCATATCTCACTCCCTTTGCAGAGGCGTGGAGGTGAAGAAAATAAGGACAAAAAAAAATTTAACAAAGAAAAAGGTATAAGGGGGCGTTCATTTCATTATAATTTAGGTTTCCATAATTTATTTTAAGAGAATACGAAAGCTAAAGTTTAAAGAATAAAGGTTAGGCATTTAAGTTCTAATAGAGGAAGATTCCTAATATTCTTTCTTTGACTTTAATTTATCCCTTTTAAGATGTTAATTTATTTTGAATTATAATGTTATATTATTTTAGTGAAAAGAAATTTAGTAATTTAAAAATATAAAACTTATCTATTCATGGGTAAGTTAGAAGTTTTAAATAAATAAATTAAGAATGTTAATTATCTTATTTGTAAATCAATTATTTTAAGTTTTATTGTTAATAGCTTTATAATTATGAGCATGTGTATTTGTTATAGTATAAATTCATTAGATTGATCTAAATTTTTGGGAATGAAATTTAATTTTAAATTAAGATGAATTTTTGACTAAATTCTTACACCCACATTAAACAAAGGCAATCATTCATATGAAATATCATTGCAATAATATAATTATTAATGGAATCATGGTTTTGGCTTGATTAAAGTACTATATTATTCCCTCTAAATGTAGACTGTAGATGTGAGAAGAATCTATATCTCTTAACAATCGTCCACTTAGCTTAACATCGTAAGTTCATGAGCTAAAGGAAGGCCTCATGATAATTTTTCTACATCGTGAAGTTTTTTTTTTTAACCTCAAAAAGAAAATTAGTATCTACATTATAACGATATCAAATCAAGAAGTTTTGTGGTGTTTTAAACTTAGACACTTAAACCTCACATCAGATTACTAATAATTGAAGGGTGTATAAATGGGAATTTGTCCACCCACTCTTGCCTTTCCCTTTGCCCACTCTTCGATGGCAAGACGATGATGATTCTGCACATGCAACATCATTAGGTATTAATGTTATCCTACCTTGCACACGTGCTAGATATTGTCATTGAGTAATTAAACACCCAAAAAAAAAAAGGGTTTTCTAGCGTAAATTTTTTGGGCATGACAGATCATCCCCCGAGACATTTTAGGTCAGTCCTTTAGGCATTTGTCGCAATAGAAGTGGCAATATATTTTTCCATCTCTCATCATAGATTCAAGTTTGTTGTCATCCAAACTACGTCATCTCTGAGCTTATGATCGGCCCCTGAGACACAAAAATCCAAAAACATTCATAAAATCTTTAAAATACCAAAACACATTGAAAAATTAAAAAATAAAAATAGCCTCAAAACATTTCAAAACACCAAAAACATCCAAATATCTGAAAACCCAAAATGGTGCACCCATCTCATCTCGCTTTCACCCACAATAATCATCATTCCTAATAAATCAATCATCATCTTCATCCTTTGGTGAGTCAGTCGGAAGCAAGTCTAGCAGGTTCAAAACTGAACGCCTAATTGTCAAAGTCTCAAGTCTAGGTCAATAAGCAAGCAAGTTGGTCAACTCAGAATATCAATAGTGTATCATCCAATCAATCTCATCAAACCCTAATCACAACATGTCCTAGGATGTATCCTTCCTATATTGGACATCAATATCAGGTATCACCTTAGCTTAGTCTTGGCTAGCAGTATGAAGAACATTCGCTTGTTTGTTTACTTTATCTTGGTCTATTTGACTTATCTTATTTTGCGTTGATTCCAAGGACCTCTTGATGATGCCTAAACAAAATAGGTTTAGAGAGAAAAGAATGGGGAAAAAATCATTATCTTTTATTTGCTATGCTTGTTGGATGTTCTTGTAAAATAACTTGGCAAATATTTTCTTTGTTAGGTGCATCCTAGCAAGGTTTTTGTATGTCAAGTTTGAACAAGAATACTCTTATCTGATTGTCGAGTCAAAGTCTATCACACTAGGTACAATACCATATTGGTTCTTTATACCTTGATGCATCGTACCTATGTGTATTATCAAATATAAAGTAATTGGTCTTTTGAAAATCCCAACTCCTGGTAAGCAAATCATCATCATCATCATAGTGTAGGCTTGTGAATCCTCCTTTCATCATCTTATTCTTCTTATTCTCTTATCTTTACTATCATTTCTATCTAAAGTAGGTGTGAGATTTCAAAATATACACGAGGCTACCCATGGTCGATGACTGTCTATACATCATCAAAATTGTCTACATCAAAGAATTATCTTTCATCCTATGATCAATAGAACCACTCCTCTCGTATTTTATTGCAATATCGATCGGAATATCGAACATTTCCACTCAATATCTCGAGGGGGCAGTATATCAATGTAACCCTTCTCATTGGGGCAATAGTGGAGCATCTAAAAAATTGGAAAAGTTTTAAATTTTGATCAAGAACAGTTTATTCTTTGAACCAACGCAACAAGTGCATTACTTTAAAGAGGGGAAAAATGTGCAAAATATGCATTCACCTAATCCTGATCTTACTAACACCATTTCATCCTGAATCATCTCCTTTGCTAGTCATTTAATCGAATAATTTGTATTTTATTAAATTCATCACTCTTCATCTCTTAATTAAATAAATCAACTTTATCTAATTAAGTCACCATCTCCTATTAATTAAATAAATCAATTTAATTTAATTAATATAATCCTCCTTTTAATTAAATAAATCATTTTATTTAATTAATCCCTAAAGTCATCTCCTTAAATTAAATAAATCTTTATTTAATTTAACATCACCCCTTTAATTATATAAATCAATATTTATTTAATTAAATCCAAAAATCATTTTTCCTCTCATTTTGATTTATTTAAATCCTAAAATCCAAGTCAAAATGGTCAAATTAGCTAATCCCCCTCTTAATTAATCAAATCTTGATTAATTTTAATCCTAATCACTCCAATCCTCGAGATCTTGCAACTTACACAATAAATCAATTTATTTGATTTATTAATTCATCAATTTCCATTCAAAAGGTCATCTTTTGTGGAATATTCTTCCAATTCAAAAATCTCTCCAAAAAGAATGGGTACTTACAACAAGGCATTTAATGCCTCTTACATATCCTTGGCCTTGAGCCAAGTGAAATTAAATCCATTTCCCTTCACTCTAAACATGTCACATTCAAATTTCAATTTTGAATCCAATAGCATTTATCGTGCACATTGACCAAAATGTGATCATTCCTCCTCCAATCACATATGGACAAATGGCCTTCTCTCATTTGTTGGTCTTTTGTCCCACATTCACCCAAATCCTTCAATCTTCCATTATTCAAATCTATAAATAGAGGCCTCCTCTATTTCAATATCATCAACAATTTAAGTAAACTTATTATACTCGATTTCATGTTCAAACATAGCCATTTTCATCTCTCTTTATCAATTTCTTAGCTAGGTTATGCACGAATTCAACCAAAGTGGATCAATCATCATCAATCTTACAAAGGAATTGGGAAAGGGCCAATTTCTACACAAAATTGGCACCAATTCCCCCATGGGATCAAGAGTTTGCATTGCTTAATTAGGATTTCATTTATCTTTTATGTGTGTTCTTTATTTTTTCCTATTATTGAGCATTATGAATGGATTTCATGGGGAATATTAGTTCTAAACTGTATATGAGCCTACTAATGTGTTTGTTTTTTGTGTTTGTGTAGGTATAGGATAGGGGTTCACACTCCATTAATCTTATAAAAGAGAATTCAAGGATATTGTGTAGGGGTCTTTAAAATTTTAGTTGATCTCTGGTAGTCTTAGCAAAAAAATCAAGAGATGTAATAATAATGCAAGGATATAGAATTTCTCATTGAGTCTTAGGTTATGAGTTTGTATTTAAAATCATCTTAAATTTTTTGGAACAATTACAAAATTTGAAATTGATAATGGAAAATTCCAAGCATGTGTTTTTTGCTCATGAATCAACAATGAAATGATTAAAGGTTATTTCATTGTTCTCCAATTAAAATGGTTGGATGTGTGTTTGCATTTATGCTTAAATTCAAGTAATTGATTAAAAACGCTTTGATGCAATCACTAGTTTATGTATTAAGTCAAGATATTTAAGTATTCAATGTTTGGAACATCTGAGTTATGAATTTGTAATGCAAATCCATAATATTCTATAAATACTGAATTCCATTGTTGTTGCACTACAGTTTATTGTGAATTTGACCCCATCACCTTAGGATAAAGCACTTTTCTATGTATTAAGTGAATTCAAATATATTTGATCATTCAGATCTTTTCAAAGAACTATTCATTTAATTAAAATCATACTCATAATGCTGATTTTTATTGTAATTATCGGTTGAATTCTCCATTCTCTGCTCCAACTTACAAAGGTGTAAGGAATTTTCCAAGTTCTTGCTAATTTTCACTTGTTGAGTTATGTATAGGAGAATGTATCTGCTAAATATGCAATGCATGTGGTAATTTGGTTGATCTCTGGTAGTCTTAGCAAAAAAAATCAAGAGATGTAATAATCATGCAAGGATATAGAATTGCTCGTTGAGTCTTAGGTTATGAGTTTGTATTTACAATCATCTTAAATTTTTTGGAACAATTACAAAATTTGAAATTGATGATGGAAAATTCCAAGCAGATTGTCTCATGTGTTTTTTGCTCATGAATTAACAATGAAATGATTAAAGGTTATTTCATTTTTCTCCAATTAAAATGGTTGGATATGTGTTTGCATTTGTGCTTAAATTCAAGTATCTGATTAAAAACGCTTTGATGCAATCACTAGTTTATGTATTAATTCATAGGATATTTAAGTATTTTATGTTTGGAACATCTGAGTTATGAATTTGTAATGCAAATCCATAATATTCTATAAATGCTGAATTCCATTGTTGTTGCACTACAATTTATTGTGAATTTGACCCCATCACCTTAGGATAAAGCACTTTTCTATGTATTCGATGAATTCAAATATATTTGATCATTCAAATATTTTTAAAAAACAATTCATTTAATTAAAATCATACTCATAATGCTGATTTTTATTGTAATTATTAGTTGAATTGTCCATTCTCTGCTCCAAGTTACAAAGGTGTAAGGAATTTTCCAAGTTCTTGATAATTGTCACTTGTTGAGTTATGTATAAGAGAATGTATCTGCTAAATATGCAATGCATGTGGTAATTTGGTTGATCTCTGGTAGTCTTAGAAAAAAAAATCAAGAGATGTAATAATCATGCAAGGATATAGAATTGCTCGTTGAGTCTTAGGTTATGAGTTTGTATTTACAATCATCTTAAATTTTTTGGAACAATTAAAAAATTTGAAATTAATAATGGAAAATTCCAAGCAGATTGTCTCATGTGTTTTTTGCTCATGAATAAACAATGAAATGATTAAAGGTTATTTCATTGTTCGCCAATTAAAATGGTTGTATGTGTGTTTGCATTTGTGCTTAAATTCAAGTAATTGATTAAAAACGCTTTGATGCAATCACTATTTTATGTATTAAGCCATATGATATTTAAGTATTTTATGTTTGGAACATCTGAGTTATGAATTTGTAATGCAAATCCATAATATTCTATAAATACTGAATTCCATTGTTGTTGCACTACAGTTTATTGTGAATTTGACCCCATCACCTTAAGATAAAGAACTTTTCTATGTATTAAGTGAATTCAAATATATTTGATCATTCAGATCTTTTCAAAGAACAATTCATTTAATTAAAATCATACTCATAATGCTGATTTTTATTGTAATTATCAGTTGAATTGTCCATTCTTTGCTCCAAGTTACAAAGGTGTAAGGAATTTTCCAAGTTCTTGCTAATTGTCACTTGTTGAGTTATGTATAGGAGAATGTATCTGCTAAATATGCAATGCATGTGGTAATTTGGTTGATCTCTGGTAGTCTTAGCAAAAAAAATCAAGAGATGTAATAATCATGCAAGGATATAGAATTGCTCGTTGAGTCTTAGGTTATGAGTTTGTATTTACAATCATTCAATTTTTTTGGAACAATTACAAAATTTGAAATTGATAATGGAAAAATCCAAGCAGATTGTCTCATGTGTTTTTTGCTCATGAATTAACAATGAAATGATTAAAAGTTATTTCATTGTTCTCCAATTAAAATGGTTGTATGTGTGTTTGCATTTGTGTTTAAATTCAAGTAATTGATTAAAAACGCTTTGATGCAATCACTATTTTATGTATTAAGTCATAGGATATTTAAGTATTTTATGTTTGGAACATCTGAGTTATGAATTTGTAATGCAAATCTTGTAATGCCCTGCCACACAACCCTAGAGGAAGTTTCAATTCACTACAAAAGCGTACTAATTTTTTTTTATTAAAGTGAATTAAACATACATGTTCACTTATAATTGACAACATCCCCTAAGGCTACGTAATCAAGATTACTTAAATCCCCATTAACATACATTATTTAAATTACATTGCATTAAATAACTCAAGTAGTAAGCATTCATTCAACATAAATAAATACCAAGATAGGAATATAATATCCTCAACATATATCCATTACATGATTAACTTATTACAACACTCATTCCCAGAATGAGTCAAAATACATAAGTGTTACAATTACATAAATCCACCTCATAAATACAAGAGGGCTAAAACAACTCTTTACAATTTGAATTACAACAGTGCTATAAAAGAATAACAAAATCCGCGAGTTGTCCAACTGGATGTCTTGCCTCCATGAACTGAAGATCAATGGGGAGCCAATGCTTTATGGTGCATGTTCCACCCAACCAAGTGGTACCCGAAGGCCCACCCCCCATGCTAGGAGATAGTAACTACACATTATGGACAATAAATCTACTACCTCTAACCAAAGGCAGACTCATACTGACACATACTGACTCAACCAAACATATGCACAATATAAGTCTAACACTAACATGGTTACATTGCTTCCAGACATATTATAATCAAGTATGATAAAGAATCCATACACACAACATAAACTCAATGTTATCCTAGATAGAGTGTCATCGCAAGGTTCATCATGAGATCTCCTTTGGGAATTCTTCATAGGTTTCGATAATCCTGGTGACCTCAACCGAATCCTGGCCCTCATACTCACTCATACAGAATCAACTAACTCTCGTGAGGACAAGATAGTTGACCTTGCCATTCCAAGCCTTCTCACTCACCCCAAGTCTAAACAAGCCCTTGTGTCTGTGAGTGAGGTTAATTTATCTTGATTAATGTAAATGCATCCTAATCATCTAAGTATATTGCTTTAATTGTCACTTGTTAAAAACACTTCCGAAGGTTACCCAGTTTACCTCTATGGGTTGCGACCCCTAAAAAAATCCACTCTTCTAATGGATAACACACTACTCAAATCTAGACTCCAAGGGTATCTCAAGTGCTATAGAACTTACTAACGCAAACTCTCCTATTCTAGGAGGCAATAATTATGGAAATCCACTCCAACACTAGGAGGAAACAAAACACTTATAACACTACCCAAGGGAAAAACGAACATTATCTTAACAAGGGAATGACCCACAATCTCTGGAAGACTTTACATTAAATAACACAAACCACTCGTTCCCAAAGCAATAAAAAAAAAAGGAATTTAATATAATAATGCACTGACAATTAAAAATACTATATTTGGATTATCTTAAATCCATTTCCTTATCTAAAGCTTCTCGCAGAAATTAAAACAATATCATTCTAAATTTTACATTGAACAATAAATTCTTCCATTAAATAAATATTTTTTACTACTTTATCTAGTCATGCACAATACTAGTTTCAGTTAAAATTATAGCCTAATGATTTTGCATAGAATAACATATTTAAAATAGAACCTCAAAAGATATATACTTAAACATATACTTGCAGCATGCTTATATTTTATTTAGATACAAACTATATTTAACAAAAAATATATACTTACATAAACATTGTTTATAAAATCTCTCTCTTCTAAAAATTATAGAAGATTAATTTAATTAATTATGTATAAATTTCCTAGTAAACCACTAATTTCCAATATACATATATATTTATGTTAAATATAATATATCAATATTTAATATAAAATATATTTATTCTATATCAAATGTTAAATATTAATATTTAATATAAAGCACTTTTAATTTATACTACCCACAAAATAAAAATTAACAAAAAGAAACATAATTGCAAAAATAAAAGTACGAAAACCTTTTTGCAGCTACCAATTATGATAGGGACCAGAAATTGAAACACACACAAGTCAAAAAAAATACATTTAACAATAACAAAAAAAATAAAAAATAAAAAATAAATAAAAAAACAAAAATACAAATAATAACGGAGTGCATCGGCGACACCCTATACCGGCCGGCGCATCCTCCACAGTGTGTTGGGAGCGGTGCTTCTCATGGGACAATGCGTCCCCCTAAAAGGTGGGCGCGCTATCACATGGCAACGCCCTTCCCCACCTCCTCTGTATTTGTGCGGTGGGCGGTGGGAGTTGACCTCCCCACCAACCACTACACAACATAAAAAAAATTTATGAATAATTTTTTTTAATTAACATAAAATAAAATCTGAAAAATATTAAAAAATATGGAAGATTTTTTCAACGAATTTTTTTTTAAATTCGTTTCTCAAGAAAGCACAACGGTTTCATCCAAAAGAAAAATAACATAAATCTTTGACAATTTAAATAGATATGTATATTTATATGTGATATATATATATATATATATTTACACAGAAATAAATTACTGGTAAAATCGAGAAAATTATAAAAATAACCAGTAACAAAATTTGATAAAAAAATTCCAGAATATCTTCCTAAATTCAAGAGGTTTAAATTTAATTTCTTTAAACCCATTCTTTCACTTTTTAAATAATTAAAATAAGAAAATAAATAGATCTTGATTTATTTATTTTTTTCAAAGAAGGTTTTCTACAGAGGCTTTGTGTTTTTGAAGAATAGATCTGGATGTTTTCAAAAAGGTTAAATTCTTCATGCTACAACCTAAATGTTTGAAGCACAATTCTAAGGTTTAATTCAAACAATGAATTTCAACAATCAGATTCATAAATAAAATAAATTGTATTGAACAAAACAAGAACAAAACTTGGAATCTGAAGCTACAGAAGAAGATGAATCTCTGATGCAAGCCTCCTCCAAGAATTTCCTGAATTTCCTCAAACGTGCAACAAATCCAATCCAAAAACTTCAACAATTGCAACAAATTTTCCTCAAATCCAATCCAAAACCAAAAATTGTTTCAAACCCTTCTTTGCACAAATTTTCCAAAAATCCTTCACTGCTCTGAAAAATGAATTCTCCCCCAAAACTTCTTCCCCCAAAATTGAAAACATGCAATCCTCATAAATCAAAAATATCTAATACAACCCTATTTTCCATTGCATTCAAAGTTGAGAATTAGATATTTATTTCATTTTCCATTTTCGAAAACCCAAATTGACTTTCAAATACAATTTCAATTTCTTATGATTTAATTTAATTTAATTTAATCCAATAGACTTAATTAATTAATTTTAATTATTTAATAACTAAATTCAACCCTTTTGAGATTAAAATCTAATTAATTAAATAAATTAAAATTTAACTAAATTAAATTTCATTATCAACTTTAAACATAACATCAAAGCATAATTTTAATTTTAATATAACATAATCACTACTTTTTCCAATGCAATTATTCTAAACATTAATTTAACAATAATGCATCTAACAAAATCATATAACATTGAATAAGGTAAACATGACTCAACGACCAGGATAGACGACACACTAAGGCTAGGGCATAGACCTGACACATGTTACCTAGCTACTATCTCCTATTCAACTTAACCATTGGATCGACACACTCAAACCTGTGAAACCAAGTGGAGTCGATGCCATGTAACTGCAACCTGAAACCAAGTAAACATCATAATACAGTATATCCAGCATATAATACTCACCGTGAAGAAGAAATCACAGATTCGTAGGGCACTCGCAAGTGAGTGATGTGAAACCGTCCTCTTCACCAATCCACTCATCAAAGACTAACATTATGTCATAATCAATAATCACATAATAATATCTCATGCTAACTCTACTAACATCATTAATCCATTATGCATGTGAAACAATAATCAGATAACCTCATCACACAATAATAGTTGTCGCTCAATAGTAGCAATCAAAGCACAAATAACAAGGTGTGTCCAATATCATAGTAGTTGCAACCCAAACATAGCATAAGAAAAACGAACAAGAAGCAAAATAGAGAGGTATTACATTCTCCCCCCCAAAGACCAGGTTTACTCCTGGAAGCTTGCAAACAAGTAGGGATATAACTCCCTCATCCTAATTGCATCCTCCTAGGTGGATGATGCATCATCTCTGGGATCCCACTGAACTCTGACCTGATCAATATCTCACCCTCAAAGAGTGGGCATTCTGCTCTCCGTTATGGCCATGGGCTCCAAAGCTAGCTGCACATCCTCTACCTATAAAATATCCCAATCAAGGACATGAGTAACATCTAGATGATATAGTCGAAGAATTGAAACATGGGAAACATCATGAATACATGCTAGACTGGGTGGCAAAGCAAGTTGATAAGCAACCAGACCAATCTTTTCGAGTATCTTGAAAGGTTAGACAAAGTGAGGCACCAACTTAGAACCCTTCCCATATCGGATAGGACTCTTTCGCGGATGCACTCGCAAAAATACTCAGTCGCCGATAGAAAACTGACGATCCACTCTATGCGCATCCGCATATTTCTTCTGCCTATCCTATGCTACTACTAGGTGCTATCTAATCCGATCCACCTACTGCTCCATATCCTACAACATCTCTAGTCCCAATAACACTTTTTCCTCTAATCGATCCCAACTAAGAGGAGTATGACAAGGACGCCCATACAAAGCTTGAAAAGGTGCCATGCCAATGGAACTCTGGTAACTATTGTTATAAGCAAACTCCACTAGATAAAGATAATCCTTCGATCATGTCTGCTGATCCATGACATACATGTGTAACATATCTTCGAGGATTTGATTAACCCTCTTAGTCTGTCTATTTGTCTCAAGGTGATATGCTGAAATGAAGTTCAATTATGTCCCCATAGTATGCTATAATGATGTCCACAAAGCTGAAGTAAACACTGGATCCCTGTCAGAAATAATCTAACGTGGAATACCCTGCAACCTCACAATATCCTCCATGAACACTCTAGAAACTGATGATGCATTATAGGAAGCACGCATAGGCGATAAGTGTGCTACCTTCGTCAACATATCGACTATCACCATAATAGCATCATGTCGTCGTGAGGAGTTGGGTAAACCAACAATGAAGTCCAAAGAGATAATATCCCACTTCCACTCAGGTACAAGGTGTGGTTGTAGAAGCCTTGTTGGATGTTGGTGTTCAGCCTTCACTCGCTAACACTCCAAACATCTCACTACAAAGTCTCCAATATCCCATTTCATCCCTGGCCAGAAATATAACTGGTGTAGATCTGCATGCATCTTCTTCACCCCAAGATGGGATGAATACAGTGCACGATGAGCCTTGGTCAAAACCAAAGAACGAAGGTCACCTATTGAAGGAACGTAAATACACTCTGAATGCCTAAGTAACCCATATGACTCAAGTGAATAAACTATAAATTTTCCCTCAAGAGGTCTACCTACCTCAATCTCTGCTCTCACATCCCGATACCAACTATCCGCTAGAAGAGTAGCAAGAATCTGACTTCGTAAATCTACCATAAGAGTCATCTCGGATATCTCATGCCTACGTCTGCTAAGTGCATCGGCTATGACGTTCTCTTTCCCTGAATATACTTCACCTCGAAGTCATACTCACAGAGAAACTCCATCCAATGCCTCTGTCTAGTGTTAAGGTTCGGCTGAGTGAAAATGTACTGCAGGCTCCTGTGATCACTATGTAGCTCAAATTTGTGCCCGAGTAAAAAGTGTCTCCATCTGGTCAATGCATGGACTATTGCCACTAACTCAAGGTCATGAGTGGGATAATTCAGTTCATGATCCTTAAGCTTACATGACTCATAAGCTATCACTCGCCCCTCCTGCATCAGGACTGCACCTAAACCCTCTAAGGATGCATCTGTACAAACCACAAAGTCTCCTATGGGATCAGGTATCGCTAAAATCGGTGCACTAGTCAGCTTATCCTTAAGAATCTGAAAAGCTGACTCACACTGCTCTGACCATCCAAACCTCTTCCCTTTCCTCTAAAGAGAAGTGATAGGATGACCTATCCTAGAAAAACTCTGAACAAATCTCCTATAATATCCTGCAAGCCCCATAAAAATATGAATCTCTGCCACATTCGTGGGCGTAGGCCAATCAAGAATAGCTTGGATCTTTGAAGGATCCATAGATATTCCCTCTCCTAAGATCACATGACCAAGATACTTGATCTCACACTTGAAGAATTCGCATTTCGACAAGTTGGCATAAAGTTGGTTTTCTCACAAACACTGCAGAACCTGTCGCAAATGCTCCTCATGTTCCTCTAGTGTCCTGGAATATATCAATATATCATCAAGAAACACAAGAAAAAACCTATCAAGGTACGTGCGGAATACTCCATTCATCAAACTCATGAACACAGATGGCGCATTCATCAACCCAAATGGTACCATAGTAAACTCATAGTGACCATACCGTGTCTGAAACGCCATCTTATGGATATCTACGTCAAAAATACAGAGCTGATGGTATCCTGACTTAAGGTCTATCTTAGAAAAGATGGTAGCACCTTTGACTTGGTCAAACAAGTCATCAATTCTGGGAAGTGGATAACAATTCTTGATCGTTACCTTGTTCAACTTCTGGTAATCAATGCACAACCGAAGTGAATCGTCCTTCTTCACAAAGATGATAGGTGCTCCCCAAGGAGAAACACTAGGACAAATAAATCCCTTCTCTAATAACTCCTCCAACTGCAAGTGAAGCTCTTTCAGCTCCTAAATAGTCATGCGGTAAGGGGCTCATGAAATAGGCTTTGATCCAGGTACTACGTCAATCTTAAAATCTATATCTCTCCTCGGTGGCATCCCTGGAATGTCACTAGGAAAGAAATATGTGAACTCTTGAAGAACAGGATGACTATCAAGAGATACCTTTTCCTCTCCATCTCCTAAACCCAAGTCTTCAATTGTAACTATAAACAATTGACATCCACGATGAACACACCTCCTCAACTACATAGCTGAGATAATCCTCAAAGATATCAGTCTTTGAACTCCTATAATTTCTACCTCACTACCCGATGCATTAATGCACCGAATCGACTTACGTTGACAATCAATAATTGCTCGGTGAGCCTCTAACCAATCCATACCTATGACAACATCATAGGATCCCAATGGTATAACCTGAAGATCTAAGGTAGTAAGAAGTGGTCCAATCTCAACCTATAGTCAGGTACTATAGAATGTAATGCAACCTTTGCACTAGACGCTAACTCTACCTACCACCTATTGGCTTGCCTTACGGCTCCCAGTCTCCAATGTGACACAATCGATGAAGAAATGAAGGAGTTAGATGCTCCTGAATCAAAGAGAATAGTAACAGGGTTACCCAATAACATACCATAAGTCTCTACCATGGTACCCTAGTGCTCTGCCTGGTGGTTATCAACCATTGTGAACACACAATGGCCTATGCTAACATCTCCCATTATCATCTCTGACGCCGCTGCTCTCTGCGTAAATCCCGACGTGCCCTTATTGGGACACATCCTAGCAATATGGCCCTGCTGACCACAAGAGAAGCAACCTGTGCCTCTACCATAACCTCTACCTCTTGCTGGTGCACTAGACCATTGTACATTGCCTCCAAAGGTGGATTGGACACTCTGAGTGGGTTGCTCAGAGTTTAAATGCTTCATGCACCTCCAGTTCTTGTTACCCTGTCCCTGTTGGAAACCTTTTCGTTTCCCCTTAAATGATTGCTGCTGACTGCCCTGTACTGATACCTGCTGAGTCTTAGGAGGCACAGCTCCCTGTGTCTATCCCCCATGAGCACTAGTCCCAGCTCCTGTACCACTGCCAATAATAACACCTTATATGACCTCCCAGTTCCATAGTCAGGTTCTCCTCCACCAGTCATGCCTTTTCCACAGCTATCTCCATAGACTTGGGTTCAAAGACCCGTACACCACCACTGATACGAGTGTTTAAGCCCTTGATGAAATGTTGCACAAGCATTCCCTCATCATCCCCTATTCCTGCGAATTGTATGAGTTTGTAGAATCGCCTCTCATACTGATCTATTGGCATTGCTAACTGTCGTATGGAATGGAACTCATCACCTCTATGCTGATGCCAATGATCAGAGAGAAAGCATGCTCTAAATCACTCAAGAAAGATCTCCCAAGATACTGTACTCATGTCTATATGGAGCTTCTGCTCCTCTAGTTTCCACCAAGTGGCTGAAAATTCCCAAAGATGAATAACAACGCACCACACTTTAGTGTTACTATCAAACGGGTGCATGGAAAAACATCTGTCAAGACCTATCAACCAAGTTTCGGCCTCTAGACCGGTACCTACTCCATCAAATCAAGGTGGCTGCGATCGAATCAAATCCCTCATATAGTTCATTGCTAACATATCAGACTGAGTTGTAACTGTCCTAACCACAGGGTTAACCACAGGTACTTCCTACCTTGGACCCAATAGTGCCAAAGCCTACTCGAAGGCTCTACATGCAACTTTGACCCTAGGAGGATCTAACTATCCACCACCGCCTCCTGGACCATTATGGGAAGCCTGATTCTCCTCCTACTCTGTTATATGTGGCACATGAGGTGGCGAGTCATGCTGACTCTCTTATCGACCACCTACCCGGCCACGTCCATGTCCTCTCCCTCATTCGCGTCTAGGAGGCATACTCCTACACAGACACAAAAAGGTATTAGACAAGGTACTCTTAAAAACCTATACAACTAAGCTTAATTGGTACATCATAATCCCAGAGCACCTAGTGTTTAAACCTAGGCTCTGATACCATATGTAATTCACCGCCATGCAACCCTAGAGGAAGTTTCAATTCACTACAAAAGTGTACTAATTTTTTTTTATTAAAGTGAATTAAACATACATGTTCGCCTATAATTGACAACATCCCCTAAGGCTACGTAACCGAGATTACTTAAATCCTCATTAACATACATAATTTAAATTACATTGCATTAAATAACTCAAGTAGTAAGCATTCACTCAACATAAATAATTACCAAGATAGGAATATAATATCCTCAACATATATCCATTACATGATTAACTTATTACAACACTCATTCCGAGAATGAGTCAAAATACATAAGTGTTACAATTACATAAATCCATCTCATAAATACAAGAGGGGTAAAACAACTCTTTACAATTTGAATTACAACAATGCTAGAAAAGAATAACAAAATCCATGATTTGTCCAACTGGATGTCTTGCTTACATGAACTAAAGATCAATGGGGAGCCAACAGTTTATGGTGCATGTTCCACCCAACCAAGTGGTACCTGAAGGCCCACCCCCCATGCTAGGAGATAGTAACAACACAACATGGACAAGAAATCTGCTACCTCTAACCAAAGGCAGACTCATACTGACACATACTGACTCAACCAAACATATGCACAATATAAGTCTAACACTAACATGGTTACATTGCTTCCAGACATATTATAATCAAGTATGATAAATAATCCATACACACAACATAAACTCAATGTTATCCTAGATAGAGTGTCATCGCAAGGTTCATCATGAGATCTCCTCTGGGCATTCTTCATAGGTTCCAGTAATCCTGGTGACCTCAACCGAATCTCGGCCCTCATACTCACTCATGTGGAATCAACCAACTCTCGTGAGGACAAGATAGTTGACCTTGCCATTCCAAGCCTTCTCACTCACCCCAAGTCTAAACAAGCCCTTGTGTCTGTGAGTGAGGTCAATTTATCTTGATCAATGTAAATGCATCCTAATCATCTAAGTATATTGCTTTAATTGTCACTTGTTAAAAACACTTCCGAAGGTTACCCGGTTTGCCTCTTTGGGCTCCAACCCCTAACAAAAGCCACTCTTCTAATGGATAACACGCTACTCAAATCTAGACTCCAAGGGTATCTCAAGTGCTATAGAACTGAACAATGCAAACTCTCCTATTCTAGGAGGCAATAATTATGGAAATCCACTCCAACACTAGGAGGAAACAAAACACTTATAACACTAACCAAGGGAAAAACGAACATTAGCTTAACAAAGGGATGACCCACAATCTCTAGAAGACTTTACATTAAATAACACAAACCATGTAACACCCCTTTGTTTTTCTCTTATGTTAGATTAAGATGTTTTGTTATTTTATCATTTCTTATTCAGCAATACGAACTATGTGTGTTATGAGATGTAATTTCTTTGATGTTATACTTAACATGCTTTGGTTAAAATAATGTTGGTTTATTATGACATGATTATTGCTTATGAGTTTTATTAATGATGGAAGTGTCAGTTTGGTGATACTGTATTGGTGAAGGGGACATGATTGCATCACTCGCTTGCGAGCACCTTGTGATTCTGTGATTTCCTCTTCATGGTGTATTTTATAATGATTTTATATTCATGTGTTATTGATGCCTTGGATACAGGTTTGCAAGAACATGACATCGACTCCACCTGGCTTAATAGGTTTGAGCGTGTCAACCCAATAGTATGATGATTGGGAGATAGTAGCTAGGTTACCCATGTCAAGTCTACACCCTAGCCATAGTGTGTCATCAGTTGAGTCTATTGTGTCTTTGGTGCTTGTTTTAATATTATTTAATTCGGAAGGGCTTTTGTTTATGGAAATAAATACTTAGAGTTATTGCTTTAAATAGTGTTGATATTTATTAAGTTAAAATATACATTGTGATAGAAGTTTTTATTTAAGTTAAGTAATTAAATTTGATTTATTTAATTAATTAAATATGTTGTTGAGAAAATTAAAAGAAAAAGGGAAATTAATTTAATTGTAAATTGTAAATTTCAATTAGTGTTAATTAATTTCAATTTGGAATTAAATTGTAATTAGAAATTAATTCATTATGCAAAAGGCTTTGAGAAAATATCTGATTGTTGAAAAGATATTTTGAATGTGACATGCGTGTGAGAAGAATGCATGATTTAATCTTGGTTGAGATATTATTTTTGAAAGGAATTTAATTGGAAAAAAAGAGAGAAGTTGTTTTGGACAGGAGATTTTTGGAGAGGAAAAGATATTATTTTTGAAAGAGGTTTTTGGCTGAAAATTGAAAGAAAACAAAGGGGTTTTCAAGAATTTTTGGGGGTTTCTTTATTTTTACATCTTCCTAGAAGTGGTGATTTTGGAGAAGCTTTGGAAATAGATCTTTGAAGGGGAGGCTTTGCTTCAACTTTCTTTTATTCAAGCGTCGGGAAAACAGGTTCCTTCAAGTTTTATTTTATTTATTTAATTGTTTGAGAAAGATTGTCTGTACAAAAGTTAATTTTGTAGAAGCTTCGCTTAAAATGGTAATTGAGATTGAAAGATTGCATGTGCAAGAAATTTTTTGTGTTTTGGATTGTAGAAGTTTTAAATTTGTAAGGCTTCTTTATTGTTGAATTGTGCCTCTATGTAAATTTAGAGGAAAGGGATTTTTGTAATCTTCTGGGGTTTGTTTAAATTTTCCTGTAGAAGTTTTGTTAAATTTTATTGTGAGGAAATCTTTACAATTTCTCTTTTAAAAGATTAAAATTGAAACCCTTTCATAAAATTGAGAAAACAATTATTGTGATTGTGAAAAATTCCTAAGAAAAGAAATTGGTTGCCCAATTAAAATTCGCCTGTAGAAAATTTTGTTCAGAATTTTCTTCCCCAATTTAACTTTTTTGTTGAAACTCAATATATATATATATAATATACATGTGAATATATATAAATATTATTTATATATATATATATCCCCACATATTTATTATATACATATTTATTTATTAGTGAAATGTTTATTTTAAATGAATTTAAAGAATCATCGTACGATGAGTGGATGTACCAAAGAGGGAAAAATTTTGTTTGAATGTAGTTTGTTTTGTATTTTTTTTTATGGTGTGAGAGGCACCGCTGCCATTGGCAGCGCCCTCCACACAAATGTGGAGGAAACATTGCCCCTTCCCTTCCATGGGTGCACTGGACTACCACAGTCTGCCCCCCCATTACTGTGGGGTGCGGCTATGGTAAGCCAACCGACCCCCCCACTTTCCTTTATTTTTTTTATTTTTAGACTTTAAAAAATATATATATATAAAACTTGTGTCCTTTATCATATGGAGTTTAATTCGGATTTATTTAGATTCATTGTTTTTAAATTCAGTTTTATTTAAATTTGTATTTTATAATTTCGGATTTGATTGGTTATGAAAGGTAAAATATATTGGGTTTACATATATATTGTGTATATATATTTATTATATTTATATTATTGTTTTAAGTATAAAATAATGAGACAAATAATGTTATGGAAATTTATTAATTATATATATATTGATTTTCCAAATGTAATTTAAAGGAAAAAGATTGCATGCATGATTATTAAATAGAGGAAATATGTAAGCATTAGTTACAAATATTTGCATGGAATTGAAGATTAGATAACTAGACTGGTTATTTCTAATAAATAGATGCATGTTTGAGTTTTAGTTGAAGTTAATTCCAAAATTAAGAATTCTTGTATTGAAGATATTGTTTTCATAAAATAATCATTGGATTAGATGCATGTAATTGCATGTATTAAGGAAAATTAGAATAGTGTGATTTTGAAAAAAGAGAAAATTATAATTTATTTAAATAATGTAAATCATTTGATAAAATAGATATTTTATTAATTTAAAATTGAGGGAAGTGGAATAATAAATGGAATGATGTTCTTATAGTTGTTTAAGTTAAATTGAGATATTTGAAGTGTCAGTTAGTTAATTAGTTGAATTTTCCTCTTCGTCTTTATATAAGGGTTCTTATTAAATTAGAGGAAATTGAATAACTTGTCTTATTATTCCTTGTGATCACTGAATGTGAAAGGATTTAGTTAATCCAAATTTTAGATTTAATTATTGTATTGATAGTTGATGTGGTTCTTCTAGTTGCATGTAGAGGAAATGAATATTTAAATAAGTGTATTGCGGGAATAGGTATTTTAAAATATATACAATATGTTAGTAGAAACAAAGATTTTTTTATTTTAAATTGAACAGATTAGGGAAATGGATTAGTGTGATGTTATCTCTGTTTGGAAGAGCCTTTTTAATTAATTAGTTAAATTGGGATAATTGAGTGGTGTGAATTATTATGAGTCATTTTGTTGACTGCATGCAAGGTTGTGATAAATTAGAATATTGTAAACATTAAATTATTATGTCTTTATGATGTGTTTGAGATATCTTCTATAGTATTTAAGGGTAATTGAAAAGAGGTATTAGATGAGTTCTTCTAAGTCTTCCTATTTGGGTATGTTAATTTGAGAGTTATCATTTCATGGTTTTGTCTTGTGTAGTTGTCTATGCTAGTAAGTTTGTTGTTTTATGTGAGTCACCCAGTTTCTACGAATGAGGAATGGTTGTTTCTTCTTGGAATGAAATTGTTGGATTATTTGTACCTCCTTAGTTTGGAGTGGTGTTGAATCACATGATAATCATAGGAGGGTGAAGCTCTCCGGGCCCGAGATCTGGAATGATCTGATGGGTAACTCATGTATCTTGAGTGGATTTCTCCTAGTTAGTTGTATGTATAGGTTACTGGAGTGTCATACTATTTAAACTCAAATTTCAATGTAATCTTGAGTTAGTGTTGTACTTGTGGTAGTTTTGTTTAGAGTTGAGTCGACCTGTGACTAGAGGTTGTAGGGATTGTCCTTATATCCATGTTACTGTCTCCTAGCACAGGGGGTGGGCCTTCGGGTACCACTTGGTTGGGAGGAATGTGTGCCCTACGCCGTTGGATCCCCTTTTGATTTGCAGATGCGTTGTGAGGTTTTTCAATGGAGAGCTTGTAGTGGTTTCATTATTTAGTTTAAACTTTCTATTTCCTTTAGATTAGCTCTTGTCATTATTATTCCCCTCAATTGTTTCGAGGAGGAATCTTGTAATTCTAATAGTTAGGTTTGATCTACCTCATTCTGGGAATGAGTATTGTAATCTGAAACTTATTATATGTTATCCTAGTGTTTGAATCTTTAATGCTTTGTATGTATGTGCAATTAAATGTATGGTTAATATTTTAATTAATGCTTTGTGTTCTAGTAGTGTGTATATTTGGTAATCAAAGTAATCTTGTCATGTTACCTTAGAGGTTGTTGCGAAGTGTTGTGCATATTCTTTGTTAACACTTCTAAGAAAAAAAAAATTGTACGCTTCCGCATTGAGTTGCAACTTCCTTTAGGGTCTCATGGCAGGGCATTACAAACCACCCGTTCCCAAAGCAATCCAAAAAAAAAGAAGGAATTTAATATAATAATGCACTGACAATTAAAAAATACTATATTTGGATATCTTAAATCCATTTCCTTATCTAAAGATTCTCGCAGAAATTAAAACAATATCATTCTAAAATTTATATTGAACAATAAATTCTTCCATTAAATAAATATTTTTCACTACTTTATCCAGTCATGCACAATACTAGTTTCAGTTAAAATTACAGCCTAATGATTTTGCATACAATAACATATTTAAAACAAAACCTCAAAAGATATATACTTAAACATATACTTGCAGCATGCTTATATTTATTTAGATACAAATTGTATTTAACAAAAAAAATATACTTACATAAACATTTTTTATAAAATCTCTCTCTCTCTCTTCTAAAAATTACCAGAAGATTAATTTAATTAATTTTGTATAAATTTCCTAGTCAACCCCTAATTTTCAATATACAAATATATTTATGTTAAATATAATATATTAAAATTTAATATAAAATATATTTATTCTATATCAAATGTTAAATATTAATATTTAATATAAAACACTTTTAATTTATACTACCCACAAAATAAAAATTAACAAAAATAAACCTAATTGCAAAAATAAAAGTACGAAAACCTTTTTGCAACCACCAATTATGACAGTGATCGGAAATCGAAACACACACAGGTCGAAAAAAATACATTTAACAATAATAAAAAAAAAAATTATAAAAAAAATTAAAAATTAAAAATTAAAAAAAAACAAATAAATAAATAAATTATAAAATACAAATAACAAGGGAGTGCACTAGCGGTACCCTGTACTAGCCAACACATCCTCCATAGTGTGTTGGGGGCGGCGCTTCCCATGGGACAATGCGTCCCCCTAAAAGGTGGGCGCGTTGTCACATGGCAAGGCCCTTCTCCACCTCCTCTGTATCCGTGTAGTGGGCGGTGGGAGTTGACCTCCCCACCAACCACTACACAACATAAAAAAAATTATGAATAAAATTTTTTAATTAACATAAAACAAAATCCGGAAAATATAAAAAAATATGCAAGATTTTTTCATCGAATTTTTTTTGAAATTCATTTTTTAGGAAAGCCATACAAACGACAGTTTCATCCAAAAGGAAAATAACATAAATCTTTGACAATTTAAATAGATATGTATATATATATATATATATATATCACATATAAATATACATATCTATTTAAATTGTCAAAGATTTATGTTATTTTCCTTTTGATATATATATATAATTATAAAAATAACCAGTAACAGAATTTGACAAAAAAATTCTAGAATATCTTCCTCAATTCAAGAGGTTTAAATTTAATTTCTTTAAGCCCATTCTTTCACTTTTCAAATAATTAAAATAAGAAAATAAATAGATCTTGATTTATTTATTTTTTTCAAAGAAGGTTTTCTACAGAGGGTTTGTATTTTTGAAGAACAGATCTGGATGTTTTCAAAAAGGTTAAATTCTTCATGCTACAACCTAAATTTTTGAAGCACAATTCTAAGGTTTGATTCAAACAATGAATTTCAACAATCAGATTCATAAATAAATTGCATTGAACAAAACAAGAACAAAACTTGGAATTTGAAGCTATAGAAGAAGATGAATCTTTGATGCAAGCCTCCTCCAAGAATTTCCTGAATTTCCTCAAACATGCAACAAATCCAATCCAAAACCTTCAACAATTGCAACAAATTTTCCTCAAATCCAATCCAAAACCAAAAAGTGTTTCAAACCCTTCTTTGCACAAATTTTCCAAAAATCCTTCACTCCTTAGGAAAATGAATTCTCCCCCAAAACTTCTCTCCCCAAAATTGAAAACATGCAATCCTCATAAATCAAAAATATCTAATACAACCCTATTTCCCATTGCATGCAAAGTTGAGAATTAGATATTTATTTCATTTTTCATTTTCGAAAACTCAAATTGACTTTCAAATACAATTTCAATTTCCTTTCAATTTCTTATGATTTAATTTAATTTAATTTAATCCAATAAACTTAATTAATTAAAGACTAATTATCTAATAACTAAATTCAACCCTTTTGAGATTAAAATTTAATTAATTAAATAAATTAAAATTTAACTAAATTAAATTTCATTATCAACTTTAAACATAACATCAAAGCATAATTTTAATTTTAATATAACATAATCACTACTTTTTCCAATGTAGTTATTTTAAACATTAATTTAATAATAATGCATCTAATAGAATCATATAACATTAAATAAGGTAGACATGACTCAATGACCAGGACAGACGACACACTAAGGCTAGGGCATAGACCTGACACATGTTACCTAGCTGCTATCTCTTATTCAACTTAACCATTGGATCGACATGCTCAAACTTGTGAAACCAGGTGGAGTTGATGCCATGTACTTGCAATCTGAAACTAAGTAAACATCATAATACAGTATATCTAGCATATAATACACACCATGAAGAAGAAATCATGGATTCGTAGGGCGCTCGCAAGTGAGTGATGCGAAACCATCCTCTTCACCAATCCACTCATCAAAGACTAACATTACATCATAATCAATAATCACAGAATAATATCTCATGCTAAATCTACTAACATCATTAATCCATTATGCATGTGAAACAATAATCAGATAACCTCATCACACAATAATAGTTGTCGCTCAATAGTAGCTATTAAAGCACAAATAACAAGGTGTGTCCAGTATCATAGTAGCTGCAACCCAAACATAGCATAAACAAAACAAACAACAAGCAAAATGGAGGGGTATTACAAATCCATAATATTCTATAAATACTGAATTCCATTGTTGTTGCACTATAGTTTATTATGAGTTTGACCCAATCATCTTAGGATAAAGCATGATTCTATGTATTAGTTGAATTCAAATATATTTGATCATTCAGATCTTTTCAAAGAACAATTCATTAAATTAAAATCATACTCATAATGCTGATTTTTATTGTAATTATCGGTTGAATTGTCCATTCTCTGCTCCAACTTACAAAGGTGTAAGGAATTTTCCAAGTTCTTGCTAATTGTCACTTGTTCAGTTATGTATAGGAGAATGTATCTGCTAAATATGCAATGCACATGGTAATTCAGTTGATCTCTGGTAGTCTTAGCAAAAAAAATCAAGAGATGTAATAATCATGCAAGGATATAGAATTGCTCGTTGAGTCTTAGGTTATGATTTTTTATTTACAATCGTCTTAAATTTTTTGGGACAATTACAAAATTTGAAATTGATAATGGAAAATTCCAAGCAGATTGTCTCGTGTGTTTTTTTCTCTTGAATCAACAATGAAATGATGAAATGCCATTTCGTTGTTTTCCAATTAAAATGGTTGGATGTGTGTTTGCATTTGTGCTTAAATTCAAGTAATTGATTAAAAACGCTTTGATGCAATCACTAGTTTATGTATTAAGTCATATGATATTTAAGTATTTATGTTTGGAACATCTGAGTTATGAATTTGTAATGCAAATCCATAATATTCTAGAAATACTGAATTCCATTGTTGTTGCACTACAGTTTATTGTGAATTTGACCCCATCACCTTAGGATAACACACTTTTCTATGTATTAAGTGAATTCAAATATATTTGATAATTCAGATCTTTTCAAAGAACTATTCATTTAATTAAAATCATACTCATAATGCTGATTTTTATTGTAATTATCGGTTGAATTGTCCATTCTCTGCTCCAACTTACAAAGGTGTAAGGAATTTTCCAAGTTCTTGCTAATTGTCACTTGTTCAATTATGTATAGGAGAATGTATTTGCTAAATATGCAATGCATGAGGTAATTTGGTTGATCTTTGGTAGTATTAGCAAAAAAAATCAAGAGATGTAATAATCATGCAAGGATATAGAATTGCCCGTTGAGTCTTAGGTTATGAGTTTGTATTTACAATCATCTTAAATTTTTTGGAACAATTACAAAATTTGAAATTGATAATTGAAAATTCCAAGCAGATTGTCTCGTGTGTTTTTTTTCTCATGAATCAACAATGAAATGATTAAAGATTATTTCATTGTTCTCCAATTAAAATGGTTGGATGTGTGTTTGCATTTGTGCTCAAATTAGAGTAATTGATTAAAAATGCTTTGATGCTATCATTAGTTTATGTATTAAGTCATAGGATATTTAAGTATTTTATGTTTGGAACATCTGAGTTATGAATTTGTAATGCAAATCCATAATATTCTATAAATACTGAATTCCATTGTTGTTGCACTACAATTTATTGTGAATTTGACCCCATCACCTTAGGACAAAGCACTTTTCTATGTATTAAGTGAATTCAAATATATCTGATCATGCAAATCTTTTCAAAGAACAATTCGTTTAATTAAAATCATACTCATAATGCTGATTTTTATTGTAATTTTTGGTTGAATTGTCTATTCTCTGCTCCAAGTAACGAAGGTGTAAGGAATTTTCCAAGTTCTTGCTAATTGTCACTTGTTGAGTTATGTATAGGAGAATGTATCTACTAAATATGCAATGCATGTGGTAATTTGGTTGATCTCTGGTAGTCTTAGCAAAAAAAATCAAGAGATGTAATAATCATGCAAGGATATAGAATTTGCTCATTGATTCTTAGGTTATGAGTTTGTATTTACAATCATCTTAAAAATTCTGGAACAATTACAAAATTTGAAATTGATAATGGAAAATTCCAAGTAGATTGTCTCGTGTGTTTTTTTCTCATGAATCAACAATGAAATGATTAAAGGTCATTTCATTGTTCTCCAATTAAAATGGTTGGATGTGTGTTTGCATTTGTGCTTAAATTCAAGTAATTGATTAAAAACGCTTTGATGCAATCACTAGTTTATGTATTAAGTCATATTATATTTAAGTATTTTATGTTTGGAACATCTGAGTTATGGATTTGTAATGCAAATCCATAATATTCTATAAATACTGAATTCCATTGTTGTTGCACTACAGTTTATTGTGAATTTGACCCCATCACCTTAGGATAAAGCACTTTTCTATGTATTAAGTGAATTCAAATATATTTGATCATTCAGATCTTTTCAAAGAATAATTCATTTAATTAAAATCATATTCATAATGCTGATTTTTAATGTAATTATCAGTTGAATTGTCCATTCTCTGCTCCAAGTTACAAAGGTGTAAGGAGTTTTCCATGTTCTTGCTAATTGTCACTTGTTGAGTTATGTATAGGAGAATGTATCTGCTAAATATGCAATGCATGTGGTAATTTGGTTGATCTCTGGTAGTCTTAGCAAAAACAATCAAGAGATGTAATAATCATGCAAGGATATAGAATTGCCCGTTGAGTCTTAGGTTATGAGTTTGTATTTACAATCATCTTAAATTTTTTGGAACAATTACAAAATTTGAAATTGATAATTGAAAATTCCAAGCAGATTGTCTCGTGTGTTTTTTTTCTCATGAATCAACAATGAAATGATTAAAGATTATTTCATTGTTCTCCAATTAAAATGGTTGGATGTGTGTTTGCATTTGTGCTCAAATTAGAGTAATTGATTAAAAATGCTTTGATGCTATCATTAGTTTATGTATTAAGTCATAGGATATTTAAGTATTTTATGTTTGGAACATCTGAGTTATGAATTTGTAATGCAAATCCATAATATTCTATAAATACTGAATTCCATTGTTGTTGCACTACAATTTATTGTGAATTTGACCCCATCACCTTAGGACAAAGCACTTTTCTATGTATTAAGTGAATTCAAATATATCTGATCATGCAAATCTTTTCAAAGAACAATTCGTTTAATTAAAATCATACTCATAATGCTGATTTTTATTGTAATTTTTGGTTGAATTGTCTATTCTCTGCTCCAAGTAACGAAGGTGTAAGGAATTTTCCAAGTTCTTGCTAATTGTCACTTGTTGAGTTATGTATAGGAGAATGTATCTACTAAATATGCAATGCATGTGGTAATTTGGTTGATCTCTGGTAGTCTTAGCAAAAAAAATCAAGAGATGTAATAATCATGCAAGGATATAGAATTTGCTCATTGATTCTTAGGTTATGAGTTTGTATTTACAATCATCTTAAAAATTCTGGAACAATTACAAAATTTGAAATTGATAATGGAAAATTCCAAGTAGATTGTCTCGTGTGTTTTTTTCTCATGAATCAACAATGAAATGATTAAAGGTCATTTCATTGTTCTCCAATTAAAATGGTTGGATGTGTGTTTGCATTTGTGCTTAAATTCAAGTAATTGATTAAAAACGCTTTGATGCAATCACTAGTTTATGTATTAAGTCATATGATATTTAAGTATTTTATGTTTGGAACATCTGAGTTATGGATTTGTAATGCAAATCCATAATATTCTATAAATACTGAATTCCATTGTTGTTGCACTACAGTTTATTGTGAATTTGACCCCATCACCTTAGGATAAAGCACTTTTCTATGTATTAAGTGAATTCAAATATATTTGATCATTCAGATCTTTTCAAAGAATAATTCATTTAATTAAAATCATATTCATAATGCTGATTTTTAATGTAATTATCAGTTGAATTGTCCATTCTCTGCTCCAAGTTACAAAGGTGTAAGGAGTTTTCCATGTTCTTGCTAATTGTCACTTGTTGAGTTATGTATAGGAGAATGTATCTGCTAAATATGCAATGCATGTGGTAATTTGGTTGATCTCTGGTAGTCTTAGCAAAAACAATCAAGAGATGTAATAATCATGCAAGGATATAGAATTGCTCATTGAGTCTTAGGTTATGAGTTTGTATTTACATTCATCTTAAATTTTTTGGAACAATTACAAAATTTGAAATTGATAATGGAAAATGCCAAGCAGATTCTCTCATGTGTTTTTTTCTCATGAATTAACAATGAAATGTGTATACACCTAAAACTGGTCTGGAGGATTCAATTAATTAAATACAAATTATTTGGTTAATTATCCTAATTTCCTCTACTATCGAATAAGTAGAAATATTTATTTATATAGTTCACATTTAAATTCATCTTGATTAAATAAACAAGATTAAATACTTTGTTTGACTTTATTATCAACTTCCTACTTTATTCTATCACATTAATCTTACATTAATTAAATAAAGATCAAAACACTTTATTGATTAAATTTTCATATTCTTCTATTTAATTTAATAAAATACTATCCTATAGTTTATTTTATTAAATTATTTATCCCTCTTTTGCTAATTTAAATAAATAAAAAATATTTGAATTAAAGCACAAAGAATATTCCATCTATATTCTCTCAAAAATGAATTGGATATCCTATGTCTAAACCATGTCTAAAATATGTCAAAATTAATTGATTGAAACTTTTGTTGGTGTTTTTTCTTGTAAACTAGGTTTGTCTCCTAATCTACCTATGGAATTGCCAACTTCCAATCGAGGGCAGCTCAAAGGACCTAGACCAACTGACGAGGATTTTAATAATAAACCTCCTACACTTTGGGCTCTGCAAGACCCAGGAGGGTGATCCCAATAATGTATCTATGATCTCTAAAATGAACTCATAAACATATTATTAATAATTCATAGATAATCCCATAAATAGCTCAACAAAACAAAATACTACTAGGGTGAATAAGCCCTTCACTAGTAATATTAAATACTTGGAGCATGAGATGATTACAACATTATTTCATAACTTATGATAGTCATTTTAATTGCAAGTTGGCGGAAAGCCCTAAGTAAAGACATACAAAAATAGAGTTTTATAAACTCATACAATTTAGATCAGTGCCATATACCATTGGGGAGTCAAGTTTACAAACATTTAGAAACTAACAATAGATTTAAATACATAACATATATGATCCCTGGCAATATTGCATTACAACATTGTCAATCCCTATCCCAACCCAATACTTCTTACCAAATCCCTCTACAAACATACCCATCTATGATTCCATCCAGGCATTTTAATTAATTCTTTGAATTAAAGCCAGAACGGAAAACATACTCATCATAACAATGAGATGAACATCGTAATCCTTGATTATTCTATTCAAAATTATGATATGTTTGTACACAGGAGAGACAAGAGGTCGAGATATAACATCATAGCTCAAATGCTAGTACTGTTATGAACATCAAAATTTCATAAACATAAAACCCCTTACAAGAAAACCCCACACCTAAATTGCCTTAACATTCAGAAATGAAATTCTTACAATCTATTCTACAACTATACCTAGACTCGACCTTCAAAAATATCTGACTTGCCCCCCTACTTCTGACCTTGAAATCCTTCTTATAGAAATGAAGGAGCAAACAAGCATTAGGCTAGAAGTTACACATGTCATCAATTAATAGGACCACTATGTGCCCACTCAAAACCATGATTAAAATTACCAAGTCCTGGAGCATCTTCCTGTTGATTCTATCCATTACACAATAGTTGTTGCATTTGTTACATCTCAAAATTTGTGCCCAAAGCCGTCATGGAATCCAAACCATAATTAGTTACACTGTAACCACTGAGCTATTAATTGTCGGTAGTAGATACCGCTTCACTCCTCTTTAGTTAAGTATTTTTCCACCCAAATTTGATATTCTTCATTTGTGGGCCAATTAAAATTCACCACCTCTACCACCCTAGTATTATAAGGTGTGAATTTCACCGCAACCTAATTGGCTTCTCTTTCAAATGACTCCAAGAACATGCTATTATTAATTATTTTATCCATACTGCTTACTAACAAGTTATGATCTGAGTCATCACAAATCAATTTGATTTGTGCACTAATGACCTCTTCTACCCTTTCTTGCCATTGTTGGAGTGTCTTAATGTTTCCTTGTGCATCTAATATATGAGGCAAAAAGGTATCATTCCAATCATCAAATTTTTTTACCAGTTCTCCAATTTTCTTACTCAAGTCATCAGGTAAGGCCTGGAATCCCTTCACTGATTTCACAAAAATTTGAGTAGGCTTTAATAACTGGGGCCTATTATTTGCATCAAAGCTAGAAGCCTTAAACATAATATCTAAATCAGTGGCATGAGGGATGCACTTCTCAAATAGGGGTAAAACCACATGTCGATCCCTATTAATATTTTGCAATCCAACCAAAAATAAAGAATATAAAGAATGAACAAATGGCAGCCTAGAATCAACCTTCTCATTTAAAATGCCTCAACACGGTGTCAACCACCTCATTGTGTTTAGCCATGTCATCATTCTCACTCACCTTTAGGGAAGTCTGCATTTCAGTGATCCTATTCATCATCTTCTTTTTGGTAGGATCTACAGAATACTCCATTTCCTCTTCAATTGGCTCTGGTACAATGCTAGGAGCAGGTGCCTGAATTGGGGATCCAAGAGTAGAAATAATTGGGATAGTAGGGGGTAATGACCCTGAAGTAGTAGGTAGCTCTCTGACAATAGGAGCATTGGAAGATTCTCCCACCTACCCATATCTTAACCTATCTACTTCATACTGTAGCTCGACATTTCTTTGTTGCATTTTACTATATTCCGCAATTATTACATTATACTTTTCCATCAGGCTCTTCCTTTCAGCCTCTTCTCTTTCTATTGTCTTTTGGGTCAATTTGGCCACATTCAGTGTCAAGTTTGTGGCTTCTGTTTCTAATGATTCAGAAGCTCTTTTGATAATGAGCCCACCTCTTAAATTTGGGCTAATATCTGTCACATTTGGTTTTCTACCCTAAGGTGCCAATTCCTATATGGCCAGTGTCTCATACTTTTCACTAAAAGCAGAGTCTTGTAAGGCTACCTTAACTTCTTCTTCACTATTCTACATAGGATGCTTGGACTACATAATAGCATTGAATACCACAGCATCAGCTATGTCCCACTCAGGGAGGAGAAAGACACCTGCTTGAGTCACAAGTTTCCTTCCTTCCTCAGGAGTGATGTTTTTGAATTGCTCCATCAATTCATCCTTTACTTCATCATCATTCTCCTGGTCTGACCTATCAGGTCTTGACTCCCTCCTGTTCTTACACTTGTCTTGATACTCTAGTTTCATTCTCTGAATCAACTGCAAGAACACAAGGGTTTTCACAAAGGCATCATCATCCAAGAATGTCTTGCAAGCCTCCATCCTAGCATCTTGTACATATTTCCCTATTATATCCATGTCAGTGAGCACCAATTGTGCTAATCTAGGAGGAGAGGGGATACCAACCTGCATTTCTTGGTCAGTTATGACTATTTCATCCATCAGAACCTCTTGTGGTTCTTCAATCCTTTGCCTCTTAGGGCTTGGCTCTGATGACAGCTCCATAGGATCATCTCTAGGTGGTGAATCCAAATCCATAATTTGTATCCCTCCAGGCTTCTTGACCCCATGACCCAATAGTGATGATGTCTTCATTATTTGCTTCCCCTTTCTATCTCCTACCTCTATATCACTGCAACCATCTCTCCTCCTCCTATATAGAGGCCTATCCACTGATGGCTGATAAGTTGGCTTTGTTTCCTCAAGCCTCACCTCTGACTCCTGAATCCCCAAATCTAATTCTAAATTGGCTTTCTTGGTCCTTAGGATATTCATGATTTCTTTGAAATTGCTCACCAAAAAATCAATTCTTTTATGAAATGGAGTAAACTCCATCTATGGATCATACCTTGGATCCAATTTATGTACCATGGCCAACATTTTATCATAAGCAATCCATTTTTCCTTATTCAATTCTTACTGGTTCAAATCAAATTCATTTCTAATTAAATCTTTAGGGAAATTGAAAACATGAATAAATTTGCCACCTTTAATCTTCTGCCTAAATAAGGCTAAGAATCCCTCAGGGTCATGTTGTCTCCTGGATCCATTCTTCAAATGGTACTCATCAAAATATCAGTCAAAATGAACCCATCCTCCCTTAGAAAATACAAAATCAGAGATAATAGTATAATCAGGGAAAAAAGTCCCTTTTCCTCTTCCTGTCAAATTCTGTTTGTGAATCTATCCTAATTACCACATAAACTCTGCAAATCCCATCCTTGATGGTATATTATACGGGAGAATATGAGGAGCTCCCTGGAAACCATAAACCCTTAAAATAGTGCTTACAGGGTAAAGAATAATATCACCCCAATTATGGCACACTTTCAAATCAAGTCTCCTTACTTTGGGTCAGAGGAAATCATGCAAATCCTCAGGAATCCTTGGCACATTCACCATCAATTTAGCTCTAAGCCTAGAGAAAAATTAGTTATCAAATTGCACAAAACTAGCACCTCCCTTGTTACAAGACAAGTCTACACTCCAAGCCCGTTCCGGTAATTTCTCTCCATTCACCTCTCACTTCAACCCCATTTTCTCTGAGAAGAAATCAGCATTCTCATACAAAAACATGTGCATTAGTAAGGAGTACCAAAATAAAGGAGTACCAGAATCTCCATTATGCAACTTCAGCAAACCCTCATGTATCCTTTCAGCAAGGAAAGAAGCATCGTCATAAACTACAGAAAAATTAGGATGTTGAATCTGAGCCCCCATGAACATATAGGCGATGGGCATCACAGTGTTAGGGTTGAAACCAATGATTTGGAAAAGTGAATAGAACGTTGCCAAGAAATGATCAGTAGAACAACTTAACCTGAAAGGCTCCCGGTTTGTTGGGCTGATGTGAATTGTTGAGTTACACGCCCTGGCAAGATGAGGGGGAAGCAACCTTGATCTAAAAAGAGGTTGAGATCTGGAATATTCTTGCTTCATCTCCTCAAAGTCAATTCGAACCAAAAATGAGCTATATTCACTTAAAACAAAAACCTGATGAATTGTATTGGCATTCACATTTAGTAGAACACCGCCATCATTATCCCTGATAATCCGTGTGACAAGGTCATATCGTGTAGCTACTACCCTAAGTAGGTCAACATCCAGAAACACATTCGGTACCACAAGCTTTCCCATGTCATATCTCCAACTATTTGAAAAATGATGAGACACATTTCGTTGCCCATACCATCTCCTAAACATTTCCAAACCCACCATAGGCACTCTAGCATCTGTAATATTATAATTCTTACATCTCAATCCCTTACCTAGGGCTGTCCCATTCATTGAGACCAAACCTTTCTTCCTGTCATTTGTTGACAAAGGGAATTGGTCAAGGAAGTCATCATATAGATTCCTATGTATATAATCAATACGGCTAGAATTATGTTTCGGTGGTGCCATTTTAACAACTAGGGCTTCTTTAAAATCAAATTTGTAAATGAACTAGGGCTACCCAGAATGAAATTACAGTAGAACCTTGCAATTTTCCCCAATTCAAAAGAAAAAGTAACCCCAAAACTGTAATCAAGAGGATTACTGATAATACAATGCAACCCTTTACAAGAATCACATTCAAATAGAGATAGTGGTAAGGAAAGCAACTCATGAAATACACGCTTCTCAGAAAAATTCAAACCCGTGCTGAAATCGCTTTGAAAAATTATATTTCTGGCTCTGGATCGTTTCGCAAACACTTGAATGTCTTTATGGCAATGAGAGTATGAAATTAAGTACTCAAAAATTATGAAAATGGCTAAGTAGACGTCTCATCCACCATTAATGCTTACTTGCATTTCGCACCAATGGCTTCAATCACATTCGATGCAAGTTTAAATCCCTGTCGTCGATTTCTTGTTTCTATTAGAGCATCAAACAACTATCTTCAAAAGTCTAACAACATTTCCATGTCACTATCAAGGGCCCACCATAAAATGCAATTCCAAAAGAATACATGTTGCACTCACCTACGATATCGAGATCACTAAACCTCTCTTGGTTTAGGATCACGTGATAGCGGGCAACCGTTGATCTCCACCATCTACGATCACAACATACAAAATAGGAGGTAGCACCAACATCCATCCGTCGAGCAGCTTTTCCATCAAGATTAAGACATCACCCTTGATTATAAGCACGTGCATTTCTCATGTAGTTAAGTAGTCCGCTTAATAATGTTCTAAAGTCCGATGTACATATCAAACACTTTATTTACTTCCTTCAGCACCAACAAAAGAATACACGTGGCGCCCACCTGCGATATCGTGATCGCCAAATAGCCAATGGTGATGTCATTGCAGGATGGCGGGCAACAGTCAAGATCAACCTCAAGAAGATCAACGGTCGATAAAATAACCCCTACACAACATTAAATTACTTAGAAGAAAATAAGGGGAAAGGGACACCGCCTAGGGCAACGACAGTCGATGACTCAGGGTTGTTTTTAAAGGATAAGGCATGGACCAACCCAAACTTAGGTAAATAAAAGGGTTGGGCGAATTTTTTTTCATTTTATATTAAAAGGGGCCATGCCTAAATGATTGCATAAGACATAAGTTGTTCTTAAGACCCTCTCCAAAAAAGGTAACGACGAAAAAGACCCAACCCAACAATAGAACACCAAGGTCTCATGGAAGCAAGGTAGAACTCCATCTTCAGGTATCCTCCGAATAACAAGACAAACCATTAATAAGGGAGAACCAAGGATTTAAAATTGGGGCTCCATCAGTGGCTCCAGTTGGGGACATTCATTCCACTGGAATGAAGCAAGAATAACATAATCTCAGGTAGAGTAGACCAGTTGTAGAGACAACCAAAAGGATCACTCAAAAAAGACAAAACCCACAAAAACCAAGACCAACAACAAAACTATGTACAAACCTAAACCTACTGTTCATGGAAAATAGTACCTCAATTAAAGTACAACTTCAAGAATTGTCCATGAACTGGCAATTCAAGAATATCACCTATCATATCTTGGAGAAAGTATGAATCCTCCCCCCATTTGTCATTTATCAAGAATGGACCTAGCCAAATTGCATCAAATTTACCATGTTTCCCCTTGTCTTCCATCCTGGCATTCCACATCAAGACCATATCCCCACTCTGGAAAGTTCTTGCAATTGTCCTCTTGTCATACAAATTTTTTACCTGCAACTGTAATTTGGCATTTCTTATTTGAGCTTCCCTTCTGGTTTCATCTAGCTCTATGAGGGCTTCCACTCTCAATTGCATCTCATCTTCTATCTCGTTATCATACATCTGGACAAACCTATACATTTCCATGAGGTTATTCTGGGGCAACCTTGTATTTATCCCATATACTAAATCAAATGAGGCACATCCTATTGCTCTCTTCACAGTCACCCTATCTGCCCAGATTGCTAATTTTAGTTTAGAATCCCTTGCCTTCTTATTTTGATCTAGGATCCTCTTGATAAACTTCATCAAGCTTTTATTTCTTGATTCTGCTTGTCCATTTCCTTATGGGTGGTAAGGTGATGAATAAGAAGTTTGGATGCCATACTTTTCACAAAATTCCAAGTATTCCTCGGATCTAAAACACATTACATTATCTGATACAATCCTTTCAAGACACCCAAATCTGGTCACTATATTATTCATTAAGAAGTCAATTACCACTTTACTAGTTGCTTTCTTTGTTGGAATTGCTTCCACCCACTTAGTAAAGTAATCAATGGCCACCAATATCCATGAATGACCCCCACTTGATTTGCAAGCTATCTCCCCTATAAAGTCAATACCCCATTGCTGAAATGGAGACTGAACTTCAACCGATTTTAAAGGTAAGTTACCAGAGAAATTTAACTTACTAGAGAAACGCTGACAGGCATCACATTTCTTCACTAGCTGATATGTATCCCTGAAAATGGTTGGCCACCAGAATCTAGTTCTCATTATTTTGTGTGCAGTAGTTTTGGTCATATAATGCCCTCCACAAACTCCACTATGCATTTCATTCAGAAGTTCTTTAGCTTGATCCTAATCTACACATTTCAGCATAACACCTTCCCCATTTCTCCACCAGAGTTTTCCTGTTATGATAACATACTTGATCGCATGTAATTTCAATGTCCTTTTTTCATTCTCACTCAACTCATCAGGACATTTCATCTTTTGCAAATAATAAATCACACCCTTATACCAGTCAGAGTGCTCCATATCACATATGTGTGATCTCTCCTCTTCTTCAAGCAAATTTATCTGATTAGCTTCCAGATTACTTTGGGTCATAAGCTTGGCCAATCCTTGTCCCCTTACTAACTTAGTAATCTGGATTTCAATGTTGAATTCTTGGATCATATTGATCCATCTACACCTTCTTCCTGACACTTCTTGTTGAGTAAAAATGTCTTTTACAACAGCACTGGGCACATAGGTGATTATAGTAGCTCCCATCAAATAGGTCCTGAAAGGTTTGATTGCTTTTACTAGTGCATATGCCTATTTTTTATTTATGTCATACTTGAGTTATGCCGCCTACAGGGATTTGCTGAAAAAGGATATAGGTTGCTTAAAACCTTCAGCATTCTTTTGTAATAACACAGCTGCAATAGTGTGGAAGGAAGCGAATGAGAAAATCTACAAAGGTTTGGAAAAATCAGGGGTTTTCAACACAGGTGCTTCTTTGATAGCTTGTTTAATAGCATGTAAAGCTTGTGTTGACGCTTCTTCCCACTCAACCTTGGCCCCCTTTTTAAGCATCTTAGAAATAGGGTGAATTATCTCAGCAAAGTTTGTAACAAATCTTCTTAAGAAATTAATTTTCCCGAAAAAGGATTGGATTCCCTTAACACTTTGGGGTTGCAAGACCTTGTCTATTGCATCTATCCTCTCTGGATCAATTTTAACCCCATCCTTAGAAACAATATGCCCCAACAACTTTCCTTCCCTCACTCCAAAAGTGCATTTATTGGGATTTAGGGAAATACCATATTCCAATGCCCTAATGAATATTTTCTCAAGATGTTCACAATGATCATCCTCTTTCTTGGAATACGTTGTTAAATCATCTTGATAAATTACCAAGAAAAAATTAATGAAATCTGAAAATGCAACATCTATAGCTCTTTGAAAAGTAGCTCCTACATTTGTTAGACCAAAAGGCATTCTTACATATACATAAGTACCCCAAGGTGTAGTGAAAGTTGTCTTAAATTGTTCAGATTCCTTAACCATGACTTGGTTATAGCCAGAAAACCCATCCATCATGGACATTAATTCATGACTTGTTACCCTTTGCAACATAGCCTCCATATTCGGTAATGGATAGTTATCCTTTAGTGAAGACATTCAAATTTCTGAAATCCACACATAATATAATGTCTCCATTCTTCTTCCTCACAGGTACCAAATTAGATACCCAAGATGAGTGTCTAATTAGTTTGATAATTCCTACATCTCTTAACTTAGTGATTTCTTCTTGCATTTTTGGAGCCAAGGTGGGATTAATAGGTCTTTGCTTTTGCCTAAAAGGTTTAGCATCACTACTCAAAGGAATCTCATGTTGAAACAAATCTTGTCTATAAGCCTTAAGATCATCATAAGACCAAGGAAACACATGTCTGAACTTTCTCAACAATGGTGACAACTTCTTTCCAATATACACTTTCGTTGGTGATGCATCAGTCCCTAAATTCACTTCCTTTAAGTCATTAGGATGAGGTGCAGCACAATTAGCCTTAACCCTATCCTGGTTATCAAACACTCTTTCAAGAACAACTAAACCCTTAGGAATTGTGTTAGTTTTTAACTGAATAACTTCATTTCCAAACACAGTATCCCTACCATCAATGTTTTCAACAAAGGCTCCAAAATCTATTTCTTGAGTTTCATACTCATCCACACAATTTAAAAATCTCAATATATCATCATCACTATCAAAAACCTGCCAATTCTTAATATTATCAGGAACAGATGGTCTGGTTTGCATTTCAACCTTTGAAATTCCAGCATAAGCCATGTCATCCAGCCTTAGTGCAATATTTGCTAAAAAATATGCTACCTTATTGTGACCTCTTTCCATCCAATTTATCCCAAAAGCATCAAAACTCTCCAATTCATCCCATACAACATTTCTATACTATTTCAACCTTTTATTTTTTGACATATATAGGGATTTGACTTGGGAGATCACAAGCTCCAAATCTCCAATTACTTTGAGCTTTTTTATCCCATGTTTTTGAGCCAATCTTAATCCTAACAACAATGCTTCATATTCGGCTATATTGTTTGTGCATTCAAACAACAAGGTAAAAGAGAATTTGAAAGTTTTACCAATTGGTGACCTCAACAACACACCTGCACCAAATCCTTCCTTGGAATTTGCACCATCAAAAAAAATAGTCCACAAATCATCACATTCTGACATACTTTTAATTTTTGTATCAATTGTTGCAACAAGCTTATCACAATTACTGGGGGGTTCCTCAGCCCTGAATTCATATATGCCATAGTTGGTAAAACATGTCAAATCCTCAGTCGGGCTATGCTCAATCATATGAGGCACCTTTGATTCTCTTTCAATCTTGACATCTTTTCCATCAATGCAAAAGGTAGCAAATGACAAATCACATTGCATGTTACCTCCCATTGAGGCACTCCATTTTCCTGACAATAGCATTCCAAAATGGGGGGGAATGTCTACAACTAAAAAAGTCATGGCTAGAACCCTATCAGGATATTGGGTAAGCACATAAGGGAGAGCCTTTATGGATCCAATAATAGGCACCTCTCTTGAATCTAATGCATAACATTTTCCTTGAGTAGTATCGACTGTCAAGCCCATTGCTTCCATAATATTTACTGGCATAACATTATTTGATGCCCCTGAATCTATCATGCAATTTCTCAAATTTTTCCCATTGATATTAACACTTAAGAAAAAATGTGTGATGTTCTCCAAAAACATATTAACATAATTCCCTAAGTATACCGAGGGAATTTGAGTTACAATTCCCTCTAGCTCTTTCACTTCTATTTCTTCCTTTTCCCTAATTTCTTTACAATTTCCTTGTTCCAATTTATCATTAGGAATTCCAGTGATCAAGGCTATTGTCTTTTCTCTATGCTCATCTATTCTCATCATCTCGAGCCATGGTACAGTAACCTTAACTTGAGATAATACTTGAAATATATCCACAAGCGTATATTTTGGAAAATTAGGAATCATACCATCATTAGCCTCGTTCCTCTCCCTTTGTTGTTTTCCTTCAATTTTCTTTTGCTTTCCCTCTGGAAATACTTCAACAGACTTGAAAATCACTTGGGTTTTTACCAATAGAGGATTAGAATCTTCATTGGGCCTTTGGATTTTAGTCTTCTTTGCCCATATCTTGTCATTTTTGGCATCCTTGATTTTGACAGTATCAGTTTTGATATCTTCTTTGATATCCTTGCTTTTACCTTTCTATTCCTTAATGAAAAGACTAGCAGGCTTGCCCTCCTCACCACTCATAGTCCTATTTCTTAACTGTAATGTACTTCTCATCTGAGCAGCCATCTCTTTAGTTAACCGGTCAATTTCATCTTCTGATGGTCTTCATAAGGATACTGGATCCTTAGCTTGTTCCATATTGCAAGCATGGTGGTCAAACTCACCTTCTTCATCAGAAAAAACCTGTTGATGGTATAATTCACTCTTCTATCATTGACAGTTCATATCAACCTCTTGCGATTCCTCATCAGAAGAAAATGCAATCTCATCCATTTATGACTGGGCCATGCAACAATCTACATCATTTTTCTCGAAATCAGGAGTATGTCGATGAACATTCTCTTCCTTTCCTTATGCAGCAAGGAGCTGGGCAACACCACAAAAATTCTGATCATGTGGATGTTCACATACCACACACCATGGTCTATCTTGTGCCAGATTTATAGAATGCTTATGCAAAGGATCTAGTATCTGTTGATCAATTTTAGGCTTTTGGACAGGTAATATTGGTTTCCCATCCTTCCAATTCGTATTTTAGGGATAATTTTACAATCTAGGAGGTTTATCATTTTTATTATATTGTTGCTTGTCACCTCCAAGACCCTTCTCTTGCTTGGCAACAGTATATTTGATATCCTTCAAAGTGCTAAGGACCTTATCCCATTTCTCATCATCTTTAATGCCTGCAATGGAGGTTTTCTCAGTTCTATCTCTAGGATTCTTCAAAAGAGTAGGCTCTTCCCTCCTACCACATTTACCAAAAGCTCTTCTATTACTTTCAATATTAATAGTTGCTCTAAAAGCATCCCTCATGGTTCGAGGATCCTTATCTCAAAGAAGATATGCCATTTTAGCATCAAAAGCATTGAAATAAGTAGTCAAGCAAACATTTTCATCAAGCCTCATTACTTGAAACAATTTATACATTTCCTTTTGGAATCTAAGGTTGAATTTTGTTGTTGGCTCATTAGCCGATATTTTTATAGTATTGAACTCATTTAACATAAAACTAGCATTTGTTTTGTCACCATACTGTTCTTTAAAGCATTTTTCAAACTCCTCCCATGAACCAATACTGGCATTTGGTAGACCCCTGTACCAATCCCTTGCATCTTCTGTCAAGGATTGGACAAAAAATTTCATGACTACATCTTCATGTTCTACCTCATAATCATTTAACATATCCATGAAACCTTTCAAATGCTCTTCAGCTGAAAAGGCATTATTCCCAGCAAATTTGTTCATCTTTTCCCTTAACTCATCAGGAATAGGGTTTGGGTACCCCAGAATACCATCAAAGAATAGTTTTCTATATCTTTCCAATTGTATAGGCCTCCTTTGCAATGATCCATCAATTTTCTGAGCTTTAGAACCATCTTGATGTGAATTAATTAGCTTGGTGGCCTGAATCCTTGGGCCAGAACTACTTCTGATATTCTCCTGACTAGGTTTAGGATCAATTTTCAAAATCTCTTGATGACCTGATGAAGTTGTGGCTTGTGCTATCCCATCCAGATTTGTCATTCTTAGGAAACTTATTTTCCTTCTTTTTTCTGCATTTGCAGCCTCAATTTCAGTCCTCTCTAATTCTTCGGCTAAGGCTTCCCCATCCCTTCTAACCTTTTCTAAGGTAGTTTCTATGTGTGATGATACATGTGGGAGGCGATCTTTTTTAGGCTGGTGGGAAACCATCCTTTTAGTTATTTTGATTCCTTCAGCCTTCTATTTTCCCTTGTCCACAACAGGTTTAGGATTTGAATTATCTGATTGTGACTTAATAGGGTTCAAGGGTGTTGGGTCTGTAGGCTTTGGTTGAGCTTTAGATTGACCTTCAATACCCTCTTTAGACATTGGCTTAACTCCTTTATCAAAAATTTGTTGTACAATAGGACCCTCCTCTTCTAGGTTCGGTCCACCTTGGTTCAAGAGTTTCATTTTTGCCAATTGTCTCATCAATCTATCCCTTTCAATGATGGAATTCACCAATTATGTTTCCTTTTCTTTATCTTTCTTTATCCTAAGCTCTGCCTACTTTTTGATTTATTTTCTTAAAGAATTAATATCCCCAAAAACATCTTCAGGTTTAGGCAAAGTTATGTCAGAACTTGATGTTTCACTCAAATCTATCAGATTTGTGTCTTCCTATCTATATAGTAAAGGTGTCACATCATCTTCAGCGGGAGGAGGAGGCACATCACTAGTGCATTCTCTATGATGGATTCGACTTCTACTCCTACTTCTTCTCTCAGTATATTGGACACTAACGGGCCATTTATTATGACATGTTACATCCTCTTGGATTGGTGTATTAAACAATGCATCAAAAAATCCATAACTATCTGATTCAAAATGTCTAGATACATGCTCAAAAGTTTCAGGGATAGGATGTAATGGCTTAATTGTACCTTGAAGTACAGGATTCTGGGACGTGGGAGCAGCGTTGCTATTCTCTAATTTCTTCTTTATCCAATCTTTTTTCTTTGTTTTAGGAAGTTCACCTTCCAATCTGGATTCTGGATGATTCTTCATGAATGACCTGGTATTTTTCATTCCTCTATGTGTGTCCAAAGATCCTTCAACTTATATAAAACTTCAAATAAAGTACACACTGGTGCATAGACTATCAGACTCACCACCCAATTATCTTGGGAATATTCACTATTCAAAACACATTATAATACTTTAAAAGATCCTCATGACTTATCGTACTGACAATGCACAAGACACTTTGCACGAGGTATATGCAATTATTGAATTAACAAACTTGATCTAGATAAAAGAAACACAACACCAAGGGCTCAACCATCAAATCTTAGAGATACTATGATGGAATCTATGTAAAATGGATAACCGACCCACTGACAAGAAGCATTTCCAGCTAGTTCCCTAGCAGATTCGTCATTGTGTTGGTGTTTTTTCTTGTAAACCAGGTTTGTCTCCTAATCTACCTATGGAATTGCCAACTTCCAATCGAGGGCAGCTCGGAGGACTTGGACCAAATGACGATGATTTTAATAATGAACCTCCTACACTTTGGGCTCTACAAGACCCCGGAGGGTGATCCCAATAATGTATTTATGATCTCTGCATCGAACTCATAAACAAATTATTAATAATTCACATATAATCCCATAAATATCTCAACAAAACAAAATACTACTAGGGTGAATAAGCCCTTCACTAGTAATATTAAATACTTGGAGCATGAGATGATTACAACATTATTTCATAACTTATGATAGTCATTTTAATTGCATGTTGGTGGAAAGCCCTAAGTAAAGACATACAGAAATAGAATTTTATAAACTCATACAATTTAGATCAGTGCCATATACCATTGGGGAGTCAATTTTACAAACATTTAGAAACTAACAACAGATTTAAATACATAACATATATGATCCTTGGCAATATTGCATTACAACATTGTCAATCCCTATCCCAGCCCAATACTTCTTACCAAATCCCTCTACAAACATACCCATCTATGATTCCATCCAAGCATTTTAATTAATTCTTTGAATTAAAGCAAAAACGAAAAACATACTCATCATAACAATGAGATGAACATTGTAATCCTTGATTATTCTATTCAAAATTATGATATGTTTGTACATAGGAGAGACAAGAGCTCGAGATATAACATCATAGCTCAAATCCTAGTAATGTTATGAACATCAAAATTTCATAAACATAAAACCCCTTACAAGAAAACCCCACACCTAAATTGCCTTAACATTTAGAAATGAAATTTTTACAATCTGTTCTGCAACTATACCTAGACTCGACCTTCAAAAATATCTGACTTGCCCCCTACTTCTGGCCTTGAAATCCTTCTTATAGAAATGAAAGAGCAAACAAGCATCGGGCCAGAAGTTACACTTGTCATCAATTAATAGGACCACTATGTGCCCGCTCAAAACCATGATTAAAATTACCAAGTCCTGGAGCATCTTCTTGTTGATTCTATCCATTACACAATAGCTGCCATGTTTTTTACATCTCAAAATCTACGCCCGAAGCCATCATGGAATCCAAACCATAATTAGTTACACTGTAACCGCTGAGCTGTTAATTTTTAGTAGTAGATAGTGCTTCACTCCTCTTCAGTTAAGTATTTTTCCACCCAAATTTGATATTCTTCATTTGTGGGCCAATTAAAATTCACCACCTCTATCACCCTAGCATTATAAGGAGTGAATTTCACCGCAACCTAGTTGGCTTCTCTTTCAAATGACTCCAAGAACATGCTAGTATTAATTATTTTATCCATATTGCTTACTAACAAGTCATGATCTAAGTCATCACAAATCAATTTGATTTGTGCACTAATGACCTCTTCTACCCTTTCTTGCCATTATTGCAGTGTCTTAATCTTTCCTTGTGCATCTAATATATGAGGCAAAAAGGTATCATTCCAATCATCAAATTTTTTTACCAATTCTCCAATTTTCTTACTCAAGTCATCAGGTAAGGCCTGGAATCCTTTCAATGATTTCACAAAAAATTGAGTAGGCTTTAATAACTAGGGCCTATTATTTGCATCAAAGCTAGAAGCCTTAAACATAATATCTAAATTAGTGTCATGAGGGATGCACTTCTCAAACAAGGGTAAAACCACATATCAATCCCTATTAATATTTTGCAATCCAACCAAAAATAAAGAATATAAAAAATGAACAAATGGCAGCCTAGAATCAACCTTCTCATTTAAAATGCCTCAACATGGTGCCAACCACCTCATTGTTTTTAGCCATGTCATCATTCTCACTCGCCTTTAGGGCAGTCTGCAATTCAGTGATCCTATTCATCATCTTCTTTTTGGTAGGATTTGCATAATACTCCATTTCCTCTTCAATTGGCTCTGGTACAATGCTAGGAGTAGGTGCCTGAATTGGGGATCCAAGAGTAGATATAATTGGGATAGTAGGGGGTAATGACCCCGAAGTAGTAGGTAGCTCTTTGAAAATAGAAGCATTGGAAGATTCTCCCACCTGCCCATATCTTAACCTATCTACTCCAGACTGTAGCTCGACATTTCTTCGTTGCATTTTACTATATTCCCCAATTATTACATTATACTTTTCCATCAGGCTCTTCCTTTCAGCCTCTTCTCTTTTTGCTGTCTTTTGGGCCAATTTGGCCATATTCAGTGTCAAGCTTGTGGCTTCTGTTGTTGATGTTTTAGAAGCTCCTTTGATAATGAGCCCACCTCTTAAATTTGGGCTAATATCTATCACATTTGGTTTTATGGCCTGATGTGCCAGTGCCCATATGGCCAATGTCTCATACTCTTCACTAAAAGCAGAGTCTTGTAGGGCTGCCTTGACTTCTTCTTCACTACTCTACATAGGATGCTTGGACTGCATAATAGCATTGAATTTCGTAGCATCAGCTATGTCCCACTTAGGGAGGAGTAAGACACCTGCTTGAGTCACAAGTTTCCTTCCTCATGAGTGATGTTTTTGAATTGCTCCATCAATTCAACCTTTACTTCATCATCATTCTCCTGGTCTGACTTATCAGGTCTTGACTCCCTCCTGTTCTTGCACTTGTCTTGATACTCCTCTAGTTTCATTCTCCAAATCAACTACAAGAACACAGGGGTTTTCACAAAGGCATCATCATCCAGGAATGCCTTGCAAGACTCCATCCTACCATCTTGTACATATTGTCATTTTATATCCATGTCAGTGAGCACCAATTGTGCTGATCTAGGAGGAGAGGGGATACCAACCTGCATTTCTTGGTCAGTTATGACTATTTCATCCATCAGAACCTCTTGTGGTTCTTCAATCCTTTTCCTCTTAGGGCTTTGCTCTGATGACAGCTCCATAGGATCATCTCTAGGTGGTGAATCCAAATCCACAATTTTTATCCCTCTAGGCTTCTTGACCCCATGACCTAGCAGTGATGATGTCTTCATTACTTGCTTCCCCTTTTTATCTCCTACCTCTATATCACTGCTATCATCTCTCCTCCTCCTATATAGAAGTCTATCCACTGATGGCTAATAAGTTGGCCTTGTTTCCTTAGACCTCACCTTTGAATCCTAAATCCCCAAATCTAATTCTAAATTGCCTTTCTTGGTCCTTGGGATATTCATGATTTCTTTGAAATTTCTCATCAAAAAATCTATTCTTTTATGAAATGGAGTAAACTCCATCAATGGATCATACCTTCGATCCAGTTTATGTACCATGGCCAACATTTTTCTCATAAGAAATCCTTTTTTCCTTATTCAATTCTTGCTGGTTCAAATCAAATTCATTTCTAATTAAATCTTCAGGTAAATTGAAAACATGAATAAATTTTCCACCTTTAATCTTCTACCTAAATAAGGCAAAGAATTCCTCAGGGTCATGTTGTCTCTTGGATCCATTCTTCAAATAGTACTCATCAAAATATTGGTCAAAATGAACCCATCCTCCCTTAGAAAATACAAAATCAGAGACAATAGTATAATCAGGGAACAAATTCCCTGTTCCTCTTCCTGTCAAATTCTCTTTGTGAATGCAGCCTAATTGCCACATGACCTCTGCAAATCCCATCCTCGATTGTATATTATATGGGAGAATATGAGGAGCTCCCTAGAAACCATAAACCCTTAAAACAATGCTTACAGGGTAAAGAATAATATCACCCTAATTGTGGCACACTTTCAAATCAAGTCTCCTTACTTTGGATCGGAGGAAATCATGCAAATCCTCAGGAATCCTTGGCACATTCACTATCAATTTAGCTCTAATCCTAGAGGAAAAGTAGTTATCAAACTGCACAAAACTAGCACCTCCCGTGTTACAAGACAGGTCTACACTCCAAGCCTGTACCGGTAATTTCTCTCCATTCACCTCTCACTTCAACTCCATTTTCTCTGAGAAGAAATCAGCATGCTGATAAAAAAACATGTGCATTAGTAAGGAATACCATAATCTCCATTATGCAACTTCAGCAAACCCTCATGTATCCTTTCAGCAAGGAAAGAAGTAAAGTCATAAACTACAGACAAATTAGGATGTTGAATCTGAGCCCCCATGAACATATAGGCGATGGGCATCACACTGTTAGGGTTAAAACCAATGATTTGGAAAAGTGAATAGAATGTTTCCAAGAAATGATCAGCAAAACAACTTAACCTGAAAGGCTCCCGGTCTGCTGGGCTGATGTGAATTGTTGAGTTGCCCACCCTGGCAAGATGATGGGGAAGCAACCTTGATCTAAAAAGAGGTTGAGATCTAGCATATCCTTGCTTCATCTCCTCAAAGTCAATTCGAACTAGAAATGAGCTATATTCACTTCAATCAAAAACCTGATGAATTATATCAACATTCACATTCAATAGAACACTGCCATCATTATCCCTGATAATCTGTGTGACAGGGTCATATTGTGTAGCTACTGCCCTAAGTAGGTCAACATCCACAAACACATTCGGTACCACAAGCTTTCCCATGTCATATCTCCAACTATTTGAAAAAGGATGAGACACATTTCATTTCCCATACCATCTCCTAAACATTTCCAAACCTCTCATGGGCGCTCTGGCATCTACAATATTATAATTCTTACATCTCAATCCCTCACCTAAGGCTGTCTCATTCATTAAGACCAAACCTTTCTTCCTATTGTTTGTTGACAAAGGGAATTGGTCAAGGAAGTCATCATATAGATTCCTGTTTATATAATCAATACGGCCAAAATTCTGCTTTGGTGGTGCCATTTTAACAACTAGGGCTTCTTTAAAATCAAATTTTTAAATGAACTAGGGCTACCTAGAATGAAAATACAGCAGAACCTTGCAATTTTCCCCAATTCAAAAGAAAAATTAACCCCAGAATTGTAATCAAGAGGATTACTGATAATACAATGCAACCCTTTACAAGAATCACATTCAAACAGAGATAGTGGTAAGGAAAGCAACTCACGAAATTCACGCTTCGTAGAAAAATTCAAACCTGTGCTGAAATCGTTTTGAAAAATTCTATTTCTGGCTTTGGATCACTTCGCAAACACTTGAATGTCTTTATGGCAATGAGAATATGAAATTAAGTACTCGGAAATGATGAAAATGGCTAAGTAGACGTCTCGTCCGCCATTAAACCTTACTTTCATGCCGTGGCAATGGCTTCAATCACATTTTATGCAAGTTTAAATCCCTGTCATTGATTTCTTATTTCTGTCAGAGCATCAAACAACTATCTTCAAAAGTCTAACAACATTTCCATGTCACTATCAAGGGCACACCATAAAACGCAGCACCAAAAGAATACACGTGGCACTCGCTGATGATATCACGATCACTAAACTCCTCTTGGTTTAGGATCATGTGATAGTGGGCAACCGTTGATCTCCACCATCTACGATCACAACATACAAAACAGGAGGTAGCACCAACATCCATCTGTTGAGTAGCTTTTCCATCAACATTAAGACATCGTTGTTGATTATAAGCACGTGCACTTCTCATGTAGTTAAGTAGTCCGCTTAATAATGCTCTAAAGTCTGATGCACATATCAAACACTTTATTTACTTCCTTCAGCACAACCAAAAGAATACACGTGGCACCCACCCACGATATCGTGATTGCCAAACAACCAACAATGATGTCATTGTGGGATGGTGGGCAACGGTCAAGATCAACCTCAAGAAGATTAACGGTCAGTAAAATAACCCCTACAAAACATTAAAATACTTAGAAGAAAATAAGGGGAAAGGGACACCGCCTAGGGCAAAGACAGTTGATGACTCAAGGTTGTTTTTAAAGGATAAGGCATGGACCAACCCAGACTTAGGTAAGTAAAAGGGTTGGGCAAAAAAAAAAATCATTTTATATTAAAAGGGGCCATGCCTAGACGATTGCATAATACATAAGTTGTTCTTAAGACCCTCTCCAAGAAAGGTAACTATGAAAAAGACCCAACCCAACAATAGAACTCCAAGGTATCATGGAAGCAAGGCATAACTCCATCTTTAGGTAACCTCTGAATAACAAGACAAACCATTAATAAGGGAGAACCAAGGATTTCAAATTGATGCTCCATCAACTTCATAGGAAGTTTTGGAGACAAATTCCAAAATCTTCTCTCAATCCTCCTCCATCAATCCTTCCTCTTCTCTTGCCTGGTGTTTTCATGGGTAGAGACAATCACCAAAATTATCTCAATCTCCTCCATATCTCACCATTCAATCCTCCAGATTGAATCCAAGCCTCTCAATGTCTTCCCTGTGCATTTCTACAACCATGAATTCTATAAATACAACCTCATTGAACCAAGAAAAGGATCCCCAGGTGATCAAATTTACTCTGCAGAATTTCATCCAAGCATCCAAGCAATCAATTTTTCATATCATGGTTGCCTCCTGTAGCTCTTCATTTGTGAATTTTCATGTTTAATCATTTAGAAATCATCATATAGGATTGGTTTCTCATATTTAGCATCCATCTCGTTCTTTAAATTGTCATTTTAACAATCATAATGCACTCACGATTTGAGAGCCATTGTGATTTAATAAATCTTTGGAGATAGAGAACAATATTATGCTTTCAATTGATTATTTCTTTGAATTAGTTCAATTTGATTTATCTTTGATATAGTGTCTTATTAAGAAGTTTTTTGTGCTTTACACCTAATTGCAGACTTACAATTTGGCGCCCACCATGGGGCATTACCCCCAATTTTTCCCAGTTTTACAATTTTTCTAGAATTGTCACGCAGGTTCTCGACATGTTTTCTTTTAGCGCTTTCGTGCTCTATTTCGGTGCTTTCATGTTACTATAGCGCTTCCATCAAAAAAATTAGTGCTTTCGACTTTAGCGCTTCCGTTGACTATTTCAGCCAATCCGTGATTTAGCGCTTCCATGACAAACTTCGGCGCTTCGGTATCTTGTTTCGGCGCTTTCTTATTTTAGCGCATCAGGTAATTGTTTTAGCACTTCAGTGCAATATTCTAGCATTTTTGTAATATCAGTCTGGATCCAAGGCGACCACGGCCAAATTTTATTTTTTTCACAGTTGGGCTAAGATTTATCAATCCTAGGATAGTCACTTCTGGGTTTCTAAAATATATCAATCCTAAGGTAGCCACCTTTTGTTTTCTTAAAAGAAAATTTATCAATCCTAGGATAGTCACCATATTTTTACAGTACAAGTTAAAAAGAAAAACATGATTTCTGTGAAGCAACACCTTCACATAGATTAAAAAATTTCTTTTTGGGCTTAAAATAGAACAACTTATATGTTGTGCTTGCAGTGATTAGGCTTATGCTCCCCCCTTAACTGGGTGACCAAAGTGCCTGATTTTTACTTCATGTTATTTATGCTTTATTAGATCCTTTAGAAGGCCTATCATAGTGGGAAAAAGTACTCACCCTACAGGAATGACCTAAGTGGGAACACCTAGAGCCAAGGATTCCAACCCACTATAATAAAAATGCAAGTTGTTGATGAAAGTCCAACTTGATGGTAGTGAGCAAGATAACTATCCCCAAAATATTTGTTCTAAATATTGGGAGGTCTCCTGAAGGAGTTTATCAATTGCCGCACCAGACGAAAGCCCTATCTACGAACCATAGATTAGTTTCTCACCGAGTCAGTATCCATACATTGTCATACTCACAATGCAAGGGGAGGGAAGAATCTTCCCCCAAGACACTCACCATATAATTGCCACGAACTATTTTCTCAAGGGATGAGAAATCCAACTCTGAGTATGCACCTGGAAATGACAAAAACACGGGCGTCCTCTAGGGGGTGACAAAGTTGTGTGCATCAACACAATTCAAGATGTGGGTTGTGAGTATAATGATGACCTACTTGTTCTTAAGTGTGAGTCTGTTTGATTTGTGTACAATTGTCAAAACAACCCATCAAAATCAATAAGAATCATTCGTGATTCTTGAACATACATGATCTATTCAATTAAAATAATTATTCACAATTGCTTGTTGTGTTTTCACAAATTCATTAAAATCAGATTAAAGATCATCCTGAAAACAACAAAGTCAAGTTAGATCACAAAAATCCATGCTATGAAAGTGAAAGTCCACCACATTTGTCAAGAGAAAAATCAAAGTCACAAAACCCAAGAAACCTCCTGGTTATAGAAATAAATTGAGAAGACATTGTTTTCTATATCAAAATCGAAAACTCTTTTTACAACATAGAACATTCATCCACATATATCACAATTTTGCTAGGGGTCACACCTTAGACTACACAGTAGAACCACTCTATTCACGAGCCTTCTTTCAAAGAAGAGCTCTCACTCAGTATCACAACCGTAGTCAGTGCATACATCCTTCTTATCTTCCACAATCCATGATACAGTATGCCACAAGGCCAGATCAGATTTTACAGTAGAGAGTCTTAAAATCCTGTTTTTAGTGTTTTGGAAATCCCGTTTCAGTGCTTCTGGTCACTATTTTAGCACTTCTGAAATAGCGCTTTCGAGTACTATTTCAGCGCTTACAGTCTATATTTTAGCGCTTTCATTAAAACAATGCTTCCATCAAATTCTATAGTGCTTTCATGCACTGTTTCAGTGCTTCTATCAAAATAGCGCTTCCATCAAATTCTACAGCGCTTTCATGCACTATGTCAGCACTTCTATAAATTAGCACTTCCATCACTTTCTACAGCGCTTTCAAACACTGTTTTAGCACTTCTGTCACCTATTTCAGTGCTTCAAAACTCTGTTCTAGCGCTTATGTCCTTTGTTTTAGTGCTTTCAAAACAGAGAGTTCAAAATTTTTACCAGTCAATCAGTTTGTCATTTTATCAACATTTTCCATCAAAACCAAGTTTCTTTTTATCAGAATCACTATCTAAAGACCGAAATCAGAAAGGTTATACAAATTTCCAATCTTATCAACTGAAACAAGATCTTGCAAATCAGAAGTGTCAAAATCAAATACACAATCGATTACTACACTGAAGTTTCATCATCAGGATACTATCATCCTTCATCACAAAACTAAGTATAGTAATCAAATTTTTAACATAGTCTCATCAATAAGATCAGTCATCTTATTCAACTTTGTTAAAATTTCAATTGACACTTTCCCGGCATATAACATCAACATTTTGGAAGAAAGGGTAAAAATTTGTATGCCAATCTTCACTAGCTCCCAAAAACAAAGACTCTTAGAGCAAAAAATTTTAAAATCCCAAGCAATGGCAGAGGAAAATCCTTGGAACAATCTGAACCGAAATGATAAGAACGAAATAACTCCAGAGGATATTCGAGCAGCTCAACAAGATCCCAAGTTCCATATATTTATGGAAAAGATTTTAGAACAAGATATGGAGAAGTATCTTTTGATGTTGGTCGAATCAGGTGCCAAACTTCCCAAAGACTTCAATGTGAATCATCTGAAGGAAGCACCTAGAACAAGTGAGACTGACATTCTGCAACCTACACAAACAATAGATCCAGTTGTCGCTTTGACATCTCAAATGCAACTATTACAACAACAGATACAAGATATGATGAAAGGAAGTACCAAAAGATATGCGATACAGGACATTTGTTCTTATCCTTTCGATGCAACAGTCGGTATGATACCTTTCCCTAGACACTGTGAAATCCCAAAGTATGATAAGTACAATGGAATAATGGATCCAATAGATCATATCCGAGAATTCAAAACAATGAGTCTCGAGTTTTCCCAAGAGGAAACTTACTTAATGAGATTATTCCCAAGGAGCTCGGGAGGATCATGTATGGAGTGGTTTTCAAAACTACAACCAGGTATCCGAACTTTTGAGGAATTAGTCAATAGATTCATTTCCCAATACTCCTTTAACATCCAACAGGATGTTACATTAAAGGATCTTTATAACCTAAAGAAAAACAAGGGGGAAACATTTTTGTCTTTTCTCCAAAGGTGGCGACACCTATTTTCTAGATATCCTAGATCCATTCCCGAGGAAGAAAAGATGGAGTTTTTCATTGACAACTTAAAGGAGGAAATGAGTTATAGATTGGAATTACAATGTCCTCCCACGCTCGAGAAAGTCATAGAAAATAGTCTTAAAATTGAGGAAGCATTAGTCAAAAGAGGAGTTATCAAACATTTCAATGATAAAACAAACAACACAAGTAACTCCTCCAATCAATACTCAAGCAGTGATAAGCAAAAAATTTGGCAAAAGAATCGCAACACAACTATTAACGAAACAAAAAATGATTCCCAAAATGTCAAACCAGTTTTTAACTTGACAGCATCTACATCAAAGAATCAAAACAATGATCAACTTGTCAAGTCAAATATCATACAAAACAACGAGATCGTAAAGACACAACCATATCAGAAACCATCAAATTGGTGAAGGTTCACACCTTTAGGCCAAATGATAGAATCAACAATGAAAGAACTAGTCGCTAGTGGCCTTATCACTGCATGGGAAGCCCGATTCTGGGATCCTAAGGTCAAACCACCATGGTGGAATGACACTGATTACTGCAACTTCCATGATAACAAAGGTCACAAAACTAATGATTGTATGGATTTGAAACATGCAATACAAGACTTGATCAACAACAACAAAGCATATGTGGAAACACCCCAAAACAATAATGATCACTCGGCCTTCAAAGACCCTTTGCCAAACTATGACAAAGGAGCATCATCATCTTCAAACAATAAAGGGAATAATTTCAACCATGTCTTTGACACAATAATCCTTTGTCTATCTGAAATAGAGAGTAATCACATAGTTAGTCACAACATTGACGGACCCAAAATCAACAACACTACTCCATTGGACTTGCTCCTGAGCATATCAAACTCTGATAATCAAATCAATGTCTTAAAAATTAGAGACCGTCAAGAGCATCAACTAGTAAATGTAATGACTATGAGGCAAGCCAAGGTCATGTTAAAAGGATTTGGGTCTACACACACAGTTCCACCTCCATCTCACTATAACATCATCGATCAACTGCAAAACATTCCTTCTCAGATATCGATACTAGAGCTCCTTAAAATATCACCATCACATAAGGAGGTTCTCAAACAAGCTTTAGTTTCCACTACGGTACCAAAGAATCTAGATGTCTATCAATTTCAAGCTATGGTGGGACATTTGACTACCCCACATTGTCTATCATTCTTCGAATAGGATGATATCTCCCTAAACCATCCCCATAATATTGCACTCCATATTGAAGTCTTAATCCACAATCACCACGTCAAGAGAGTCTTAATAGATGGGGGAGCTAGTCTGAATATTTGCACTCTCAATTTAATCCATGCACTAGGATATTCAGATGATGCTATTGATTCTCATAGAAAAATGACTATCAAAGCATATGATGAAGAAGAAAGATTGTCTAAAGGCTTGATTGTGCTACCCATTCAAGTGGTGCTCATGATGAAACATATAGCATGTCAAGTATTGGAGAAAGAGTTAACATACAACATTCTCTTAGGATGACCATGGATCCATGAAATGCAGGTTGTACCTTCGACATATCATCAATGTTTGAAGTTCCCAATAAATGGATGAGAGGTGACTATATCTGCTGATTACAATCATCCTCAACATAGTGACACCCTTAGGATATCTGAAGATACCTTTGTACCACACAATAGGGAAGCATCATGTTCACAACCATCCAAAGAAGACTAACATCCAAGTATCACCACCAAGTGGGTCGAGAAAAAGGGTAAAGAAAAAGAAACAAGTCCTATGGAAATTCAATCACAAGATAGTCAGGATCAACAAACATCTTTATCAAAAAAGTTTCAAGAGCAAGTTCAACTGACGGACAAAGGAACGGGAACATATTCTATGGAGCAATCGCTTAACCTATCACAGTTAATGCCATCTCCTAGGACATATGGTAAACCATCTCTGATAAAACCTCACACATCATTACCGGTCATAGCTCTTGATGAAAGGTTTGTCAAAAAAGGTACAATAGAGGATTAAACAAACAACAAAGCAATCCTGGATTGGCTATACAAAGATGAGGAACCCTGTACATCAAATATCAGTATCAAAAATGTCAACATCAACACCGATAAATATGGAAAAGGAAAAGCTATTTTAGAAAAAATGGGGTATGAAGGACAAGGACCCATTGGATTAAGAAAGGATGGAATCACATAGCCTATTCAACCCCTCACTCTCCACACAAAAGAGAAGCCAGGACTAGGATACTTTGAGGAAGAGAAGCAAGAACTAACAAGGACGGTTGTAGAAAATATCCTTTAGCTTAGAGATAGCTCTGAAACAGACTCAAATGAATATGAGTGGGAATTGTATTCTGATCTATCTTTCATTGATATTCTAGTTGATGTAATCCAACAATATGTACCAACGCGTGAGGAGGGCCAAGGTTCTGGTTCTAGACCACTCATGGAAGAGTCACTAAATATCGATGATTCGAATGGGGATGAGCAGACTTTGAGTGGACTAGACGATCTTGAAGAAAGTACCATCATGGACCTCAATATTCCAATAAACAATTATGATGAAATGGTTGTCCAAACCCTTACATCCATCACTTTGAATGGATCTGATAACTTCATGCCATTAATCCATCCTGAAATCATTGACTGGGAACCTGTCGAGCCTTTGAATATACCAATATTTACAAATGATGATGCCATTGTAAACTTCTTATGTCATACTGAACCTGATACAAATTCTATCTGTAAAACTCATAACAACACGACTTGACAGGAAGGTGTCAAGTCTTCTAGTTACAAAAATGACAACAGGGAAAATAAATCTAATGGTAAAAATCATTCCATAGCAACATTAGATCTAGAAAAAGTAAAAATAAAGAACGCATCTAATGGTGAAAACCTTTCTGAGGCATTGAAGGATGGAATATTTGACACTCTTCCAGAACACTATCATGAGCGATCATCAGTCTTGGTAGAACCAACACAATCTATGAATATCAGCACTGAAGATATGTCAAAAATCCTACATCTGGCAGAATCTATGATAGAACAAGAAAGATCGAAATTTGTCAAATTCATTAAAGAAAGAAGCATCAACTTTCGATATGCCAAGCTTAGACTCAAATCTTCTCATGCATCACTTGTCTTTTTGCCCACAGGAATCAAACCTGTCAAACAAAAATTAAGAAAAATGCATCCCCACATCGCATTGATGGTAAAGACAAAGATAAAGAAATTATTGGATGTTGGATTCATATGGTCTATAGACTATGTCGAATGGATATCAAACCTTGTACCTATTTCAAAACTAGACAATAGTATCAAAATATGTACAGATTTCAGGGATCTAAATAAAGCATGCCCGAAGGATGATTTTCCACTACCAAATATAGACATCATCGTGGACTTAATGGAAGGGCATGCCATGTTGTCAATCATGGACGGTTTCTCGGGATACAATCAAATAAAAATAGCCCCAGAAGATTAGGAAAAGATAGCTTTCACATGTCCATGGGGAACATTCTGCTGGAACATCATGCCATTTGGTCTAAATAACACAGGAGCCACTTATCAAAGAGCAATGACGACAATATTCCATGATATGATGCACACCTTCATGGAGGATTATGTAGATGACGGACATCTACATATCCTAGACAAAATCTTCACACGGATGGAGAAATTCAATGTCAGGTTAAACCCCAAGAAGTGTGTCTTTGGGGTCACATCAGCAAATTATTAGGGTACATTGTCTCGGAAAAAGGCATTGAAGTGGATCTGGCATAAGTCAAAGCAATTATGTAGATGCCACCTCCTAAGAATATAAGTCAACTCAGATCACTATAGGGAAGGCTCCGATCGATCAGAAGATTCATCTCCCAGCTGGCGGATTAAAGTCATCCTTTCAATCATCTATTGCATAAGAATATAGTTTTCAAGTGGCATGAAAGGTGTGAAACAACATTTAACCAAATCAAGTAGTATTTAATGTCACCACCCATTCTCATGCCACCAATAGAAGGACGACCTCTCATATTGTACATTGCCACAACAAATATCTCTTTGGGGGCACTATTAGTGCAAGAGGATTATGAACAAAAAGAACATGCTATCTACTACATCAGCCGGACTTTAAATGGATATGAAATCAATTACACTTTCATAGAGAAATATTTCTTGATGGTAGTATTCGCTACTCAATAGCTGAGACACTACATGCTAGCTCATACAATCAAACTGATAGCAAAGATCGATCCTTTAAAATATCTTCTCAGTAAAGCTACCTTAACAGGTAGACTGGCAAAGTGGGTCATGCTATTAAGTGAATTTGACATTCAGTATGTAGAGAGAAAGGCAATCAAGGGATAGGCAATCATTGAACAACTAGCAAAGGCTCCTTTACCAGATGATCGACTAATGACCATGGATTTTCTAGATGCAGACATTCTGACAATAATGCCCCAACAATGGGTTTTATATTTTGATGGATCATATACACAACGAGGATCAGGAGCACGAATCTTGTTCATTTCTCCACAAGGACACACCATTCCAAAATCATATAGATTAATGTTTCAGTGTACAAATAATGTGGTGGAATATGAAGCATTAATCATTGGGGTCAAAATAGCAATTCAGTGGAAGATCAAGGAATTACAAGTATATGGGGATTCTCAACTAATTATTTATCAAGTAAATGACGAATATCAAACAAAAGATGAAAATTTGATGCCCTACAAGCAACAAATAGATAATCTGAAATAGTCTTTTGTCAGTATCAAGTTTGATCAAATTCCAAGAGCTGAAAGCAAAGCTGCGGATGCTATGGCTACAATTGCTTCATTACTACAATTGCCTAAGAAACATGTTTGTTATGAGTTTATGGTAGAACAAGTGTCATTTCCTTCCCATAATAACCCAAAATCTACTACCATATACCATATCAAAACCATAGAAACCTCCATCTACAAAATGACCTATGCTTACCTGAAAAATGATGTCCTTCCTCCTGATCTATCTAGGAATCAAAAATGAAACTTCATCCGCCAATCCGCACGACATACTTTAATCATAGACATACTTTATCGTTGAGGTCTTGATGGTACTTTACTCCGATGTCTAGAACACAATGAGTCTGAAACGACCCTATGAGAGGTTCACAAAGGTATTTGCAACACTCACTCGAGTGGGATAACTCTAGCTAGGAAACTCCTCTATTTGGGATATTATTGGCCATGCATGGAGAAAGAATCCTATCAGTTTGTTAAGAAATGCCAAAAATGTCAGGTTCACAGCAATCTGATTCATGCACCAGCACAAGAACTTCATCCCTTCACATCAACATGGCCTTTTTGCCAATGGGGCCTTGATCTGGTAGGAAAACTAAATCCATCTTCACCTAATGGACACAAGTTCATTATAACGGCTACAGAATATTTCACAAAATGGATTGAAGCAGTCCCTCAAACTACCATCACTAGGAAGTAGATTTCCTCATTCATATTGAACTACATCATATGTCGGTATGGAGTCCCTCAATCCATTATCACTAATAATGGATGACCTTTCAAGAATCAAGATGTCCAAGAACTATGTGATAAACTTCATATCCAACATCGATTTTTAACACTATACTATCCTCAAGGGAATGGCCAAGCAGAGGCCTCAAACAAAACAATAATCAAAATTCTCAAAAAGATGGTTAATGATGTTGGATGTGATTGGCATGTTCAACTCAGCCCTGCACTATGGGCCTATAGAACAAGTATCAGAACACCAACGAGAGCTACACCATATGCCTTGGTATATGGGTCAGAAGCCATATTTCCCATTGAAGTTGAGATTCCATCCCTTCGTGTATCACTTAGAGGTATCATTTCAGATGAAGACTATATGGTATCCAAACTACAAGAACTAGAGTTTTTGGATGAGCGTCGTCAACAAGCTATTAATCATTTAATGACTTATCAATAGAGGATGTCAAGAAGTTACAACCACAGGGTAAAACCAAGGGTCTTTCAGGTTGGTGACTTAGTACTAAAAGAAAACCCTAGGAATCAGCAGGACAGGGAGAAGAAAGGAAAATTTGAGCCTAATTGGCTTGGTCCTTTTGTCGTCATATCAGTATATGGATCAGGAGCATATCAGCTATCAATTTTAGAAGGGGAGTTGTTTGATGAACATATCAACAGTATTCATCTCCAAAAATTCTATGCTTGAATCTTCTAGTGCATGGGTCCAAATTTTGAAAATGGTTTCCTTGATGGAAACCTGGCAAATAGGCATCTTGGCAACACAAAAATACAAAAAAAAAAAAGAAACTACAAAAAGAAAGAAAAAGAGAAAAATAAGAAAAATACAAAAAACACAAAGAGTGTAATCAAAACATATGGTGAAAACCTGGAAAAAGGCGTCGTATATGATTCTAAGATTAGCTTCCCCATCTATTTTTGATACATATCAGGATCATTAGTCTGGCATTCAGTATCGTTTCATATCATGTCAGTAGTCTGGTAGTCAGTACCATTTCATATCATGTCGGTAGTCTTTCCATCTTTGCTTCCATATCAAAATCATTTTCAAAATAAGTCAAGTATCACTCCTAGCTTGGGGGCAACATCTGGATATCACTAGGGGCAACAAAAACATCGATTTCACCAAAAGGAAAACAATAGTATAGCAAAAAACCAAAAACAAAGATCAAAGTGCAACATCAATCACCATCAGATGTATGTACCATTCGTATCACATTGAAAATCCAAAAACATGTCAAAAAAAGTTAAGTCTGAAAAAGAAAAATCCAAAAACATAGGTCGATGTTAGTCGAACTACGTTAGTAGGTTAGGTCTTTAGTCAAAATCTCAAAAAATACAAAAACATCACAAAATCAGGATGGATGATCTAAAATCTGAATAATGAATGAAACACTTTAATGTCAACAATGGATAAATTATACATTTGATTATCATTTCTTTGGAGTTACTCAATGATGTATTAAACTAGAGGAACAAGGAAGAAGAATGATGTTTTTATTATCTGTTGCCTGTAAGTTAATCATATAAATGTATGAATTGTCGAGGGATGTGCTATGCAAATGTATCACCGATGAAATTCAGAATTCACACATTGAAATAATTAACCACTTCCTGTTTATGCAATGAATGCTCAGGTCATCTCGGTTAAATCATACCTAGATGCTTGTGTTCACTTGCAATATCAAAAATCATGAAAGAAGTACTCAGGTCGTCATTGGTCTAACACATACCATTGACACTTGTATTCACTTTCAACATTCAATAAAGCTCTATGATGACAAAAAGCACAAAGATATTGTTAAAATGACAATTGATTTGCATATAGTTTCATGATAAAATTAGATTTCATTCATCATGTTCATTATCTGTAGAGTACTTGTTGCATAAAGGGTTCCAATCAAGGATTATCTTATCTACACATAAAACTGAGTATACTTGACATTATTTCAAAAATCATCATCAAAAACATGTAGGAACCATCATCTCATCATTATCATTCATGCATTTCATCATACATCAAATAAATTATGAATTAAATTGTGCCATAGGGTACATCATGTTCATTTTTACAATAAAAGCATTCATTACATTATCATCCATCAAACATCATCTACATACATCAGTTTTTATCCATACATTCTATCACATATATGAAGTAAATTCAACTCGTGTCATTTTTCTCATTACATCCATCCATTATCAATCATCATAAAATCATCATTTCATCATCATCACATTTATAAAATAAAAAGCATCTATCCATTCATCCATACATTTACATCACATAATATATCCATATATCATGTATTCTACACATACATTTATCATTGAATCATTACATAAAATAAAATCATTCATCATTACATCATCACATATTGAAATAAAATAATTCATCATTACATCCATCACATAGAAATCATAAATCATAATCATATCATATCAAATGCATCTCATATATATCATCAAGTGTCAAGTATACAATGAAGTCTGGAATAAAAATGTATCATCAACAATGAGTTACATCATAATATACATCATGGCTCAAAAGGGAGAATCACAATAGCATCTAGGATCTGCTACTGCGAGAGTGTGTGGGCCCAACAGGACCAGTACCACCACCACCCTTGGAGGAACCAAGATCTCGGGGATCTCTGCATGGAGGCTATGTCACCCCCTCACTGACTATCTGAGTGTGTGTCCACCCAGATCTCGACCGGGCATAGCTAACTCTGCACTCAACAGGAACTGTATCATGATACCTGCCTCTATAAAACTCTACCTCTCGGGTAGCTCGTAGAACCTCTCACATATAGTCCACCACCAAGGTACCATCAGCTACTCTCTGGAGGGTCTCCACTGTCTCTTGTACCCTCTCGGCAATCTGTCAAGCACTGTCTCACTCAACTATCAATGTAGCCACATGTGTCTGCATAGTGGCCAACTATCCTTGAACCTGCCCTAAAGCTTGAGCATGAGCCTGGGCCTGCATCTGAGTCTAGGTATGAATAAGCGAACCCTGAGCCTGTACCAACTACCCCTGTAATGTCTGAACCTATGCTTGGAGACCTACTATTTTTCTTTGTTGATCTACTGCTAGCACTATCACTACTTGCCTCTTGTGAGGCCTACTAGATGATGAAGCACTGCTAATGGCTAGCCCTACTCCTCTATCACCTCCACTACCACAATCACTTTCATCATTGCTACTGTCATCACTACCACTCTCCATGCTACTGCCTGCCAGAGTATCACCCTCACTCTTTATGGAGCCCTCTGCCACATCATCCTCTACCGGTAATGGTGTTGGCTCATCTGGGATGGTGATGTGAGGATGTGGAACCAAGGCCAAGAATGCAACATACTCCTCAATGACCAGTGCCTCTACAATATCTCTGTGCATGTCCCAAGGTGATGGCTGCAGTGCTTTATATCCCTCTACTAGGGCATCATAAGATAGATAGGGACCCCAATTAGGAATATCCATCCGTCGCCTTTCATAGTGAGCAACTCCCTATGGCATACACTGCACTATGCCATACTACCTCTATACTTTGTGGAGTAGGAATCTCTCTAGAACAAATGGTGTCCGACCAATGAGATACATGGAATCATAGAGAAATCCAAACACTACATCATCTTCATCCCACTGCTCACAGTCAAGGTATGAACACCAAGTAACTATCTCGACATCATTAAACACCAGCCTCCAATGCTCTAACTTGCCCATCTGGGCTTGTGTAAACTGACCTCTGTATCTGAACAAATAAGTTCTGCCTGGTGGTCTATCTGCAACTGGAAATAGCTGAGAAATAGCAAAATGCTCCCATGCCCACACCTATAACAGGTTCACCCCTGCTAATAGGCTCCGCACTCCAAGGTACATAGCCGAGTGAAGATCATGATAGAGATGTGCCAACATGCACATCCCCCATGCATATCTGGTACCATGTACCATCATGCTCTCTAGAGTCCTACCCCAGCCAACGAGGAATCCCTTTGACCTACGATCAGGGTAATGGAAACCTCTAATAAAGCTAACAAGCACTGTTGGTAGTGTCGTGTAAGAATCGACAATCCTCCTCCATTGGACACTCAGACCCGCAATGTCCTAATCCCGAAATACTCTGCAAAGAGCATCTCTATCGCCGGTCCCATGGGAATCATATACTACGATCTCCCCCATAAATGGAATACACAGAATCTACCACACATCCTCTATTGTGACCATCATCTCACTAGTGGGCAGGTGAAAGGTGTTGTGGTCACTGTGCCACCTCTCAACCAAAGTAGTCAACAAACCCCGATTAATCTTAATCTGGGGCATATCAAGTAGGTTGGTCAAACAATCGACCTATCACCTGAAGCTCATTTGGTGTCAAATAGGGAATCGAGTCGGTGGTCCATGGAAACCTCTCTCGCATTTGGAGAGTACCCAAATCCTCCTATCGTCACAACAAAAAATCCACAATCAGTGAACTATGTCCAGAAATTAAAAAAAGTCATTCTACTATCGAGTCTATTCCAAAAAAATTTGTGATAAAAATTCATGGGCAAACATCAACAAATCTCACCTATTATGAGGTTCATCAAACAATATATAATCTTTCCTATCATGAGAGTTATCAGATATTGAATCATTTCCTCGCCTATCATGAGGATCATCACAAATAGGATTTTCTTCTCGCCTATCATGAGAAGTTAGTCTTATTTAAATCATCAATCCAACACATCAAGAATTTGGATTATCAATCATACCAATCCAAAGAATGAACGTGATCAAAATCGACAAAATCAGGATTCACTCAGTCAAAATCTTCAGTTCTGACATGAAAGCGATAAATCAGGCACCCAAAGTGCTAAATCCCAGAAGTGCTACTTTATCAGTCAAAAGCGCTAAATCAGGCACCCAAAGCACTACTTTATCAATCAAAAGCGCTAAATCAGGCACCCAAAGTGCTAAATCTGGAAAGTGCTATTGCAGGACTCCGATGCGCTCTAATAGGCATCTGAAGTGCTAAAAGTCCCGAAGTGCTACTTTATCGCATCAAAGTGCTACAACAATCCATCAAAGCGTTGCTTTACTAGAAGTGCTAAGATAGACCATGAAAGCGCTAATTCACCAAATCAAAGCGCTAAAAGTCTCAAAGCATTAAAATCTAGCATCAAAGCGCTAAATTTCATATCCTAAGTGTTATATCAATGAAAGTGCTACATTATCCTATGGAAGCACTAGATTTTTAAACGCAAGCGCTAAAACTGAAAGCGCTAATCTACAAACTAAAAGCGCTACATTGGAGTGAAAGCGCTACAGCATGACTTGAAAGCGCTAAAATAGACTAAAAAATGCCTAAAATATGAAATGCATAAATAAAAAATGCATGAATTACGAGGAGGTTAAGGGGTACATACCGGAGGTTCATACACAGTCGGCCATCAATTACGTCGAACGTGCTCGAAACGATGAGTGTGGTAGGGGATATGCATCCTGCTCTAGCTGGCTAAAATGTCTCTATCAAAGGATTTTCTAAACTCAAATAGTGCAAATGATTTTGAAAATGACCTTTTGGACTATATATAATTTTTGAAAAGGTATTTTTGGTGGGTTTTATTATCTTTTAATTAATTTTGTTCATGAAATTAATTAAAATACATCCGCGGGCTATATTTCTTCATCTTTTGTGAGGAGATAAATTATTTCCTCATCAAATCATCATTAAAACATCAAAAAATCATAAATTTTTGAATTTAAAAAAAAATCATCAAATCATTAATTTATCTCCCGAGGGGGCATATTCCATCATCTAAAAATCAATGTCTAGGGCATGTCTGGGGCATAAGGAATTATTTTTCTTTATCATCGATCCTGGCAGTAGCAGCAAAATTTTTCTTTGAAGCAACGCGTAAACACATCACTTCAAAGAGGGGCAAAATGTATACACCTAAAATTGGATTGGAGCATTCAATTAATTAAATACAAGTTATTTGATTAATTATCCTAATTTCCTCTACTATCAAATAAATAGAAATATTTATTTATATAGTTCACATTTAAATTCATCTTAATTAAATAAACAAGATTAAATACTTTGTTTGATTTAATTATCAAATTCCTACTTTGTTCTATCACATTAATGTTACATTAATTAAATAAAGATCAAAACACTTTATTGATTAAATTGCCATATTCTTCTGTTTAATTTAATAAACAACTATCTGTAGTTCGTTTTATTAAATTATTTATCCCTCTTTTGTTAATTTAAATAAATCAAAAATATTTGAATTAAAGCACAAGTAATATTCCATCTATATTCTCTCAAAAATAAATTAGATTTCCTATGTCTAAACCATGTCTAAAATATGTCAAAATTAATTGATTGAAATTTCACGGGAAGTTTTGGAGACAAATTCCAAAATCTTCTCTCAATCCTCCTCCATCAATCCTTCCTCTTCTCTTGCCTGGTGTTTTCATGGGTAGAGACAATCACCAAAATTATCTCAGTCTCCTCCATATCTCACCATTCAATCCTCCAGATTGAATCCAAGCCTCTTAATGTCTTCCCTGTGCATTTCTACATCCAAGAATTCTATAAATACAGCCTCATTGAACCAAGAAAAGGATCCCTAGGTTATCAAGTTTACTCTACAGAATTTCATCCAAGCATCCAAGCAATCAATTTTTCATATCATGGCTACCTCCTATAGCTTTTCATTTGTCAATTTTCATGTTTAATCATTTAGAAATCATCATATAGGATTATTTTCCTATATTTAGCATCCATCTCATTCTTTGAATTGTCATTTTAACAATCATAGTGCACTCACGATCTGAGAGCCATTGTGATTTAATAAATCTTTGGAGATAGAGAACAATATGATGCTTTCAATTGATTATTGCTTTGAATTAGTTCAATTTGATTTATCTTTGATATAATCTCTTATTAAGAAGTGTTTTGTGCTTTACACCTAATCCCACACATACAAAATGATTAAAAGTTATGTCATTGTTCTCCAATTAAAATGGTTGTATCTGTGTGTGCATTTGTGCTTAAATTCAAGTAATTGATTAAAAACTCTTTGATGCAATCACTATTTTATGTATTAAGTCATAGGATATTTAAGTATTTTATGTTTGGAACATCTGAGTTATGAATTTGTAATGCAAATCCATAATATTCTATAAATATTGAATTCCATTGTTGTTGCACTATAGTTTATTGTGAATTTGACCCCATCACCTTAGGATAAAGCACTTTTCTATGTATTAAGTGAATTCAAATATATTTGATCATTCAGATCTTTTCAAAGAACAATTCATTTAATTAAAATCATACTCATAATGCTGATTTTTATTGTCATTATCAATTGAATTGTCCATTATCTGCTCCAATTTACAAAGGTGTAAGGAATTTTCCAAGTTCTTGCTAATTGTCACTTGTTGAGTTATGTATAGGAGAATATATCTGCTAAATATGCAATGCATGTGGTAATTTTGTAAGAAGATGTTGTAGATGCATGATGGGATCACCCTCTCGGGTTTTGTAGAGACCAAAGTGCAAGAGGAAAGCTAAATTTCTTTTTCTCATTTTTTGTCCAACCCCTTTAAGTTTTTGATTATTGGAATTGGAAAATCGATAGGTTCCTTGAAGATCTGGTTGGTAGTTAAAAAGAGCCAACATGTATTTCCTTCGATGGATAATCTACCATCCTAAAGATAACCTATCACCATATTAATCTACTTGGAATAAAATTACTTAACATGTAAGTACACAAGCTAGGAATTTCCTTAAATGGATAGTATATCATCCTAGAGATAACCTATCACCATTTTTCATACTTGGAATAAACCTAATTAACAAGTAAGTACACAAGCTCCCTCCCTTACTGGATTAATTATCCTAGGAGTAAACACAAGCTTTCCTAGTTAAATTAATAACTTAGCTAAGTGTATCACATGTGCCTCTCATGTTCAATCATACCTAGTATATAATTCCTATGAAAAAAACCCATCTCCTACTATGGAGTACTTAAAAGCACGTCATGAAAATAACATAAAAGCTTCAATTCCATTTTCAAGACACCCTAATTTCTCTAATGCACACACTAGAAAAGACAACTCAAACATACATGGAGGACACATGATCATTCATAAGTAAAATAACAAAGAATAAGAGATCCTCATGCCTTTTATCACTTATCCAAATAATTGATAGAAATGCAACCCTTTCCAATAGTAGTAATCTTGGAAATCAACTTCTTTGGAACATCATAAAGAATCTCTATCTCTCAAGTTTCTAGCTTACTTCTCTCAACAAATTTTTTTCTCACGAACAAAATATAACTCTCTCCCTTTCTCACTCACAAAATATAATAGAGTATGGTTGGAAATAATGTAGCATAAAGACTTAAAAGAAGAAAGCAAAAAGATGTGTCCTTTCAAATGAAATGGCTCAGCTATTCATACAACTTCAAGTTAACTTCTCAACCTATAGTTTAGGCATGAAAATGGACAACAAACTCCATGCTAAGCAACACATAAAACAAAGTAGAAAGGTGGCAGCTTAACAAGTTCATACTCAACAAAATCATCTACACATTGACTTGCAATATTGACAACAAATAAAGACTTATTCAAATTTTCATATGCTCAATTTGAATTATCTTATGCAATAGACATAGAACAACAATTGGGTTTCCAAAGGTGGTGCCAAATTCATCCACACTCCTCATTTTTGGCGTGGTTTCCTTGCCATCATAAATGTTCAACTACCAATTTCATAACACCATGCATCCATTGACTCGGTTTGGATATGAGTCAACTACATTTTAAAAAGTCATCAATATATGTATAAAATATGGAAGATATATTTACCAAGTCAAAGTTAATATTTATCACAGGATTTGACTAAGTCCATGCTTTGCATTGACATATGAAATCAACTCTAAGTTGTCCTCTAATACATTGTATAGTAGACATATAGATTGTCCCCTATACCTTGCAAGGTGTTTGTCTTTGTATTCTCCAAAGACTACGCTAAATGCTTTAAGCACCCAAAAATAATAGTTTATATCAAAATCTAGTCTTTTCACTATACTTTTATCATTAATAGTCAAAATATCTCTCCAAGACACCAAGTGAGAGCTTGTGCATAGAGTTTCATTCACTAACTATTTTCATAACGTGTGGCCTCTTTGTAGTCTTGTTATTCCATTGTGTAGTGCATGACCCTTATTTCACTGTGCCTTACCTATTTTATGTGTAGCACTGCCTATAATACACTGGCCTCTAAACTTAGTAATCTCTTCATCCATTGCACCTATGTTCTAGAAACCTCTAACTATGCCCTCATACTATCTCATTCCCTATGCAAGTTAAGACATTTTTCATAACTTATCTCTTATTAAGCCACAACTTTCTTTATGGTTGCGCCCTGTAGACACATTCATATATAATTCATCTACTACATATATATGCCATTATATATATATATCATATGTATACACATATATTTTTTATCACTATTTTTATATATATTCACATATAAGACTAATCGGTTCCTACATATATAATCTTCATATATATATATATTTATATTTATATATGTACCTATATGGATATATATATGTCAATAGTTAGCATTAACACTAAATCATATATATATATATTTTTTTTTATGTATATATATATATCTTGCCAATGAAGTAGGCATATATTTGATACACAAAGGAATACGACAAGATAATCTTATTATATATCACATCAACTCTCTATATAAAAATATATACATACCCCTCTATGCTCATGTATACATACCTATACATGTATTTATGTATATATTATATATACATTCAATTGCACCATTAAGCACATAGACTTGTATTCCTACATACACATATACACATATACATACATATACATATTTAATATGTTCACACAATATCAAGTTATCATATTCTCATTGATACACATATTCGTTAAGTGTGTATATATTCACATATACATAATTGATCCCTCATGTGAGTATGTTTGTAACTATTTCTACTTACACATACATGCATATGATTATGTTCTCACACATGGCTCAATGTATGTATATACTCATATACATGCATAATTTCAACGTAGATATGTATCAACAGAAAGATCAAAGAGACATAAACCTTAAACACATAAAAACATCATATAGTTATAAATATATATATTTATATATGCACTAATATATAAATGCATGCTTGATAAATAAAATTAATGCTATCCCTCATCTATATATGTATATGTATTTATAATAATATACATATTTATATCCCATTTCAATCAAGTATGTATACATTCGATATAAAAATGAATATAGACAAGTAACCATTCATGCATAATAATAATATATTATATATATACTAATATATATATGTGTTTATATACACTCCTCTATTAATATTTTACACTTATGTGTGTATTTGTACATATATACTTGAATATATATATATATATATATATAGAAATCATGTTCTAAGTCAAACGATCCACACAATCAAGCACATAAAGGTAAGGAAGGAACTCACAAGTTCAAATAGATAACATCACTCTATATTGCACTCAATAGAAAACAAGATCCTTACTAATGCAAACACATCAAACTAAGGATGACTTACCTACTTCCCACAAACTAACTCAACTCAATCATTCTACTATGGTGTGTGTATGCTCAGATAGTTTTGTTACTAGTTACCCGACCGAGATCTTCTCTTGGGTGATACTTCCCCTACACTTGGAGGAATGAAAATTTTATTGCAACCACTAATACATGCTCACAAAAGTCAGTTGTTCACAAAATACATAGCATATGTAATAAATCTCCAAAGTTATAATATCAATTCAATAACCATTCATTCATATATATGCAATAATTTTCCATGAGATAACATTAGATGTGATAACATACATTCATAATGTATTGATAAGAAAGTACAAGAACAATTTATTCATCTCCAGAATTCACATTACATTCACATTTTACCCTATCTAGTAACAGTAAATAATAATTACATAATTGGGGTGTAATAAAGAGAAAGGGAAGAGAACATAAAGCATAAAAACAAATATAATTATAATAGTGATAATACTAATAATAATATATAGACTATATAAAATTTGAGAATATTAACTATTTACATAAGAAAGAACAAGCAATAAATTGAAAAAGAAAATGACATAAAATGAAAAAATAAATTTTATTAATACATTAAAAAAGATAAACCTATTAAATTAGTAATATAATAAAAATATTATTATTATTACTATCCTATAAATATAATAATAACTAGAATTAAATATTAAAATAACAATACAATTTTATTTTTTTCGGCAATGATTGGGAAAGGGAGAGAAGGGGTGGATTTCAAATCTATAGGGGATGAGGAAGATTGAGAATGGGACTCAGAGGATGCAGATGGGGATTCACCTGGCACAATTATGGTTGCTCTATTGTTAGAGCCTAGTGCAGTTGTGGTTTCTCTATTGTCAGAGCTTGATGCGGTGGTGCTCTATTATTGAAGGATATTTTTCTCTACAATTGGCATGGTTGTCTTAGCTTGGTTTTAAAAGTTGTGTGTGTTGTTTAGTTTGGTAGGGTTGTTTTAATGTTATATTTCAGGTTGCAGCCACTATATTTTCTACTGCTTGGGTCGTTTCCTAGCACCTTGTTCTTTTCCTAGTTGGCTACTTGGGCTTCGGGTTAAAGGTTTTTTCTTCCTACCTGGCCATTGTGGTTGCCCCTTTTTCATGTGTCCACCCCATTGTGGTGTTTGGGGTGGGCTTCTTTGGTTTGGATAAGGCCATTATTTCACCCAAGAATGGTTTGATGAAAAATTATTTTTAAGGGAGTATTGGTTTTAGTGCCTCCAAGCTTATTAAGTTGTGGGTGTTGTAGATTGTAATGTCCCCTTTATAAAAAATAGCATTTACTCTTTTTAGTAAACCTAATTTTCAAAATTGCCAATCAGAACCCATAGATAAATCAAATAATTTGGATTTTCAAGATAAATTTTTTGGGGGACAAATTAATATTTGTTTTTTTTTTTAATTTTCATGGTCCAAATGGGACGTTGGATTTTGGGAATAGCAATTATGGAGCACATTTGGAAAATAATACTGCAAGACTCCAATCAACACTTGGTGGTTTGCATTGGGAATCATATGATAGGAGTTAAAGATGCATGTTGCATGCAAGATTCCCATCTTGAGTGTGGGATTTTGGGTGCCCAATTTGGTTCCAAAAGGGGATTTGAATAAATGGCATTTTCTCTCTCACGTTTTCATTATGTAGGATTATTGATTTCTCCCATAGGTTGTGGTTTTATTTGGAGGCTTTTAAACCAATAAATAAATGATCTCCAAGGATATTGAGGCTCAAAGATAGAGGTTCTGAGTGCAGTTTCATCCAGATAGTGTCATTCTATCAAATGCTCTTCAGTTTGGTAATTTATCTTCAGTTTGTTTGTAGGGTTTGTTCCATTTTGAGTGTTTTTTGGATTTTAGTCAGTGGTTGTTGTATACAAAAAATATATTTGTGTTGGAGGCATTTATCTCATGTATTTTTTTACCCAAATAAGTGGTTATTCAATTGGTGTATTTTGGTTTTTGTTTCAGTATACTCGATTTACAAGGGTTTGCTAGTTTAGAAGTGTGTTGTAGTTTCAGGTTTTGGTTTGGCTATAGGTTGGATAAAATATCATCATATGTATTTTTTTCCATCATATATATTGCTTCTCATATCAATATATTAAATTTTGGTGTGTGGTGAGAGTTTGATAGCAGTTTGGTGCTTGTTTTGGTTTCTAGTTTCAAGATAGATTTCATTGTAATTTGTTGTAGCTATAGCATTATTGTTATCTTTTTTTTGTGATAGAAATATGATGTATTTTCCATGATATATTTAGTAAAACAACATCATATGAAACTTGCACACTTTCTTGATTCATATTTTCATAATTTGGTGAAGTTTAATTCATACCCAATTTCACTATTTGATGCAAATTACAAATCTAAGAGATAATGTTCTATTATAAATCTAATATAATTTCCAAAAAGGGATATTTTATTTCAAATCTGATATAATTTCCAGCAAGAGACATTACACATATCCAGAATCTAGTGTACATCTAGTTTGTGGTTTTTTTGGTAGCATTGGGTAATGATGCTTACTGGGTGCAGTTAGTTTGCTATTTAATGCTTCTGTTTTTGGAGGTTGTTTTTCGACTGTGGATATGTTTTTTGGTGAGTTTCTCTTTGGATGGGGTTTTAATCCATTATTTCTTATTTTCTTTGCCTTGGGGTTTTTTTTGGTTTCCCCATATGGAAGTACTTGCATCTCTCATGCCATGATTGTTCGAAGGTTAAATATCTTTAAGGGAGAGTATCTTGCCCTTTATTTTGGTTTTGTGCTACTGGGTGGATTATGCTTAGAGTTTTTACTAGAGACCGTGGTGTTCTTGTTGTTAAAGGAATATTTTTCTACCCTTTTTGTTGGTTTATTTACTCTCTTCTAGGTTCCACAGTTTGTATCTCCTATTGATGTGGAGATCTCTCCAATAGAGGTAGAGATTTTTCCTGTGGGTGTGGATGGGGGTATATTTCTACTTCAGTTGACTCCCTCTCTTGCATCTCCTATTGAGGTGTATTTTTCTCCTATCAATGTGGAGAATGGTTTTGTTGGAGAGGTTTGGAGAAGGTGTAAGGGGACTCCTATTTCCCCCTTTTTTTTCCCCTCATATTCTTCTATTGAGGTGGAGAGGTAAAGTGGGTGATGTGATCTTATTTATGCACCATTTTGAATCACGTGTAAGGTTTTTAATAGTTTTTAGTTAGTTCTTGTTGTCTTTCATGGATTAGGATTTGTTTTCCTGAGATGTTTGTATGTTGTGGCTTGGCTATTGGTTGGCTCTAGTTTATCTTTGACAAAAATCGTTATTTAGAAAAGGTTTTGGGTCCCTTCAAAACCTATTTTTCCCTCTAATCAAAACAATGCAAATAATAATTTAAAATATAATTAAAAAAATTAAATAAGAAATAAATTAATAACAATAACCAAATGATAATTATATCCTATTTAATAAAATATTGTAAAGCTAATATTTCTACTATGTAATGCCCCGCCACGTAAATCCCATAGAACACAACTACTAATAATAACAAAACAATTTATTTTTTTAACAACAATTACATCTAACATAATTAAATAATTAAACAACATAAATATGTACTACAACATCAACCTAGTCCCATGGGGTAACATGGTGCACTACTTGAAACAAACCCAAACCAACTACAACATTAAACAATACAAAACTAGATAAATGATATAAGCATGAATAAGAAATAAGATAGATAAATAAAAGTATGAATAACATATTATTACATTACAATTTCCAAGTTCATAATTACATTAGTGGAACATATTTCCATAGATACATTATAATGAAAAACCCATATTACATTACAAATTTGCTTCCCTTATAACATTGAGAAGAGTACGACACAATCCAAAGAAAACAATAATGCAAAATTGAATACACAAAAGGTACAATATTCTTCGAGCGAAGTTTTGGAAACACTACATCTACTTTCATGCCACAATCATCTCCTAGGGACCCAATGAGTGCATTAAACATTTCCACTCGACCTTGTGAACCCAAAGGAACACCCCCTGTGCAAAGAGTTAAAAAGAAAGAAACCTCAGCCAAAAAGTCAAAACATAAAGGACAAACACCATACAACTCAAGACCACATAACAACATATTCAACAACAGTGTTAAAAACTCTAGAGGCAACAAGAACAAGGGGAAATAATGGCTATAGTGGGAGAGTTTCATTGCATGGCCTTACATGGATTAACTAGAATACCTAACACTAGGAGCCTCCTCCATCTATGGTTAACCGAACAACCTATCTCAAGGTTCTACCCCATAGGGTGACTCATGTGGAGCCACTTACCTTTCATGGAGACAAGGCAGTGACCTTACCAACTAGGTCTTCCCACCCGCCCTTAGCCTTTGAAAGCATTAATAACAGGGGTGAGGTGATTTTTTTAGTCTTGTTATGTGTTTAACTAATCCAACCCACTAGATACATTAATTATATTATCACTTATTTAAGGTAACTCTTTCATAAGTAGCCACTTGTACATTGGCCCCCATGAAGAGCCACTCTCCCCTATAGTTACCCCAACACCAAAGACAAGTAAAGGGTGTATCTCAATCCTCGAAACATAAAGGCATTCCTTTTTAAAATATAACACATGAGGCATGACCATCTCGTGACTACAAAAATATCAATTCATGAAATAAGGAGGTACCACCAAACACATATAATCACAAGGCAAATTGATAGACCAAAAAGGTGCAACAATAGACGTACAAACAAATGATTTCCCCTAGCCTCTAGAGATAAGTATCCATCTACCCAAGAACCAAAATAACACATTACTTCAATTAAAACATCTTTTCAAACTATATTAAATTTAACCTAAATTAAACATATGGCACATCAAATACAAATTTTTATTATTTTAAAATCCATTCCTACTCATAAAATTTCATTATGTATTTAAATATTCCCACTTAATCTATGGAAATAACCATTTACATTTAATATCTAATTTTCAGAACCTAATTTACATAAGACTAATTATCTCATCAAATTTATTTTACCAAGTTAGAAAATCTGAGTTTCTTTAATCATTCCTAAATCAAATTAAATAAGGATAAACTACATTTTCTATAATTATTTAAACACATAAATATACTTCGACAATGAAATGCTCAACTTAAACTATTAAAACCATTTATAATTAAAAATTATATATTTTAATCTTAAACAATATTTATTTGCTGATTTTGTGTTTTTTCGACAAAAAAAAAATTCTAACTCTGATTTTTCCATGATTGTTAAATCTAATTTGCAAGATCATTTATAAATACAAATTTAATAAAATAATATTTAAATATGAGTTTTAACAATATAATTTTTTTCTTTAATACCAGAATTGAAAATTACATTTATATTTCCACAATATATTCCTATCAAAAAATATATATACATGTATATATGTATGTACATATGTCTATCGTAAAAAGACTAATAAATTGAAATTACTATTGAATATCAAAAAATAGAATTAAAGGAATATGTATCTATTCAATACTTATGTATATACATATATATTATAAATATTACAAACTAAATTTTAATTTTAATGTCAATTACTATGCAAATTATAATACTATAAACCAATCGCTACTCACAACCACACACACCTGAAATCAAACAAAGTACATGGTACAAGTATATGGCACAACCTTCTTTCTTGGATGTTCGCACACAATAGCCATAGGCTACTGCACAACCATCCAAGTAAGGATGGGATTGTTATAAGCGTCAATCAGTGTAGGAAAAAAAAATGTGGGTGGAGGGTGGTACACCTATGGCATCAACACCCCAGTATCCACAAAAATAAAACAAAGAGCCCCCGAAAACAAAACAGTATAATATATATTGTCCTATAATAAACTTCAAATGCCAAATGAATCGACAAATCAATAAAATATATATATATATAACAGATGCATAAACACAAGAAAAATTGGCATAGTCCAACACACAAATTTATTTAGATAACAAGAATCAAATTGGTGAATTATAATAGCCAGAATAAGAAGAAGTGGTTCTCTAGCCAAATAAAATTACAGAGAAATAAAAATGGAAAGATCAAAGTGTAGACAATTTAATCCAGAATAAGATTAAATTCTCATATGCTTTTCCAACCATTATCACAAATCTTAAAATATTAATTAATGACACTAGACAGGAAATGAGGGGAAGTGAAAACTAAAGGCTGGACATGAAAATCACAAAACAATGATTTCACAGAACAATAATTTGAAGCTTCACAAAATACATAATTGAAATTATGAAACTTTCAATCTTTCTTTTCAACAAGAAATTACAAAGACATTCAAGGATTATAGAGCTAGTTGGAGTCCTTCGCTTGAAGTTGATTTGGAGATGAATTGTTGTGCCATGTGTGTCCAACCAGCCATGTACTTCACCAATTTCAGAGATCCGCAACCTCCAAAATAATTTTCAAAGAAGAATATCCAACACAATATATAATTCTAAATTCTTCTCATAATTTTTGAAAGATAAAAAAGACATTTCAATTTTTAGAAAAACTTCAAAATTATGAATTGCAAACAAAATTTTGCTTTTCCTCTCTCTCTCTCCCCTTTCTAGAAAAAAAAAACCAGATTGGATATAAAATCCCAAGAAGGCAAAAATCAAAACATTACTAAAATTCTCTCAATTACACTGCACATGGAAAATAGCCACTTGCCTTGAATTTCCATTTTACTAATTTTTGAATAGGCATTTTCCCCAAATTTACTAAACTAACTAATTCTTCATTTAAATTTAAACATTATAATTCCCTTTAAAATATAATTAACTTTCTAAAACAAATAAATATTATTAAATAAATATATCAGCATTTTAACTCAAGCAAGATTTAAATTTAAAAATATAATATTAAATTAACTACTTGATAATAAAATTAATCATAATAATAATTTCCATGACTTAATTTAAATAATCAATAAAATAATTTATTTACTTTTATTTATTTAAATTGAACGATAATCTCATGATAATTTAAACTTTTCCAAATTAATAAAACCATTAATATCCCCACTACAAATGTAATTTAATTTATTTAACTATTCACATCGAAGAATAACATTTTAATTTAAAGAAATTATTCATTAGCATAGCCATAATTGAAACCTTTAATAAACATTACAAAAACCAAGAAAGTAAATAGCTCAAATTAAAATTATACCCACACAAACAAAGTATAGATATAAGACATGAACCACAATGACTAAACCACAGACACACATGGGGTAACTTTCTTATCAACTCCCTAACCACATCAAACTATTGAGTATTTAGGGCACGATCAGACCTGACAATGCAAGTGGAGCCGACACCCAGTACCTGAATTCCTGCATAACACCAACGTCGAATGTAGTGCCCCTCCGTTTTGCTTCTTGTTTGTTTTCTTTATGCTATGTTTGGGATGCAGCTACTATTATACTGGACACACCTTGTTGTTTGTGTTTTGATCGCTACTATTGAGCAACAATGATTATTGTGTGATGTGGTTATTTGATTATTGTTTCACATGCATTATGGATTAATGATGTTAATAGAGTTAGCTTGAGATATTGTATTATGTGATTATTGATTATGATGTAATGTCAGTCTTTGATGAGTGGATTGGTGAAGAGGATAGTTTCGCATCACTCGCTTGCGAGTGCCCTGCGAATCCATCATTTCTTCTTCACGGTGTGTATTATATGTTGGATATACTGTATTATGTTGTTTACTTGGTTTCAGGTTGCAGGTACATGACATCGACTCCACCTGGTCTCACAGGTTTGAGCGTGTCGATCCAATAGTTAAGTTGAAAGGGAGATAGTAGCTAGGTAACATGTGTCAGGTCTACGCCCTAACCTTAGTGTGTTGTTAGTTCTGATTAGTGAGTCATGTTTACTTGATTTAATGTTGTATGATTTTATTAGATGCATTATTATTAGATTAATGTTTAGAAAAATTGCATTGGAAAGAGTAGTGATTATTTTAATATTAAATTAAAATTATGCTTTGATGTTTGTTTAAAGTTTATAATGAAATTTAATTCAATTAAATTTTAATTTATTTAATTAATTAAATTTTAATTTATTTAATTAATTAAATTTTAATTTATTTAATTAATTAAATTTTAATCTCAAAAGGGTTAAATTTAGTTATTAAATAATTAAAATTAATTAATTAAGTTATTGGGTGAAATTAAATTAAATTAAATCATGAAAAATTGAAAGGAAATTGAAATTGTATTTTAAATTCAATTTGGGTTTTCGAAAATAGAAAATGAAATAAATATCTAATTCTCAACTATGCATGCATGCAATGGGAATTAGTGTTGTATTAGATATTTTTGATTTATGTGGAATGCATGTTTTCAATTTTGGGGAGAGAGAAATTTTGGAAAAGAATTCATCTTTCAGAGCATTGAAGGATTTTTGGAGAATTTGCACAAGAAAGGTTTGAATCAGTTTTTTTTTTGCTTTTGGATTGGATTCATTGCACGTTTGAGGAAATTCAAAAAATTCTTGGAGGAGGCTTGCATCAAAAAAAAAATCTTCTTCTATAGCTTTAGATTCTAGGTTTTGTTCTTGTTTGTTCAATTCAATTTAATGGTTTAAGAATCTGTATTGAATTAATTGTGCAATAGGAATTGTTAATCGAATCTAAATTTAAATTAATCCAAATTTGGGGAAAATTTGTTAAATTTACTATAGGACTTCATTCAGTAAACAAAATTTGTAGATTCATTGTTGAAATTAAACATTTGTTTGGGCTTCAAACATTTAGGTTTTAGTATGAAGATTTTACCCTCTGAAAATATTCAGATTTGTTCTTCGAAAACTCCAACCCTCGTAGAAAACCTCCATTGAAAATTCAATAAATTAAGATCTATTTAATTTTCTTTTGTTTAATTATTTGAAAATTTGAAGGAATAGTTTAAAGGAAATTAAATTCACACCTCTTGAAATTTTGAAAGATATTCTTAAAAAAAAAAATTAATTAATTTCCTATTACCGGTTTCTTAATAATTTTCTCGATTTTATCAGTAATTTATTTCCGTGTAAATATATATATTTAAATATAATATATATATATATATTCTGATATATATATATATATATATATATATTCTGATATATATATATTCTGATATATATATATATATATATATATATATATCACATATAAATATATATGCATCTATTTAAAATGTTGATTTATGTTATTTGCCTTTTGGTTGAAGTCACCGTCCATATGACATTCTGGGAAATGAATTTAGAGAAAATTCGTTAAGATCCCGTTTATAAAAAAAATATAAAATAAAAAAAGAAAAAGAAAAAATAATAAATAAATAAAACAAAGTAAATATGGTGGACGGTGGCCATGACCCCACCGCCCACCGTATTAGTAAAGCCTACGCATGGGCCAACGCGCACACCATTTAGGGGGATGCGCTGTCCCATGGGAAGCACCGCCCCCAACACCCTTTGGAGGATGCGTCGGTCGGTACAGGGTACCGCCGGTGCACTCCCTTGTTGTTTAAAATTTAAAAAAAAAAATTATTTTTGTTTTTTATTTTTTTTATTATTTATTTATTTATTATTATTATTATTATTTTTGTGTTATTGTTAAATGTATTTCTTTTCGACCTGCGTGCATTTCGATGTCCAGTCCCTGTCACTATTTTATTTTGTTTATGATTTCACTTTTTCATAAACTATGTTTTAATTATGATTTTTAGTCATATTTTATATTTTTATATAATATTGTGTTTTATTTAAATAGGATGTATATTTTTTTTGTATATTAAATATTAAAATATAATATTTAATATAAAGATAATTTTATATATATATTGAGAAAGTTAATGGTTGTCTTTGAACTTTTTATAAATTTAGTTAATAATAGAGTGTGGTCATTTTTAGTAAATTTGAAGTTTTATACTCAATGATTAATGTAGATTCAATTTTTAAATATAGTCTTGATTGTTAGATATAAAACATATGTATTTAAATATATTAAGTGTGGTGATTATATATTTAAGTATTCATATTTTAATATTCTGTTTTGACATGTAATTGTAGGGCCCGCCCCCCTCCTAAGGCCAATATGGTTGGCTGCCGAAGGCAGTGTAGGTCAAGCCCTAGCCCTAACGTTGACTAAGGGAAGTTCGTCTGCTATTGAAAGAAAGGTGGGGCCCTCGCCCACCTCACCTGGTTCACCGATACTATCAGAAACTCTCATCTTATGCAAGATCTCAGACCAGTGGAGTAGTGTCTGAGCAGAGACCCCAGTCGTGCTTCCTTCTGGCATGCATCCATTTTCATCCAGTACTCCTCTCCCTCCAATCTATTCTATTGAGAGGGCCAGGAGAGCCCCAACCCTACTCTATAATGGGGGGAGGGCCTCTCCCTCTAAGTTATTACGTCGGGATACTCTGAGTTATTACTTCGGGAGACTAGACTCTAAGTTATTACGTCGGGAGAGGGGCGGGAGAGTACCGCCATCTACCCTCCTTCCTCTATTTTGTTGAAAACAAAATTGAGTGGTTCCCCTACGGGCGCCCCACCCCACCCCCTTGCCATTATAGAGTAGGGGAACTATAGTGCCCCCCCCCCCCTCCCCCTTTATACAGTATAGTAGGGGTTCTATAGCTAGATAGGGGCCCTCGTGCTCTGCCATAGGAACTCAGAGTCCATATCATGGTGAGGAGGATTTCTTCAAAGCCTTTACTGGAGGATTTATTGCTATTGATTGCTTGAGGAACTGACGGGACGAAAAATCTCGGCAGCATTCATGAGTCACTCGTTCAACTGCCCTTCAGAGAGCCCGGGCCGATCGGACCTCTCTACAATGGGCTATGTCAGTAACCCATTATTTATGAGGTAGGTTGCACCCCCATATTTGTGAGCACCTGCAATCCGTAGGCAGATGTCCTGATCACATTCAAACCATTTTTTTCTTCGGCCATTTCTTCGGTAGTTCAATGGTCACCCCTCCAACGATAAGAGGTAGAAAGATCGTAACTTCTCTTCCATTTGGATCGAAGAATTTATGGAGGAAATTGGGTTTTACATTTCTGAGAACCGCACGATTATATAGCCAAAGGGAATATGCTGCGCCTAGAATAATCCCAAGCACAGCTAATGTGGCTACTAAGCTATTTATTTGGAAAGCTCCTACGAAGATGGGAAATTCCCTGACAGAGCTGCTAGTACCAGGTGAACTCATATTGGCTAAAGTGAAAGACAAGGAAATGGTAGGGGGATTCGGCATGGTGCTTACTAAACCTCCATAATATTTAGCTAGCCCCAGTGAAGGAATTTGCAGGTTTCCATCCTTGTTCTTGAACAACCATAAGTGATATTGGTTAGGGAACTAATAAACTAATGCCCCTACAATTCTATGGGCTTCCATCCAACTACCTAGGGGTGAAGGATGGAGTTAGGCAACAACCATTATTTCCTATTAGGGCGATGAGCTTAAATTGAGTGAAGTGACCTCGGTGGCCTAGGGAATCATAGCCCATCCTTCAGCATTGTTGTGAGGGAGGATGGGGCTAAACTATGTCTTTTCTCAAGTCTCTCTTTTCTAAATTATCTCTGTCCAGTTTGGTTAATGGTTGTCCAGTTTGGTTAATGGCCTAAAATTCTATGGGGTGGTTGGGTTGTAAAGTGAAGATTGGTCGGCGCCCCATAGCAGTGAGTGAAGATTGGCTGGTGCCCCGTAGTAGTGTATTGCTCTAATCCCAACGGTAATGTATTATATCCCAATGGTAATGTAATATAGTTGTCTACTCCGTCCAACTTGCCTTCCATCCATTTGATTGTCCAACTAGTTGGAAGGAAGGACCATCCAAACAATGAACGACTGTCCCGCCCATCCATTCACCCTTCCTTTGGGAATTCAAGTTGCTAATCTCTCAGAAAAAAATTGGATTGCTTTCCTGCTTTTTCCATCCTAAGGCCCCTTAGAATAGTAGGGGTTTAAACTATTATGATTAATGTGCATGATTAGACAAGGTTGAGAAAATTATTTATTTTAATGAAAGAATTTAATTGTTTTAATGAAAATTTGTAAAGGTTATTATTTTTTTAATTTTTTTTGCGAGATGCATTAAATAGGGAATGGATTTAAGATATCCAAAATTAGCGTATTTCCTTGCCATTGCTTGTTGTTACTACTTTTCCTTATGTTCGTGATTGGGGAAAAAGGGTTTTATAATTATTTGTGTTAACCTTATGATCACGCTTTGACTTTGTCATTGTTTCTATTGAATGAGTATGGATTTAGGAAATCCAAATATTAGATTTGAATAAGGACTTGAATGCTTGTTGTAGCCATGTCGTCATGTTATAATTTGGGATATGGGATTAAGTGTTAGTCCAAAATTGTAAGTCTTCCAGAAGAACTTAGAGGATGAGGGTTGTTGAATCTTTATGCCATCCAGTTGTTTCCCTTGGGTAGTGCATGGCGTTTATTCAGGTTTTACCCGGTTTCTATGAATGGGGATGTTTGTGCCTCCTGTGAAAGGAGTTGACTACATGTGTTTGTTGCCTCCAAGATGTTTGGAAGGAATTGTATTATTTTTTTTCTCCTTGTGTTGGAGTGGTTTTGATGCCTAGGTAGTATGCACTGGTGATTCCCTTGGTGATTAGATGTTTGTGTGTTGTCCATTAGAAGAGTGGCTTTTGTTAGGGGTCGGAGCCCAAAGAGGTAAACCGAGTAACCTTCAGAAGTGATTTAAACAAGTGATAATTAAAGTAATGTACTTAGAAGATTAGGACTAACTTCTCACTAATCAAGATCATTTTACCTCACTCATAGACACAAGGGCTTGTTTAGACTTGGATGAGTGGGAAGGCTTGGAATGGCAAGATCAACTATCTTGTCTGTATGAGAGGTAGTTGGTTCCGCATGAGTGAGTATGAGGGCCGGGATTCAGTTGAGGTCACTAGGATTACTTGAGCCGGAGCCTATGAAGAATGCCCAGAGGAGATCTCATGACTACTATGCGATGACACTCTATCTAAGACAATTGTTGTTTATTGTTATATGTGTATGGATTCTTTATCATACTTGATTTATTTTATGTTTGGAAGCAATGTGATCTATGTCAGAGATGTGAATGTTGTACTTATGTTGTACTAGTGTTGAGCATTTATTTGATTATGTCAGTATGTGTCAATATGAGTCTGCCTTTGGTTAGTGGTAGTAGATTCTTTGTCCATGTTGCATTGTTACTATCTCTTAGCATGGGGGGTGGGCCTTCGGGTACCACTAGGTTGGGTGGAACATGCACCAAAACTATTGGGTCCCCCTTGTTCTTCAATTCATGGAGGCAAGACATCCAATTGGACAACTCGCAGATCTTGTTATTCTTTTCTAGCACTGTTTTAATTCAAATTGTAATGAGTTGTGTTTACCCCTCTTGTTATTATGAGGTGGATTTATGTAATTGTAACACTTTTTTTTTTTAACTCATTATGGGAATGAGGGTTGTAATCTTGTAATGGATTTATGTTATGGATATTATATTCCTATCTTGTATTTACTTATTTTGGATTAATGTTATTACTTGAGTTATTTAATGCAATGTAATTTAGATGATCTATGTTAATGGTGATTTAAGTAATCTCGGTTACGTAGCCTTAGGGGAGGTTGTCAATTATAGGTGAACATGTATGTTTAATTCACTTTAAATAAATAAAAAAAATTCATACAGTTTTATAGTGAATTGAAACTTCCTCTAGGGTTGCGTGGCAGGGCATTACACATGGTATCAGAGCCTAGGTTTAAACACTAGGTGCTCTGGGATTATGATGTACCCATTAAGCTTAGTTGTGTAGGTTTTTAAGTGTACCTTTTCTAATACCCTTTTGTGTCTGTGTAGGAGTATGCATCCTAGACACGGATGAGGGAGAGGATGTGGACGTGGTCGGGTAGGCGGTTGAGGGGAGAGTCAGCATGACTCGCCACCTCATGTGTCACTTATACCAGAGCAGGAGAAGCATTAGGCTTCACAGAATGATCCAGGTGGTGGTGGACAGTTAGATCCTCTTAGGGTCGAAGCTACACGTAGAGCCTTCGAGGAGGCTATAGCATTATTGGGTCTGTGACAGGAAGTACGTATAGGTAACCCTGTGGTTGGGACAGTTACAGTTCAGTCTGATATGTTAGCAGTGAACTATATGAGGGACTTGATTCAATCACAGCCAGCTCGATTTGATGGAGTAGGTACCGGTCTTGAGGCTGAAACTTGGTTAATAGGTCTTGACCGATGTTTTTCCATGCACCCATTTGATAGTAACACCAAAGTGTGGTGCGTTATTATTCATCTCAGGGGATTTGCAACCACTTGGTGGAAGCTAGAGGAGTAGAAGCTCCATATAGACATGAGTACAGTATCTTGGGAGATCTTTCTTGAGAGATTCAGAGCCTGCTTTCTCTCCGATCATTGGAGTCAATGTAGAGGTGACGAGTTCCATTCCATACATCAACTAGCCATGGCAATTGATCAGTATGAGAGGCGATTCTATGAAGTTAAACAGTTCATAGGAATAGGGGACGATGAGGGAATGCTTGTGCGTCATTTCATCAGGGGCTTAAACACCCATATCAATGGTGGTGTTCAGGTCTTTGAACCCAAGTCTATGGAGATAGCTATGGAGAAGGCACAACTAGTAGAGGAGAACCTGACTATGGCACTTGGAGGTCATACAGGTGTTAGTATTGGCAGTGGTACAGGAGTTGGGACTAGTGCTCGAGGGGGACAGACACAGGGAGCTGTGCCTCCTAAGACTCAGCAGGTATCGGTACAGGGCAGTCAACAGCGGTCATTTCAGGCGAAACGAAAAGGTTCTAGCAGGGACAGGTTAGTAGGAACTGGAGGCACATGAAGCGTTTCAATCTTGAGCAACTTGCTCAGAGCACCCAGTCCACTTTTGGAGGTAGTGTACAGCAGTTTAGTGCACCAGTAGGAGGTAGAGGCTATGGTAGAGGCACAGATTGCTTCTCTTGTGATCAGTAGGGCCATATTGCTAGGATGTGTCCCAATAAGGGCACTTCAAGATTTACACAAAGACCAATGGCGTCAAAGCCGACAGTGGGAGATGCTGGCAGAGGCCATCATGTGTTCACAGTAGTTAACCGCCAGGCAGAGCACTAGGGTACCATAGTAGAGACCTACAGTATGTTACTGGGTAACCCTGTTACTATTCTTTTCGATTCAGGAGCATCTGATTCTTTCATTTTTCTTCATCGATTGTGTCACGTTGCAGACTGGGAGCCGTAAGGCAAGCCGATAGGTGGTAGGTAGAGTTAGTGTCTGGTGTGAAGGTTGCATCGCATTATATAGTACCTGACTATAGGTTGGAGATTGGACCACTTCTCTCTACTTTAGATCTTCGAGTTATACCATTGGGATCCTATGATGTTGTTATAGGTATGGATTGGTTAGAGGCTCACTGAGCAGTTATTGATTTTTGACGTAAGTCGATTCGGTGCATTAATGCATCTAGTGGAGAGGTGGATATTATAGGAGTTCAAAGACTGATATCTTTGAGGATCATCTCAACTATGCAGTTGAGGAGATGTACTCATCGTGGATGTCAGTTGTTTGTAGTTATAGTTGAGGACTTGGGTTTAGGAGATGGAGAGGAGAAGGTAACTCTTGATAGTCATCTTGTTCTTCAGGAGTTCATAGATGTCTTTCCTGATGACATTCCAGGGATGCCACCGAGGAGAGATATATACTTTAAGATGGATTTAGTATCTAGATTGGAGCCTATTTCACGAGCACCTTACCGTATGAATACTCAGGAGCTGAAAGAGCTTCGCTTGTAGTTGGAGGAGTTATTAGAGAAGGGATTTATTTGTCCTAGTGTTTCTCCTTGGGGAGCACCTATCATCTTCATGAAGAAGAAGGACAGTTCACTTAAATTGTGCATTGATTACTGGCAGTTGAACAAGGTAACGATCAAGAATCGTTATCCACTTCCTAGGATTGATGACTTGTTTGACCAAGTCAAAGGTGCTACCATCTTTTCGAAGATAGACCTTAAGTCGAGATACCATCAGTTTCATATTTTTGACACAGATATACATAAGATGGTGTTTCGGACACGGTATGGTCACTACGAGTTCACTGTGGTACCATTCGAGTTGACAAATGCGCCATCTGTATTCATGAGTTTGATGAATGGAGTATTCCGCACATACCTTGATAGGTTTGTTCTTGTGTTTCTTGATGATATACTAATATATTCCAAGACACTAGAGGAACATGAGGAGCATTTGCAATAGGTTCTACAGTGTTTGCGAGAAAACCAACTTTATGCCAACTTGTCGAAATGTGAGTTCTTTAAGTTTGAGATCAAGTATCTTGGTCATGTGATCTCAGGAGAGGGAATATCTATGGATCCTTTAAATATTCAAGTTGTTCTAGATTGGCATGTGCCCACGAATGTGGTAGAGATCCATAGTTTTATGGGGCTTGCAGGATATTACAGGAGGTTTGTGCAGAGTTTTTCCAATATAGGTCATCCTATCACTTCTCTTCAAAGGAAAGGGAAGAGGTTTGGATGGTCAAAGCAGTGTGAGTTGGATTTTCAGATAGTTAAGGATAAGCTGACTAGTGCACCGATTTTAGCAATACCTGATCCCACAGGAGACTTTGTGGTATGTACAGACGCATCTTTAGAGGGCTTAGGTGTAGTCCTGATGCAGGAGGGATGAGTGATAGCTTATGAGTCACATAAGTTTAAGGATCATGAAATTAATTATCCCACACATGACCTTGAGTTAGCGGCAATAGTCCATGCATTGACTAGATGGAGACACTTTTTACTTGGGCACAAGTTTGAGCTACATAGTGATCACAGGAGTCTGCAGTACATTTTCACTCAGCCGAACCTTAATGCTAGATAGAGGTGTTGGATGGAGTTCCTTTGTGAGTATGACTTCGAGGTGAAGTATATTCAGGGAAAAGAGAATGGTGTAGTTGATGCACTCATCAGACGTAGGCATGAGATATCTGAGATGACTCTTATGGTAGATTTACGAAGTCAGATTCTTGCTACTCTTCCAGCAAATAGTTGGTACCAGGATGTGAGAGTAGAGATTGAGGCAGGTAGACCTCTTGAGGGCAGATTTACAGGATATTCACTTGAGTTAGATGGGTTACTTAGGCATTCAGAGCGTAATTACGTTCCTTCAGTAGGTGACCTTCGATCTTTGGTTTTGACCGAGGCTCATCGTGCACCTTATTTAGCCCATCCTGGGGTGAAGAAGATGCATACAGATCTACGCTAGTTGTATTTTTGGCCAAGGATGAAGAGGGATATTGAAAATTTTGTAGCGCGATGTTTGGAGTGTCAGCGGGTGAAGGCTAAACACCAACACCCAGCAGGGCTTCTACAACCACACCTTGTACCTGAGTGGAAGTGGTATATTATCTCATTGGACTTCACTGTTGGTTTACCCAAATCCTCGCGATGACATGATGCTATTATGGTGACAATTGATAGGTTGATGAAGGTAGCACACTTCTCGCCTATGCGTGCTTCCTATAATGCATCATCAGTTGCTAGAGTGTTCATGGAGGATATTATGAGGTTGCATGGTATTCCGCATCAGATTATTTCTAACAGGGATCCAGTTTTTACTTCAACTTTGTGGACATCATTACAGCATGCTATGGGGACACAATTGAACTTCAATTCAGCATATCACCCTGAGACAGATGGACAGACAAAGAGGGTTAATCAAATCCTTGAGGATATGTTACGCATGTATGTCATGGATCAGTAGACACGATGGGAGGATTATCTTTATCTAGTGGAGTTTTCTTATAATAATAGTTACCAGAGTTCCATTGGCATGGCACCTTTTCAGGCCTTGTATGGACATCCTTGTCATACTCCTCTTAGTTGGGATCGATTGGAGGACATAGTGTTATTGGGACCTGAGATGTTGCAAGATATGGAGCAGCAGGTGGATCGGATTAGAGAGCACCTGGTAGCAGCACATGATAGGCATAAGAAGTATGTGGATGCACATAGAGTGGATCATCAGTTTTCTATTGGCGAGAGAGTATTCTTGTGGGTGCGTCCGCGAAAGAGTCCTATATAATTTGGAAAGGGTTCTAAGTTGGCACCTCACTTTGTCGGACCTTTTGAGATACTCGAAAAGATTGGTCTAGTTGCTTATCAACTTTCTTTGCCACCCAGTCTTGCACGTATACATGACGTTTTCCATGTTTCAGTTCTTCGACCTTATCATCTAGATGTTACTCATGTCCTTGATTGGAATTCTTTATAGGTAGAGGAAGGGCAACTGGCTTTGGAGCCCGTGGCTATAATGGAGCATAGAACGCTCGCTCTTTGAGGGGTGTGATATTGATCAAGTCAAAGTTCAATGGGATCCCAGGGATGATACTTCATCCACCTGGGAGGATGCAGTTAGGATGAGAGAGTTATATCCCTACTTGTTTGCAGGATTCTAGGAGTAAGCCTGGTCTTTGGGGGGGAGAATGTAATACCCCTCCGTTTTTCTTCTTGTTTGTTTGCTTTATGCTATGTTTGGGATGCAGCTACTATTATACTGGACACACCTTGTTGTTTGTGTTTTGATCGCTACTATTGAGCGACAATGATTATTGTGTGATGTGGTTATCTAATTATTGTTTCACATGCATTATGGATTAATGATGTTAGTAGAGTTAGCTTGAGATATTTTATTATGTGATTATTGATTATGATGTAATGTCAGTCTTTGATGAGTGGATTAGTGAAGAGGACAGTTTCGCATCACTCGCTTGTGAGTGCCCTGCGAATCCGTGATTTCTTCTTCATGACGTGTATTATATGTTGGATATACTATATTATGTTATTTACTTGGTTTCAGGTTGCAGGTACATGACATCGACTCCACCTGGTCTCACAAGTTTGAGCATGTCGATCCAATGGTTAAGTTGAAAGGGAGATAGTAGCTAGGTAACATGTGTCAGGTCTATGCCCTAGCCTTAGTGTATTGTTAGTTCTGATTAGTGAGTCATGTTTACTTGATTTAATGTTATATGATTTTATTAGATGCATTATTATTAGATTAATGTTTAGAAAAATTGCATTGGAAAGAGTAGTGATTATTTTAATATTAAATTAAAATTATGCTCTGATACCATGTGTAATGCCCCACCACGCAACCCTAGAGGAATTTTCAATTCACTATAAAAGCATACTAATTATTTTTCTTTTTCCAATTGTAAAAGTTGCAAGCATGATTTTAATATTAAGCATATGAATAAATTACGTGAATATAGTTAATTTGATGGAATATTGCTTTATATATATATTTAAGAGTATATATATATGTATTTGATGATCAGTTTTGACACATTAACACATGCACGTATTTAGACAATTAATTAAATTGAAATTCTCGTCGAGCATGATAGGTTTACATTGTGAAAGTATTTATTTTAATGATGAAGTTATTATGTTTTAGTGAAGATTTAGAAAGATAATATTTTATTTTCTGCGAGAAGCATTAAGTAGAAATATGGATTTAAGATATCCAAACATAGTGTTTTTCTTTATCAATGCAATATTATATTATTTTTCCCTTTTAAGTGAATGCTTTGGGAACGGGTAATCATGTTATGCATTGAGAAGTCTTCCATTGAATGTGGGTCATTCCCATGTTAGTTTATATTTGTTTTCCTTGGGTAGTTCTTTGTGAGTTTGTTTTCCTCCAATTGTTGGAGTGGGATTCTTTATTGTCGTCACCTAGATTAGGAGAGAGCGTGTTGTTCAGTTCTATAGCACTTGTGTCACCCTTGGAGTCTAGATTTGAGTAGCAAGTTATCCATTAGAGGAGTGGATTTTGTTAGGGGCTGGAGCCCAAAGAGGTAAACCGGGTAATCTTCGAAAGTGTTTTTAATAAGTGATAATTAAAGTAAAGTACTTAGATTACTAGGATGCATTCACATTAACCAAGTTAAATTAACCTCACTCGTAGACACAAGGGATTGTTTAGACTTGGGGTGAGTGAGAAGGCCTGGAATGGCAAGGTCAACTATCTTGTCCATACGAAAGGTAGTTGATTCCGCATGAGTGAGTATGAGGGCTAGGATTCAGTTGAGGTCACCAGGATTATCGGAGCCTATGAAGATTGCCTAGAGGAGATCTCATGACACACCTTGTGATGAAAATCTATCTAGGATAACCTTGAGTATATGTTGAGTGTATGGATTTTTTAGCACACTTGATTTTATTATGTCTGGAAGCAATGTAACCATGTTAGTGATAGATTTATATTGTGCATATGTTTGGTTGAGTCAGTATGTGTCAATATGAGTTTTCCTTTGGTTAGAGGTAGTAGATTTCTTGTCCATGTTGCATTTTTACTATCTCCTAGCATGGGGGGTGGGCCTTCGGGTACCACTAGGTTGGGTGGAACATGCACCAAAACTGTTGGGTCCCCCTTGTCCTTCAGTTCATGGAAGCGAGACATCTAGTTGGACAGCTTGTGGATCTTGTTAATCTTTTCTGGCACAGTTGTGATTCTACTTGTTATGAGTTGTATTTACCCCTCTTGTTGATATGAGGTGGATCTGTAATAATTATACCTATGTATTTTGACTCATTCTGGGAATGAGAATTGTAATCTTGTAATGGTTTATGTAATGGATTTATGGAATGGTTATTCTATTCTTATCTTGTATTCATTTATTTTGAATGGATGTTATTTCTTGGGTTATTTAATGCAATGTAATCTTGATGATGTATGTTAATGGGGATTTAAGTAATCTCGGTTGCATAGCCTTAGGGGAGGTTGTCAATTTTTAGGTAAACATGTATGTTTAACTCACTTTAAAAGAATAAAATTAGTACGCTTTTATAGTGAATTGAAACTTCCTCTAGGGTTGCATGGCAGGGCATTACACAACTTAGGAATTTTTTTATTTTTTTTATTATGAGAATTTCGACAGAACCTTGGCATTTTAATCAAAGATTTATCATTTATATATATATATTTTGTATATTATATGCAACTTCATATAATGTATATATAAATTTACCAGAATTTCATAACTGGTAAAATTGAGAAAAGTCTTAAAAATAACCAGTAACAACGAAATTAATTAAATTTTCCAAAATTTCTTTCCAAAATTTAAAAGATGTAATTTTAATTTCCCTCAATCTATTCTTTCAGATTTTTTTTCAATAAATTAAACAAAATAACTTTGAATAGATCTATTTTTTTTTTGTTTGATTTTTAGTGTAGATTTCTACGGGGTTTGAATTTGAAATACAAATCTGATTGTTTTCAAAAGTAGAATTTTCATAATAAGTCCTAACTGTTTGCAACACATCATAAATTGAATTTCAACAATGGATCTACAGATTTTTTTTACTGAATAAAGTCCTATAGTAAATTTAACAAATTTTACCCAAATTTGGATTAATTTAAATTTAGATTCGATTAACAATTCCTATTGCACAATTAATTCAATACAGATTCTTAAACCATTAAATTGAATTGAACAAACAAGAACAAAACCTAGAATTTGAAGCTACAGAAGAAGATGAATTTTTTTTTGATGCAAGCCTCCTCCAAGAATTTCCTAAATTTCCTCAAACATGCAACGAATCCAATCCAAAAGCAAAAAAAAAAAATTGATTAAAACCCTTCTTGTGCAAATTCTCCAAAAATCTTTCAATGCTCTGAAAGATGAATTCTTTTCCAAAATTTCTCTCTCCCCGAAATTGAAAACATGCATTCCACATAAATCAAAAATATCTAATACAACCCTAATTCCCATTGCATGCATGCATAGTTGAGAATTAGATATTTATTTCATTTTCTATTTTTGAAAACCCAAATTGAATTTAAAATACAATTTCAATTTCTCATGATTTAATTTAATTTAATTTCACCCAAAAACTTAACTAATTAATTTTAATTATTTAATAACTAAATTTAACCCTTTTGAGATTAAAATTTAATTAATTAAATAAATTAAAATTTAATTAATTAAATAAATTAAAATTTAATTGAATTAAATTTTATTATAAACTTTTAAAGAAACATCAAAGCATAATTTTAATTTAATATTAAAATAATCACTACTCTTTCCAATGCAATTTTTCTAAACATTAATCTAATAATAATGCATCTAATAAAATCATGTAACATTAAATCAAGTAAACATGACTCACTAATCAGAACTAACGACACACTAAGGCTAGGGCGTAGACCTAACACATGTTACCTAGCTACTATCTCCCTTTCAACTTAACCGTTGGAACGACACGCTCAAACATATGAGACCAGGTGGAGTCGATGTCATGCACCTGCAACCTAAAACCAAGTAAACAACATAATATAGTATATCTAGCATATAATACGAACCGTGAAGAAGAAATCACGGATTCGCAGGGCGCTCGCAAGCGAGTGATGCAAAACTATCCTCTTCACCAATCCACTCATCAAAGACTGAAATTACATCATAATCAATAATCACATAATACAATATCTCAAGCTAACTCTACTAACATCATTAATCCATAATGCATGTGAAACAATAATCAGATAACCACATCACACAATAATCATTGTCACTCAATAGTAGCGATCAAAACACAAACAACAAGGTGTGTCCAGTATAATAGTAGTTGCATCCCAAACATAGCATCAAGAAAACAAACAAGAAGCAAAATGGAGGGGTATTACATCGAACAACATATACATATACATATAAACTCATAATCAAATACATTGTGAAAGAGAATTGTGGTGATGCAGGGCGCTCACGGATGAGCGATGCAACACCGTCTCCTTCACCCAAATCATATATAGTAATGAAAACGTAAACAAAATCATAAGCATAAGTATCCAACACATGTGTCCAAATATCATAAGTAAAGAAACAACATTGTCCACCAAACCAAACAACATGGCAAAATAGATGCAGTCTAACAAAGTATCAATTATGATCAAAACATAACCAGAAACCAAACAGAATCAAACACACACACAAAGTAGTATCATAAAGTATCAGTAACATGAGAGGCACTACAAACTACACAGTCCAAGATTCTAATTGCAAATTTTTTATTAATTTATTTTAATAAATTAGAAGAGAACTTTATTCATAAAGGAAAAATAAAATAATAAATTTTACTTTTATTTTTATTTTCAAGGATTTAAACTTAAGAAGTTATTGTTTTAAAATGATATAAGGAAATTTAAGTGTTAAGAGAGAATATTATTTTTTTCATGTTCTATTCTTTTTCTTCTAAGTTATCCCCTTTCCCATTTTTTTTCTATTGAGGAATGTTTTTCATTGTGCTCTCAATTAATTTTGGAATAAGAAGAATGTAGATGAAATTTATGTCATTGATCCTTGAGTATTGTATATTTTTCTTATGATAAAGTACAACAGTTACGAGGTTTCTTTATAATTTTATGGATTTTATTTCTCTTTATATGTTAAAATGTGAACAATCATGTAAATATCTTGTGCTTAATCCTCTACTTAGATATTCTTTCTCTTATATTTGAGTAATATATAGTAGATAAATTTAAGATTAATTTATTTTGGGTAATTTCTCGTGATCATAGTTTCTTGTATGATATTTTGTGTTCTCACCCTCTATTAAATTTTTTGTTTCTTTTTTCTTTTTTTATTAGTTTTAAGTTGTGTGACTTTCTTAATTTTTTGTTAAACCATATCCAAGAAAAATCTAAACTTATCATATGAGGGAACTATCCCTCTCAAATTTAGAAGAATATTGTTAGTCTGATAACAATCTATCCAAGTATTGTGAACATGATCATTACCCATTATATAATTCATCCTATATTATAGAAAAATATTTTTTGTGACAAAAATTCTTACTAAAAGTGGTGTATCTTTTAAATGGCCATACAATATTTTTGCAATAAATAATATTTGGAACTAATGGAATAATTCTTCTTAGATATATTGACTCCAATATATTGAGTCCAAAAGAAGAGAAAGAGGGAGAATTAGTGGAAGGAGGAGGAGGAGGAGGAGGATAACAAGGATACAAGTACATGTACTTTAGTTTCAAGGAAGGAAGATCCAATCTTTCATTTTCATGGATGCATTAAAAAGGAATAGGTTATAATATTTATAAACCTTATTAAGAAGTATAACTTCATCAACATGGAATCAACCTAGAAATAAAGCACATCAAGGATAGTCAAATAATGGGTAAGGATATTCAATTTTTTTGTAGATTTAAATATCTCCATGGATAAATAATTTTTGCATTCAAAATTTATGTTGTGGGTATGAATGCATTAGATATTGTTCTTTTTTAGCCTTGGTTATATTGCTTGGTAGTCATATAAATTAATTTGCGAAAGAATTTTATGAAGCTTTGGTATAAAAGGGAAAAAACTATATTACAAGATATTGCACATAATGAAGACCTAAGGCAATTTAGGGTTGATAAATTTAAAAAATATACTAAAGAGTGCATTGAATAATCAAAGGAAATGCAAGAAGAGATAGATATCAACAAAAAAGAGTAAAATCTTGTTGACTTCCAGGGTTAATAAATCCAAAAACAACTAAGCTGGAGAACTAAGTAATCCTGGTGTGGGGGCAGTTCCAGGATAGTTAAAGACCTTAGCCTCTTCATATATGAGAGACTTACTCCGGTCATGGGCACTATGGTTTGATGGAGTAGGCAGTGGATTATAGGCTGAGACTTGGCTTATAGGTCTTGATTGGTTCTTTTCTATGCACCCGTACGATAGTAATACTAAAGCGCGGTGCACTATCATGCACCTCCAGGGGTCTGCATCTACATGGTGGAGGCTGGAGGAGAAGAAGCTCCACATTGATATTAATATAGTTTTTTGGAAGATATTTCTTGAGTGGTTTAGAGCCTGCTTCCTTTTTGACCATTGGCGTCATCATAGAGGTGATGAGTTTCATGCCTTAGATAGCTAGCCATGACCATAGACCAATATGAGAGATGTTTCTACAAACTTAAATAGTTCATAGGAATAGGTGATGATGAGGGAATGCTCGTTCAAAACTTTTTCATGGATTGAATGCCCATATTAGTGGTGGTGTGAGGATCTTTGAACCCAAATCTATGGAGACAATTGTGGAGAAGGCATGACTTGTGGAGGATAATTTGACCTTGGCACTAGGAGGCCATACAGGTGTAATTATTGGTAGTGGTTCAGGAGTTGGGACTAGTGCACGAGGGGGATAGAAATAGGGATTTTTTCCTCCTAAGACATAGTAGGGACCTACACAAAGCGGACAACAGTAGGCATCTCAAGGGAAACACAAAGGTCTCCAACAAAGATAGGGTGACATGAACTGGAGGTGCATGAAGCATTTCAATTTTGATCAACCCGCTTTCAATCCACTTTCAGAGGTAGTGCACATCATTATAGTGCACCAAATAGAGGTAGGGGTTATGGTAGAGGTAGTGGTTGTTTCACATGTGGCCAGCAGGGCCATATTGCTATAATGTGTCCTAACAAGGGCACATGTAGATTCACACAGAGACCAACGACATCTAAGCCAACAGTGGGGGATGCAAGCAAAGGCCATCATGTATTTGTAATGGTTGATAACCATCAAGCAGAGCATCAGGGTACCATCATCGAGACTTATGGTATGTTATTGGGTAACCAAGTTACCATTCCATTTGATTCTGGAGCACTAGAATCCTTCATTTCTTCTTTCATAGTGTCACATTGTAGACTGAGGGCCATAAGGCAAGCTGATGGGTGGCAGGTTGAGTTAGCTTCTAGTGTGAAAGTCACATCACATTCTTTATTACCAGAGTGTAGATTATAGGTTGGACCTCTCCTTACTACATTGGATCTCTGAGTTATACCATTGGGTTCATATGACATTGTCATTGGTATGGATTGGTTAGAGGCTCACCAAGCAGTTATAGATTGTCAACGTAAGTCGATTTGGTGTGTTAATACATCTCGTAATGAGGTGGTTATAGAGGGGGTTCAGAGGTTGATATCCTTGAGGATTATCTCAGCTATGCAGTTGAGAAGATGTCTATGAGAGGGATGTCAGTTGTTCATTGTCATAGTGGAGGATTTGGGATTAGGAGATGGAGAGGAGAAAGTCTCTCTCGATAGTCACCCCATTCTTTAGGAGTACTCAAATGTCTTTCCAAATGATATTCCAAGGATGCCACTGTAGAGAGATATAGACTTCAAGATAGACCTAGTAACTTGATTGGAGCCCATTTCACAAGCACCTTATCATATGACCACTCAGGAGCTGAAAGAGCTTCACTTACAGCTTGAGGAATTCTTAAAAAAGGGTTTCATTCACCCTAGTGTTTATCCATGGGGAGCACCTGTTATCTTCCTGAAGAAGAAGGACGGATTACTTCGGTTATGCATTGATTATCGACAGCTGAACAAAGTGACTATTAAGAATCGATATCCACTTCCTAGGATTGATGACTTGTTTGACCACGTCAAGGGTGCTACAATATTTTTTAAGATTGACCTTAAGTTAGGTTATCATCAACTTCATATTTTTGACTCAGATATCCATAAGATGGCATTTCGGATGAGATATGGTCACTACAAGTTCACAATAGTACCATTCAAGTTGACGAATGCGCCTTTTGTGTTCATGAGTTTGATGAATGGAGTATTCCACACTTAGATAGATTTTTCCTTGTGTTCCTAGATGATATTTTGATATACTCTAGGACAATGGAGGAACATGAGGAGCATTTTTGATAGGTATTATAGTGTTTACAAGATAATCAGCTTTATGCTAACTTGTCAAAATGTGAATTCTTCAAGACTGAGATCAAGTATCTTGGTCATGTGATCTTAGGAGAAGGTATATCGGTGGATCCTTCAAAGATCCAAATGATCATAGATTGGATTGTGCCCATGAATGTGGTAGATATCCGTAGCTTTATGGGGCTTTCACGATATTATAGGAGGTTTGTTCAGGGATTTTTGAGGATAGGAAATCCTATCACCTCCCTTTAGAGGAAAGGGAAGAGCTTTGTGTGGTCAGAGCAGTGCAAGATGATATTTAAGACTCTTAAGGAGAGGCTAACTAGTGCACCAATACTAGCGATACCTGATCCTACAGGGAAATTTGTAGTCTGTACAGACGCATCCTTAGAGGGGTTAGGAGCAATGTTGATGCAGGAGGGTCATGTTATAGCATATGAGTCACGAAATCTCAAAGATCATGAATTGAATTACCCTAATCATGATCTTGAGTTAGCAGCAGTTGTCCATGCATTGACTAGATGGAGACATTTTCTTCTTGGGCACATATTTGAGCTACATAGTGATCATAAGAGTCTTCAATATATTTTCATGTGGCCAAATCTTAATGCTAGGTAGAGGCATTGGATGGAGTTTCTCTATGAATATGACTTCGAAGTGAAGTATATTCAGGGAAAGGAGAATGTCGTAGATGATGTACTCAGTAGACGTAGGCACGGGATATCTGAGTTGACTCCTGTAGTGGATCTGCAGAGTCATATTCTTACTACTCTTCCAACAGACAGTTGGTATCAGGATGTTAGGGCAGAGATTGAGGCAGGTAGACCTCTAGAGGGTAGGTTCTCAAGATATTCACTTGATACATATGGTTCACTGAGACATACAAAATGTATTTGTGTTCCTTCAGTAGGTGATCTTCGCACTATAGTTTTGACTGAGGCACATCGTACACCCTATTCAGCCCATCCAGGGCTGAAGAAGATGCATGTAGATCTACGTCAATTGTATTTCTAGCTAAGGATGAAGCACAATATTGTAGATTATGTAGAGAGATGTCTTGAGTGTCAGTAGGTGAAGGCTAAATACCAGCATCCAATAGGGCTTCTACAGCTACATCTAGTGTCAGAATGGAAATGGGATATGATCTCATTGGAATTCATTGTTGGTTTACCCAACTCCTCGTGATGACATGATGTGATTATGATGATAGTTGATAGTTTGACAAAGGTAGCACACTTCTCACCTATTCGCTCTTCCTATTATGCATCGTCTGTTGTTAGAGTGTTCATGGAGGACATAGTGAGGTTGCATGGTATTCCACGTCAGATTATTTCTGACAGGGATCCAATGTTCACCTCATCTCTTTGGACTTCATTACAACATGCAATGGGATACATTTGAACTTTAGTTTAGCATATCACCCAGAGACAGATGGACAAACTGAGAGGGTCAATCAAATCCTTGAAGACATGTTGTGTATGTATGTAATGGACCAACAGACATGATGGGAAGACTATCTCTATTTGGTAGAGTTTTCTTACAATAACAGTTTCCAGAGTTCTATTGGCATGCCTCGATTTCAGGCTTTATATGGGCATCCATGTCATACCCCCTTGAGTTGGGATCAACTAGAGGATAGATTATTATTGGGTCCGAAGATGTTGTAGGATATGGAGCAGCAAGTGGTTTGAATTAGAGAGCATTTGGTAGTAGCTTAGGATAGGCCGAAGAAGTATGCAAATGCGCATAGAGTGGATCGATAGTTTTTTGTTGGTGACAAAGTTTTCTTGTAGGTGCATCAATGAAAGATTCCAATTTGTTATGGAAAGGGTTTTAAGTTGGTGTCTCACTTTGTTGGACCTTTTGAAATACTCAAGAAGATTGGTCTGATTTCTTATCGGCTTGCTTTGTCATCCAGTCTTGCACGTATTCATGATGTTTTTAATGTTTTTGTCCTTCGATCATACCATCTAGATATTTCTCACATCCTTTATTGGAATTCCTTATAGGTAGAGGATGGGTAGTTGGCTTTGGAGCCTGTGGTCGTAACAAAGCTCAAAATGTTTGCTCTTCGGGGGTGAGATATTGATCAGGTTAGGGTCCAATCAGATCTTAGGGATGATGCTTCATCCACTTAGGAAGATGCAACTAGGACGAGGGAATTATATCCCTACTTTTTTGCATGGTTCCAAGAGTAAGCCTGACCCTAGGGGGGAGGGTGTAATACCCCTCCGTTTTAGTTTCTTGTTTAGACAATGTACCTTGCTTTGATTTAGTTTCAGTTACTGTGATACTTTGCATACTTTATCATGTGTGTTATTTGATCACTATTTATATAGTGATGAACTATTTGTGTGATGTGGTGTATCTTATCTTATGCTTTATTTTACATGCTTTAATTGGTGTAAAATACTTGTTGCTTTAACATGTTCATTATATATGAGATATTTGAGTATTGTGAATTTTTAGTTTATGATGACTGTATTGGTGAAGGGGACGGGATCACATCACTCGATTTTGAACGCCCTAAGATTGAGTGATTTCCTCTTCATGGTGTGTATTTTATGTTGCTATATATATATATATATATATATATATATATATATATATATATATATATGTGTGTGTGTTATTTGTTATCTCGTTTACAGGTTTGCAGGTACATGACATCGACTCCACTTGGTTTCACATATTTGAGTGTGTCGATCCAACGGTTAAGTTGAATGGGAGATAGTAGCTATGTAACATGTGTTAGGTCTACACCCTAGCCATAGTGTGTTGTCAGTCATGTTTGTTGTGTCATCAGTTGCCTTGTTTTAATATTATTTAATTCTAAAGGATTCATGATTATGGAAATAAATGTTTAAAAATTATTGCATTAAATTAAAAGTAGGCAATGTGATAGAAGCTACTTATTTTAATTAATTAATTAAATTAAATTTATTTAGTAAATTAAATTTAGTCCATTGGGTTAAATTTATTTATTAAGTAATTAAAATTGATTAATTAAATATGTTTATTTAGAAAGTTTAAAAAAAAAGGAATTTAATTTAATTTGGAATTTAAATTTGAATTAGAAGTAATTAAATTTAATTTGGAATTGAATTGGAATTTTGAAATTATTAAACTATATTGAGAAATTAAAATTGGTTGTTAAAAGATATTTGATTATTACCCATCATGTTATAGTTAAATTAATGAAGAGGTTGTTGAAAATTCATTCACGGAGAAAATTTGGGATTTTGGTTAAAGGAGAGGAAAGCTTCTTCATAGGAGTGTGAGGATACTTTTGGAAAGATATTTTTTGGAAAGGAATGGGAAATTGAAAAAAAAACATAGAAGATTGTAGAAGTTTCTTGGCTATAGGAAATTGAAAAGAATTGTTTTATTATATTTGCTATGAATTTGGATACGATTTTGGTGCTAGAAATATTGTGGTTGCTAGGAAGAAGTTGTGAAAGATTTGGAAGAGGCTCAACATCAAAAGATTCAAGACATCAAAAGCTTCTTGATACAGGTTCTTTCCTTATGAATTTAGATTTGTTTAAGATCTAGTATTGAAATTGTATTGTGTAGTGAATTGTATTGCTAGATCTATTATGGAAAGTTAATTGTTTTAGATTAAGGAAGTTTAAAGCTTTTTTTATTGCCGTGAAGAAATTTAGAAAATATTAGTTACAATAAAAAAACCAAAGAATATGAACTGGGATATTTGAGAAATTTATTAGATCTAAACTCGGACACAATTCTAGAGGAAAACAAATTTAGATTTTTAGAAAATTAAACCTCTGTAGTAGAAAGGAAATTGTGAAACCTCTGTGTATTTTGCAATAATTGATTGTAAACCTCTGAAATAAATTAGTAGATTCCTTTCTTGTGTTTAGATTTGAGAAAGCCATTTAAAAATTTATTGTAAGATCCTCTGTAAATTTAGGTATCTTTTGGAAATTTAATAATTTCACCTATAGGTGAATGTTTTGAAAAAGTCCTCCAATTTACCTGTTTTGTTGAAATTCTTTATATATATATATATACATACATTTATATAATATATATAAAAATGTTTTATTTTATTTAAAATTACGAAATCATCATACGGCGAAATGTTTTGGGAAAAGTCAAAATTTAATTGTTATAAAATAATTTTGACTGAGAAAATATTTTTATAATTGTTGGTGGGGGCAGTTATAACTCCCACCACCCACAGTATTTTCTTAGAGGGTGCGACTACCATGAGGCAACACACCCACCACTTGGTGGGATGTGATGTCCCATGGTAGCGCTACCCTCCTTATTGTGTGGGTGGTCGGACTGTACTGAGTACAGTTGCGCCCCCTCTCGTTCTTAAAAGTTGTGGAAGCTTTATCAACCGACGGTTATGGGATTCAATGCAGATTTCAAATGTATGCTGTTTTTTATTTTATTTTAATATTTAATATATATATTATATATGTATAATATAATATTATTTGTTTATTGGGGTTTTTATTAAAAAAAGCAATGATGTTTAATATAGCTATAGTATTTTGTAAAATTATTAGTATATATATATTTTATGCATATATATTAAGATATACATAATTAAATATATAAATATATTTGATATGTATATATTACATGGATAAATACATTAAAAGGTATATTTTATGATTTTAGATTGTTAGTTGCATGCAATGAATAAAATTAAGGAATAATTGTTAGAGGAAATCGACTTTTTTATTTATTGGAAATCAATAATTATTTTATTGAATTAATGAAAGAATTAACTCGTAGGGGTTATGTTGCTTTTAAAATCAATTTAAGGATTTAATTTTATTGAAGAGGCGATTAATTATTTTTTTAAGGCAATTGTTATCTTTGTTACAAGTCAAATATGAAAGAAAGGTGATGATCTTTCTGATAATGAACACTTGTATTTGATATTGTAAAGTGACAACTCTACAATGATTAGTTGTACTATCATGATAGATATCATGTGACTTGATATTTGTGGGTATGTCCTGATAGTATCTCGTGGATATTTTGATAGATATCATGAGACTTGATGTCATTGAAGATCATTATGATCCTTTTGAGATATTCATGATGGATATGTATATATCCGTGGATATGCCATGATTTATCATGGTAGACATCATGTGACTTGATGCCAGTGCACATGCCACAATGAAGATGTGTTATGAAGAATGTCATGTGACTTGAAATTTTTAGAAGCATACCATATCTTTTGATATCACGAGTAAGGTGATATCACTATACTTGATTGGATTTATCTTCCCTAGCTAAGAGGGATTGTTGAAACAAGGTAGCTTCGGTCAGATATAAATGATGATTGAATTTATTCATCATCATCATTTATATTAAAATTGCTACATCCAAGCATAGTTTCGATCTGTATTTTTTAGGATATAAATTATATATATATATAAGTCAGATTGAAATCTAGATTGATGATATTTAAATGTAATACACCCTTGCTAAATCGATTAAGTTCAGTTGTCTTAAGAGATACTAAGGGACACTAGCTAAGACACATACCATGAGCAGATGTGTCTCCACTTTGTGGATACATGTCCGCTCATGAGATGTGTCTCTCATGAGACACATCTCCTTAAAGTCACGTCTCTCTAACATGGGACGTGACTCCCCCTCTCTATATTTATGGAAGTTCCAATCATCAAATAAGATAATCAAAATCAATAAAAAATCAACTCTCGAAGATTGAAAATCTACAATAGAATTTCAGACTTAGTACTTCATAGATTCATTTAGAATTAGATTGACAACAACCTCATTATTTATAGTTCATTTTAAATATATAATCTGATAGATTTGATCAAATTTAACATTTAAGATCTCTAAAAATATTAATTTGATTTGATAATAACATTGTATTTGGCTACAATTGGAGTGAGAATGGCATTGAGTAGGAAAAATGGGACTTTCTACATTTGAATAGCATCGTCGAGTCTAGCAGGGACACGGTGGGTCTGCCATTTCTTGAAGTTAGCATGGGCCTAGAGTGGGTTGTTAGGGGGTGACTGGTTTGGTCGTTTCTCCCACTGGTTACCCTTAGTTTGTTGTGCCTCTGTACATGGATCCTCTATGCATCGATGGTGATTTGGATCCTATGTTCTGTGAAGTGTGGGCTTGTGGGGAACCTCCCTCTCCTAGTGTGCGGGTTGTCCCTCCTATTGCTTCTTGTCCAACGATAGAAGCTTTTGTGAGCTTTTCTCCTGGAGTGATTTTACCACCTCTTCCTATTGTTGGGGGTTCTTTTGGCTAGGTAAAGTCCTTATCTGAGGCTGCTAAGGTGAGTGCTTGACCTCATGCTCAGCCTTGTCAGCCTCTGCCTTGTGCTAGAGATTCCCCTATTGTGGTTTTTGGTTCTAAGGTAGTTGAAAATGAGGATTATTATTTAAAGCTAGGTGTGGTCTATAGGTTAAATGGCCTATGGCCTTCCCCCTCGATCTCCATAATTGGATGTCTATCTCCTAGAAGTCATTGGTCTCTAGGGAGATCAAACTCTACCCTAGCGCTAGGGGTTTTTTAATTGCTACCTTTGCCTAATCCATGGAGTGAAACTATGTGTTGGATAAGGGGTGGATGTGGGGTATTCATTGCCTATCCATTAGGCCTTGGTCTCATTCTTTCAATCCCCTTACAGATCCGTTGAACACTAGACCAGTATGGGTTTGTCTATCGAACCTCCCTCTCCAATTTTGGGAGGAATCTTGTTATGAAGCTATCGGTAATACCATTGGATGCTTCTTAATGATTGATTCTATGACTAGGGAGCTTTGGCATACTATGGTGGTTCAGTTGTTGGTTGATTTGGACATCTCCAAACCTCTCCATGGTGATGTAGTCTTACTGGTGGAGGATAGACCTTGGAAGTAGCTATTGGACTACGAGGGCCTCCCCTTTTGATGTAGGAAATTCTTCTCGGTGGGTCACTTGGCCTCTACTTGCCCTCTTTTTCATCATAAGCGCATTGGGACTTGGTGGAATGATTCTCTCTCGGACCATCTTATGGTGGGTTCTCCTCCTTCAAGAGTTTCTTCTCAAGAACTTTTCCCTGCTCCTCTTCTAGTGGTCCCTTCCATGGATCCACTGTTGATTTTTGCTGACATTGTATTGTTTGTGCCTGTTGGTGTCTTTATGCCATCAAAACCTTTTGTTGTCGATGGTCCATCAAAACCTTCCCATCCTTCATTATCCAACTTTGTTGGAACTTTTTTAGCTCCTATCTTCACTTCTTTGTTACTGGCTCCCTCACTGTGTGGTGGATCCTCTCTCGAGATGGTTGTTATGGATCCACTCCCCTCGTCTCGCTCGTTGGTTCTTGTTTCCAAGCCTTCCTAGTCAGTTGTGTTGTGAAAGAAGAAGGGTCTCCCCAAATCTGTTTCCTCTTCAAGGGCTTGGGTTCGAGGAGTCATCTTAGACCCCTTTGTTTCAGAGGTTGTTTGTTTTTTTTTTTTCTACAATTGTTGGTTAGTTGTTTCTATTTGTGCTTCTAGTTCAATTTTTTTTTTAACTATGCTTTCCTTTGGTCTTTTGGGATTTCTGTGTAAAGGGTACAACACCCTGTAAATGTTTCTTATGAAAAACATTGCCTCTGGCTACTCTATTTCATGGTTTTCAAGGAGATTGATAGCCTTATTAACTTCTAAATAAATATGTTTGACTAAAATATCTTCCATTATATAAAGAAGAGGACTAATCAAATCTAGATCCACTTTCTCAAGTTATAATTTACCACTCTTCTATCTCTTATTGTGATAATATAAATAATTGAATCTTCTTTTATGTTAGTGCTTTCAATATTTCCCCTCTTGTAATGTTTCAATCCTTTGTACAATGCCTATAAATCTACTTTGTTATTGGTTCCCAAAGGAAGTCTCTTAGATTTTCTACCCAAATAAGGATTCATGCCTTATGAATAATGATGCTACTTGCACCTAAGGCCCCGAGATTATCTTCTAAGGCCCCATGAAATTTCATCTTCAATCTTCAACTTGGAGGGGCCAACCACTTTGTTTTCTATCTTTTTTAAGAAGAGCACTCATTGTAAGGCTTTAAAAAGTTACTAGAGGGGATTTTTCTTACTTACCATTGAAGATTCTCCTATTTCTCTCTTTCCATATCTGAAATATAACTATCCAAGGACTTACAAGCTAGAACCTTGCATAGGTTGATTTATTGTGAATACATGGACAATTTTGAATTAATTCAACAATATCACTTTATAGAGCGCAAGTCAAACTCATTTGCTTGATTAACCAATTCTAGAATTCACTCATAAAAGGGTAGCTTAGTAGAAAATATTCAATTGACTCTTCTAAAAACAATCACATCAAGGATCATGATGGGCTAGATAAAAAAATGGTTCACAATATATTTTGTATGATGATCATCTTATGTAATGTAGTCCAAGCAAAGGCACCAACCTTCAATAATACATTGACACCCCAACATAGATTCAAATGCCAAGAAATATTGATTGGAAATATATTTTATATTTAGTATCCAAGATTGATGGAGTAGGAACTTGACTTATCTCCACTCCAACTTATTGTTTCCTCTTGAGATAACAAAATTATTCTATTATTGATATTTTTCATTATCTCAATTCTAGTTGTCAGAGAGTCAAACACCTTGCTAAAATATTTCCAATCCTAGTCTTCTCCATTATCCTTAGGTTTCCCAATGAAATAATCTTCCACCTTGTTTCTCCATATGTCCTCCATAATATCTATACACTCTATTTAGGTATTTCTAAGAGGATATTGAAGCCATTCCATGAAACAAGCTAAAAATCAACTAACTTCTTATTGTTGATAACCCAAGACAAATGGTCATTTATAATGGATACGTATAGCATCATGAATATCTAAATGTAAGAGATATTTGGAGAATTTTCTATGAAAAATTCTACTCAAGTCCCATTATCAAGATAATTATTTTAAAAAATCTAGCTTCATTAGGATGTAGGATTGTCGAACATCTTTCATACCAATTTTTCACCAAGCACATTATTGTTCTTTGAGCTGAATTGGATTATAACACCACCCTTCATTATTTCGTCACATATCCTAATTAATAAGTATTATTCTTTTAACCTCATTGTAGCCCTCCCATAAAAATATATTCATGATTTCATTCAAATCTTGTATCATTCTTAGTAATTTGGATACATGATATCATATGAATGGGGATTACAAAAATAACAACCTTTATCATTAGTTGTTCATCAATAACCGCTGACCTTTTCATGCCTCTAATTTAGTTTTTGACACCCCTATAATATTATCCTATGGTTCAATCCTTACAACCCCTTTGAATATTGGAACATAGATATTTACTCAAGATGTTCAACAATCCTTCTGTCCTTGGGAGTTTCCATTCTTGAGTTGTATCAGAAAACAACATCTACAACAATGCTTCAAGGTAAATTGTCTTCCATTCTTCAATTGCATCAAATCTATGAAAGGTGAGGAAATATTGCACATAGAGACTTAGTGCATAATTTTCCCTGTGAACCTCCTCTCAATATTTCTATCTAATGCAATGGATTTACTACAAAATTATAATTCCCTTTATTTTGTGGCGAGTAAGGTAGTTAACACAATTTATTTGCAAGATGGTGCTATGTTGCAAAGTGTCCAGGCTTATGAGTTTACTCAGGGAGAAGGGTATGTGGGTGGTTTATTCCCAAGAAATTATCTTCTTTACAGGAAAATGTATGGGGAAGTATATGAGGCAATGAAAATTTTATCCCTACTCAAAGGATCATCAAGCTACTTGTGCATAGCCTTGAACAGGCACCACTTCAAGTTTACTAGAGAAGAAATAGATAATTTCAAGAAGAAATTCCATGCTCTTTCTTTCATTCTCTCGCATGATTATCCTCATGAGATGCAAGTGGGCATTCCTCTAGGTCGTCAAGAAAACATAACCAATGTTTAGGTTCCTAACATCAACATAAAAATTCACTCCCAAGCACAAGTAATAAGTCAAGTGCAATTATTAGCTTATGAGGGCCAAGGTGAAAATTCGGTGAATATAGTTCATAGGGGCTAGTTTGAAATGTTTGCAATGTTTATGTTTTTTTAATTTTTTGCGTATATATTTGCTAGACAAGGGTGGTAGGGTTTTCAAATACTATTTTTTTGGGTTTCAAATGCATAGAATTGGGAAACAGTAATTTTTATGGGGATCAAAGATTTTTTTTGTATGATCTTGGGCAAATGGATTAATCTGGTCTCTTATGTATCTTCTGCCTTATAGCTGAAATACTTTATGTAATTACATATTAAATAATCTATTAATATAATTACAAGCTTCTTGCCTTTTGTCTAAAAAAAAACTCTTTCTTGCAATTCCCTCTTCAACTTAAAAAAAGGTCTTATCTTTGTTAATGATTTATCTAGATGAAGATATACGAAAATCCAAAGTGGATTTGATTTCATTTACCTCCTCGGTTAAACAATAGTGTCATCTAGAAACTATTGATGAATGATGGGATCCATATTCCTTACAATCTATTCACCCATGAAATCCATCACCTTGACTACTCTTCCAATAACTTCTTCAATTAACACAAAAATTAAGGGGGATAATTATCTTTATCTAATTCCTCTCACCACTTCAAATAATACACAAGGTTTTCTATTGACTAAGGTTGAGAACCTAGGGGTGGATATGTAACTAAATATCCATTCAAACCATTTAGACCCAAAACCGAACTTATTTAGTATTCTCATTTGAAATAGCCAGCTAGGGAAAGTGCACAAAGATGGTGGACTAAAAAGGGGTCTTAAGTGTTGCACAGGTGGTTGCCATTGCCCCAAAAGATTGACCTGTTAATGCTTGATACAACTGTTGGATTTATACAAGATCAATATCCACATGAGGAAATTAAACCATGTCACAAAGACCAAGTGTCACACTATCCCACGCCTACCATAGGAAGAGGAGACCAAGGGTGACACCTTGCAACAATCCCCCCAACGCAAGTGAGGGGTTCAAACATGTGACCTCGGCTCTGATACCAATTGTTGCATAGGCAATTGTTGTTGCACAAAAAAGATTGACCCTGTTAATGCCCGACACAAACACTAGATTTATACAAGAACAAGATCCATAGGAGGTGGTTAAACCCTATCATGAAGCCCAAGTGTTTCGCTAGCCCACACCTACCACAAGAAGAGGAGACCAAGGGTGACACCTTGCAACATTAAGTGGCCACTTTTTTTTCTAAAATCAAGAAAGACTGACCTTGGATGAGAAATATAGTTACACTCAAAATTTGAAGATACAATGAAAACAAAAGTCGTACCACTCTGAATCTACTTTCTAAACTACTATTTTTTTAAATGGTAGAGATTAAGGGGTTTGAAAATGGGGGCCATACAAATTGGTCCTATTTTTTTGCAAAAATAAAATAACATAGCATCTAGTGTAACCCCCACTAAAATTTTAACTTGTTTTTAGTATTTCAAAAATCACTTGAGTCATAAATTATCTAACACCATGTTTTAATGAATATATTATTTTTTACTAATTTTCAAAGTGGACACATCTTGAAAAAATATTGAGCATGCTCACCCCTAAAAATTTTGAAAAATGATTGAAAATCACTTTTTTTAATCTGTATAAAGGAGTCTAGTTTCTAAAAATGTAATTTATTTGAAGTTTTGATGAATGGTTAAAAAGTAAATTCAAAAATACCACACATTGATTTTTGAAAAAAAATGAATATAGTAACAAAATAAATTAAAGATGAAAACCTTAACATACTCAAAACGTGAAACAATTACATGGTTAGAAAGCTAAGAGAGAGCTTAACATTATCATGGTATTTTTTGACTTGACATTGGAACATGTGCACAGATAATGGAGGAGCATGCTCGAGATTATGTCTTTTTTTTACTATTTGAAAAAGAATGTCTTTGGAGGTTGAAAAGTCACTCCAAACCTTTGGGTTGGAAGCCCAAGGCAAATCAAAGTCAAAGTCGTGGAAATTTCCAATGCAAACAATAAAATGCTTGCATTATTGTTTTCTTTAGAAATTTTTCTTTCTCTTTCTCTCTCTTTCTCTTTCATTGAAACTATATACATGAAATAAAAATTTCATGTATATAGTTTTAGGATAGAATGGTTTTGGATATCTAGGAGTTATAATGCAAGTTTTAGGTTTCACAAGATCTTATATTTTTCAAACAATCAAATTTCAATAATCAATAGGTCAAACTTTAGTAATCAAAAGGCTACCATCATCTTTCTCTCTCTCTCTCTATCTCTATATATTCAATTTTACTCTAGACCTCTCTCTCCCTATATCCATCCCTTTCTCTACCTCTCTCTCCCCTAAGCTCAAGATCCACCTCTTTTTTCTCTCTTTCTTTCTCTCTTTTCCTCTCTTGTTCTATCTCACCTCTCTCTCACCACCTATCACTCCTTCCCTCCCTCCTTCCCTCTCTACTTCTCTCTATCTCCCATCTCCCTCTCTCTACCTACCACTCCCCCCCCCCTCTCTACCTACCACTCCCCCCCTCTCTCTCTACCTACCACTCCCTCCTCTCTCTCTCTCATACCTCTCTGCTTCTCTTTTTGTCTCCTGCTCTCACCTCTCTCTCCTCCTTCCCCTCTCTCTCTCTGCCTGCCACTCCCCTCTCTCTCTGCCTGCCACTCCTCCTCTCTCTCTCACACTCCTGCTCCTTACCTCTCTCTCTTTGTCTCACCACTCTCTACCTCTCTCTCCCTCCTTCCCCCCTCTCTCTCTACCTACCACTCCCCCCCTCTCTCTCTCTACCTACCACTCCCTCCCCTCTCTCTCACTCTCTCCTTACCTCTCTACTTCTCTTTGTCTCATCACTCTCTACCTCTCTCTCCCTCCTCCCCCCCCTCTCTCTATCTCTCTCTCTTTCCTACTCCATTTTATTCCACCTCTCTCTTCCCCTACCTCCTTCCATCTCTACTTCCCTATATCACCTATCTCACTCTATAAAAAATAGAGAGGGAAGGAGATGTATAGAGAAACTAAGGACGAATGGATAAGTAGGGAGGGAGAGAGAGGGGAGATAGAAGTATATATGGGAGGAAAAAGTGAGAGAGAGGTGGTATAGATATAAATAGAGAGGGAAGGAAAGAGAGAGAGGGAGATGGAGGGAGTGATGGATAGGTAGAGAGGGGTAGGTGATATGGAGATAAGTGGAGAGGGAAGGAAGAAGGGGGAGATATTGGGAGAGAGGGAAGAAGGGAGATAGGTTAAAATAAGTAGAGTGAGAAGGAGATAGTGAGAGAGAGAGGAGGGAAAAGGGAGGGAGGTAGAGGTAGAAAGGGTTAGGTGAGATAGAGGTAGGTAGGGAGAGAAGTGGGATAGAGATAATTAGAGAAGGAGAGAGACAAAGGGAGAGAGAGAGAGGGGGGGGAAGGAGGGGAGATATGGAGAGGGATAGGTGAGATGGAGAGAAGTAGAGGGGGAAGGAGAGAGAATAAGATAGAGAGGTAGAGATAGATAAGTGAGATAGAGAGTAGAGAGGGAAGGAGAGTGATATAGAGAGAGGTGGGATGGAGGGAGAGGTAGAGAGGGATAGGTGATATGAAGAGTGGAGAGGGAAGGAGAGATAAAGAGGGAGAGAGAGAAGGGGGAGGGAGGGAGAGGTGGAGAGGGAAGGTGGTAGGGAGAGAGGGAGAGGAGGTGATATAAAGAGAAGTAGAGAGGGAAGGATTAATGTAGAGAGATTAAGAGAGATAAGGAGAGAGAGTGGGATAGGTGATATAGAGATAATTGGAGAGGGAAGGTGGGGGAGAGAGAGAGAGAGAGAGGTGATATAGATATAAGTAGATAGGTAAGGAGGAAGGTGGAGATATTGAGAGAGAGAGGGAGAGAGAGAGGGCAAGAGGGAGGGAGAGAGAGGTAGGGAGAGAGAGAGAGAGAGAGGTATAGAGGGAAAGGTGAGATAGAGAGAAGTAGATACGGAACAGAGAGAGAGAGATATGTTGGAATGTTGGTGCATGTCTAAGTCATTGTGGATTCATGACATGGCTTAACTGCCTCCTATGGATCTTGTATAAATTTTGTGTTTGTATTGAGCATTATCAAGTCAATCTTTTGGTATGATGACAAAGGTATTTTAACAAATGGTATTAGAGAAAGGTCATGGGTTTGAATCTCATAGTCACACTGGGGAGACTATTAGGAGGTTGGTTCCTGTCCAGTCCACCATGGATTCATGACATGGCTTAATCACCTTTCGTGGATCTTATTTAAATATGGCATGTGTATTTAGTGTTATCATCAATCTTTTGGTGCAAAAAAAGTCATTGCAACAAGAGAAAGGTGGAGAGATAAAAAGAGAGTAAGATAGAGAGGGAAGGAGGGAGGGAGAGAGAGAGGGAGAGAGATAGAGAGATAGAGGGAAGGGGGGGAGGGGGATTGAGGGAGGGCTAGAGAGAGGTGAGATAGATATAAGTTGAGAAGGAATAAGAAAGAGAGGGAGAGGAAGAGAGAGATAATAGAGGGAGGGAGAGGTAGGGAGGGATAAAGAGAGGTGAGATAAGAAAAAGTAGAGATGGAAGGAGAGAGAGAAGGGGGGGAGAGGGAGTGAGAAGTAGGGAGGGAGAATTAGGGAGGGAGAGAAGGGTGAGATAAATAAAAGTGGAGAGGGAAGGAGGGATGGAGTAGGGAGGGAGAGATAAATGAAATAGATATAAGTAGGGATGGAAGGAGAAAGTGAGAGAGAGAGAGAGATAAATACAAAGATAGAGATATAGGAGGAGGGGGGAGGGAGTGAGGGAGAGATAGAGAGGGGTAGGTGATATTATGATAAGTACAAATGGAAGGAGGAAGGGGAGAAATTGAGAGATATAGGGAGATGAATAGGTAAGGAGGTAGAGAGGTGATAAAGAGAGAAGTAGAAATATGTGAGGGATAGGTAGAGAGGGATAGGTGATATAGAGAAGTAGAGATGGAAGGAGAGAGTCAGAGGGAGAGAGAGAAGGTGAGAGGGAGGAAGAGAGATATAGAGAGAATTTCAAAGGGAATGTGGGAGAGTAGAGAGGGATGGAGGAAGTGGATATATATATATAGAGAGAGAGAGAGATGGAAGAAGGGAGAGAGAGAGATAGAGAGGGAGAGATACAAAGAGGGAGAAAGGGAGAGAGAGGGGGGTGGGTTAGATAGAGTGAAGTAGAGAGAGATGAAGGGGGGATTAGGGAGGGATAGAGAGATGAGATATAAAATTTAGTGAGAGAAAGAGAGAGATAGGGGGAGGGAGATATGGGGAGGGAGAGAGAGAGAGAGAGGGATAATTGAAATAGAGAGAAGTATAGATGGAACTAGACAGAGAGGGATAGGTAGGTAGGGATGGAGGTATAGAGAGAGGTGATATAAAAGTAGAGAGGATAGGCGAGAAAGATGGGGGAAG
>CM021103.1:229698793-229720574 GCA_007115665.2 Sequoiadendron giganteum | reverse complement strand
GAGTAGAGAGGGAAGGAGAGATGGAGGGAGGGAGAGAGAGAGAGAGAGGTTTGATTGATGGAGGGAGAGGTAGGTAGAGAGATGGTGAGGGGATATAAAGATAAATAGAGAGGTAATGAGAGAGATAGGTATGGATTGGAGGGAGGGGTAGGCAGAGAGAAGGAGAGGGGAGATAAAGATAATTAGAGAGGGAATAAGAGGGAGAGAGAGGGAGAGAGAGGGAGGGGTATGTAGAGAGAGGATTTCAAGGGTAGGTAGTGAGAGGGAGAGGAGAGATAGAAGAGGGGGAGGGAGCGGGAGAGAGAGAGAGAGAGAGGAGAAGAAAGATGAAATCATTCACATTTGGTGAACCCCAAAGTTGGCGCTCATCAAATTTGGTTTGGAATGACCAAGCCTCAGTTTTGGTGATCCAAACCATTTGGCCAATGTCAAATTTGGCACTCACCAAATTCTCATTTCAGGAAAAATAAATAAAGTGGCATAGTTTTGTATCACATCTTTTTTAATATACCCTATTGTTGAGAAAATGTGTCTCACCCTTTCAATTGCATAAGGTATTTTTTTGTCGACAATGACAGGGGGGCATGGGGGGATTAGTGTAGGAAGTTGTTATGCTACCTTATCTTCCTTACAAGTGGTATCATAGCTTGATCAACTTTGGTTTTAGTCATGATCTATTGGGTTTTTTTGAACTATTCTAGAGTTGAGTGGGAGCCTGTGCATAAGACACTTTGTGATCTTGTTGTAAGAATTTTCAAATGGAAAGTTCATTGAGGAGAATAGAGGTGGATAAATTCTTTGGAAATATTTTTGAAATGTGGAAGGTGAAGATGGGGGATATGTTGATAGATTGAGATCTATGGGATGATGTTGATGAGAATTTTTCAAGGCCTACAAATCCTACTCAAGATTCTCAATACGATGTTATGGATATTAAATCCAAGGGTTTAATCATATTCTACTTGGCAGACTATTTTAATCAATTTCCATGAAGAGACCTCTGCACAAAAATCATGGAAGAAGCATGGTGAGATGTATCAAGCCAAATCTTAAGTGAACAATATTTTCTTCAGGAAGAAATTATACTCCTTGAGAATGGAAGAGGATGGATGAATTAAAAACCACTTAGAAGCATTCAATATGTTGGTGGTTCAATTGGCATCAGTTGGTGTCAAAATGGATGAGGAAGAGAAATGTTAGATCTTGCTTTGTTCTTTACCTAATTCATGGGATTATCTTGTTATGGCTATTGGGAGTACTTCTATTATATTGAAGACTAAAGACATGGTGAGTTCATTTACTTCTAAAGAGATGAGGATGAAGGTATCCATCAATGCCAAGGAGGTCTTGAATTTTTTTGGAATACCTAAGGAAAAAGGAAAGAATAACGATAAGCATGAAAAATCCAAGTCTAAGGGGATATCTAAGTCTCCTAGAAAGTCCAAAGTTATTTGTTGAAACTGTGGTAATCTTGGTCATGTTCACAAGGACTCCAAAGAAGAAAAGAAGAAGAAAAGGAAAAAAATTGATTATGATTATGGGTCCGAGAAGGAATATGGTGACACATTCATTGCAGCTTTGGCAACTCATGCAGGTAATGATGCATGGTTAATTGACTAAGGTACATCTTTCCATATGACCTTTAATAGAGATTAGTTTTCTGAATATGAATAATTTGATGGAGGTAAGGTGTTCCTGGGTGATGATTCTCATTTAGACATTATTGGTCATGGTAAAGTTAAAATCAGGTCTCTTGATGGTAGAATAAAAAAGATTAATGGTGTGTTGCATATCCCCAGTTTAGCACAATTTTTTTTATTTGTGAGAAAACTAATAGATGCAAGTGTGAAGGTAGTATTTTCTAATGTGGGATGCAAGATGGCCAAAGGTGTTATGGTGATTTCTATAGGTTTAAAATATGGCACATTATATAATCTTGATGCATGCAATGTTGAGTGAAATATTCCTTCTACGAAAAGAAAGTCTATGGAAGAAGTGAGGAATTCACCTTCAATAGATGGTCATGGATTTTGGCTCCCCAAGGGTGCTCTTTTTTTTGAATCAAAGTGACTTACAAACAAAACTATGTTATGGCACCAGACATTTGGCCACATTGGATAAAAGGGTCTAAGGACGGTTATGTGTAGGATCATCATGGAAAAAATAGGCCCTTAAGTGGCAATAAAAAGTCAAAAAAATAGAGTTACACAACTTGACGTAAAAAATTGAATAGGTTATCTATTTTATTTCAAAAAAATGTAAAATTAGAATCTATAGAAAATTGAATGTAGTTTCTAAACTACTAGACCTTTATTTTATTTTTTAAAATCTATTTGGTGAAAATTTGAAATTTCAATGCAGTAGTACTTAAATTTTAGGGTAAAAATAAGAAGTAGGTATCTGTCTAACCACCCTAACCACAATAAAATGATAATATTTTATATAGATGTAGAGGACTCATTTTTCGATGTGATGCATATTTTTTTATAATTTTTTTCTGAATAAATAATTAATTATGATTATTTTATTACAACTTTTAAAAAATATAAAATTTCGTTTGTCTAACCACCTTAACTTTATCAAAACTTCATGAAATTCAATTTTTTTTTTTAATCCTACAGTATGCAAAACATATAATGTGACGCATGTTTTGGATTCAAAAAATGTGATATCGTTTGAAAGTTATAGATTTTTTTCAATTAGCCTGTCAATCAGGACTTTATTCGTAATTCTAATAGAAAATGAATAATAATTATTTATTAAATTCAAAGTAAAGAATAATTTACATTAGTAGAAAGCTAAGAATCTCCTCTAAAAACCCTTTTTGTTTCATCAATTTTGGGTAAAATAAAAGTCGTCAACCACATGAGCCATCATATCACTTACATATCGCCACTTTTTGGCCCATCATGATCCTGCACATACCCAGACCTTGAAAAATAAAAAAACCTTGTTGAAGGTTTGTCTGATTGTAATCTTGAATTTGATTTCTGTGAGCATTGCATTTATGGAAAACAAAACTACATTTAGTTTTACTTGAGTTCTCATAAATCTTGTGGTGTATTGGATTTTATTCATTCTAATGTGTTTGGTCATGTATATGTTCCTTCAATTGGTAAATCCACATATTATATTTCATTTATTGATGATTATAGTAGAAGGACATGGGTATACTTTCTAAATAGTAAATCTGAAGTTTTCAGTCGATTTAAATAATTTAAAGCAATGATTGAGTTGTAGACTGGAAAGAAAATAAAATGTTGAAGGACGAATAATGGTGGTGAATTTTTCTCTAATGATTTTGATAAATTCTTTAGAGATTGTGGTATTCATATATAGAATAAAACTTTTTATTCTCCACAACAAAATAGATTTTCAGAGAGAATGAATAGGGCACTGATGGAGAAGGCTAGAAGTATGTTGAGTGGTGCTAGTCTAGAACAAAGGTTTTGGGCTAAAGTTGTTGCCACTTCTTGTTACCTGATTAACAGGTCTCCTACATCAACTCTTGTTGATAAGATGCCTATAGAGGCATGGTTAGGTTGTAGGCCTTCATGAATACATCTTAGAGTTTTTGGTTTTCAAGCATATGCACATGTTCCAAAGGAGAAGCAATAAAATTTGGAGAACAAGGCTATGAAATGTGTCTTCATTGGATATAGTTATGGTTTGAAAGGATACAATATTTTGGATCCTGTTGCATAGAAGTTAATACATATTAGAAGTGTTAGTTTTAGAGAAACTAAGCCTTCTTCTATTATATTGCAGCCAAAACAAAGTAAAGAGGAAGATGTGATTCAATTTCCTTGTACATCTAAGAAATTTAAATCAAGGCACATGGATAGACAAGAAGTTGAGAGCTCATCTAGCTCTAAATCTTCAGAAGAGGAGGAAGAACCTCCAACTCAGCTTGTTTGTAAGTTTACAAGGCACAAAAAACCACTTGAAAGGTATCCACTTGATGATTGGAGATGTATTTTTTCTTTGAATACTAACATGGATGAACCCAAATCAATAGAAGAGACATTCAGTATGAATGATGCAAAATATTGGAAGATTGCTATGGATGAAGAAATGGAAGCTTTGAAAAATAATAATACATTGGATCTTGTACCATTTTCTAAAGGATGAAAACCCATTGGTTGCAAATCGGTGTTCAAGAAAATTATTTGCTTAGATGGAAATATTGAGAAATAAAAAAGCAAGATTGATTGCAAAAGGTTACTCTCAAGTTGAGGGTGTTGATTATAGTGAGATATTTTCTCCTATTGCAAAAATGACATCCATTAGATTTTTTCTTTCTATTGTTGTTTCTTATGATTTAGAGGCTGAGAAAATGGATGCGAAAACCACTTTCCTTCATGGTGACTTGGAGGAGGATATTTATATGACACAACTAGAGCACTACATGGTGAAAGGTAAAAGAAAATTGGTTTAAAAATTGAAGAAATATTTGTATGGTTCAAATCAGAGTCCTAGGGTGTGGTACCATAAATTTGATACATATGTGTTGAGTTTGGGATTTGAGTGTTCTAAATCAAATCATTATGTTTATTATAAAACTGATGGTGATCGTTTCCTATTTATTGCATTATATGTTGATGATATGTTATTCATTGGTAAAGGGAAAGGTATGATTTTAGAACTGAAATCTCAACTTGCTGCTAATTTTGAAATGAAAGATATTGGTGTAGCTAAACACATTCTTGGGATGGAAATTAGAAGAGATAGAGTGAATGGAAAGATATGGCTTGGAAAAAGTACGTATGTCAATTCAATATTACAAAGGTTTGATATGCAAGATTGCAGACCATTGTGTGTTCTTGTTTTAGCTAGAACAAAGTTATCTATTTCAGATTGTCCAACATGCCCATCGGAGATGGAAGACATGAGCAAAGTGTCTTACCAGAGTGAAGTTGGAAGTTTGATGTATACTAGGGTTTGTACTAGACCAGACATTTCCTAAGAAATGGGAGTTCTTTCCAGATATATGTTTAATCCTAGTAGAGTTCATTGGGATTCAGTTAAAAGAGTCTTCAGATATTTGTGTGGTACCTCAAATTATTCCTTATGTTATCATAGTAATATGACTGAAGATGATATTTCCCTTGATATTCATGGTTGTGTGGATTCATACTAGGCAGGTGATGTTGATATCAAAATATCTATTAGTGCTTATGTGTTTACTTTATTTGGTGGTGCAATTAGTTGGATGGGTAAGAAATAGGCTATGGTTGCTTTATCTACTTTTGAAGTAGCATATACGGAAAGTACTCATGCTTGTAAAGAATCCACTTGGCTTAAAAGAATGTGGTCAAATATTGGAATAAAAAAAGTTTCAGTGACAATTTATTGTGATAGTCATAGTGTGATATGTCTAGCCAAGAACCCAACATTTCATGCCAGGACCAAGCACATTGATGCACAATATCATTTTTTTATGGATATGGTCGAAGATGGCAGGGTGAAGCTAGTTAAGGTAGATAATTTGATGAATTTTTTTTATTATTTAACTAAGCCTATGACCATAGAGAAGTTTAGATGGTGTTCAAAGACTATGGGCCTTTTGGCCCCTAGCAATTGAGATGATGATGACTCCCTTCCATTGTCCTTGCAAGGTGTTTGACAAGTGGGAGATTTGAGAAAATGTGTATCAACCTTGAACCTACATAAGTTATTATTGATACATAAGGTATTTTTCATTTGATGATGATAGGGGGAGGGCATGGGGGGATTCCCCCCCACCTCCACAAGGGGTCTAGGGGGATCATCCCCCTATCTGGGGTCCTAGAGAAATGTGCCCTAGTGGGGAGATAGGGGTAGTGCCCCTAAAAGGAAAATTTTATTTATATTTTATTATTGTAAATATTAGATCGTTCATCATTATGTCTCATATCTAATGGCCGCTATTTTATTGGCTTGACTTTCCCTATAAGACAACCCTATTTTATGAGGGCATTGCATTACAACTATGTATTGTGATGTATTTAGAGATTTGGGCAGTGGTTGTGTTTCCTCTAGATCTCTAAGTGGATAAAATCCTGTGAGAAGCTTGCTTTGCAAGTATATTGTAATCTTTGTGATTTCTAAATAGTATAGTGGGTGACTTTTGGAGTGGGGTTTTTCTCCCGAAAGTTTTTCCCCACATAAATCATTGTGTTGTGGTATGCATGATATTTGTGTTTATTTATGTTTAACTTTTTGTAACTGTTAAAGATCTGTAAAATTTGTGCATCATTCTCCTCTCAAGATTAGTGTAGGAAGTTTTTCTACTACCTTAGCTTCCTTACACCTATTATCTAACTAGCTCACCTATTAACACCTATTCACACATGTTCAGCTACTAATCTTACTTAGGGATCCAAGAATATTATTTATAAGTCTTAGGTTTTATATGATCGTATCACGTCATTTGACTTTTATGTTCCATTTCATATGATTAAGAAATTTATCATGATCTTGTCTAGCCCTCTCTCTCAACTTTTCCTGTTTAAGAAAGACATCATATGTACATTTTTAGTCAATGTAATCTTTGTAATCTATGTAATCATAAATTATTGAAGGGATGGAGAGGTAGATAGGGAAGGTGGTAGGGAGAGAGAGAGAGAGAGAGAGAGAGAGAGAGAGAGAGAGAGAGAGAGAGAGAGAGAGAGAAATATATGTAATCATAAATTATTGAAGGGATGGAGAGGTAGATAGGGAAGGTGGTAGGGAGGGAGAGAGAGAGAGAGAGAGAGAGAGAGAGAGAGAGAGAGAGAGAGAGAGAGAGAGAGAGAGAGAGAGGATAGGTGTGATAGAGAGTAGAGAAGGAAGGTGAGAGGGAGAAAGGAAGATAAAGAGAGGGGGGAGGAAATGAGTAAAATGGAGAGATTGAGAGAGGGAGAAGGATGGAGGGGGAGGTAGAGAGAGATAGGAAGGGAGGGAGGGATAGAGGTGAGATATATATTAGAGAGGGAAAGAGAGATATATATAAAGAGAGAGGTGAGATAGATATTTATATAGAGAGGTAAATATATAGAGAGAGAGAGGTGAGATAGAGAGGTGAGATAGAGAGGTGTAGAGAGGTGTATATATAGAGAGAGAAGGGAAGAGAGAGACAAATATAGAGAGGGATGGATGGAGAGTGGGAGAGGTAGGGATGAAAAGAGAGATAAGTGAGATAGAGAGAAGTAGAGAGGGAAGTAGAGAGAGGAGGGAGGATGGAAGAGGTAGAAAGGGAGAGATAAGTGAGATAGAGAGAAGTAGATATGGGAGTAGAGAGAGAGGGAGTGGAGAGGTGAGGAGGGTAGGGATGGATAGAGAGAGGTGAGATAGAAGAGAGGAAATATGAGAGAGAGAGATATGGATGGAGTGATAAGTAGGGAGGGAGAGAGAGGTGAGATAGATACAAGTGGAGAGGGAAGGAAGGAGAGAGGGGGGTGAGGTAGACAAACATAGAGAGGGAGGGAGGGAGGAATATTTAGGGAGGGAGAGAGGTGAGATAGATAAAATTAGAGAGGGAATGATAAAGTTAGAAAGAGAGTGGGGGGAGGGAGGGAGGGAGTGAGGGAAAGGTAGGTGATATAGTGATAAGTAGAGAGGGAAGGGGGAGATTGAGAAAGAGAGAGAGAGAGAGAGAGAGAGAGAGAGAGAGGAAGAGGTGGGGAGGGAGAAACAGGTGAGATAGAGATAATTAGAGAGGGAAGGAGTGAGAGAGTGGTGTGAGGGAAGAATGGAGAGGTAGAGAGGGATAGGTGATATAAAGAGAAGTAGAGAGAGGAGAGAGGGAGAGGGAGAGAGAGAAGGGTGAGGAAGGAAGGGAGAGGTATATAGGGATAGGTGAGATATGGAGAAGTAGAAATTTAAGGTGGGAGAGAGAGAGAGGGGTGATATAGAGAGAAATAGAGAGGGAAGGAGGAAGTGGAGAGATTGAGAGAGAGAGGGAGAGATGGAGGAAGGGAAGGAGGGACAGGTAGGTAGGGAGAGAGAGAAATATAGAGTAGGGAGGGAAAGAGAGAGAGAGAGAGAGAGAGAGAGAGATAATCTTGAGTTATATGTATTAGATCACCATTTTTCCCTTTTATAAACATGTTGACCTTGAAATCACCACCAAAAATCAATAATATCTAATTGAAGAAGAATACATTAATGAATATTATTCTGAAAAAAAAAATCCTTTGTCTTTATAGGCCAATACACATTCACCCTATGGAAGGACAAATCAAAGAGTAAACTTATTTTCTTATAGATCATCTAATATGAGGAAGAATGAAGAAAATACACACGAAAATTAATTAGGAGTCCATAATAATCCAATTTCTTTGGCCATCATAGTTTCTTCCACAAAGACTCCACTCAAACCTTTTCAATGACTAATGAAGAGTTTAGCATTTGAATCCTTTAATTTTATTTCTTGCAATAAAACAAGGTTGATCAACATGTTATCAGTACAACCCTCTATCATTCATAGTTTTTTAGGAGCATTAAAGTTCCTAACATCCCAAATTTCAATATACATTACTCTCTAAGGGAATTTTTTCCTTCCTTGGATCTTAATAAATATTGGTTGATCATAAATTGCTTCTTCATCAATGCATTTTCTTCTCTATTTTTTAGTTTTTCTTTGATGTATTTTTGAGAATTTGTATTGGCATTGATAACTTTTTATACTAATTGGTTGATGCATAAATTTTTTTTAATGCCTAATTCTTCTTCACTTTATCCTCCAATATCGACCAACTATCTCCAATATGAGACAAAATTTCTTAGATTTGAATAATTAACCATGTTATTACTTTAAATATAATATTATTTAATCCACACCCTCCTTTATTTTTGACTTGGCCACCTATCTCCATATTTTCTATCATGTGGCTTTTTTGGAAAATTTATTTGTGAGTTGGCATGACTACTGTACTTTAAACTAAAGAATTTAGTTTCCTAAACTTCTAATTATTGTTTTCATTTACTTGCTAAGGATGAGATATTAATATTAAGTGGTATCTCATATATGGATAAAATCCTAATCCTTTCATTAATGTTAGAGTTCCCTCTGAGCAACTCTAAATCAATAGATTTAGTGTTACTAATATTGTTGCTTATTTTTTGTCTTTTTGAGTGACTAATATTTTAATGGTATATTGTAAATATAGATCCAACAAGGAGAACCACAAGGAGAGAAGGAAATATGATTGAAATTAAGAACCATTACTCAGTCTTTCAAGGCCCATTTTGGAATAAATAATCATGATCCACATTAATCACAAAATGACTAAGAAAAAGACTTTAGGGGGAAGTTAATTGTGTGGTTGGCCTTGAATTACACTAACACCCATTAAAAAATGTTTCTCCTCGGAAATTTATCCCCAATAAACCTCCTTATTACTACATTTTCTTGAAGAATAGAAACCCTTCCACATCATCAAAATCAATAAATTAGATTGAAGAACATTTTTCATCATTTTCTTCTTTGAATTTCTTCTAGTAACTTCTAATTTTCACTAAATTACATCCATATGCATGCACAAACACTTATATACACATAATTTCATATTGATTATATTTTTTGGTGTTATGTGTTTAGTTATTACTTATCAAATATGAATACTCAAACCTAAATAAGTATTTTGGATATATAATTTCATATAAGAGAAAAATATCATAAACCCTAACTTATTTACAACTTATCATGTGTGAGTAATGATTTATTTATTTTTAATAAAATTTAAACTATTCCTTTAATCCATAGTGGTTTCTAGTCTATAATTTTTCTAATCTAGTAGGATAGTGGATAAAAAATTTAACTAGTTATTTTGATGGACAATTAGTCTTGGGAATATGTGGATTCAATTTGGATTTTTCTTGCGGTATTTTTAGGAAAATAAAACTTATTCATTTTCATTTCCATACATTTGGGTGTTTTTTTATTTACATATTACAACTATTGGTTGAGATGATTTTGTATTTTTTAGTTAAAATTAGTATCACATTTGTTAGTTGTGGGTTTAAAAATAATGACTAAGGGTATGAGAAAGGTACTAAAGGTGAGTGCCACATCCTTCTTTTAATCACATATTGTAGACATATTTTTAATGATTTATTTATTGATTAAGGTGTGTAATCAATGTTAGAAATGATCATTTATGAGTGATGATATTGTGTTTTGTATGATACTATGATAGTTTTATTTTTCATTGTCTCTACATAATATTCTTGATATGATTTGATGGTTGGTTGTACATAAAATTTCCACCTATTTTTAATGAAATGATTGATATTGTTAGATGCACAGGATAACTAAGAGGGGGGGTGAATCAATTGTATACTTTTAAAACATAAAAACCCTCATTAACATTCAGATCTACATTAGTCCTTAATCCCTTATCCACCATTAAACCCTTAACATGCATTAATAGAATGTAAATATGTAAAGCAATAATGCAAACACATCCAACACATAATAACACCATATTTATATGGAAAACCCAAGAAGGGAAAAACCATGGTGAGGATTAGCTAACTAATATATGAATTACAACACTAGATATAATAAGACTAGCTACTAAGGGATCACTACCCAAAAAGATAAGAAATTACCACTATCAGTGGTTCACTACCAAAGGACTCACTATCCAAAATAAAGAAGAAAGAAGAAAGGTTGGCTCATTTCCAATTTGAACTACTAACAATGCATCTCCCATATGTCAAAGTTACAATTCCACTAAAGCACAAAAAACACATCAAACAGACTAAAATGTAGACACATTTCACTCATTCCATTAGGAAGTCATAGGCATTAAGGCTTACACTTATATATTCATACTTTATCACTTTCACATCATGTGCACTCTTTTCACTTAATCCACACAACAATTTTCCTTGAATTTATACCCACTGAGACCTAAAACAATCTCAATTAGGTTGGCCTTAAGGAAACTTATACACCTCAACCATGTAACACCAAATAGATTGGTACTAAACACTTTCACAATATAAAGAAGTGAAGACAAACCATGCTACTACATAATTGGGACCCAAATCTACACAAAAACACTTCTCAAGACTTTCTCAATCAACAATTAAAATCCACAATTAGCACTAGCATGCCAGGTTGACCAAAACTACACTAACACTAACAAGTGACTCCAAACACACCTCACTAGGTCTGAAAAAATCTCGTGTACCAATCATAAACACTTCACAATATCCATAAAAAATATCAAAATATTCCAACATCATCAAAATATTTGGCACAAGTATTGCAACCACTTGAAACTAAAGAACACCTGTGTTTTGTGTAGCAAGACACACTGGAACATACATATAACACACTAGACAACCTTGTGAAACAACTCAACACCTAAAACTTCAAAGGAAGGTAGATATAAACATTATAAGCACATTCCCAAATCCGAAACCTTAGAACCTTCACTATGGAGAAATGTGGAGTGATCTCATTTCTCCTAGACACCTTGTTTCACCAAATAGACATATTCTCAAACACATCTTCCACTATAGTGTGATCCACAACCTAAAACGTTGGATATAACACCTCCAAAGACCTCTAATCACCACATCCAAACTACATGGGCATGTTGTAATTTTGAAGTTGTTGTCATTGATGTCAACTATGTGTTAAGGAAAATTGTTGCATGATGAAGATGTTGAGGATATTAAGAAAATTATGAAAAAGAGGAAAATAGGTTGTTGCAGGTTGTGCATGTGTAGTTCAGATATTGAGGAATTTTTGGGGTACAAGGACCTATCTTTTTGTTGCAATGTATGAAGATGAGTTGGGATGAAGTAATAAGCTGAGATGATGTCTCTAGTACTTGGTTTCCAAGTTCTTTTGAGAAAATTTGATAAATAGAGTAAACGATGTTATGCAAGTGTTTAGAATTTGCTCCGGATTGTGCTCCATGTTTATTCTATGTTGATGCTAGGCCTATGTGGATCTGATATGTTGTTCAAGGCTGTTAGAGGTTGCTATGTTCATAATTTAGGTTTTTGGATCGTTGTCCAGAGTGAGATATTTTCACTAGTGTGTGAACTAGTTTTTTAGTGATTTTTTTTATGGCTTGAGAGAAATGTGTTTTCTCCACATTTATCTATTGTTTGGCTTTAGGTTGTGAGAATTTGGGAAGTTGCTTATAATTTTTGTATGTTTCATATTTCAAGGTTTCACTTGATTTGGTAGAGTATAGTATGTGTTTCATGCATCTGTGTGCAAATAAGGTTTGTCGAATGTTATGGGTTGAAGTATTTCTATGTTGTGAGTTTGGATGAAGCCTTTGTTGGATCTCAGGTAGCTTCAGGATTACTCTGGATCCTATTCAAGTGAATTTTGCTGTCTAGAATTTTTAGATTGATTTTAGGAACTCTGTACTTAATGTTTATGGTGTTTAGCATGGGTATTGGCTGAACTTGTGTGAGCACTACATGTGAGTCTTATGAAAGTGTGTTGGGATATATTTGGGTTATAATTAATGATTTATATGGGTCATATTCATTCCTATCCACTGTAGGAATGCTTTGGTACCAACCTAATTTTAATTTGTATGTATAATAGATGGTTTCTGACCTTGGAGAAGATTTTTGAGGTTGAGGTTGATATAAATAAGAGTAATTTTGTTGTAATATGTAATATATAATCAAGAGAAAAACAAGGTATATGGGAGATCGATGCAAGTGATGTGTGGGATGTGAATTGTAGAAGTGTAGATGTGAATTTGAGCATAGAAGTGTGAAATTCAAAGTATTGGATTCTTGAATGCAGTGAGTTGAAGGTGTCTGAAATCTTTCATGCAAGACTAAAAAAGTGTTGGAGAAATTTTGGTGGATTCCTTGTTGCATTGAGAAGTTTTTCTTTGTGTAAAATTTATCTTCTATCTTCTTGTGTTCTTTTTGTGGTAGTGAGCTTGGCTTTGAGCCTTTTTGGATAGTGTGTCATATTCTAGTAGTGAGCCCTTGTACTGGTTTTGTAATTAATTATATTGTGAGCTAATATTCACCATGATTTTTGTTCATTGGGTTTTCCACATAAATATGGCGTTCTCTTTTTTGTGGTGTTATTTTAGTTTCTATTATCTTCATTCCATGTTTAATATCTTTAACATAATAAGGGTTTAATGAATGCATGTGGATCTGATTACTGTTGAGGGTTCTGATGTTTTAATTTACTACAACTGATTCACCCCCCTCTCATTTTTATTTTTCAGTCAACAATTGGTATCAAAGTGAGGTTCCTTGGAGAAGAGCTTAACTACTTAAGGTAGATCTGAGATAAAAAATAAAATTGATTGCCCTATATTTAGTGGAATAGATTATGCATTTTGGTAGACAAAGATGAAAAGATATCTACTAGCTCGTGGATTTGAGATTGAAAAAGAAAAAGAAAATTAATATGTTCCTCCTACAAATGGTCTAAATACAAGTGATAACATCAAGGCACTTGAAGTAAATGGTAAGGAAAGATTTATTTTGATGAACAATCTTTCAAATTCTGAAGTGGTTAAAGTTATGAATCTTAAGACTAATAAATAATTTTGAGATAAGATTGAAATTATTTATGAAGGAGATGACAAGGTTAAACAAGCTAAGTTTTAAAATCTGAAAGCACAATTTGAGACTATGTGGTTGTCTAAAGATGAAACAATTTAAACCTACATGTGAAGGGTTAATGAACTGGTAAGTTCTATGAGAGGTCTTAGTGCACAAGTTAAAGAACCTAGGGTGGTAAAGAAATTTATCAGAACTCTTCTTGATTCATAGAGTGAAAAGGTATTTCTATTGAGGAAGTTGTAAATTTTAATTCTTATTCTAGAGATCAATTGATTGGTACACTAACTTCATTTGAAATGAGAAAGCTTGGTTTCAAGAATGGTACAAAAGTGGAGACTAATTTTAAGGTTGGAAAATCAGAAAAGATTGAAAATTCAAATGGAGATGATCTTGATGATGTAGAAGCTAATTTGTAAGAAGGATGAGAAAGGGCATTGGTAAGTACAAAGGTAAACTACCTTTCAAATGTTTTAACTATGGTGATATAGGTCATTATGCTTCAAGATATCCAGAAAAAAATATAAATAATAAGAGTAAGGATAATAAAAGAAAAATGATTAAAATAGCTTACTATGTCAAAGAAGATGGTAATTTTGATGATGAATCTGATTATGGATATTTTTATTATAATGAATGCTTGTTCTTGGCTATAAAATAATAATCTAGTTTTGCTAACTCTGAAAGTTTTGTGAGGGAAAGTATTTAGAAGAAGAAAGAGAAGATTGGAGGTACTTTGGTATCTGATTTTCATTTCAAACAAGATAAGAATCACTGGGTTGTTGATAGTGGTTGTTCTGATCATATGACTAAAGACAAAAGTAAGTTTGTTAAAATTGAAAAATATGATGGGGTATTAGTTAAATTTGGAGATAATTTAGAAGATAAGATTTGTGGAATAGGTTCAATTAGTTTTGATGGAAATTATAATACTGATAATGTTTACTATGTTAAGGGTTTAAGGCATAATATTTTGAGTGTTGGACATATTTCTATCAAAGGATATAATCTTGTGTTTAAGGATGAAACATTTGAGATAAAAAAAGGGTTTGGAATTGTGATTGATGTTGGTAAAAGGGTAGATGAAAATATCTATCAGCTTAAGGATGTTGATGGTCATTGTTTTATGTCTTAGATTAATGATATTTGGTTATGACACTAAGGATGTGTCACATGAACCTTGATAATTTGGTGAGAATCAGTTCAATTCATGCAGTGAGAGATTTACCAAGAATAGAAAACCTATCAATGTTGTTTGTAGGGATTGTCAGTTTGGAAAACAAGGATTAGCTTCATAGGAAACAAAAATCTGCTACCAGACTACTAGAATTAATTCATATAGATCTTTTTGGTTCTACAAGAGTGAGAAGTCTATAAGATGATAAGTATTTTATTCTTTTGATTGATTATTACTCTAGAATGACATGGGCTACTTTTCTTAGAGAGAAATCTAATGCATTTGATAAATTCAAGGCACTTAAGGCTATGGTTAAGAATGAAATGAATGTGAAAATCAAATGTTTTAGATATAATAAAGGTGGAGAATTCACCTCCAATGAGTTTAACATGTTTTGTGAATTTCAAATACTTTAGAGTATTTGGAAGTAAATGTTATATCAAGAGAGATGAAGAAAACTTAGGAAAGTTTGATGCAAGGTCTGATGAAGTTATCTTCCTTGGATATTCTACTAAAATAAAAGCTTACGGATGTTACAAAAAAGGTTGAGAAAGATTGTTGAAAGTGAAAATGTTAAGGTTGATGAAAATTTGTAGAATTCAATTGTAGTAGATGGATATGTGTCAGATGAACTTGATTGCAAAATAGATGAAGAAGAGAAAAATGGTGAAAAATAAGTGAGGAATGAAGAGGAATAATCTCCAGAAAAGACCCCTACAACTCCTAATTATGTGCAAAAGAAGCATTCCAAATATCAAATAATTGGAGACAAGAGGAAAGGAGTTAATTAATAAGAAGCAAAGTAGTTGAAGTTAAGGTAAATTTGTGTTCACTTTCTAAATTTGAACCTAAAACAGTGAGTGAGTCATCCAAAGATGAACATTGGATGAAGGAAATGGAATAAGAACTTATGGAGATTGAGAAAAATTAGACTTTGGAATTACTTCCTAGACCAAAAAACAAGAACATAATTGAAACTAAGTGGGTATTCAGAAACTAGTTGAGTGAGAATGGAGAAGTGGTGAGAAACAAGATAAAAATTGTGTGTAAGGGTTTCTTACAAGTGGAAGGAATAGACTTTGAGGATAAATTTTCTCTTATGGCTAGGATGGAAGCTATTAGAATGTTTTTGGAATTTGCAACATATAAGGACTTTAAAGTTTATCAAATGGATGTGAAGATTACTTTTTTGAATGGTGAATTGGAAGAAGAGGTTTACATGGAAAAATTGGAATTATTTAAGTTGTCAGAGTGATCGGATATGGTGTGTAATTTGAAGAAGGAATTATATGGATTGAATAAATCTCCCAAAGCTTGGTATGCAAGATTGGATAGACATTTGATACAACAAGGATTCAGTAAAGGCGCCATACATAGTAATATTTACTTAAAAATTGAGGAAAATAAAATCTTGATAGTGGTTATATATGTGGGTGATATTATCTTTGGTGGAAATGAGGCTATGTGTAAGAAATTTTCTGAAGAGATGTAGAAAGATTTTGAAATGTCGATGTTTGCAAAGATGAATTTCTTCCTTGGGCTACAAATCAATAAAATATATAAAGAGATTTTCATTTCAAAGTCTAAGTATGTCAAAGAGATGTTGAAGAATTTTGGAATTGAATACTCCAAAAAAATGGTATGCACTCCTATGGTGACTAGTTGTATATTGAAAAAATATGTTGTTTCACCTAAGGCTAGTCGAAGTAAATATAGATCTATGATTGGTGGATTGCTATATCTAACTGCAACCAGACCGAATATCATGCATGTAGTTTGTATTGTGGCTAGATTTCAAGAAGAACCTAAAGAAACACATGTTCCAAAATTGAAAAGGATATTCAGATATTTAAGAGGCACTTCAGATTATGGTTTGTTATACCCTAAGGATACTAATTTCATATCAAGTGTTTATATAGATGCAGATTAAGCTAGTTGTGTTGATGACATAAAAAGTACAAGCGATGGAGAATTCTTTCTTAGATGTAGATTAGTGTCATGGTTGTGTAAGAAGAAAGATTCAGTTTCCTTATCTACTATAGAGGCTTAGTATAATGTAGTAGCATCATGTTGTACACAAGTTTTGTGAATGAGAAAAATGTTGAAGGATATCAGAGTAGTGTATGATGACCCTATATCTATATTTTGTGATAATACAAGTAAAATTAACATTTCAAAGAATCCAATGATGCATTCAATGACAAAGCATATATCAATTAGGTATCACTTTTTGAGAGAGAAGGTTATTGAGAATGAGGTGAAACTTGAATATGTGCCTACAAAGGATCATATTGTTGACATATTTACTAAGGTTCTTCATAAGGATACTTTTGAGTATCTTTGAGAAAAGTTGGGGGTTATTGCCCCTCCTTTGTTGAACTAGATGCATATGGAGATGCATTAGTATAGTGGATCCATGGATCTATCTCTTTTTTGGAGTGATGTTGGTGGCTACCTATTAGGGGGAGTAGATAGTGTCATGTGTTGTCATTGTTCTAGATATTTTAAGCTGATTGGGTGTACTCCTAAGGGGGAGAGAAAAGTAAGAGAAAAGTAAGAAATTACCAATGGGACTCAATGACCAAATTGGTTTCAACTGAGTTTGAGAAATTTTTGTATGTTGTCTAATTATTTTTTTCAAAGGGAGAGAAAAGTAAGAAATTATATTTAAATTTTTGTTGTCTTTGATGGTTTTTCACATCTTGTGTTGCCATAAATGACAAAGGGGGATATTGTTGCAAGTTTGAAGGTGTTAGAATTGATGTCAATAAGATTTCTATAGGCTGGTGTTTTCATTGATGTCAACTATGTGTTAAAGAAGGTTTTTTCATGATGAAGATGTTAAGGATATTAAGAAAATTGTGAAAAATAAGAAAACAAGTTGTTGCAAGTTGTGCATGTGTAGTTGAGATATTGAGGAAGTGTTGTGAGTACATGGGGCTATATTTTTGTTGCAGTGCCTAAAGATAAATTGGGATGAAGTAATGAGATGAGATGATGTCTTTGGTACTTGGTTTCCAAGTGCTTTTGAGAAAATTTGATAAACAGATTAAACAGTACTATGCAAGTGTTTAGAATGTGAACAGGTTGTGCTTCGTGTTTCTTCTATGTTGATGTTATTCTTGTGTGGATCTGATATGTTGTTCAAGGCTATTAGAGGTTGCTATGTTTAGAATTTAGGTTTTTGGATCATTGTACAGAGTGAGATATTTCACTAGTGTGTGAACCAATTTTTCAGTGATGTTTTATGTGGTCTGGGAGAAATGTATTTGCTCCACGTTTGGTAGTGCCCCTTCATATTGACCTTTTTTTTACATTTGAATAAGTTTGTTTATTGGAGATGTTTCATTGTTGATTTCGTTATTATGTTGTTTGATGTGTGATTGAAATTATGTGGCAAATTAAATATTTTAAATGGCCTTGCTTAATCAGTTTAATTAAATTAAAATTAATTACAAGGTAATTTAAATAAATTTAGAATTAAAATGATAATTAAATAAATCAATTTTGTGAAATAGAAAGTATATGGTTTAATACTAAATAGTTAAATTAAATTATTTTGTAATAAGTATTATATGAATATATTTAATAATAATTAATAATTTTATTATCATGAGAGGATAATTATTTAAATGTGGAAAAATAAAATGATTTGAAATAAATAAAGAAGATAAGATCTTCGAACGAGATGTAAAAACAAAGTTAAAATAGAAAAAAGATGGAGTGCGTGTACATGCACAACTCCAAACTGATTTTCAACTTGCCAATGTGGTTGATTTTTGGTTTTGAAAACTTATCTCTTCCTTGGATTTTTATTTTCAGAAACTAATTGTCTTCTAGTTTTTTTTAATAATGCTCAATTTTAGAAAAAAGATTATCAGTTGATTTTTGGTTTGGAATGAAATTATTGGGATTTGCAACATTATTTGTTGGAAAAAAAAATACATGTTTGTTTTTGTTTTGGGTTTCCAAAATGGGGAAAATTTGTAAGATTGATTGAGGAATTTTGAGGGGTGGTTCTTGTCGTAGGAGTTTGAATTCGACATCAATTCTACAAGCAAGCCAATTGTTGTTTAAAACCAGGTTCCATTCCTTTTTGTAATTTTTATGTCCATTTGAATTTGAGGTAAAAATTTGAATGTTAAACTGAAAGTGTTCGATATTATAGTCTTATTGTGATTTTCTATGGCTGAAAATTTCTTCGGGTCTTTATTTATTTGGAATTTTTCTATGAATCCTTTTGGGAACTTTACTTTTGTGGTCAAAGGCATTTTCCTGAGAGTCATTTGCGCCTTTCCTATCAATTTTGTTTTCTTTAATTAGGCTGAGATTGTAATATGTTTGCAACTTCAAATCTATTGTGCCTCTTGCTTGGTAACCCTTTGGCATGAATATCATTCGATGTCTTTAGTGGTTTGCATATAGTGTGTGATCCTCTATATCATGCGTCTAAGTGCTACGTGAGTAGTTTCTTTGCCTTTGCTTGTGTTTGATAACTCAATTTTATATTTATACTTTTATATGTGAGTAGTTTCTGTCTAATATACGTTGCCTGTTATATATATTTATATGCTTAAATAGTTGCTTGAGTGCAATTGCGGAGCTTTGATTCGTTAGTTGATACGTTAGGTTCCCATTCGGTTCTATGTTGTGCAAATCTGACAGTATATAGTAATTGATATTTGATTTTATGTATATATAAGTACATATACATTTATATGTTTTAAATTGTATTGCAATACGTAGACCATAGTCTATATTGATTTATATTATAGGAATTCAAAATGTAGAGCGAACTATTTAGAGGATTAAATGATCAACTTTATTTGTAAATCGTCATGTACTTACATTATGTGTTTTCTCTTATAAATCTGATAGTTTGTATAATAACAACATATTACTATGAATGAAATCTATATATATATATATATATATATAAAATAAATAATCATGTATTATCATTTCTTTGCAAATGAGTAGAGTAATTATCAAAGTAGTCTGATATTTGCATTTGTTTATAATCATATAGATCCTTGTATATCAAGTATATTAATTTTATTGGAAGAAAAAGGTATGGAATAAATTTCATGAAGAAATTATTAGAATAGATGATAGGGATGCACTTTTATATAAATGTATACATGTATTTGTATAATAGTGATAGAAAATAATGATTTATGTTTGATAATTTTGGCTAAGTAGTTAAACATTGAGTAGTTAAAAAAATGAATGAGATATTTATAATTAGAAAATTAAAGGGTTGGGTTGAATAAATGAAATATATTATCTTTTGAATGAGGGCTTTGTTCTTAATTAATTTATAGTTGAATTGATAATAGACGTTGATTTTAAGATGTAATGTTTACTCATTTGCTTGTAATAAATGATGTGTTGAGTTATTTATAAAATATTTTTATATAATTTCTTTAATTATTTTAAATGACTTCATAATGAATGAATAAATAAAATGTAATTAATTGTTTATGATTTTTTATGATTAATACAGCAGATGTATTCATGCATTTAAAGGTGGTTTTTTGATGGTTCTATTTTGATGTATCTTCCTCTTGAGTTATTCTAATTTGAGGAGTTTTTTTTTTCATTGAATTCATGTTGAAATTTATTGGGAATCCGTAATGTTGATTTTCCCTCAACTATGAGTTCATGGGTAGTCAGTTTTAGGCTTCTAGAGGTGGGGAAAAATGTTGCCTTATAATTAGTTCTTCTTGTGGGTTCCTTGTAAACTATTACTCTTATGATTGATTGAATTTTGGTGGTTTTTAGCCTTGCACTTGGAATTTTTGTTATGACGTTCTAGTGTGAGATGGTGCATGCCTCACTTGGTACATCTGCTTATTGGTATTGATAGTTGGCTCTTGAGCTTTCTAGTGTTGGTGACATTTTTTGGTGTTATGTTATATATTCCTTTATGATGTATTTCATTATGTAAATGTGGAATCATTCATGCTGTTATAAAGGGAGTTTTTTCTTATATGTATTGTTTATCCCATGTATGGGTATGGTGTTGTAATCTTTGGTTTTCATTTATTGCACTTATGCAGTGTTGTATCTATGGAAATATTTATAATCTTGTAACCTTTGGGTTTCAATGAGTATTCATATGACAAATGTAATGGATGTATCTTTGATATTATTAGGTGATCACAGATGTATGATCATGTATGGTTATAGATATATGTACATTGTTCATTTATTTTATATAAGGGTTTTTAAATGAATGCATGTGTATAGCTATCATCGTTAAGGGTTTTGTGTTGAGTTAGAATGTTTGCAACGTAATGCAGTCATGTCACCCCAGAGGACTAGTTAAATGTTGTTTATGTATGGTTTCAATATTAGATTTGTATTATGGTTTACATATCACGTTAGTTTTTTCTTTAAAAAAATTGTGTTAATTTTTTAGATGTTATGTTGTCCTTTGGGGTGTGTGTGGCAGGCCATTACATGTTTCTCTGCTATTTGGCTTCAAGTTGTGTGGATTTGGAAATTTTTAGTGATGTTTTATATGGCATGGGAGAAATGTATTTTCTCTGTGTTTCTATGCTATTTGGCTTCAAGTTGTGCGGATTTTGGAATTTTCTTATAATGTTTGTATCTTTCATATTTCAAGGTTTCACTTGATTTGGTAGAGTACAATATGTGTTTCATTCGGTTGTGTGTAAATAAGGTTTAATTATCAGATGTTCGAGGTTGAAGTATTTATATGTTGCAAGTTTGGATGACGTATTTTTTGGATATCAAGTGGCTCAAGGATTATTTTGGATCATGTTCAAGTGAATTTTGTTGTTTGAAAGTTTTAGATTGATTTTAGGAAGTGTTTACTTAATGTTTATGGTGTTTAGCATAGGCATTGGCTGACATTGTGTTAGCACTAAATCTGAGGCTTATAAAAGTGTGTTGAGATGTGTTGGGATGTATTTGGGTCCTAATTAAGGATTTATATGGGTCTCCTTCATTCCTATCCACTGTCGGAATGTTTTGGTGCCAACCTAATTTGAATTTGTATGTATAACAGATAGTTTATGACCTTGGAGAAGTTTTTTGAGG
>CM021103.1:229599079-229693423 GCA_007115665.2 Sequoiadendron giganteum | reverse complement strand
ATTTTTGTGAGCCAAACAATAAACCCACATTTTTCTATAATAGCCATTGAAAAAGTTTAGAAAATACCTAGTGTTGTTATGACTTGATGGCATCATTCAACATAAATCAATGCGAACCAAGGGACTTGAGGCTCTATTTTTTCTATAGTAGAAAAATTATTATGATGTTTCTTTCTAGAAAGACAATATGAGAAAACAACTTATATTTTTACAAGGGGGGAAGTCCTCAAACCATATCTCACTTGCTTAATGCAAGAAGATAGAAAAAATTGAGAGGACCAAATATTTAATACCAAAGAGTTAATGATGCATTGGTTTTGAGTGAAAAATCCTTGTCTTCATGTGTGACATCATCAAGTTGAAACATTTTTTTGACCCCCAAAGCACATGAAAAAAATTCACCATTTATGGACTTACCACATATGAGAAAAAATTTCTCACCATTATGATGATAAAATTAGAATCTAAAGTTTTTTTCATGTAACTAACTTAATGAGATAAGGTTCTTTGTGAGCCCTAGAACATATAGAGCCTTAATAATTCTATATTGTTTTTTGAGGGTCAAGCAAATATATCTAATTCATTAAACTCCATACGATATATCATCATCAAGGGATACGTTCCCACAGGAGGTAGATGGAGTGAGATTAAAAGAAACCACTCTTGCTCACTTATCATATGTCTAGATGCACTATAATCAACATACTAAACTAAATTGTTTGAAGTGCAGGACTTTATTTTTGTAGCATACAAGAAATTTTCTTCATCCAAATCCCCTATAGATGCAACATTCCCATGTTTCTTATTAGGATTTTTCTTCCAAGGGATATTTTAGAAAGCAATAAATAAAGGGTTGACTTGGGGATATGCCATAAATGGCATGAGGATTAGTTTTGATTAATCATAGGTTTTGATTGTGTAAGTAGAGGATTAGGTGGATGATTATGTTAATGGAGAGAAATTAGGAGCCACTTGCATATGTTGGAGGATGTGACACCTCCTTATCAAGGATTAGGAATGTGCACATCCTAATGATGAGATTGACAAGGGGGATGAGGAATAGGAGTGGATTATGGAGGATGTGACTAGGTGAGAGAAAGTGGGGGGAATTTAAATATTAAAATTAATTCCCATAGGTGTGAGTGACTAAATGAAATAAATTAGTCAATTTATTTAATTTAGAGAGGAAAGGTAAGATAATAAAGTATTTAATTAAATACCTTGGAAGACCTTAGGAAAATGATGGATATTAATTAAATAATTATAATATTATTTAATTAATACAGAGAAGGAGGTGAAATAGATGAAATAAAGGTAAAATTGACCAAATGTAAATGGTCAAATTTAGGTGTCTACATTTTTCCCCTCTTCAAAATATTGTTAAAATAATGATGTTTCAAAGAAAAAAATATATAGCTAACACAATAGAAGAAAATAGGTGTTGAGATGCCCCTAACATGGAGGAAAATATGGCACAAAGAAGAAAGAAGAATATGGTAGGATGATGCCCCCTCGAGAGGGCTAATGGGAAAAAAAGGTCCTTGGGTAGCATCTTGACATAGGAAAAAAGAGGGATACCAACAAGGCTATAGCGGAAACTAATGAAGAACAAAAAAGAATGGAGGAAAAAGGAGTTACGAGGTGGAAATGTGAGAAAAAAGAAGAAATTAGGGACACCTATGAATAGTAAGTAGGGTCAATTACTATTCATTTTCACCCTAATCATTTGATATAACAAAAATAGTAGTGAGAGAAAAATTCCACGTAGAAAGAGAATCCCTCATTGGTTGGACATGGTTCGAGCATGAGTGCGGAGAGGAGAGTGTCCCACCCAAGTACAACCCTTAACTTCACTTTGTATTTTGTAATTTTTTCATTTATGGTTAGTCAAAGTCTACAATCAAGCGGATCTTCCCATCAAGGTGTACAAGTCGATGCATCCATGAAGAGAACATATTTCAAGGATGGGTGGATGCTCCAAAAAGCGGTTATGATTTGTGATGGGTGTATGTACTTGTAGATAGGTAGATTCGCTAGAAGAAAGGTGATTCCATGATGGGTGGATATGGAGAACGGGCGGATCCAATTAAAAGGAGAATCCTCTCAAAGAAAGGTAGATGCATGATAGCCCATAGGAGCATATTCATTGAAGGAAGAGTGAATGTGCTCTTGAATCTTCAAAGTGAATTTGATTAGAAACAAGTGGATATGCATCACCCATAGGGGTAGATGTGAAGAAGGAAAGGCAGACTCGTTGGGTAGGTGGATCTACTTATGGATGGGTCATTGCAAAAAAAATCTACAGGGGCGATTATACATGGGGAGGGGTGGATAGACCGTAAGGAGAATCCACTTGAGGAATGGTTCGATGTGTCAAAAAGGAAAATCCCCCGATAGGAAGAAAAATGAAAGATAAAAGAAAACTAGATGAAAAGGCCTAACATAGTGATGATCCAATGGGTGCAGAGCATAGTGAGCTTCTAGACACATAAGAGATGAATAGAAATCCTATGACTGATTAGAGGATTCGACATGAAGTAGTGGGTGATACTAGATGTAATGGGGCTAGCATATGTAGTGATTATGTCGATCGTGAGAGCACACAAGGCCATGTTGATAGTATTGGTAAAGCGATGGAGCTCTAATACTTGTAGCTTCCTCCTCCCCACTGGGGAGATGACTATGATATTAGAGGATGTGTGGAAGATCCTCATACTTTTGATCCAAGGATAGATGTTGGAAATATCCACAACGTAGGTGGTCCCATAGCTACTACATGCATTGTTCAAAAGGACTAATATACCATGTAGGGGCCAAGTTCTGGACATAGATGGTTGTTTGCATATGGTAATAGGATTAGCATTGTATCTATGCGGTTTGTTAAGTGGAGTACTATTTCCAGATAGGAGTGGTAGGTTTTTTAGTTTGACCCTAGCTAAGGTGGTGTTGGATATGGTTGGGAGGTCAAGGAGGTTTGTGTGGGGTGTTTGCATGCTGGCACAATTGTACAAATACATGTAGATGGTCTACTACCATGCGGGGGTTAGCTTGACACATATTACACTCCTACAGGTGTGGACCTGGGAGCACATTAGGATCACTAGACCAGTAGTATAGGATAAAGCAAAGTAATGGGCATATGAGCTCTTAGTATTCACATGGGGAGGAGTACTAAATTATGAGGATGTTAGGAGCATGAATCCATGGTGGCAGATGATGGATGATATCCAAGAGGGTGACATTGTATGGAGACCCTATAGAGAGATTTAGAGATGGGGCAAAGAGGATAGGATGTATTACATTTTATGTTCAATGGATGCTACTTGATTGGGAGATAGTGCTATATCATTGATATGTACATGCTAGGCAGGGTGACTCAGTAGTTTTTCATGAGACATGACATCTTGGAGCTAGAGGAGAGATTTGCCCGAGTGACTCTAAAGACTAGATTATGGGGACCATAGGTGGCACAACAGGTAGAAGTGTATTCATGGGAGTTGGGAGAGGTAGGATGTGATTGGAGGGGAGGATTGGATGACCGTAATGTTAAACAAAGATAACACATTTTTTGGTGGAGTAGGAGGCCAAATGTAGTGATCCCTCTATGAGGATAGGTCATGGGAGTGAGGGTACTACATCAAGTGGCAATAGGAGGATAGGGTGAGGTTTCTGGAGATCATAAACAAAGAGTGAGGAGGATAGTCGTGCATGAGGAGAAACAGTAGGAGGGAGAGTAGATAGTAGATGAGGAGGTAGTGGAGGAGAGAGGGGGGGATGACAAGGAGACTGAGGAGAGTAGAGATGAGGGGGAGGATCACAATGAGAGGATGAGTGGGATGCCATGGAGGTGGATGCTAAGATTCCATAGTGAGAGATGGTACCCAATGCACGACAACTGGGTAAGAGGGGGGATATGATGATCTAGTAGGGAGGTTAGTAGTTGTAGAGAGCTACATTACATAGCTATAGAGGCTCCTAATATAAGTTGAGGATAATGTACAAAGCAGGATTGTAGAGTGGGATAGCTTACATAAAAATGTATATATGAAGTAGGGGGATTCATCTACACTTACTACCAAGAGGGAAAACTTGAAGCTGGATGTGGGGAGGTTACAGGGTGAGCTAGCCACTATGACAATAGTTTGTGAAAACCTCAAGAAATAGATGGACACAATATAGGGTGATCCCACAACTACCACAACAAAGAGGGATAGTTTGAGGCTAGTGCGATATGCATGGGAGGTGGAGAGAGTACTGATACAACCAAATAGGGATAGATACCACTAGGAGAGGGATCTTAACAGATCCTTTAGAGAAAATGTGGGTATCATGATGTGATTGATGAGAGAGGTTGATTACTATAGATTACTATACCACACAACAATGTTATCCATAGAAAAACAACCTTCATTCTCGGAGGTGATGAGCATAGGGTGAAGTGGGTCCCAAAGATCAAGATCAGTGAGGAGTGGAGGATCAACCAAGAGTGGGTCCATGATACCACCATGAGATGGAGGATGAGGAGGAGGATCAAGTGGATCCCCCACACATTTAGATGGTGGTAGCAACAATTAGATGGGATGCAGGTGAATACAAGAACTAGTTTTGACCAGGACATAGATTCTTGTTGTGAATGATATACCATGTATATATGTTGTTGATTCATTGACTAGGATATAAGTCTTGATGATATTACTCAGTCACTATTGTATTTATATTGGTTTAGGACACATGATGTATCGCATGTATATGGAATGTGATTTTTGATATACTCGTAAATGGACTATCGTATTATTTCAATGACATTATGGATGGTTATGATGAAATTTATTATGTTGACATGATATATGATATTGATTATGATGGTTCTGATGATATGCATGTGATTATATGGATTTGATTATGGTTATGATGCATGAATGACATGGTTTAGGTTTTATGTTTATGAATGGATGATTATGATTATTATGATTTATGAATAAATGTATGTGTGAATATAATGATTATGATGATATTTATGATACATGACACTAACCAATTGTGATGCAAGATGTAGTGATATGTTGATGGATGCATTTGTGATATTGACTAGTGGAGACACATAAAATATACATGCACTTGATCCTAATCCCACTAACATCGTTTTGTCTTGAATCATACTCTTAGCTTATCAACACCTTCATTCCTTAATTAAATAAATCATTATTTATTTAATTAGGTCTTTCTCCTCTACTAATTAAATTAATCAATTTAATTTAATTAACCCTCTATCCTTGTTCATTTAAATAATTCATTTTATTGAAATTAAGTCTCTAAATTTCTCTTATTAAATTGAATAAATTAAACCTTATTTGATTTAATCTAACATTGTCCCCTTTAGTTAAATAAATAAAATCATTTATTTAATTAAATATTTCTTCAAAATTCTTGATTTAAATTAACTCATAAATTCAAGTCAAAGTTTTCACATCTCCTAATTCCTCATTAAATTAATTAAGCTTTGATTAATTTAATCCTAATCTATGTCACATTCTCTAGAGAATGAAACTTGCACAATAAATCAATTACTTTGATTTATTAAATCTCCTAGTTCCCCTCACATGGCATAAAAGGGGAATATTCCCTCAAATTTGAATTCAAAATTCAAGAGGGCTTGGTCCTTCCAACAAGGAATTTAATGCCTTTACATGTCATTAGCCTTGAGCCAAGTGAAATTAACTCCATTTCCTTCTCCCTCCAACATTTCACATTCAAATTTCAAATTTGAATCTCATAGAATTTATCATGCACATTGATCAAAACTTGCACAACCTTCAACCATTCACATCTTGACAAGTGGAACTTGGCCATTGGATGTTGAATGATCCCACATTGCTAAAATCTTTATCATTATTCCAATTTTAAATCTATAAATAGAGGCATCCTCTATTGCATTATCATCCACAATTTGAGTAAACTTACTATACTCAACTTCATCATCATCCACTATTTTAGCAAAGTTACTCTCTTCACATTGAGAGCTAATTTTGTCTATTTCACCTCAAGTGTTCATCACTTTCATAATTTCATAGCTAGTTTATGCCAAAATCTCATCAAGGAGATTCAATCATCCATAAGTTATCACATTGCAACAAAGGAGTTGGGAAAGGGCCAATTTCGACACACCAATTGGCACTAAATCCCTCATGGGATCAAGATTTTTCTTTGCTTAAATAGATTTGATGTAGTTTCTTGTATTGTTCTTCATTTAATTTCTATTATTGAGCATTTTTAATGGATTCCATGGGGAATCCTTGTTTTATCTTGCATATGAACTAACTAATGTATTTGTTTTCCATGTCTATGCAGGATTAGGATTGGGGTTCACAACTAGTGTGTGTGATGCAAGATGGGTGTTCATGTTTATGTGTGATGATTTTGATTATGTTATGATAGATATTGATGACGTTTATTGTGGTGGATTTATAATTAAATTATAATGGATGTATATGAAATCTAATGGAATAAATATTAAATGAACAATCTAAAAAGATAATGAATTAATGGCAAGATGTTTAAAATCATAGAATTTAAACAACATTATGGAAATGAAATGAGGGAAAAGATGCTTAGAAAAACATATCTATATTATCCTAAACAAATTTAATGTAGATGAAATGATAATGAAATCAAAGGAAAAGGTGCTTAGCATAACAAATCTTAATTATCTTAAGAAACTTTAATGATAATGAAATGATGAAAAATGCTTAAAATAACAAATCTATATTATCTTAAGCAACTTAATGCAAATGAAATGAGAATGAAATTATGAAAATATGTTTAAAATAAAAAATCTATATTATCTTAAGAAAATCAATGAAAATGAAATGAGAATGCAATGATGAAAAGATGAATGGATGATAGGTGTAACCATAGTCTACTAGCCAAAATTGGGTGAACCTGACAAAGAAAATTTATGGGAGGGGTCTTTCTTACACAACCAAAACCCAATGATTAGGAAAGAAATGATAGGAAAAGAGATGAAAATGATGGGGGGAAATGATAGATGGTAGGATGATGGATGGGGAATGACATGATAGTGACCAAAATTGAGAAATTTAATTGTTATGCATTATGCTACCATGTAGTGAGCACTTAATTTGATATAGAATGGGATAATATGCACCAAGGTATGAGCAACCAAGGTGACTTCGTATTTCATGCATAGGACTAGCACAAAAAACAAAAATGTTAGCCCAACATCTCACAAAGTAGTGAAGGGCTTTGGTGGGGCCAATGTTAGAAAACCACAAACACAAGAAGATGCCCTTGTGTAACACAAGACAACATAGGATCTTGGTTAGTACAATTTGGGAAAACTAGGAAAACACGATCATAAAAAACCAAGATATTCCCTTATTTCTAATAGTCAAAGCACACCATGATATGATGGATTGTGGCAACCTTGAGTAGGTATAGTAGGAAGCTCAAAAGATAAACAAAATGAAAAAGCACCAAAAAATCATAATAAATCTCAAATATCCTTTACCATGGAGATGATGGGTGAATAAATTGATGTGGTTTGGTGTGAGGACTGATGCATCCTACAAAGACCAAATATGGATGGGGTAGATTCTAGGATCGGTTGACATGACACTAAATATCCAAGACGGACCGAAACCTCAAGAGGTTAGTGAACTTTTTTACAAAAACTAGCTAGATAGGGACTCTTGGTGACACAACAAATATGTACAAGGATGGAACCTCAATGGAGACACAATATTGACCATATGTACACTATATGCAATCAAAAATGACCAACCAATCCCAACTAATATAAAGATAGTGAATTATAGGAGCATGTTAGGATTTTACGGATAGATGAAGCTCAATAATTGGGATAGTAGATCTAATCTCTCTAATTCTCAATAAAGATATATCATGTATTAGGTAATGGAACAAAAAAAGATAATGGATGCAATATGGGTAGTATGGATAGGATACATGAGATGTCCAGATAGGATGATGTGTAAACATGTAGGAAAGTGAGATGCAAGGTAGATAATGATTAATACCTTTATGAATGGTTCCTATTTCAAATTTTTCACCAAACATAGTTATCCAAGGTGCCACCAAGGGTGGTTTTCACCATAGGACAATTTATTTCTCTTTATTATTGACCATATATTTTTTTTGACATTTTTGGATTTTTGTACTTCTTTTGGTATTTTTGCAAGGTGGGCTAACTCAACTAATACAGGCATAGAACCTCCTAAGATGAATGATGTTGATAGGCTCATCCAAGGGTTCCCTTTTTTGTGTAATTAGCTTATAGGCCCTTCAACAATACTTTTTGGTTATGACATATGGACCCAACCAATTTACCTCAAATTTACCTTTTTTCTCTTGATCCTATTGGGTGCATTGATTTTCCCTACGAACAAGATCACCAATCTAAAATTGGTGAGGATAGAATTTCTTATTGTAAATTCTCTTTAATTTATGTTGATAAGCTTGAAGGTAATCATAGGAATTAAGGCACCATTCGTCAAGAATCTCTAATTGACTTAAGTGTGCATAAAAATCAACTCAGAACTATGTAATTTGATTTTTCAAAGCCCTAAAGTGAGACCCATTCACCCATGGGTGAATGAGTCCCTGATCAAGGATTTTTTTGAATTTTTGAGCATCAAAAATACTATTTCTACCTTCTATATTCCTACATTCAGTCTATTGTTTTAGTTTCCATAATTTATGTTTTCTGAAATTATTTACATTAAGTTTAATTTGTCAAATTTAGTGAATTGTTTGAATTCAAAATTTCATTTCAAAATTACATCATTTTTAGATTTTTGCATAGTATAATCAATAAACTATCTTGCTTCAAATCTGAAAATTTGTAATCTCTTTGCATTTCAATTCATTCTTGCATAATGTACGTGTATTGGTAATATATGGAATTCCTTAACATCTTTGGTTGATGCCTCAAGTTGTGTGTTCGGTAATGATCCTAATGGAATAGAACCTAATCATTCTCAACCAACCCCTAATGAGTGTCCTCCTAAAGTTGAAATATTAGGTGAAGATGATGAAAGCATGCATAGTTTCAATCGTAATTGTCTTGAGAACCTTAAAAAAAATGCATCATTTTACCCTTTCATGAAACAACCAACACCTCCTATTGTACCACCATTAGAGATGTTGGTCTCTTACATCCTAATATTGAATCACAAACCAAGCCTAAATCTCCAACCATGTGTGAACCTAATCTCTCTAACCAAGTGCATACTCATCCATCCTACACTAATAAAGTGATCAACACACCCATCAACCTAGAAGAGACTTATGGCCAAGGCTTTAAGGTCTTAACCAAGAAAGGATGTGACACAACAAATGAGCATGAGATTCATAAGTTTTTAGAAAAAAAAATAATTGAAGATACTAAAGGACTGGGATATAAAGATCCTCCTCCTTCCACATCTTCTAAGGAAACAAGTGTCCTCCTTTATCATAATGAAAAAATCCCCCACAAGGATGATAGGATCATTTTAGGTCCTCGTCTAAATTCACCTTAACAATTTGTTCAAACAAGTAAGAAATCCAAACATTATAAAGTCAATGAATTGACATTCCTACATACTAAAATAGAAATTGAACAACAAATGGAACAAATTCTCCATCTAGGATGGATTAAATTTCCACCTATCAATAGAAGCATAAAAGGTAAGAGTACAAACATTAACTATTGTGCATATCATAGAACTCTTGGGCATCTTATTGATTAGTTTTGTGCTTTCAAGAGGATATTTGATTAATATGGACTCATAAATATAATCACTTAAAGAATGCATGCACTTTTCTCCTTGTCATGTGATAGTTGTAGGACCATACCATACTCATTATTACATGTTTTATATATATTAATTGAAAATCACTTTCTATATTGAAGTGAGCTCATTCTCACCACTTATCTCAACTCATCCTTGTCTTACACTTAGTGGGGGCAAGCGATTAGATAGCCTTTTCCTAGGGTGACACTTAGCATTTTCCCTTTGGATAGTTTCCCACCTTTTTCATATGACAAACAAGATTAAGATGCAAACGACCTGCTATATAATGACTCTCATGTGCCTTAATAGTCTTGAATTTTTTTTCTTTTTCATATTCTTTATGTGATTGCATGTGTATAATGTGATCCATCGCACTGTTTTGTTTAACATGTCTAAATTTGAATTCCTTTATTTGTATGATTTACATTCTTCTATACGTCACAAACCTTTATATTTTACTTTATCTTGTGTTTTCCTTTTGGGGATGATGCAAGGTGTCGAGACATTTAGATCTCTTCCATGTTGGACCAAAATTTATTTTTTTTTCACTCTCTATGTGTCATTCTTCAAGTTTCATGAGTTATTTGGGAAGTGATAACATTTTTGAGTTCTATAGTAACATTGTAGAAAATACATGCGCTAACCTTAAATCCATGGATCCCTTATGTGTTATTTTGGGATTTTATTTGGGGGAAATCCATTTTTCATAGCACAAATTCATACATATTCTTGACATAGGGCTTTACAAACAATCTCTCATGTCTTGTAAAGAATTGATCATTTGTTACTTTAAAGTAATTTCTCACAGCATGGTTTTTTAGCAATTTCTTTAAAGTGGGGGCATATATTGGCATTATCATTTTGACATTTTTTACTATATTTATGTTTCATAGTGTGGTCTTCTTACTTCTTTAGATGCATCTCCTTCTTGGTGGTGTCATTGGGTTTGATGTCCTCCAAGAGTGTGACCTTTCTTGGCATACAACATTCCTCTTAGTGGTGATGCTACACATTGCATTCCCTAAGTTGTGAATATTTTATCCTAGACTTTTCCTCTCTTGGAGACATTAGGCACGATGTTCCCTAAGAGGAGACCTTACATGAACTAAGAAAAACCCCTTTTAACATATCTTATCCTATTTGAATTTTTTTCATAAGTTTTTAGCATAGCGCAACTTGCTAGCCTTATGAAGCTCAAACTTACAACCCTTTTTCATGGCCACCAAGCATAACACACCTTTCTTGCCAGTGGAGCCATATTTGTTCATAATATTTTAGCATAACATAGCTTTCTAAGCCTTATGAAGCTCAAATTTCATATTGTGTGGTTCCTTATTGAAGTTATCAGAGGTATAAATTTGGTATGGTTATGGGAGCCTAATAAGATTCTCTCATTTTCCACTTCTGGGGGGTCACCTAGTGGACAACAGATTTCACTAGCCTATGTGAGTGTGCAATGTTGTTTTCATAGTGGACAACGAGCTCCATTTGTAAATATTTTTAGACAAACAACTAAGGCTTGATCCACCCCTTTTTCTTTTTCTATTTTTCTTTCTTTCTTTGAGTCTTTGACATTGTATGATTGAGTATATTGTCATTGTTGTATTTATATGTTTAGAATAGGGATGTGTCTCCTTGTGCCATTGTTGGATTTTCCATGAGATATTAGATCTTGGGGGCTTGATCATCCTCCTTGACCTTTTTCATCTTATACTTCCAATGATTGTACAATTAGATCTCTCTTGATTGTTTACTTATTTGTGAGTTTGATGCAATGTCATTCTCTCACTAAAGTGGGGGCTAAATGTAGTGTAGAAAAATGTATCCCTTTACATTTTTACACTCGTTTGGGCCCTCCTAATTAAAATAGACTTAATAATGCCTTAATGTAGTGTTGAAAAATGTATCCCTTTACATTTTCACACTTTTTTGGGCCCTCCTAACTAAAATGGACTTAATATTTTCATTAAGCCCTATTTTACATCTACAAGCCTAATAAAGTATATTTTCTTAACAGATTTCTGACAATAATTAATGCCAACACATAACACTTTACCTTGAGCAATGTTTGTTCTAGGAATAAGGACTTGGGACCCATTCATCCATGGGTGAATAGGTCCTCCCTAGGCCTTTGAACCTAAATTTAAAATATGTTTTTGTGGGTATTTTAATGTTCCCAAATTTATATTTCAATGTCATCTTGTGATATTTGAATTTTAGGAAATTAAGGATACATACCTATAAATACAAGGTTATTTTTTCAATTCAAAACATCTAGCAAGAGGTGAAATTTAATAAGAGAAAATACTATTATCAATGCATTCAAGAGTAGATATATTAGATATTTATTACAATATTAAAGATACATTCATCATGCCAAAGTCTTCTTGCATCATGCATGTTTTTGGAGCTAACATTGTGATGTAGGTTTCAAGGTCAAGTTCAAGCATTCAAAGCATTATTTCAAGTATCAAGATCTACATCCATTGAAGCCATTTCATGAAAGTTGCATACCTTCAAATATCTCCATTACCAAGGTTCATTTAAGGGTTTGTTGAGTGGTAACATAGCATTGTTCATTTTTCATTCCCTCTTTCATGCTTTATTTCAATTCAAGGTTTAATTACCTAAATGGGGTTTGACCGAGGTAAACCCCCATTCACCAAAAACAAAAAAATTTCCCCTCTTGTTTGTGTGTTTTAGATTTAGGTTGAAGAAGGATTGAAGACCTCTTGAAGTGCAAGATTGAAAACTTCTCAAAGTTGCAAACTTTGTCAAATTTGTTGCCAAATCACAAAATCTAACTTATGGATCTGATTTTTGACTTTCTGACATTGAAACCTGGAAAAAATAGAAGCTACAGATTAGCATCAGAGTCTCCTAATTTTTTTATGAAAATCCTAACAAAAGACCCATTTGCTAATGGGCGAATCAGTCCTGGACAAATTCCAAAAAGTGACTTTTGGTGACTAGTAAATATCATTTCTCCCTTCTTAGATCTGTAATCAATTTTTTGTTTCCACTAATATTGAGTTTCCTATTGACATTTCAAGTTTGAATTAGCATAATTAGGTAATGTATGGGAGTGAATTTTCACCCCTCTCACAAATTCCCCTTTTACACCCCCTACTTTAGAAAAATCAAACCCGACTAGATGATTCCATATCACCTATCGACAATGCATACACTTGGCATTTGTCTTGTGTGTTGATGAGGGAATTTTTTTTAGGGATGCATGTGTGGTGCAAAAACATCTATGTGAAGCATTTCCCTCCCTAATAGATTCTTGCCTCTAGAATCCATAGGGACATTACGTTTCCCATTGGGGATGAAGTGTTGTAATGTCTCTATGTCAACCAGTCAACCTAAAAATGGATCTTTCCCTCCCTTTGCATCTTCAAATGGCTTGTTTTCACTATCACTTTATCTTCTTGGAAATTGATTCCATCTTCTACAATCTCTTAGAAATTTTCTACATAGCTAGCTTAATCTCTTGAGAATTTCTTAGCAATTTGTGGCTTTTTCAACTTCATCAAGAACATGTTGTGCTACCATAGAAGTTGTGAATTTGGTCTCTTGTGAGAGCTCCTTCGCAGTCACTACTATGGCCGTGTTGACTTTTCCAAGTTTGTAGTCTTGCATTCTCCCTTCATCAGCCTTGAGTTCCTTTAAGTGGATGTGGTATTGCTTCAGGATCCTTCTTTCGTTGTGGTTTGATAGAGTAGTATTTTTTTTTTCATAGTGTTTAGTATTCTAATTTCTAGCATTTCCTTTATCGTATTTATTTTTATTTTTATCTATCTGGTTGTTCGTGGAGGTGGAAACACCAAATCGATGGTTTCATTAAGGCAAACCCCTAGACCATTCCAACATTTTTCCTCTCTTGGCTATGTGTAGGTGTACGTGCATGTAGAGCTTCTGGAAAACTAGACTCTTAGTGAGTTTGTCTTCGTCATATTCATTTTCATCATCTTCTTAATCATCTTTATAGTCATTTCTTGTCCTTTGTTATTTTGTTTAAGTAGTTAAACTTAATTAGCGAGACCGTAAGAAGGTTTCTTGGTATTTTGCATTGTACTTTTCCAATTTTTGTCTGTACAAACACCAAAACCCTAGAGACATGCCAATGCATCACGCTATTTTCCCTAACCCATGTTGTTATCTTCGTGCAGATATCTATTTGAGGTGTGGGTTGGATTCCAAAAATCGGCTCGTTTAGCCCCATCCAAACATTCAGATTAGTAGAGTGACCGAAGCACTTGAGAGTTCTCTTCATTCTCTATCCTTTACTCAAAACACCCACTTAGCTTGAGGTATGTTAGGGAAAACCTCCACTCTTGACTCTCTATGACATGGAGCCTTGGTGTGGTTGGTCCCTCTATCTTACATTTTGGTGAACCTGACATGAATCGACATCTATTTTTTCCTTCTTTTTTTCCCACGCATACAATAGTCAAACTAGACTTGGTTGTTGTGAGGGTTATGAGCATCACGACTCAGTCTACGACATTTACCAATGGAAAATATGAAGGTCACTTCTAGATTTACTACTATTTTTTCCATAGCTTTTATAGATGAGATGGGCTTCATTGATGAGACCACTCATGTATCCAATCCTCTAGCATCCCCTACAATTTCATCTTTAGATGAGGATGATGTTGTTCATATTCTTGTAGAAATTATTTTGGCATTAGACAAGAGGTTGTTGGACCTCGTGAATCATTTGGAGAAAGTACCAAACATGGCGAGAGTTGCTAGACTTGCTAGCAAGGTAAGATACATGTTAGGTAAGGATCCGATAGGTATAGATTTATTACGCTGCCTCATTGATCTAACCAAAGCATACATCTTGTTGTATAGCACTAGATCAAGTACTACCCAAGGGGAGGTGCTCGATACCTATGAAAAATAAATAGGTGGCTTGATGCCTACCACATTTGTATGCATGGTTGTAACAGGCCCCTCAAATAGTATCTCCTCCAATTCTCAAAAGCCTAACACTATTAAGGCAAGTAGGATACCTCTTGGCTTTAGTTTCACCCCTCTCACTACCCCTGGAGTTGGGGGATCTTGTGGGATGAGTGGTGGTGGCTTTGGTATTGGAAGTGACACTATTGGTGGTGGCTCTGATGGAGGTCATGATGATGGCTTTGGCGGTGGTCACATTGGTGGTCCTAGTGGTGGCTTTGGCGGTGGTCATGACAGTGGCTCTAGAGGTGGCTTTGGAGGTGGTTTTGGTGGTAGTGGTTCTGGGGAAGGTTCCACTGGGCCTTTTTCATCCTTCGACCCTTTTTTGAATGCTCTTATTCAAAACATGGGTCAGATGCAAAACCAGTTGGCAAGCCTTTCTCAAGCCTCTGCCCAACCTATTTTTCAACCTTCTTTCGGCATATCCCACTCTCGGTGGAAATTTTAAATACTCCTTTCTTGCCTGGAATGGAGATTCCTAAATTCAAAAAATATGGTGGTAAGGGAGATCTACAGACACGTGTATCAGATTTTAATGCCATGTGTATAGATTTCTTCATCATGATGCCCTAATGGAAAAAAAAATTCGTCGATCTTTCAAAGACACAACACTTAAGTGGTACTATTCCTTGCCTGATAATTCTATATTTCATTTGATCAACTCATCAATCAGTTTCTTTGTCAATTCCAGGCTAACATTGAACTGAAGATGACATTCTCATATCTCGTTCGATGTAAGCAAGGAGAAAATGAGAAGATAACTCACTTCATAACATGATACCAAACACTCTTTTAATAAATTTCATACTCGTTGTCTAACTCAGATGTGTAGAAGGTATTCATAGACAACCTGCAGCAACCCTGATAGGAGAAATTCACCTTAATGAAATACCCTTTGCACATTTGTGTGCTATGTTGCGGGAATACCAACAAACAGTGGTTCAGTTTGAGGGATCCTCCTTGTGCTCCCATTCCAAGGAAAATATATTTTGTTTATTTTAGGGAAAGTAAAATTTGTTATGAATGTGGTTACTACGACTAACAATCATGGCCTCTGACACAATAGAAATTTTATGAGGTTATCTAAATATTGTTCTTCTATTTTACAAAATTTATTGAAGGATAAGATCATAACCTTGGAAAATCCCCGACCTTTGAAAGAGCCTTATCCTGATTGGTATGATGGGAATTATTTTTGTCAATATCATCATGTCAATGGGCATGATACCAAGTGTTGCATGTGCTTGTTTCATGAGATATAGGAATCACATCAACGATGGTACCATCTGTCTCGATGGGAAGAAGAAAAACACAAATAAGTTGGTAGCGAAGGCCAATAGAAAGTTGAAAATTTACATGGACCTATTTTTGTCCCATTCTATAAACTTGATTATTGACCCCTTTGATACTTATCCTAAGCCTTTGGTGTATGTAAAGATGGTTTCAGTTGCTCCCCTCTCGCAACCTGCGACTGGTTCGCTAGATGTGACTTTCACCTTGCAAGACTTACCTTTGAACAATAAGCCCTCTCCTCTGTACATCCCCACTCACCTCAATGGAAACACTATGACAAGAGTCCTAGTTGTCCTCGTGAGTCAAGTAAATTTTATTATAGAAGAGATGTTATGGGTAAAATTATTATAAAGGGAGGAATATGAGAAAATGAAATCTATCATATGTATGCATAATAGTCTCTCTCTTAAGCCATATTACTCTATAACTCTTTTCATCCTAGTCAGACCTAGGGCTATGGATACAACTTTCAATGCCATTCGAAAATCCAATTTTTTCAAGGTGAAGCTAGGAATCCAATGGCTAGCTTCCATGAATGGAGTCGCTTATTTTATTCACAAATTTTTAAAGTTCTCTCACAAAGGTGTCATGCATGTTATGCATGACACTGGATATCAACCATTGGTATCCCATGGGGGTTATTCCTTGGATCATTTTTGGCCCACCCTGGTTGGTTTGCTCCCTCCTAGAACAAACCTACCTTATTGAAATTACATGAAGTATAGAACTGAGGGCAAAATACAACTGAAAGTGACTCACCCGATAGCATAGTAGCAATTTTCCCCTTCCTCTCAAAAGGGAAAGTTGAATCCTGCTCATGCTTAGGGCACTACCCTTGCCTTCCTTCTTGAAGAGGAGTTTTGGGTAACTACTCATGATTTTCACATAAGAATTTTCATGATACTTGCTTGGCATAAAGCTAAGATTATAATATCTAGCCTTCCTATCTTACTTGGGGGTCCTTGGATTGCTTTGTATGGTAAGGGGAAGGGTCCTTGTGGGGAGTCCTCTATTTCTCAGCCTTCACGGCCTCCCACCACTATTGCCTATAAGGAATTAAATGGGAAGAGGCCTGTCGTTGATGCGTTAGAGATGACTCCCCCCATTTTTGTTCCAACCTCTTCTCAACCTCTCCCTCTTGTTCCCTTCTAGGATTCCCTCCCTGCACTAGAACCGACTGTGATGGACACTCCAATGGCCAAGTAGGAGTCATCCATTCCATCTCAGCTTTTGGTCTCTAGCTCCTGGAGTCATAGGAACAGCCTTGCGCATGAGTACAAGCATCGACAAAGAGATATGGCCACTGAGTAGGCCCCCCTACAGAGGAAGGAAGGGGAGTCAACAGTTTCTACTTTGGTACCTTCTACCATATCCTCTTCTTCCATCCCCTTTGCTTCAATTCCATTAGCTTCAGTGCTACTTCTTGCTCCTATCATGAACGTAGTCAACCCTCACCCAAAAAGGTGCAGATGTTTATTGCTCCTTTAGTTGAGCCACCTCTTCTGATGTCCCTCCCATACATCCCATCATTCTCAAAGCCTGTGGACATGTTGAATACCTCAGTGGTGTCCATCATGATTTTATCCTCCTCCTCCATGCCTTTTGATTCATCCATGAGAATCTTGCATCCTCTAAAGAAGCATAATATGGAGGATGACCCTTCTAATAATGGGGGGTGTAAGAGGGGTTCACCTTCTTTGGAGGGTGGTTCGGCATTGCCATGCATCATCCTAGTGATGAAAAAAGTCCCAGCCTCCCTTGAGTTCGTCACTACTCCCGAGTCCCTTGACCTGCCTAGTAGTGAATCTTAGGCGCCACCTCCCTCACCCATTGAGTTAATACATGGAACTCATCTGAAGTGCATGTTTAATTCTTTGGACAAGATCCTGACCCTTTAAACAATCTTTGTGAAGTCACTGACTTTCAGCCCACAAGAATTGAGTGGAGAAGACCTTGAGGGGTCTCCTTCCTTGGCTCTTGTCACGGGAGGTCGGAGGTTTCTCCCCTTGATATTCTACCCTTGCAGGCTCATCCTCCTTCCCATTATAATGATCTATACTATGAGGTAGATGACCTCTTGGTTGATGAGGTCTAGAGGGTAGCCTCTTCTTTATCTATAGAGTAGATTGTGTGTCTGTGTGTGATGTGTTCCCCCGTGCTTGTGTTATGTGTTCCTGGATGACCCTTGTCAACCTTATAGGTGGTTGGATATAGGAGTTTTTTTATGTCATAAAAATACCTCTATTTATCGTGTCATTCTTCCTATGTTTTTTATATGATAAGTAGCATTTATAGGGTGTTGTACCCTTTACACAACGAGCCACTAGGGCCAAAAAATATCATGTCCAAAAAACTTAAAATAACAAAGCCAAAAAACAAACCATAGCATACTAATAGCTGAAGAGAATCACATAGCAACAATAGATTAACAGGCATTCTCCCAATTCTAGGAGATAGCATTGATGACATCATCACCAACCCATTCAGGGCCATCTTCATCAATCTTCATGTCCACCTCATCTTTCATAATAAAAGAGAGGTTGTTTGTGAAACAGTGAACTAACTTGACAGTGAATCTTGTCAAGCCTCTTAACTTCTTCTCCATCTTCTCCATCCTCTCCTGCAACACATGAAGTTCCTCCCCTTTATCCCCATTCTTCATAGTATTAGTGTGCTCCACATCTAGGTCAGAATACTAGAACATCAACTTTTCATTATGCACTCATTTGAGATCCGGGATGGTGTGAGGCCCTTTAGCATATTCCTCCTCGGCTCCTTTGACTCCTCCTCATGCCCATCACCTTTGTTGTCAGAGTGCTCCTCATCAGAATCCAACTCATCAATCTATGTTTTCTTGTTATTTTTTTCCAATCTTCCTGACCTCCTGATTTTGGTCATCTCAACCCTTGTATCCACCATTGCAGCCTCCATAGTTTCGCCCTTGGAATCCTTCCCCACCACTTTCTTTCCTTTGTTGTCCATGGTTGGCAGATCGATCAAACCCTTCCCCTCATCTTTCACTTTCTTTTTGGTGGTAGGTTTGCTGACCATCTTAGTAGAGCCAAACTTTAATTCATAGAGACCAACCATAGCACTCAACTAGGCTAACCCAAAATTTTCTTTAAGCTTTCTTGAGGCTAGTCGCAACACTCAATTGGGCTAACCCAACATTTCCTTTAATCTTCTTGGGGGGCAGTTTAATCCTCTATTATGTGTATTGAAATTCGACAATTGGGGACGATGCAAAGTATTGGGGCATTTAGGCTTCTCTTCCATGTTGACCCAGTTTTTAATTTTTACTTTGTCTTCTCATACATTCTTCATATGGTCTAATATAGTAGGGGGTTGGTGGGAGTTCATTAATATATTATTATTATAATTATCTATATTTATGAGTAGCTCTAACCCTAAAATATCATACCACCCCTATGTCCCTTGTTCATAATATTGTTATTCTTACTTATATGTTTGTTCTCTTATCTTTCATGATTTTGTGGTGCTCATGTGTTGTCCCTCGAGTGTGTGACAACATTACCACGGTTACATATTGCTATATTTCGCAGGCCACAACATCACATTTTTCATTCTTGATTTTCTCTCCTTAGGATGTCATGTGCCTCTATGCTTGGCATGCACCATCCTAAGGGTGCTATCATGTCACTTCAATTTTAAGATAATACATTTGATGGCCAACGAATATTTTTTTGAAAATCCTTTCAAAATATTTTTCAAAAATCACATTCTCAACAAGGACCCCTTACGGAACGTGTTTACTTCATCATGGGTTGGAAAAGAAAGAATCTGAAGAAATTTCCTCTGAGGGAGCAACTTTTCCTATGGGAGAGGCCTCGACCTTCCCCTCATGAGGGGGGATTTTCTTCCTTTCAAATTCCTTGATGAAGTGAACATATTTCGAAAGGATTCTTTAATGTTGAATTGATTTGTAAAAAATGCTTTTTCACTTTCAAACAATGTGTCCCTTGAGTGGACCCCTCTTCTTTTGAAGGGTTCCTGAGGGACCCCTTTGAAAGCTCTTCCTTCAATTTTTTGATTGTCTGCGTGTTTGTCTTATTTTTTTCTTGTGTGGCTTCTCTTTGTTTTCTAATATGTTTTATTTGCGGATTAACATGTTGCTTTATAGGTGCACTTGTGAAGCTGCTTTCTAGTCTGACTTTGTGGAGTCCCCTTACATCGAGCTTCCTTTAGGAGAGAGTACCTAGGGGAAAACTTCTTTGCATGTCTGAGGGTCTGTGAAACACTTACATCCTGTAGGATTTGTCCATTGTTGGTGTGTGGGCCTTCAGTGCACATTGATCAACTCTATAGATTCGAGGATCTATAGATTCCTTTGTTCAAATCTCCTCAAAAGAGAGTACCTATGGAGTTTTTTTCTTGTTTTGTGCTTTTGAGCTCACCAGATTGTAGTCTGCTTCCTCAACGGTGTAGGTATACATTTCTAAACTCTTCTAGTCTACTTTATTGAACACTAATTGACACTCATACTCACTAAAGTGGGGGAAAAATGTATAGGAGTGAATTTTTACCCCTCTCACAAATTCCCCTTTTTACACCCCCTACTTTAGAAAAATCAAACCTGACTAGATAATTCCATATCACCTATCTGTAATGCATCCACTTGGCACCTGTCTTGTGAGTCGGTGGGGGAATTTCTATCAGGGATATGCACACTGTGTGTGAACGCCTACGCGGGGCACTGCATTCCCTAACAGATTCTTGCCTCTAGAATCAATAGGGATGTTACATTTCCCATTGGGGATGAAGTGTAACGCCTTTGTATTGACGAGTTGACCTGAAAATGGATATTTCCCTCCCTTTCCATCTTCAAATGGCTTGTTTTTGTAAGGAAACTCAGGTGCGGAAACAGCTTCCTACACTAATCTCTTAAGGAAAGTATGGTGCAAATTCGTTTTAAACCCTTACAATTTCAGATTCGTTAATCTACTTAACAAAGATATTGCAGCAATATACCATACATACAGAAAATGAAGAATGACACAATGATTTACCCTGGGGAAAACCTTTCGGTAAAAAACCCCAGCACTCCAAAACCTGCACAATGTATTATCTTCAACACAACGGTTACAACACACTTGCAATGCAAGTTCTTTCAGGAGATTTTCAACACTTGAAGACAAAATGCGGCAGCATCAAAACGTTCCAACAATACACTCACATCACACATCTTCGCAACCCCCTAAAAATGCTTATATCATGCGCTTCCCTTTTTAGGGCAACTTCCGAAGATAACTTTATCAATTGCCACATGTCTTCACCTGTCATTGAATCTTCCAGACATAGCTCTTACGTGTCATAGGAATCCGTCATAACCGTTTCAGCCATGATCTCCTTACACACAATTCAAGATGCCGACACATTAAGTGGAGTGACACATCAACATGCAAACTAGACATGTACACTCACACTTAATTACATTATTTGCAAGAAATACATTTTACAAAACAAATAATAAGAATAGGAATTATCCAAGGTTGAGACACCTTATTCCTAACATTCTCCCACTTGTCGAACACCTTGTAAGAGCAATAGGAACATAACAGGAATTAACCGCTATAGGCCAAAAGGCCCATAGACTCCAAACACCATCTGAACTTCACAGTGCCCACTGGTTTCGTTAATGCATCTGCAACATTCTTCACAGTATCTACCTTCTCCAAATTTATCTTTCCATCTTCCACCATATCTCTCACAAAGTGAAACTGCACATCAATGTGCTTCGTTCTGGCATGGAAAGTTGGATTCTTCGCAAGGCAAATAGCACTCTGACTGTCACACCAAATAGTAATCTGTTCTGCATCAACACCAACATCAGAACACAATCTCCTAAGCCAAATGGCTTCCTTACAAGCATGAGTAGCAGCCATGTACTCAGCTTCTGTAGTGGACAAAGCAACCACAGGTTGTCGCTTACTCATCCAACTGATGGCACCACCAAACATAGTGAAAACATAAGCACTGGTGGATCTCCTGCTGTTAATATCACCTGCCCAATCTGAATCCACAAACCCACGAATACAAACTGAATGCGGAGATCCAGAAGAGTTACCATGATAACATATGGAGTAATCTGATGTACCCCTCAAATATCTGAATACTCGCTTAACTGCATCCCAATGTACCCGTCCAGGGTTAGCCATAAACCGGCTTAGGACTCCCACTGCTTGGGCAATGTCTGGTCTAGTACAGACCATAGCATACATAAGACTGCCAACTGCACTAGCATAAGGTACTCTACTCATGTCCTCCACCTCACTAGGAGATTTTGGACAATCATCTACAGATAACTTTGTTCCCATTGAAACAGGAACACATAGTGGTCTACAATCTGCCATGCTGAACCTGTCCAACACAGACTTCACATACTTACTCTGACTCAACCAGAGTTTTCTGTTAGACCTGTCTCTACTGATTTCCATACCCAAGATGTACCTTGCTGCCCCAAGATCTTTCATCTCAAACTGTGCTGACAACTGAGATTTAAAATCAGAAATCATACCCTTACCCTTCCCAAACAGCAACATATCATCAACATATAATGCAACAATAAGAAGGCGATCATTTTCAACTCTGAAATAAACACAATGATCTGATTTCGATCTTACAAATCCAATTGACAACACAAAGGCATCAAACTTAAGGTACCACATCCTAGGAGATTGCTTCAAACCATATAGAGATTTCTTTAATCTGCAAACTAAGGATTCATTACCTTTAACAATGTAGTGCTCAGGCTGTGACATATAAATCTCTTCCTCCAAATCACCATGAAGGAAAGTTGTCTTCACATCCATCTGTTCTATCTCTAAATCATATGATGCAGCAAGAGATAACAGAAATCTAATGGATGTCAACTTTGCAACAGGAGAGAATATTTCACCATAATCTATTCCCTCTACCTGTGAATACCCCTTTGCAACCAATCTAGCTTTGTACCTTTCAACACTGCCATCTGCACAAAATTTCTTCTTGAACACCCATTTACAGCCAACAGATTTTCTCCCTTTAGGCAAAGGTACAAGGTCCCAAGTTTTGTTTTTCTCCAATGAAGCCATCTCATCATCCATAGCCTCAATCCAGGAACCTGCATCTTCCATGCCCAAAGCCTCTTTCACAGATCTAGGCTCATCAGTGTTAGTAATCAAAGCAAAAGCACAACTGGAATCTAACATAGAATAACCAAACCTTTCTGGTTGCTTTCTTTCTCTCATGGATCTCCTCAAGGGCTGAGGTTGAGGTTGTTCTTCCTCTTCTTCCGAACTATCAGAGCTGCTAGAGCTCTCCTCATCATTAGACCCAACATGGTCTCTCTGTTCAGTCTTCTCAGGGGTAGGAGGAAACTGAACAACATCTTTTTCCTTTTCTTTTTCATCTGGTTGTAGCACAATAGGAGAAGATGTTAGCTCTCTGAAAATAACATTTCTACTATACAGCACCTTACTAGTCATAGGATTCCAAAGCTTGTATCCTTTCACACCAACACTGTATCCGATGAAAATACATTTGACAGCTTTGTTTTCCAACTTAGATCTTTTCTCCTTTGGAACATGTGCATAAGCTTCACAACCAAAAACACGAAGATGTCTAATTGAAGGCTTCTTACCAGACCACACCTCCATGGGTGTCTTACCAACAAGAGCTGATGTAGGAGATCTGTTAACCAGATAGCAAGCAGTGGCAACAGCTTCGGCCCAAAATCTTTGTTCTAGGCCAGCTCCACTAAGCATACTCCTAGCCTTCTCCATCAGTGTCCTGTTCATTCTCTCTGCAACTCCATTTTGCTGCGGGGTGTAAGGAGTTGTCTTATGTCTCTCGATTCCTCGTTCTTTACAGAACTGTTCAAACTCTATGGAACAAAACTCACCACCATTATCAGTTCTCACACACTTGATTCTTTTACCAGTCTGATTCTCCACGAGAGCCTTAAATTCCTTGAACCGACTGAAAACCTGTGTCTTACTTTTCAGGAAATATATCCAAGTCCTTCTACTGTAATCATCTATAAAAGATACAAAATATACAGAACTGGAGATAGAAGGAACTTTTACAGGACCAAAAACATCAGAATGAATAAGATCCAAAAGTCCAGAAGACTTGTGAGAACTAGAGTAGAACTGAACACGATTTTGCTTACCATAAACACAGTGTTCACAGAAATCGAATTCGAGATTACAATCATTTAGCCCCTCAACGAGATTTTTAGTTTTCAAGGTCCTAAGACCCTTCTCACCAATGTGGCCAAATCTCATATGCCACAACATTGTCTTTTCTGCAGGAAGCTTGCCTTCCAAAGTGTTTACACCCTTAGGCACACTTACTGCACTGCCATCGGAACCCATTGCCACAATCTTCTTTACTGCTCGTTCAGATGGTGGGGATGAAGTGATAGCCGCTCTCTTCTTTGAAACAGAAGAACTATTGCACTGAGCAATGCATGCATCAAGCTGAAACAAAGTACCTCTCCTAGTACCTTTAGCGAGCACCATAGAACCTCTTATCATCTTGCATCCATCTTTCGAAAAAACAACTTGCACACCTACATCATTCAACATACTTACAGATAATAGGTTTCGTGCCAAACCCGGAATGTGCATAACTCCATTGATTCCCTTTACTCGTCCATCAGGAAATCTGATAGTGACCCTTCCGCGTCCAACTATCTTTAGGTGAGAATCATCACCCAAGTACACCTTTCCACCATCAAACTCTTCATATTTTGAGAACCAGTTTCGATGAGAGGTCATGTGAAAAGAAGCACCCGAGTCTACTAACCACACATCATCAGATGCATGGGCTGCCAAAGCTGCAATAAAAGCATCTCCATCTTCTTGAGATTTTTCAGAAGCTGAATCTGAGCCTTTCTTCTTCTTCTTCGGTTCTTTGCAGTCCCTCCGGAAGTGCCCAGATTTATCACAGTTCCAACATTTCGCCTTGGACTTTCCAGGAGTCTTAGAACTCCCACGGGATTTGGATCTGCCCTTCTTTGACTTATTGTCATTCTGCTTTCCTTTGTCGTTGGATCTCCCGCGAACAGCAAGGGCTTCCTTAGACGAATCCGAAGTCTTTCTTCGCATCTCCTCAGACAGCAGTGAAGACACCACATCATCCATACGGAATGTGACTATAGTACTTCCGAGAGCCATCACAAGATGGTCCCACGAATCCGGCAAGGAACAAAGCAGGGTCATACATCGATCCTCCTCCTCAATCTTGGCACCAGATGATGCCAACTGTGCAATCAATAAATTGAATGCATTGAGATGATCAGTTACGGATCCACCTTCCTCCATTCTTAAAGAATACAACTTCTTTCTCAGGAACAACTTATTCACCAGAGATTTGGCCTGATACACAGACCCAAGCCGTTTCCACAAAGAATTTGCAGTAGTCTCATCAAGAACATTCAGAAGAACGGCATCTGCTAGACAGAGTCTGATGAGACCCTTAGCCTTCCGATCCTTGATATCCCAATCCGCTTGAGGTATCGCTACAGGTTTCACATCAAGTGAAGTAGCCTCCCATAGATCGCGGTCTTCAAGCATGTCTTCCATCTTGAGTTTCCACAACTCGAAATTAGTGCCATTAAATTTCTCCACCTCCATTCTACTGTATGAGGAACTTGCCATCTCAATCTGCAAATAAGATTCAGAATGCTCTGCACAAAAAAACTCCCACTCAACTTGAGATTAGCTCAAAAAACCCTACCCAACAACTAGGATCAAAAGTTGATCAGGCTCTGATACCACTTGTAAGGAAACTCAGGTGCGGAAACAGCTTCCTACACTAATCTCTTAAGGAAAGTATGGTGCAAATTCGTTTTAAACCCTTACAATTTCAGATTCGTTAATCTACTTAACAAAGATATTGCAGCAATATACCATACATACAGAAAATGAAGAATGACACAATGATTTACCCTGGGGAAAACCTTTCGGTAAAAAACCCCAGCACTCCAAAACCTGCACAATGTATTATCTTCAACACAACGGTTACAACACACTTGCAATGCAAGTTCTTTCAGGAGATTTTCAACACTTGAAGACAAAATGCGGCAGCATCAAAACGTTCCAACAATACACTCACATCACACATCTTCGCAACCCCCTAAAAATGCTTATATCATGCGCTTCCCTTTTTAGGGCAACTTCCGAAGATAACTTTATCAATTGCCACATGTCTTCACTTGTCATTGAATCTTCCAGACATAGCTCTTACGTGTCATAGGAATCCGTCATAACCGTTTCAGCCATGATCTCCTTACACACAATTCAAGATGCCGACACATTAAGTGGAGTGACACATCAACAGCAAACTAGACATGTACACTCACACTTAATTACATTATTTGCAAGAAATACATTTTACAAAACAAATAATAAGAATAGGAATTATCCAAGGTTGAGACACCTTATTCCTAACAGTTTTCACTATCACTTCATCTTCTTGGAAATTGATTCCATCTTCTACAATCTCTTAGCAATTTGGGTAGCTTAATCTCTTGAGCATTTCTTAGCAATTTATGGCTCCATCAACTTCATCAAGATGTGTTGTGCTACTATATAACTTGTGAGTTTGGTGTCTTTCGAGACCTCCTTTGTCACTGCTATAGCTGTGTTGACTTTTCCAAGCTCATATTCTTGCATTCTCCCTTCATTAGCCTTGAGTGCCTTTGGGTGGAGGTGGTATTTCTTCACTATCCTTCTTTCTTTGTGGTTTGATAGAGTAGAATTGTGTTTCTCATAGTGTTCAATATTCTCCTTTCCAACATTTCCTTTATTGTATTTCTATTTCTCTTTATCTATCTGGCTATCCATGGAGGTGGAAACACTAAAGGGGGGGTTTGACTAGGGCAAACCCCAACACTTTTCCTCTCTTGGTTATGTGTAGGTGTATGTGCATGTGGATCTTGTTGGTGAACTAGACTCTCAGTGATTTTTTCTTCGTCATCTTTATTTTCATCATCTCCTTAATCATCTTTATAGTCATTTCTTGTACTCTATTATTATTTTCAAGTAGTTAAACTTCATTAGCTAGATTGTAAGAAGGTTTTTTGGTATTTGACACTATACTTTTCCACTTTCTGGCCATATGGACACCAATGCCCCCAAAGAGATTCCAGAGTACCGCGATGTCATCCCTGACCTGCACTACTATCCTTGGGCAAAGAGTTGTTTGAGGTGCGGTTTAGATTCTAGAAACTAGATCGTTTAGCCCCATCCAAACATTTGGGTTAGTAGAGTGACAAAAGCACTTGAGAGTTCTCTTCATTCTCTATCCTTGACTCAAAACACATGTTTAGCTTGAGGTAAGTTAGGGCAGCCCTCCGCTCTCGACACTTTGTGACTTGGAGCCTTGGTGTGGTTGGTCCCCCTACCTTATAGGTATATTTTCCATTTTTTGTTTTTTTCTCCCAGAAGTGTCATTTAAACTTGATCCCCATCCTCAAATCATAAGGAAATTTGAAGATTCTCACATTGAATTGATTCAGATCATTTAGCCCCATCCAAACATTTGGGTTAGTAGAGTGACAGAAGCACTTGAGAGTGCTCTTCATCTCTATCCTCGACTCAAAACACCTGTTTAGATTGAGGTAAGTTAGGGTAGCCCTCTGCTCTTGACACTTTGTGACTTGGAGCCTTGGTGTGGTTGGTCCCCCTACCTTATAGGTATATTTTCTATTTTTTGTTTTTTTCTCCCAGAAGTGTCATTTGAACTTGATCCCCATCCTCAAATCATAAGGAAATTTGAAGATTCTCACATTGAATTGATTCACCTAGGGGTTGTTAGTCAATTCTTTGTGGGGATCTCATTTCCTAATGGAATAAAGGAAAATAGGTATATCTATTATCATTTTGGTGAATCCCCTTTTTTTCATATGACACTCCCAACCTATTTTTCATTGTTTCACCTATATGTGTCTCATTCTAATTATTCTCTTATAATTAAACACAAATTTTTACTCTTTTTATTGACTTTGTCACTACTCATGATTACTTGATGCCTTGTAGTTCCTTTCCCCATGTTGATTTATTTTTTAATTTTTCTCATATGAATTTCAAAGATATAAAAAATTAGATTTTAATATTGAAAATTATATCAATTGAGTAATTTCGCGAAAAATTGTTTTGGCCAAAACTCTTTGTAGAATGTAGGTTCCAAGTATTTTTGGGTGAAATAGTTTCACCCAAAACTGTTTTTTAGCCCAAGGTATAACACAACTTTGAACTTTCCTCTATTATCACATGCTATGAATATTTCTTACTTTAATCATATATTCTCAATATATTTGAACCCTCCATACACTTTAACTACCAACCACCTTTTATCCCTTCTCACATATGCTATATAAATTATGTCCATAATAAGGTCCAAGTATTTCACCTCTTCTACTTCTAATATTAAAAAACTTCATAGTGACTCTTATATCCTCATGAGTCAATCCTTATCCCATCCCTTCCTCGATTGGGTATTTAGTGACAAGAAGCATAGAAATATGCATAAAAAGATCAATTTTCATATCCACTTGGTCTACTCTTTGCTGATGAGTAGTTACATTTTACTCCTTGCATTGGTTTAGATAAAATTTGGGGAGACATTATAAAGGAAAGAAAATAAAAAAGAAAAAGAAAAATGTAACTTAAAGAAACATATAAAAAACTGAGGAGATGTAATTATAATCCATAAAAGCAACTCAAAGGCCATATCAAATAAAAATAAAACCACTCTACTAGACTTGATGTTTCCCATTATTTTATTTCACTTTCTTTGATCCACCATGAGTCAGTCTAGAATTAGCTCCTAAGCTATGATTCATTGTTTCCCTTTCTCTTAATTTTATATTATTTGAGCATGAACACCAACTTTGTTATATTCCCATCCATCCCTTTAATCTATTGATACCCATATACTTGACTACTCCTCATCAATGCTCAAATTTGTTAGTGCACAATGTTGAATAGTTTAAGAAATACAGAAAAAGACATCATCCCTCACATCCAAATTACATCAACTTTTCACATGTACCATACATGTTCCTAGCACCACATACCATTTTTGCAATCTCACTTGATGTTGCAAGCCATATAAAGCATTGATGGACTTAAGCAATTTCCTTGTTGTCCTAGTGCATGAACTTAGGAGTACACTTTGAAACCCATTGATCTAGATCACCAATCTCAAATGCACTTGGGAACCTCTTTCAGATTTCCTTTCTACCTTTACTTAATCTTATCCTTATTTTTATTGCTTTGTTTGTTTTCACTGTTTTACTAGTTTCAAAGACCCAACTATTGGATTAAACCTATTTTGCTTTAATCAAATCGCCTTCTTAATTTCCTCACTTTGTACTCTTTTTGAAAAAAAATCCTCCAAAAAGTATAAAAAGCATAGATGTTTGGACCAAGGTAGAAAGGAAAATGAAAAAGTTGTTCTCAACTATCAATAACATGAGGGTTCTTCATTCTCATGTAGAAGAGATAAAATCTTACAAAGATTTTCACAAATTATTATTATATAAATAGGAAGGCCCATTACCATAGGATTGCACTTATTGGTGGTTTTAGTAATAGAAACCATAAATTATTATTTAAACATATTTTAAGTTTAAAATGAAAAAGTTTGAAATTCAATCTTGAAATGATTATGTGGCATTGACAGTAAAAAAATTGAATTATTACAAAAGATTCAAGGAAAATGGTGATTCAAATGTCCTAAATTTGATGACTATATAGTAGTATTCATTAATTTTGATTGTAAAATATAATTAATTTTCTTGAAAATTTGTATCATATAAAGAAGATAATTCTGAAAAAATTATAAAAAGATATATAAAATCATAATAAAATATATATTTGATTTATGATATAGGGGAAATGTACCAGTAGTCATCAAGGCTAACTTTGCACATTCGTACAAAGTGCAAAATAGGTCCGATTTCAAATTTTTTGTTGGGGCTTCTTCATAAGTGAGTTAGGACCTTAAAAAGAAAAATTTGACTTCTAGGTATTTAAAACGTGCCTTGTAGAACCCGTAAAGTGAAAGGTGTTAAAAAAGGGTGTTTTAAAACCTTCATCCCATACATCTTTACCACTTCGCCAATACCCGTTCATTAGACAAACAATAAAAACCCACAAAAATTTAAAGTTTTTTCAATAGTTAAAAAAGTGTTTTCAATAGTTTTCAATGTGTTTTAATTTTTTTTGTCAACTACACATTCAATAGTCAACATATATTGGTGTAATTTGTAAATTTTTATTGGCATAATTAAAACAATGTAATGACTAAAATATAAACGGTTATTAGAGAGTCAATGAACAAAAAGTGAAAGGGTATTGGATCATGGACTGCAATTGGATCTTTTCCCCTAATTGTTGAAAATAAAATATATATTTCTATTTGGAAAACAACTTTCAATTGATAAGCATCGAAAAAGTGCTGATTTGAGAGGCAAGGCCGACCTTCAAATCCAGGCCCAGCGGTGAACAAAAGAGTGTTGCTAATTTGACATTTTATTCAAACGTAAAGAGAAGCCTTACACAGGAACGACAGACGGGTATCGATGTTATTCATAATATGTAGTATGGTACTTTTAACAGTACAAAGTGGGATTAGCGAGGAGATATGCCTCAATCTTCTTGAACAGAGCCGCGCCCATTTCTTTTATCTCTTTCACTTCTCCTTCGTCCTGAGGAACGCCCGGAAGGATGTCAAAACGGACTACAGCTCTGCAAACGCACCCTCCCTCTGCTTTGGGGGTGCATTTGATTTCGTATTTGGCAGAGGCCACTTTCTTTCCCAGCAGTCCTCCTTCAACATGGCTGAAGCGGTACACTAATTTCTCCTCGTCCACCTCCTCCACTTGCTCCTTCACATAGCTGAAATCCTTGTTGGCTGCATCACCATAGCCCATCAGTACAAAGACAGTTCTAATTGAAAGAAGTAGATGTTTAGATGAGATGGTACATACCAGGAGTGAAGTTGATTTGCTTGATGCTGCCAACACCTCCGTCGCCTTGCACGAATGTGATGCTTGAATAAAGCTCAGGTACTAACGTGGGCATGAGATTATGGCCATCCTTCACTAATGCATTCCACACTCTCTTCGCCTCCACTGGAGACTCGATTTCATGATTGACGCTTCCCACCACCATCTTCTCTAATTAACTCTTCTTTTCCTTTCTTCTACTTCCTCTTCTGCCTTTGAGCTGTGGTTTTGGGAGAGGAAGATCGGCGGTATTTATAGAGCTCCTTGCCGCTTCACTCATGAGTTCATCACATGTGAAAGTAGACATAAATTCAGTTTCTTCAGTGAAGTCAACAAGCGATAGAAACATTTTAGAGTGGCCCAAAATGAAAGACTTATCGTCTCGGGTCATTTCGTGCTTTTATCATAGGGTGTATGGATGGTATTATTAAACAATCTAAGATTCCATTTAAAAAGACACCGTTATTTCAAAAATGTGTTCGGATTCGATATTCAGCCGCCCTATCCTGGGGGACAACTTTTTTATAGATACAAAAACCAATTCATCTTTCAATAAATTATAATAAATTTCCTATCCAATACATAGTGACAAAAAATTAGCTTCTAGAATAAGGAGTGGATGGATTTAACGAATCCCTTATTGAACATCATATTTCCCTATATTTTACAGAAACATATACTTGATATTTAGTCTATGAAATTCCCAATTATTTATGCATTATGGAATTTTAACATATGCAAAGGCTTTACATAGAATAAACAGCTACGCACTAAACCATCCACCAATATTACTTGTTATGTTCCCCACAAAACAAATAGGTAGAACATGAAATTTGTGAAATAAATGTTGAAATAAAAACATTAAAGAGTAATATTGTATTTATCTGTTAAATAACAATTAAATATATTATTGAACAATTTAATCAGAAAATTCTTATGATAAATAATAAATTGAATATAATTCATGGATTATCATAGAATAGCCCATACCTCGTTTGTACTTATTCTATTTGATCTATCTAATATTTCCTAAGCTTGTGGGATTATTTTTAATAGATCAAAGGAAAAATCACCTCCATCCAAATCGCATATTACAATAAGGAAAGAGTTAGGAACAAGGGTTCCTAACATCCCCACTTGATAATATTTATCTTAAAATTTTAAGGGAAAGAAATTATTGCTCAATTTTTTGAAGGGTTTTCAAGAAGCATGAAGTCCAATTGTATTCCATACTACTAGATAAAAACCTTAGTGATTGTGTGGTTGTCAAATTGGCATGATAATTTATCCGAGACTACTTTCATTTGAAGAATGATGGATCTCTTGGAATAGAGCTTAGGAAGAATGGTTTAGAGTAGTAAAATATTGGTGATGAACATTCTTCGAGAAGAAACATGGAAGACAAGATAGAACACAAAATAAAAGTGGAAACTTTACAAATTTTAAGGTACTATATTGATCTATTCAAGAAATTTATAAGGGCTATACAAATTACAGATAATATTATGGCTATTGTGATGGATTTTCATGCTATAATTACCTATATTATATTATCTTTGTTCATTTTTTATTTCTTAACACTCCTCATCAAAAAAATAATTTCATAAGGAAATCTTACAATTTCATTATGGATGAAAGGATACTTGAAAATAATTGAAGTATGGGTGAGTGTGAATATTAGATCATAACACAAGAACATTATTTTAATAAATGTTTGAATATTTTTCTATCAAGCCCCACTATTTGTCCAATTCATCCATTTAACTTATGTATTGAATATTCATCTTGTGATAATCCACTACGTACGTACTTACTGATGCCAAAGCACGTGGGTGGACAAGTGATTCGCATCACCTAAAAAAAAAAATTGTTTACCTATTGTTTGAGTCTGTAGTTTCAATTTTGGTTTTATATTAAATTTTAATAAATATTTTCCAATCAATTTTTAAAATTGAAGAATAATAACAACCTATGTAATATTAATTTGCATATTGGGTCTATGTAGGATCACAGGAGGCCAAACAGTGGCGATGCAATAAAAAAAACATGACATGATGAAGTGAAAATCACAAAATTCATGTTTGACTTTTTAGTTAGGTTGCTAAAAAGTACATTTGCTAAGATAAACACCAAAGCAAAATGAGCATATATCCCCTTTTTAAAAAGAAAATATCCATTAATAACGGATATCTAATATTAACTAGGAAAAATGGATGTCTGATTTGTTAAAAATAGATATCAATTACTTACCCTAAGAAACATATATCCATTATTAGAAACATACAATTTTTTTGAGATCGAGCACCATGTATTATATATTATATATATTATTAATATCTCATATACATATAATATGAATATGAATATATTATCAATTGATATTAATATCTTATTAGATATATGATAACATTATATATATTACATATATTATATAATATTATATATTATATATTATATATTATATATTATATTATTAATATTGATATATTATTATATTTAATATATATTTTTTATTAGTAAAGGGTCAAGGTCTAATTAATTATACTATTTATATAAGCAAAATTACAAAATTATCAAATTATAGTACTGATATGCATGATTTTTCAGATGTTTCTATATATTTGCAACATCATGGATGATTCTCTTTGTTGGCAGCTATATGGATGATTATATATATTTAATATATTAATATTATATATTATACATATAATATATTATTATATTATATTATATTATATTATATTATATTAATATTAATTCATATCATATATGAAATTTAAAAAAAATTAAAGTGCTCTCTGAAACAAATATCCATTTTTTACAAGTATAAGTAAAAGAAGACAATGTTTAACTCATTTTACAGTGGTTGTGCATGGGTAGAGGATTGAAAATGGATTTTTCATCATTCTTCTCAACATTGTTAGAATATTTCTCATCCTTCTCATCATCAATTGGTTTTGCATTATTATTCGAAGGAGGAATATTTTATATATTTTATGCTTCATTGATCTTCGGGTTGTCTTATAAAACCTCATCTTCAACATTCTTCTATGTTTCCAGAGGAGGAGAGATATGACCTGTTTGAGTATCCTCTGTTTGCAACTCTTCAACATTTTCTTCTCCAACAATGTTTTCTCCTACCGAAGGAGTATTGCCAATAACATTTTATTCTTTTGTAGCCACATTCTCTACTACCAGAGGGGTACCTTTTTGCACATCTTCCTTTTCTACTTCATGCTCAAGTTGAGCATCTCTGTGTTGTGTATCTTCTAGTATATTAACTTTTGGAACAAAAACATTATCATGCATTTTCTCTTCAGTGTTTGGTATCATGCCTAGCTCTTTTTCCAAATTGGCAACTTTCTCCACAGTCTCATTTCTTAACCTTTCAATATCATATTTATCTTTACTCATAAGGGAAGTGACCCTTTCCTTAGTTTTGAACTCTTTGATGTATACTTGAGCTAATCTAGCTTTATCCTCATCTGAAAGAGTAGCACTAACTCTCTCCAAGGAAAATGATCTCAACTTTACATCTTGATTTATTGCCTCGTCTCTTCTTGCATACAATGCACTTTTCAAATCTTCAAGAAATTAGCCTTCAATATCCTTTATGTTGACATCAAATGTAACTATCTATCTAACAATCACCTCTTCAATTGTAGACTTATCAGTGGCATCTACAGTGGTATACAGGGCAAAAATTTGTTCCGACATTTCTTGCTCCACTATGCTATTAAATAATGCATGGAATTTCATAGGGCTATATTTTATTATCAAGGAAGGCTTATCCTTCTTCTTCTTCTTTGCTTCTAGAGATTTTTCTCCTTTAATAGACTTGTCTTTCTTTTCCATTACATAGATTTTAAATTCCTTTTTCATTTTCTCCACCTCTTCTTCATTATTTGTATCTACAATGTCAACCTTGACTTTCTTTGCACTTGTCTTTGCTTGAGAGACTCTAGATTTTCTTTTTCTTATGAGAGGTTCTCCTTCTTCCTCTTCCTCTTCTTTATCAACACTCAAGTTTATTTCTCTTGTTGCCTTAGACTTCACTCTTCTCTATTGTCGGGAAGCTTGTTGCTTCATTAGAACACTCTTTTCCTTTACAAGCACGCTTTGATATTTAGTCGGAGCATTGGTTGGCTCCTTTCTCTTTGTTCCACTAATAGAGGGCATAGTCCCAAAGGACTTGGGGGCAATCAAAGAGGGGGTAGATGTTCTACCAGATCTTCTAATGCTAGATGCACCTCTCAGAGAGCCAAACATTCTTTGGATTTCTCCACTTGGTCCTTTGATAGAACCATCATCTTTGTAACCTGTGTAGTCATTTTCTCAAAAAAATTATTTATTTGTTTTTCCCTCTGTTGCATGTGCACAATACTAGAACTCTCCTCATACGTTCTGAATCTTTCCCCAGTGGTGTCCCTAGGCTTTCTCAGCATATGTTCAACTAGACCAATAGTTGCATCCTATGTAACTTCATATCCCATTTATGGGATCCATATTGTTCTAGGCTCAACAACCTCAATTATGTAGTAATGCTTGCTTACCATGAAGATAATGTCATTTTTATATTTTTCCACCACACTCTTCGAAATCCTTTCTCTAGCTTGCATATTCTCTTGGAAATTTTTAAAGAATCCCCATAATGATTTTTTCTATGTTTCTTCATCAACTAATCTCATCAAGTGGTCTCTTATTTGAGTAGCCACGAGTCTTTTCGTTAACACACTATGTTCCTAGTTTTGAGAACCTCATTAAGAAAGTAGAAAAAGTAAACAAATAATAAAGGTACCAAAATTGAAGGGATACCAAGAGTCCTTAGTCTTCTACAAATTATCTAGGAGTTGTTCCCTTAATAACTCACACAAATAATAATCAAGACCCTTCTTTACCACCTCATATGTGGTGTCGATGGTAATAGCAGAAACAAAGTTCTCTCTATTTGTAAAATATATCTTGTACCCTATCACCATTGATGCATATTTTACTACAGGGTCTTTGATGTCCTTGATGGTCAAGGCTCTCTTATCATACCTTGCACTTGTTAGCTCCATAACCATTTCATTATTCACTGATTTGAGCATCAAAACCAATCTTGTTGAACATAATCTTATTACAACCCTAATAGCCTCCTTATCAATTATATGTGGAATATCCATCCACATAAACCTATCATGAATCTTGCTCATGAATATGTATCTAATCCACTCATCTACATAGTAAAATATAGGGAAATTTTTCTAGATGTCAAGCTTCTTCTTTGTCAAACTCTCAAACTTGGGTTTCAGTTCAAATTGGTCTCTGATGAATTCATTAAACCACACATCACCCAACTTTGAGTGATTATATTCTTCCAACTTAGCATGTATGTAAATTATGACATCTTCTATATGCAACACACCATACATAATGCTAAAAAATGCACCATCTGAATCATTCATCATTGACTTATTAGGGTTTTGTTTGAATTTTGGATGAGGGCAGTCCACAACCTTGACAACTTGTGGGTTATATATGTTTTGACATAATGAAATTACTTTGAAACTAGGGAAAATGGAGGTTGTAAATACCTTTTGATTACCATTGGATAGGGTTTCATGCACAATAATTTTGAAACACTTCACTTCACTCCTCCACTACTCTTCTCTCCTCCAATGCTCATTTGCAAATGAATTAGATCAAATGTGAAATCACTTGTAAACTCTTTTGAAATAACCTGATTCAAATTGAATGCACTGATTCGAAGTTAGGCAAAAAGATGATAAACCCTAACTATAGTGCACAACCACCTTCGATTGCTCCACAAACTTCTGCATCTTGCTATTTTTTCGCTGGTGTTTTCACCAATAGGTCAAGAATATTGACCTACACCTCATATCCATGTACTGAAGGAATCAAAACCATATCTTTGGTAGGGGCTTAATGATTGTCTCTTAAAACTCCCCTTGAGCCAAAGCTCTTAACTTAGTTTCCAAAGGAAACATCTACACCAGAAGCTGGAACAAACTCATCTTTAACCTCATTCTCCTCTTTCTTTTTCCATATCTTGCTCATCTCTTTTTTTATTTCTATTGGATTATCTTTTTTCACTGGATCATTCTTCTTTATCTGATCAACCTTTTCATTCTTGCTTTTGCAAAACTTAGCAATGTGTCCTAACTTATTACATTTGTGGCATTTGATATTTTGAACAACTTACTTCCACTTACTTTGGATATGTGTTGATTAGCCTTATGCTCAAATATATTGCATGTATAATAGTAGCCATTGAAAGATTGAAACATTATATCATTGTTATAGCCATTAATCATTTGATTTTTGCATTCGCTAGCTCTATGACCAAATCTTTTGCATATAAAACATTGACCGAGAAATTATTGAACATTTTGATTCATTTTGCATCTACATTCCATAGCCTTATGTCTAAATCTATTGCAGGAATAAAAAAATAATTAAACTATGGGTACCTTTGTGCATTTGGTTATCTGATTGGTGGTATTTTGAAGTCTTTCCTCTGATTCTGGACCTTCTTGTCATTGACCTTCTTGTCTTCAATCTTCTTTCAGTACATGGAGTCTAATCTGCTTTTAAATTTCTCCTTTTTCAAACCCTAATCCATCTTTGTCTTTAGATCCCTTCTAATTTGCAATCTCATCAATCATTTTAGTACTCTTCTTAAATTTGTCCTCTTGAATATTTGTTTTCTCCAGATTTGATCCCAAGGTTACAACTTTTTGTTCAAGTTTTGAGTATTCTTCAAATTTGTCTTTCATTTTAGCATTTAGATAGTTTTCAACTCTTTTAATTTCTTCTATTTGCAATTTTAGGCTTGGAATGATCTTATTTGATTGCTTGAGCTCTTTGATCCTATCTGTAGCTTTCTTGAGTTTCTTTCTCAATATCTTAATGCATTCATCTACATCACTAAGATCCTTTTTTAGATCTTTGTTCTCATATTCTACCTTATCCAAATCATTCGGGGAAGATTTGAGTTCTCCTTCCATATCAACAATGTAGTCTTCCTCAGTAAATCCTTTTGGAATAATTTATTTAGGAGGAATAGTATAATTCCTTGTAGTCATGTCTTCAAATCCAAGATATACCTAGAAATCAATCCAATTGAAAGAACCAAGCTCTTATACCAATTGTTGAACACTCAAAACACTAAGAGGGGGTAAATCAGTATTCTCTAAAACCTCTTAAACATTTAAACTCATTCCACACATCATATTCAATTTGTAGTAAGGAAATAAATCATGAAAGAAATCACCAAAGCACATAACACATGAACACTAGAGTTTTACGTGGAAAACCCACAAAGGGAAAAACCACGATGAGGATTAGCTCATAATATATTATAACTGGTCATAGCATATTACAAAAAGGCTTATTGCCAGGTGGAATCATTATCCAGAGAATAAGAGAAATAGAGAAAATGGCTCACTACTAGGAAAGAGGGTTGGCTCACTGCCAAGATTGAACTGCTAAAATTGCATCTACAATATGCAGGAGATACAGTTCCACTAGAGCTCAAAATACTGAGTCAACACACTTCATACTACACTACTTCCACTCTTCTCTACTTCACAATCACATCACATTCCCATGCTCTAACTTAGGAATTCACATCAAACAATTTTTACAGTACATATCACATATCTACAACACTAAAAATGATCTTGCATTTATACACATTACATCCACAAACACTTACAATACTAATTAGGTCAGTCTAATTAGATGTAACATACAAAACATAACTTGTTGGATCAAGATCAACCTATACATGATTTTTTCCTTAATTCAAAAGTTGTAACACATCAAATAGGTTGAATTGGACCTATAATAGCTCCTACATAATCGATGAACACTTCCTTTAACTATACATGACCCCAAACATATTAGGTCGGCACCCCAAGTAAAGTGACACCAAAATACAACTGATTATCCACAAAATAGCATGAAGAGCTCCAAAACACACACCACTTGGACTACACACCCTTTTGACACCTATAAACACTCCCTCAAATCCACATATCCAGATATTATTTTATGGTGAAATGCGGACCATTCCAAACAAGTACTCTACATTGGCAACATTATCACTGGCAAACTCAATATACTATCAACCATAACTTTTGCACTAGAGGACATAAAGAAATGAAACATTGGATTTAAGGTCCTCAAACATGTACAAGAATTTCCTTAGAACCACAGTGAGAAATACCTTAGGGAAAACCAATGCGGACCAAAAAATTGATGCTTTGTACACTAAAAACTATGTTATGGACTTAGTCAAATATTCAACATATATGTTTTGCACCAAAGAAAAACCTCTACATCTCTATGTTGGATTACCATCTCCATGCTCACTCATGCTTCACTAACCAATTATACCTCAATGTAGACATCAAACCACAATGTTGACATCAATTACAACACTATATAAGCTCATACTAATGTTGCCAACAACCATGTCAATGATAATATATTCAACCTTTTAACAAAAATATGATCAATCAAGATGGAAAAATTAAAATGACTTAAGCTATTAAATTAAATCATATTTTGCACTTAATTAACTCCTTAGTTTAAGCTAAGGAATTCAACAAAATATGAAAGAAAACTAAATTTCTCTAATCAATAACTACTTTTTGCACTACAAGATGTGTGTGGTTTTTCTCCAATAGATTTGTTCTTGAGATATGATTGTATGTGTATGCTCGAATTGGTAGCAGAATTTTCCATCCAAGAAGGCTTACGAAAATGGCTTCCAAGAGGGTATATTTATATATTAAAGGGGTGAATAATTAGGAGTTGAGATTGATTGAAGAGATCAATGGTTGAGGATGATTAAGAATATTGGGAGAAGGGGAAGCCTCCAAGTGTCATCGTTTATTGGTGCATTTGAAGAGGGATGGGATTAAAGGGATTTGAATGGTTTTTTTTTCTAGGGAAAGGATGAAGGGTGAAGACAAAAAGGACCTTTTTTGGAGAAATGGAAAGGGTCAAGATTTTCTTGAAGAAATTGATGTATAATGTTTCATTATAGGGTTTTTAGAGAAGTGGGATAGATGGAAAATGCATGAAAACTCCTTTCTAGACACATGTGGAGTGGGATAGAATTTGTGGCGAATTAAATAAATAGGTTATATTTATTTAAGTTTTGAAGGATAGGGATATGAATGGTAAAATTAATTTATAAAAATGTTTAATTTATTTGATTAAGGATGGACTATAGAGGAAAACACTAAAATTATAAATTAATTAAATAAATAATCAAATCTTATTTAATTAATGTTAGGAAGATGATTGGAAAGGTTTACAAAATAAATGGTTTTATATAATTAATGTTTCAAGGCAATTAAATATGGTGTGGTTAGGATGTGAATAATTTTAAGTGTCAATATGTATATGCACACAAATACCAAATTTATATACTTCATTTTAACTTATTTGGGTCTATCAAATGGGAGGTTGGTATGATTATTTCAACTAGGACTAGTCACATAATACCCATGGCTTATGTATGCAAATGAATTCATTAGTAGAGTTATTAAACATCAATTTTCAGATACATACATATCATATTTTATCTCTCTTGTGAAGTTGGGTTGTGTGCTTGATTTTACACCTATTCATTTCATTTGTGTAAATATGTTGAGTTCACCTGCCTTATTCAAGCATTTGATAAAATAATTCTTTATTATATAAATTATGCAATCATTGTATGTCATGGAACCACATTTCCTTTCCTTATTCAAGCGTCAATTCAATAGTTTGTTTGTATTATATTCTATAAATACTACTTGATGTTACATTTCTTAGGTATTATGATAAATATTTTATACACACTATGCATACATTTTACAATGGCCTATGTGTTCATGGTTTTCATTCTACATAAGTAAGTAAAACTATAAATATTGTATGTGTTTATTAGTAAAATTATGTTGTTTTAGTGTATGCCAAGTATGTCCATTTTCATACTTATTAGGCATGCTCTTGAGATAGAAAAGAAAAGAATGTGTATTGTTTTTCCCTAATTTTCTATAATGAACGCATAAAAATTTAATGATATTATTTCCTATAATAGTAGTTATTCCATGTGATTACTTGTAATAACCCTCCATTTTGATTCTTGTTCAAGTTGCTTTATGCTATGTTTGGTTGCAATTACTTTGATACTGGATACATTTTGCTATAATGTTTTGATTGCTACTATTGAGCGACAACATTATTGTGGGATGTAGTTATCTGATTATTGTTTCACATGCATTATAGATTAATGTTGTTGTAGAGTTAACATGAGATGTTATATTGAGAATATTGGAATTATGATGGAAGTGTCAGTTTCGATGAGTGTATTGGTGAAGAGGATGATTTCGCATCACTCGCTTGCGAGCGCCCTGCGAATCTGTAATTTCTTCTTCATGGTGTGTATTATATGCTGGATATATCGTATGATGTTGTTTACTTGGTTGCAGGATTGCAGGTACATGACATTGACTCCACCTGGTTTCATAGGTTTGAGCGTGTCGATCCAACGGTTAAGTTGAACGGGAGATAGTAGCTAGGTAACATGTGTCAAGTCTATACCCTAACCTTAGTGTGTCATCAGTTGTGTGTGTCGAGTCATTGTCTGTTTTGCTTTGATGTTATTTAATTCTGAAGCATTCTTGATTTGGAAATAGATATTTAGAATAATTGCATTTAAATCATGTTGATGGTTATTTAATTTAAATAATGCAATGTGGATAAAAGTTTATATTTAAATTAATTAATTATATTTAATTTATTTAATTAATTAAATTTAATCCAAGGGGTTGAATTTAGTTATTAAATAATTAAATTAATTAATTAAACGTGATGCAAGAGAATGAAAGGAAATAGAAGAATTAAAATTAAATTTGGAATTTAATTTCAACGTGTGGGAATTAAATTAGAAATTGTAATTAAATGTTTGTTTGGGAAATTAGTTGCAACTTTGGAAATTAATTTATTATTTGAAATTTCATTTTAAATTGAAAGTGGGTTTTTGAAAAGTAAAATTGAATGTGAAATTGAAATTGAAAATTGAAATTAAAATTGAAATTGAAAATTGAAATTGAAATTGAAATTGAAATATCTAATTTGCATGTAATGTGAATTAGGGTTGTAAATATTGAAATTGAAATTGAAATTGAAATATCTAATTTGCATGTAATGTGAATTAGGGTTGTATTAGGTATTTTTGATTTATAAGAAGATATGTTTTAATTTTAGGGCAGAAAGTTTTTTTAAGAAAAATATATTTTTACAGTAGAAAAGAAATTTTGGAAAATTTGCACAAGGGTTTGAAGAAAGTTTGATTGTAGAATTGATTGAAGGAAAGATTCTTTGCATTTGTTGGATTTTGGATTGGATTCATTGGAGGATTGAAGAAAATTCAGGAAATCTTTGGAGGAGGTTTGCATCAAAAATTCATCTCTTCCTGTAGCTTCTTGTACCAGGTTTTCCTCTTTGTATTTTATTGTTCTTGATTGTTTTTTTAAAATAGTAGTGATTAAAGATTTATTTGTTAAATCTGTTTAGAAAACAAACTTGATATTAAAAGAAAAGAATTAAACAAATTTACAGCCTTTGCTTGTGAAAATTCTTGAATGAAAATTGTGAAAACTTTAGTTGAATTTAAATTATTTGGAGAAATTGATTTTATTGTTATTGAAATCAAACATAGAGATTGAACAATGCATTTAGAATGTTTTTAGAAAATGAAACTTTCTGTTTATTATCAAAAAACGGATTTTAAAATCTGCAGTATAATTATATTTTCATGGTAAAATGGTCTGATTGCATCGCCTATAACTTTACTTTTATAAACTGGGTTTTCAAGAAATTTAAAGGGTTTTTGAATTTTGTAATTTTCTAATCCCTGTCCAAAAATCTCAAATACCCAGATCGTAATTTTTGAGTTATGCTTAAAACATGAGACTGCTATTAAACTATTTTCCCATGGCTGTTCTGAAAATAAAATAATAATAAATTGATATTTATAAATATTAATATTTTAGGTATTGTTATTATAATATTAATAATATTTTATATTATAATTTATAATACTAAAGTATTATATTTATTTATATTATTTTAAATAAAATTTGTATATTTGATTAGTGGAATTAATATTATAAACGTATGGGGAAATTATTGTTTATTTTAAAATGGCATGTTAAAGTTTAATTGAAGGAGTTAAATATTTGATTTAGATAATGCATAATTTAAAATTTAACTATGGAATTTAAATTTATGTGTGAAAGGTCCAATTATTAATTTGATTTAATTGGAAAAATATATATTTATATTTTGGAAAATTAGTGATAAAGGATATTTTTTTTTGAATTAATCAATTTGATATTTTGCAAAGGATAGAAGATATGTTAATGATTAAATATATTTAAATATATTAATTTATATTTAGTATATATTGAAGGCATATATCCATTTGAGAGAATAAATAATACTTTATCTTATTGTATTCTATTGTTTGCAAATTGAGTATTATTATTGTTCTAAAAGAAATAATTAGTTTGTGTAGAAAATGTATAGAGAAAGATATTTAAATATATTGAAGAATTATAGAAATATTTATATTTAAATGTTTGTTTTAATTAATGAGATTTAATTAGAAACAATATGAATGCGTGGCCAAATAGACAAGCCAAAAGATATTTTTATACATTGATGGAATTGCATGCTTTTAAATGAATAGTTGATGAGACATAGACTCCGGATAGAAAATTGGAAAAGATTGTTTGCAATAGTGTTAGGTTGCATTAGAAGTAAATTTAGGAACTAAATATATTGAAAAAGGCAAATAGTTATTATGTTTTATTTAGTTCCATAGAGTAATCTAGCCATTGTGAATGGAATATTAATGGTATCTATATAATATGGAGCATATATATATATATATATATTCAGTGTAAAATTCATTATCGTATTTTAATTTTAATGAGATGCATGCAATGTATTATTGAATAGAGATTTAAAAATGGATTGATTAGTGTATATGGAAAATGGATAGAGAAACAATATGTTATTATATTAAAGTGATTGAATGTTTTAAATAGAAAATTGAATGAGATGTAAGATTTGGTTAGAAAATGGAAAGAGTTTACTTGCATGGATTTGTGTCGATTTAAAAGTAAATTAAGAAGTTGTTTTATTGATGAGGCAATCAATTATGTTATTTATTAATTTCTTTTTAGATTAATTGAATCATTATGATTGGATTATGAAAGAGATATGGATTTAGTATATCCAAAAGTAGTATCTTCCTCATGCTTGAATTAAAGGATTTAATTTTTTGTATTCAGTAAATGGAAGTAAGTTTAATTGTTTTAGATTTCCAATAATGAAAAGGGAAATAGGGTTATGATTATTTTAGATGATCTACTTATCATGTCTTTGACTTTGTCAACACTACCTATTGAATGAGTATGGATTTAGGAAATCCAAATATTAGATTTGATTGATGACTTGAATGCTTTTTTTGCTATGTCGTCAAGTTACATTGTTGGTTTTGGGATTTAGTGTTAGTCCTAAATTATAAGTCTTCCAGAAGAACTTAGAGGATAAGGGTTGTTGAATCTTTATGCCATCCAGTTGTTTTCCCTTGGATAGTGCATGTTCAATTTTACCCGGTTTTCACGAACGGGGATGTTTGCACCTCCTTGGTTTAGGAGCGGATTATGGGATCCGTGTCTCCTTGTATGGAGTGACCTTGTTATGTGGTTTCATCTTGTTGTCTACTGTGAAAGGAGTGGACTATGTGTTTGTTGCCTCCAAGATGTTTGGAGTGAGATATTTTGTACCTCCTGTGAAAGGAGTGGACTATGTGATTGTTGCCTCCAAGATGTTTGGAGTGAGTTCTATTATTTGTATCCTCCTTGTGTTGGAGTGGATTATGATGCCTAGTTGGTATGCACTTGTGGTTCCCTTGGTAGATTGTTTGGGTGTGTGTTGTCAAATAGAAGAGTGGCTTCTGTTAGGCGCCAGAGCCCAAAGAGGTAAACTAGATAACCTTCAGGAGTGATTTAAACAAGTGATAATTAAAATAATGTACTTAGAATATTAGGACTAACTTCTCACTAATCAAGATAATTTAATCCTCACTCATAGACGCAAGGGCTTGTTTAGACTTGGGATGAGTGAGAAGGTCTGGAATGGCAAGATCAATTATCTAGTTCTTGCGAGAGGTAGTTGATTCCACATGAGTGAGTATGAGTGTCGGGATTCGGTTGAGGCCACCAGGATTACTTGTGCCGGAGCCTATGAAGAATGCCCAGAGGAGATCTCATGACAAACCTTGCGATGACACTCTATCTATGACAACTGTTGTTAATTATTTTGTGTATGGTTATTTGAACATACTTAATCTACTTTATGTCTGGAAGCAATGTGACCTATGTCAGTGATGTTGGAGTTGTACTTGTATTGTACTTGATTTGTACATGTATTGTATTTGATTTGTACTTGTATTGTACTTGATTTGTACATGTATTGTATTTGATTTGTACTTGTATTATACTTGAGTTGTACTTGATTCATACTTGTATGGTGAATGAGTTGTACTTGTTAATTCATTTGGTTGGTTATGTTAGTTTGAGTCAGTATGAGTCTTCCTTTGGTTAGTGGTTGTAGATCTTAGTCCATGTTACTTTGTTACTATCTCCTAGCATGGGGGGTGGGCCTTCGGGTACTACATTGGTAGGGTGGAACATGGACCAAAACCGTTGGGTCCCCATCGATCTTCAGTACTTGGTGGCGATACATCCAGATGGATAGCTCACGGTTCTTGTTGTATTATCTTGCATTGTAATATTTTAATTTGTATAAGTTATTTTATCCCTCTTATGTTTATGAGGTGGAATTTTGTAATTATAATCTTTTGTACTATTGCCTCATTCTGGGAATGAGTGATGTAACTATTGGATTAAGATAATGTTTATGAGATTATACCTTGGTTGATTATCTTATTATGTTATGTGGTATTCTTATGATGTATGATGTTTATTTCATACAGTTCATACTGCTATAGTTATATGTAATATGTATGTGTGGGTTTGAGTAATCCTAACCTTGTAGCCTTAGAGGTTGTTGTGAACTAGTAAGTGAATGTGTATGTTAAATGCACTTTATAAAAAAAAAAATTAGTTCACTTAAGATGTTAATTGCAACTTCCTTTAAGGTTACTTGGCGGGGCATTACATTACTCAATAAATAGTAGCACCACTCCATTTTATAGAGAAATATAAATATAGATTAGAAAAATGAATAAATATACACAAAAATATAGATAGATAGATAGATGCATTTGATTTATTACATGAAAATTATTGTTATAAAACTAATTATTTTAAGAACCACGTATTGATGGAATTAAAAATATTAAAATTTATTAAGAAAAAATCAATGGCATGGTATGTTTTGATTATGTTAAAAATGGAAGGGCCAGTACCTATTACAAAGTAGTCATTGAGGCAGAAGAGAGGAGGCTCCCAAAAAGAGAGACCTCTAAAAGCAAGATTCACAAGGAGTGAGGCCGGATAGGACCATTAACAACCAAAGCTTTTGACCATAGAAAGGAACCAGATACAAAACAACTACAATGAAAAGGAACTATAGCAACAAAAGACCAGCCCAAAACACAACTGGGAAGGAAAAACCCAATTTAAACCTAGGAGACCAAACCAAAGAACACCACTTTGTATTAGGGGAAAAACTAGCACCAACCAACTGCTTAAAGTGTTGAACCAAGGTCTGCAACCAACATGTAGCAACTCGAGAGTTTATGACACCAAACATAAAATAGACCAAAGGGAAAAGGAGATCCCTTTCCCCAAACACACCTACCTTGTCCACAAACACCAACACCACAAAGTCGAGGCTAGTAAACCCGCTCTAAGAACAACCAGAGACTAAAGCATCAATCAGTGTCAAACTTGACCACGCACCCCCTCCAAAATTCTAGTTGTAGGCGCAACATAAATCAAAGGGAAAGAAAGGAATCCCTTTCCATAAAAAGTAGCACCATTCATGGCCAAAGCAACAAGAAACTGGAGTTCCAACCAGCACCAAACCTAACCAAAACCCAACCAGCAACCAACCCAACAACTAGGTAAAATAAGGGTACCCAAAGAGGCAACAAAAAATTCAACCCATAACAACTTCAAAAGCCCCTTAGCAATAGCTCCCACCTCCAACAACTTGAACCCTCTCCACCTCAATAGGAGAGTTCTCCACCTCAAAAGGAGAAGCTAGAAGGAAAGGTGGAGAGAAGTAGCACAACCTAAATAGGAACACCAACACAGTGTGAAACTAAACTAAGATCCCAAAATAAACCAAGTTTCTTGTCTAAATGAAAAACACTCTAAATCAGAGTCAAGGACCCGCACCAAACAACACCCAAATCTATCAGCAAGAAACAACTCCACCAAAATTGGAGAGTTATCCACCATAATAGGAGAAGTCGAAAGGGGAGCTAAAACAAGGAACCAGACAAGAACACAAAGGACATCGCAAAACACACACCACTGAGGAGATGTAGCAAGTTTTGCAAAAGAGCATCTAGAGAAGTAAAAATCTTGCAAGCATAGGCTAAGAAAAGCCAAACACCAAGGCCACATGCATTCATCATCTGCAAGCATTCAACAAAGCAAAATAGAGTCACCCTTGGTGGACCCAAGGCACAAAGCATAGCTAGGAGGGAATAGGGATAAAGCCTGACCGAACCCCCCACAAGAGCGCACAAAGGAGCCACCCACTAAGCAACAGAGGTGGCCAGGGAAAAAGGAGGACAACGCCCCACGTATAACCCAATCCAGATAGGAGGAAACACCCGAAGCAGAGGAGGAAGGCCCACCCAAAGTGGGAAGCAGAAACCTATAACACATCCCACCAAGCAAAATCCCACACTAGGGATGCAAGCCAGAGAAACACCATGAGAGGAATCAAACGGAAAAGGTAGCAGACAAAAAGTGAACGAGCCATCCTCCAGACAATCCAATGTAGCAGCAACAATATTAGAAGCAACTAAAGCTAACAAAAGGGATCGCACGATCGGAGGTGCCCAAGAGATCTAGAAACCCGCAACCACATGATCCAGAAAAACCACAAACGCAAGCAGATCTGCATCTGAATCACCGTCCTCTACCTCACCATCTTTGGAAGATTTCAAAATCCTCCACCGCAAAACTTCCTGCTCGCTCCTGCTCCCCCCTTCACCATTCTCAATGGCACAGTATGTTGGGTGTTTAGTAGTTAATATGTTAATTTATAAAAACTGATGTATTGGTCTATACCTTATGTTCCACCATTTTATGGTCGTTTTGGATGACCCATGCAAGATCTAGTAGTGTTATGAATAGATGACATACATATAAATGTGATTTATAATTAAATTATTTTTTCATATTGATATTATACATGTACTCATCATCAATTGAGTGTACTCTCAAGATTGCATGGTACTCAAAAGTCATCAATAGCTAGATGGCATATAGGGTTTGCATGACTAAATATGCATACATACACTTGGTTTTCATATTTTTTTATGTTTTTATTGTAGATGTCATTAGGGGAAACGTACCAGTAGCCATCAGGGCTAACTTTGTGCATTCGTACAAAGTGCAAAATAGGTCTGATTTCAAATTTTTTGTTGGGGCTTCTTCATAAGTGAGTTAGGACCTTAAAAAAAAAAATTGGCTTCTGGGTATTTAAAACGTGCCTTGTAGAACCCGTAAAGCGAAAGGTGTTCAAAAAGGGTGTTTTAAAACCTTCGTCCCATACATCTTTACCACTTCGCCAATACCCGTTCATTAGACAAACAATAAAAACCCACAAAAATTTAAAGTTTTTTCAATAGTTAAAAAGGTGTTTTCAATAGTTTTCAATGTGTTTTAATTTTTTTTGTCAACTACACATTCAATAGTGAACATATATTGGTGTAATTTGTAAATTTTTATTGGCATAATTAAAACAATGTAATGACTAAAATATAAATGGTTATTGGGGGGTCAGATGAACAAAAAGTGAACGGGTATTGGATCATGGGCGGAAATTGGATCTTTTCCCCTACATGCCACTCTTGTTGAAGGTTTATACCACTTCTAGTAGGAAAATTACTAGGGGATAATATTATCCATGGTTCATGGTAAATCATTTGTATAATTTTCTCTTTCCATAAAACTTGATGACCATATTTTTTGCACTCATATCAGATGATTGTGATCATTTATTGTCTATTTGTAATAAATTAAAAAATGAATATTTTTTTAAATTGATGTACATTGATAGATCAATAGGATATTAGTCCTAATCCTAATTTAAATATTATTATATTATTTTCAGCATGTATGACAAGGTATTATGTAATTGGTAAGTTTATGGCATCCATCTTTTGAGTTATGTTTTTTGATTTAATTTATAATCAGAAATTATTTTTTTGGATACACCATTAAAATTAATTTCTTTCCAAATAAATTACTTGTTTTAATATTGGTAATTAATAAAGGTTCATCACATGTGGTATCAAAGTGCAAGTTCAAATAAGGACTTATGAGCCTACCATGCTTGACATAATACTAAATTAAGTAAACTTAGGCTAACTAATAGTGTTTTTCTTGTCTTTGAATTTAGAGATAGGATCATTTAGGTTGGTAAAATAATTTGGAAGGAAGAAAAAGAGTAGGAATGAAACCGAATTGAAAGGAAATCCCACTAATCCATTTCATGAGGAGATTAGGCTATCTGACTCTAAAACCCTAGCATCATCTATAGGTCATATAAAGTTTTAAAATTTTACAAGAAAAGTAAAACCCAAGGTTGAAAGTAAACTAAAACCAAATAAATTTGATTTAGTACATGACATTCCTTTTGGATGTGGATGATACTCCCCTATTATGAGAAGAAATAATATAGGAGGACCTACATGTACATCCTACCTCTAGTAGTATAGAAGTATACTTTGAGGATAAAGAACCTAAGGAAGTCAACTAGTATTTTGGAATTATATTAGAGAATAGTTTATTATAAATTATGATATGTAACTTAATTTTTTTATGAAATAGAACTCTATTCATTTGTTGAAACTGGATAAGGGATAGTTTAGTAGAGAATTAGGATTGAGGACCTAAAGATCATGATGAAGAAGTGCATCAAGATAAAAACTATAGCTTAAGTGAAAGGCAAGGTGAACCTATACCTATTCAAAAATAAATTGAAAGGAAAGTAGATGTAAGGAACCATTTGGAAAATAAACTTGCTTGAGATATGAAGAAGGTAAAATTTCCTAAGTTTGATCACACAATTCTTGGAGATGGAGCCAAAAGATGACTTAGTGAAATGGATAAATACTTCAAGATTCAAAAAAAATGAGATAACCAAAGCAATATATGGATTATAGCAGATATTAGGGGAATCCATGTGATGGTTGATAATAACCAAGTAGACAACTAGATTGCTTCAATTGAAACCTCAAGTATAATTTTTGGTTGTCCTATTTCTTTATTAATCAATATTGGAGTTATTGAGTATTATTTGGCACCAAAAATGCTTAGCAAGATTCCTAGAAGAGTAAGTTTTATAGCTCATTCATGGTCAATGCAATATGCAAATCAATAAAAACCTAAAGTAGAGCAATGATTTTTTAAATATATGTTAAAAAAACCTACCTTCTTCACATAGGTGAACCTATATGTAGTATAATTAGGTTGTTCCGATGTAGTCCTTGGAATAAATTAGCTTTAGTGTCATAGGGAAAAAGTAGATTGGTTTACAAAAACTATTGAATGCTTATGCGACTTTGGAATCTTGTTTCAAAATTTAGGGAGTTAAATGAGAAGAAAAATCAAGGAAAATTTTATCTCCATAGCTTAAGAAATCTAAAAGGATATGGTATGAATTGTGCACAATTAGAGTGTGTTAGTTGGAAGATTCCAAGGAAACCATGTGGTGAGATTATGTTCTTCAAGATTTTTGTGATATTTTCCTACACAATTACCTAGACTGCCTCCTTGGGGGGAATTTTATTTCTTGATTGATATTATCCCATGATCAAATACTGAGTCCAAATATCCATATACAATGATGACAACAAATATTATGGTGTAACAATCCTGAAGATGGAGCAGTTTGTTGAAGAGTAGTTCATCCGAGAGAAGACCATTGGTGAGAAGACCGTTGGTGAGAAGACCGTTTGGGCTCAGCAACATTGAGTAATTTGAATTTGAACTCAATCCCTAGAATTCATGGTGATTCCAGTTTGGTCAATCTACGAATTTGGGGCTCTCTATCAATGTTGCTAGGAAGGATGGATTATCTGGTGTGGATACTTTTGTGGGCACTATTGGGAAGGACAGGTCGTGCAATGGGGATGTGTTCAAAGATGCATTTTTTTAGGGTAAGTGTGTGGTTGAGGATTCCAAGGAATCTTGTGTTGGTCATCCATCGATGGAGGCATGTCCAAAGGCCCCTGGTGGTCATGTAGCTTCTGGTGATAAAGTGTGGGCCCCAACTGAGAAGTCATCGTGGCTAATCCGATAAATCCTCGGATTGAGCATGTTCCAGTGGGAAATAACTGGCCAGTGGGGTAGTCATATTTTCTTGGGTAGAGATGGGCTGACCTTTTCTCCTCAAAGCTTAAAGGAAAAGGAATTGTGTTTGAATCTATGTCTTCCACTAGCATTAAAGGTGGCTTTGCCTTGTCCATTCCTAATTCTCTTGTGGACAAAAATATTGCTCGAATGGACTTTTCTCTGGTGGGTAAGTTTCTAGGTCCTGGACCTAATATTGAGGAGGTTCACACCTAGGTTCATAAAAATTGGGCTTTGAAGGGCCAGGTTGAAGTTGTGGCTATGGCTGAATATTTTTTTCCTCTGCTTTTTCCTATGATGAAGACCTGGGAGCGATTTTTGCTAAAGGTCTATGGACTTTCGATCCTCTCACCTTGGTGTTACATCCCTGGGAGCTTGGCATGGATCTCTCTAAGTGCCTCTTTCATTCTGACCCTGTGTCGGTGAAGTTGTTGAACCTACCTTTGGAATATTGGGATGGAGAAGTGCTTAAGGTAGTGGCCAACTCATCTGGGTGACTAGTTTCTATAGACAAGGCCACCCTCTCTAAAAGGCATCTGGTTGCAGCAATATTTTGTGTTATGATTGATCAATATGTTGTGATGCCTAATTTTTTCCACCTTAACTCAAAGGTGGGCTCTTGGAAGCAAAAAATTGTCTTTGAAAACTTTTTGTTTGCATCAAAAAAGTGGGTCACTAGGCTGAGGACTACCCTGCTAAGGTGGCCCCTCAAACTAAAGTTTGGAAGGTAAAGGAGGTTAAGGGGACTTTGGCTCCCCTGGTGTAGGATGATTCAGTGGCTAGAAAAGTCATGGAGGGAGAAGATAATAGTGAGGATCACTCAGTCCCTCAAATCAAGGGTGACAAGGAGATTAAGATTTATGTGGATGAGGCTATTGGCCAATCTATGGATCATGTTTTAAATACTTTGTACTCCCCTAAACATGTTTCCCTGGAGTTAACTGTTGCCCCTTCCCCTCCCCCAGATCGTGCATCTAGGTTTGTGGGTGATGGGGGTGCCTTGGTGGTTGAAAACATGGGGAGTAAGGATGAAGAAGGATATATTCCAGTGAGGGGAAGAAAGAAGAAATCCTCTTCTTCTCCTCCCCCTCAACCCCACAAAGGTGTTACCATGAGAATGAAAAAATCAAACTATGGGTCTGAACAGAGGGGCCAAGGGAGACCTTCTCTGCAAAAAATCAAGGACATGGATTGCAAGTGGGATATTACAGAAGGGTAACTGAAGACTCTCTTTGAATTGTTCTCTAAGAGCACCCCCTCCTCATGTAAATGAAGATTATATCATGGAATATCAAGGGGTTGAATAATGTGCACAAGCAAGACCTCCTGAAGAACTTGGTCTGAGACCATAAGCCAAACATATTGTTGATTCAAGAAATGAAAATGAAAGTTGATAAGTTAGAAGCTTTAAAGAATTTCTTCTTTAAGGATTGTGGCTTTCACGGGGATAGTTTTGAGGGAGCTTCGGGTGGCATTGCTATCTTTTGGAATGTTAGTTTGATTAAAGGTCTCCTGATTTTGAATGGTTTTAATCATGTGGAGACAAAGTTTACTTTGATTAGGGTGTCTTACTCTTGGGTTATTTTCAATGACATGTATGCTCCTAATCTGAATAGGACTAGGAAAAAAATGTGAGATGATCAAGGGTGTCTTCAAACTAATGTTTTGGATAATCCTTGGATGTTGATGGGAGACTTCAACACTCCCCTTTGTGACAATGAGAAAGTGGGTGGTTGGCAAGCCAATCTTGACAGTCGTCTGGATTTGAGAATTTTCATTAATGATAATGCTCTTATTGATGTGAAGATGATACAGGCCAAGTTCACCTGTTCCAACAGACATGTTAGTGCTGACAATATTCAAGTCAGGTTGGATAGATCTCTGATGTTGGCCTCATGGTTTGTGAATCTTTCTTGCTCCCTATCCATGATTGTGAGATGTGGGTCTAACCACTTCCCTATCTCTTTTGTGGTTGATAGGCTTGGAGGTAAGAAATTATTTCCTTTTTGGTTTGAATCTATGTGGTTGAGGGATCCTAGATTTATGGACTATATTAAGAAATGGTGGAAAGTAAATATTGATGGCAGTGTGATGTTTAGAGTAGCCAAGAAATTGGCATTTTTGAAAATAAATCTCAAGAAATGGAATAGAGAGTCATTTGGTCATATTTTTTACTCCAAGAATTCTATTATTCAAAGGTTGGACAGTGTTTAGGAATTCATCCAATTGAAGGGATTATCAGAGGATCTCCAATTGCAGGAGGATGGTCTTCTTGCTTAGCTTCATGACATTGTTGCAAAAGAGGAATATTCTTGGAGGTAATGTTCTTGTGCCATTTGGTTAAATTCTATGGACCATAATTCCAAGTTTTTTCACCTTATTCCCCTCAAGTATAATTCATCCATTAGGATATCCTCGGTTATGGCTAATGGTATGTTGTTGGAGGATGAGGAGGCTATTAGGAGAGTGGATACTAAGCTCTTTGAGCATCTACTTAAGGATGATCTTGTGTGGGACCAAAGTAGTGTGGAGGCTTCTTTGGAAGTTATCCTCCATCTACTTTTGGGAGAAGCTAAACAGGGAGCTTACTAATATCCACTATGTAGTGGAAAGCAAGGATGCGTTATTTTCTTTTGAAGGGAAAAGGCCCCTGGGCCTGATGGATTTCCTTTTCTATTCTTGTAGTCATGCTAGGAGATTGTTGCAGAAGATGTGATTAATGCCACTAAGGTATTCTTTGGTTCTAAAAGATTACTTAGATAATTTAATGTGACCTTTATTGTTCTGATCCCAAAGTCTGCTAATGCTAGTAGATTTTGTGAGTACCGCCCGATCAATCTCTGTAACTCCATCTACAAAATTTTTTTGAAGGTGCTCACCACTAGATTGCAAAAGTGTCTCCCTGATTTGATATCAAAACATAAAAGTGGCTTTGTTAAGGGACTTTAGATCTTGGACTCTATAATAACTGTCCATGAATTTTCTCATTCTCTTAGTGCTAACAAGAAGTTGGGCTTCTTTCTGAAACTGGATCTTCTCAAAGCTTACAATAGGGTGAACTGGAGGTTCTTGATTACAGTGTTGGAATGCTTTGGATTTTGTTGAAAGTTTCTTCAACTTGTTGAACAACTCATTTTAAATCCTTCTCTTATTGTGTTGGTGAATGGTTCTCCTCCTTTTTTTTGGAGTTCACATGGCTTGAGATAGGGAGATCATATCTCTTTGTTGCTTTTCATTTTCATAGCAGTGGCTCTTGGTAGAAATATCCAAAAGGCTCTATCTACTAGGTCTTTGAAGGGTCTTTCCCCCTCATCCAAATGTGAGCCTATTACTCATCAACAATTTGTTGATGACACTATTATGATGGGTGAATCCTTTATTCGTGAAGTCAGAATTATGAAGGGGTTGATTGAGGCTTATGAGAAGGCTTCTGGATAGTGTATTTATCTTCCTAAGAGTCAAATATTCTTCCTCAACACCCCTGAAGCCCTACAATTAAAGCTTGCCAGGATTTTGTCCTATAATAGGGTGAGCTCCTGTCTACTTACTTGGGACTTCCTTTGTGTATTTCCAAGACTCTGAAGTCTTTCTAGCTAGGTCTGTTGGATAAGTTTAGTAGAAAGATGGCAGGTAGGAAAGGGGTGCTTCTTATTCATGCAAGAAAGGTGCAACTCATTTCCTACACTCTTCAGAATCTTCCTTTTTATGCAATGAGGCTTTTTTAGAATTCCAATAAAATTTGAGGAGAAAATAGAATAGATCAAGAGAATATTTTTGTGGTCAAGTGTTGAATCCAAATCTAGAATTCCTCTTGTGGCTTGGGATTTGGTTTCTAAGCCAAAGAAATGGGGTGGTCTTGGCATCAAGAACTTAAAAGCATTCAATAGGGCTTTATTATCAAAGAATGTTTGGAGGCTCCTCAATGGGGATTTTGGTCGGGCCCCTCTAGCTAGGAATAAATATCTACATGGCTTTGAGAGAACCTTAAATATGCTGACTTCTGATGATTTACCTTTTGGTTCTTGTTTTTGGAGAAACATTATTCCTTATGGGGACTTGATTGCTTATGGTGTCAGGTGGTTGTTGGGTGATGGTACCAGAATTATTTTTGGGAGGATTTTTGGTGTGACCTTAAACCATTGATCAACTTCCCCTGGGCTCCTCCTATTGTTCCTATTTGCAAATGTCTCTTTGGAATTTGGGTGGCTGACTATTTTCAGAATGGGGAGTGGAAGAATTTCTAGGATTGGGACCCTTCGCTAAAGGTTTTAAAGGATTTCTTATGAAATGTTCATATTCTCATGTTTCCTAGACTAGATAGGGTTATTTGGGCTCCCTGTGCTAATGGTAATTTCTCGATGGCCTCTACCTTTGTTAATTCATTGGACAAGCCTTACTCTTTTCCATTCTGGGGGAAATTATGGAACAAGATGCTAATCCCCAAGGTAAATGTTTTCTTTTGGTTGGTCATGTAAGGTAAAGTTCAATCTCTGTAAAACGGGATTTTCAATTTTGAATAGATGTGTTCTCTATGAAGCTAATGCTTAGAGTGATTTTCATATCTTTCTTGGGTGTGATTTTTCCTCTCTTCTTTGCAGTAAATTTTTGTGCCTTTGGAATCTGGATTAGGTATACCCGGATTCCCTTGGTAATTTTGTTGACCAGTGGATGTGCCCCTCCACTTCCTTTACTCTTAGGCAACTTTGGGATCTTATGGCCCCCATATTGTGTGGGGAATCCAGAAAGACCACAACAATAGAATCTTTTGTGATTCTAAACTTAAATTTGGTAGTCTCTTCATCAAAATTTGTTGGGCGATCTTGGAAAATTTTGCTCTCGTTGGGTTTGAGTCACCTTGTTCTGTTCCATCTTCTTGCTTGGATGGGTATGATCTTTTGGTGATTTTTAATTGGAAGATCCGCTTTGTTCCTTTTGAGATCTCTAAGTCCAGATTAATTGCTAGATTGAGCACTAAGTGTAAACCACCACCTATATGGTGGGTTAAAGTTAATTTTGACAGGGCAGCCAAGGGTAATCCTATTCATGTAGGTTGTGGGGGGGGAGGGGGAGGGATGTTGAGGAATGATGATGGTAGGCTCTTAGGCGTGGTGGCACTCCCATTGGAAAATTTGACAAATCACTGTGTTGAGGCGGAGGTTGTGTTTATAAGCATCAAATATACTATGGACAGGGGTTACTCCAAAATTTGGGTTGAAGGTGACTCTTTAAACATCATCAACTATCTACGTGGCACCCATAATCCCAAATGGAATGTGGATCAATTAATAAAGGATACTATTATGATATTAAGTTCTTGTGAGGAGACTTGTGTTTCCCACATTTTTTGAGAAGGTAATTCTTCAATAGATTTTTTCACCAATGAGGCTATCAAGCATAATGAGTTTCGTGTGTGGGAGGAAGGCACTCTCCTTCCCAAGAAATCTAGGGTCTTAATGAGAAATTATGGATTTGGATGAGTGCATGTGGTGGCATCATTTATTCTTAAGTACTAATTCTCGACTCACACACTTTGTGGGTTTTGTTTGGCTTGTTGGCTTTCAATTGAATGATAATTGTAAGGGTTTTCTTCATCTAGTTTTTGAGGAAATGGGAGGTGACATGAGAAGAATTGAGTCACATTCTTGTGTGAGCCTGAGGAAAAAGAAGAAAATTTGGAGTATCTGTTGGGTCTCAAAAATGTAGGTTTTAACCAGAAGAGTTTCCCAAGCTCTTACTACACTTTTGGCCAACGTACAAGGCCAATTGATACAATTGCATGTTCTGCTCTTTAGGTTCTACTAGACGAAGGCAGGTGTACCTATATGAATGATGCTGATTGAAAGATGTATTTTTTGGTTAAGCAATCTATCCACAATGGCAAAGGGTAGTGGACAGATAAAAACCACTATAACTAATCCTACTCCTACTGCACAAATGAAAGGATTTGAGAATAATAGTTGTATGAAATCTGATCTTTGGGTTGAGGTAGATCAGTGCCTTCTATTCACATGGGCAATGGAGTCAAATACTATGAATTATGTGTTTTCCCTCTCTATCTTAATTCAGGTTGCTAGGCACTTTTAAAAATGAAATTCTAATGACTAGCATATGATTTCATTAATTTATGGCTTGCATAATTAGTGCTGGAATGTTTTCTTATCGGGTTCTACTTCAACAATCCAAAAGAAATACTAAATCACTGTGTTGCAGACAACAATCAACCAAATCATTCAGAGTGACATTTTCACTATGATAAATCAAACATATACTTGATACATTGATTTAAAAGATTTAAAAGATTTAAAACTTCAAGTTGGAGACAACCCGCATAAGAAATATAAATTATTATATCACTACAACTGAAAACAAAAAAAGTTTCACCAATTTAAAACATTTTCTCCATTGATCATGCTTCAAGAAAAATATTGTCATTATTTACATTGCCCAGTCTATTTTCAGGAAAATCAAACCCCTACTCTCTAACTACTACCATTCTCCTTCAGATTTTTGCAAATATTTATACATTTCAGATCAAGGGTCATGACCCTTCATTCTGGCCGTTACAACTGTTCACATTCTACTAATAAAAATTAAAATATTTAATTATATTGCCTTATCGGTAAATTAAATGTTTAAACTATAGTCCTATGCCTTTTATTATTCCATATACCTTTCCCACCTTTACACTTTATATCTTCATGGCCGTTTATCATGTTTACTGCTCTACCGCCGGCTATGTCTTGTCTGGCTGTAGTATCACGGTAACCACAACACTGACTGCAAACAGTTTACTGTGCTACCGCAGTCTTCATTGGAGCCCCCCACGGTATCGCGGTATCCTCTTCGACTTCTTCCTTTGCCGCTTACAAACCATCCACCGCAGTCTACTCGAAGACCGTTCGTGGTACCGCGGTGGCTTCCCCTTCGCCATTTGCTAACCGCTACCGCACTACCGCGATCTATGCTTAGATCCCTGGTGGTAGCACGGTAGTCGTTTACTAATCATCGACTGTCACCTTGCTCGTTTGTTAACAGTTTTCCATCGACCATTACTACCACTGCATCTTAAACTTCTACCGCTCTACCGTGGTCTGTACTCGGACCTTCCATGGTATCGCGGTATATGTCCTCGTTGCTACCCTTGCTGTTGACTTACAGCCAACGTGCTACCGCGGTCTATGTTTAGACCACGTGTGGTAGCATGGTAAGTGCTTTGTTCCTTCCAACTAACCAGTACTGCCATACCGTAGGCCCCTTATGGGAGGCCACAGTAAAGCGGTAAATGATGTACCAAGTTACTATTAGGGGAGCGGTAAGGTGTAAGTTGTATGATAAAGTGGACGGGGAATAAAGTGAATAATTTTTATGAAAAGATAGGAAAATATAGGCTTAAATGGATAAGAAGGCTTAGGATTTTAATTGAAATTTTTTGGTTCTAACAGTGGCTCCTGTTGGGGATGAGTGGTTGTGCAATCACTGCAAGAATCCAAAAAATCGACTGGGAGAGCAGACCAAGCAAATGATAAAAAATGAAAGCCATAGCAGACGGAGAGAATGAACAGATGAATGATATGAAAGATGGAGCAAATGGAGAATGGCAAAACCCTAGACTGCTATGCATGGAAAATAATTTTTTAAAGAAGATTTCCTAAGAATTGTCCATGCACTAGCAATCCTTAATCCTCTGTGTCAACTATGGTTCAAAAATTAAACCATAAAGGATGGCCCCAGGCCACCCCAAAAGAAAAAACCTACACTTTCCTCTATCATAGACCTTATTCTGGTGTGAGCTCATCAAGTTTCTCTTAAAATTATCCATTCCACCTGCCCTGCAACATGCACTACCATTGAAAACCTTCAGGAAATCATTGCATTCAACTTGAATTGTACTCATTTCACCCCTCTCCATTTCATCATTCTTATTATCATCTGAAAAATATTTATCACCCTCAGCATACAAAGTGTATCCATATTCAACAAAAAATTCACAGGTTTGCTCATTATTATATGTTGGTAAATGATCCAGCAGCTGTATTGGGACCTGAAAATCTAAATGCTTCACATAGGAATCTACAAATTCAATCTCATCAGCATCTTTTGAAATAATCAAGTCAGAAATACTTTCTAGTTCTTTCCCATCATCAATTGTTATTGACACATACTCTTGATCCAGACAGTCAGCCTCACACATACTTGAATCAACAAATGTTGGACATCCATCATCAATAACATGCATGTTTCAAACCTTGATCGACATGTAGGGTTGGAGGTTGGTCTTCAATGTCTTGTTGGCTTTCTGCTCTCTTTGTTTGGAGGTTTTCCTTGCTCTTCCCTTCCTCTATTTGGATCCTTGGTACTCGTGATTTCATTGTTTAGGGTTGTGGTTGTTGGTTTTCCTTTGGTGGATTTCTTTGTGGAGAGTTCCAGGCATGTTTTAGACCCTGACCAGCATGTAGGGTTGGAGGTTGTTATTCAATGTCTTGCCAGCTTTCTGATCTCTCTAATTGGAGGTTTACCTTTCTTTTCCCTTCCTCTTTATAGTCCCTTGGTGTTGATTTCTACCTCTGTGGGGGTTCTTTCTTTGTTTAGAGCTGAGGTTGTTGGTTTGCCTCTGGTGGAGTTGTTTGTAGTTAGTTTTTGGCATGTTTCAGACCCTGACTAGCATGTAGGGTTGGAGGTTGTTTTTCACTGTCTTGTCAGCTCACTACTCTCTTTGCTTAGAGGCTTTCCTTGCCTTTTCTATCTTTCTTCGGGCCCCTTTGCTTTTCTACTATTTTTGTTTATTGGTTGGCTATTGTGGTTGTTGGTCTTGGTGGCTGCTATTTTTTTCTTGGGTGTCCAGTTGTTGTGGTTATGGCTTAGCTAGGTTATTTTATCTTGGTCTACTTTGGCTCGGTTGAGTGGCTTTCTACTGGAAATCCAAGTGGTTTGGTTTTATTCTGTGATCCAGGTTAGGATTGTGCTGCTCATGGTGGAATGCTCTATTTTTTCCTCTCTACTCCAATCTTCTTATTTTCCAATGGAATTTTTAGTGCTCTCTACTATGGGTGTAGTTGCTTCCCATCGGTTTTTTCAACTATGGTCTTCTTTGGAGGTGGAGACTACTTCTTTGGAGGTGAATCCCTCTTCTATTGAGGTAAATAGGTGGGTTGTGGATCAAGTGGGAAGTTCTCTTTTTTGTGGTTGTGGGATTCACTTCTTCCTCTCCTATAGAGGGTAGCCCCTTCCTATTGAAGTGGAGGTCAGGTTGGTGTTGTGAGGTGACTGGTGTTGTGCATATGCTGAGAATCTTCAATGTTTCTCTTTCATCCCTAACTCCCCTATTGAAGTGGGGAGTTTGGTTTCATTGGATGGTGTTGTCAAGTGTTGTGTTGATGTCTAGTTGATTTTGGTTGATGGTTACATGGTTGTTTCTGGTTGTTTTCTATTGGTTGGTGCTAGTAAGTGGTGTTCTGTAGCCTGACAGATTCAAGTTGATGGTTTCCTGACTATCAAAGGTTGTTCTTGGATTCAAGTTCCTTTGTATTTCTTGGTTATGTTGGGTTCAAGGGTTCCATTAAAACCTTTCTTTTGCTACATATTTTAACTTTCACGCTAATCGCTCTTAATATACTTCTGGGGTGTTGTTGGTTGTCTATGTTTTACTCTATTGTAGCTCGTTCTCTTTATGTGGGTTTTGGGCCATTCAAAACCTATTTTTCCCATTAATCAAAACATTGTCCACTTCCTCAACAATAAAAAAAACATTTTATTTATTTATCTAATTCCCACTTGTACATTCCTCAAATGGTTAATTTATTCAAATTAATTATTATCTCATGCATTTCCACCTTGTTTCTAATGAACACTCTCTTCCAATCAACGGTTAATCAATGGCAGTCCATTGATCAATCAAATTAGTTTACTTCCACTTAGTGTGAGTTAATTTAGTAATCAAATCCCTTAACTCTTCAATCAATTCTCCATGCAAAAAGTTAACTGAGATCCTGTAGCTAGTTGCAGTTAGTTAACTCATTCATCAATTCCTCTCAATGATTCTTGAACCTTGATCTTGATCATCCACCTCTTAATCATGATCTTCCATTCAAATCAATATTTTCTATAAAATAATCCCTCATTCCTCTTTAAAGGCTAACCATGAATCTTTGGTGTTTTGCATATGTTCATCTTATTCATTTGATCTTAAAGAAAGATAGTACACACATAACTAAGAGAAAAGCAATAAAAAGAAGAACAATGGAGGTAAATCAAGTTTGACACAAGGAAGGTAATTGCATTAATTTTTTACTTTATTTCATTGTGTTAATTGTACTCCATTGATTAGATTGGATTGAGTTTGGTATTGAATTATAGTTTACTGGTTGTTGTATTTAGTTCATTACTATTATGATAAATCATGTTTTTCAATCGACAATAAGTATCTTTGAAAATGACACCAATTTTTTGGTGATCTAAGTTGTAGACCCTAAATCCCTAAGGTTCAATAATCTCCCAAGTCTTATGGGTTTCAAACATGGGAAGATCACCACAAACCTATCTTTAGGTTGGGTAACTTAGGACCAATTGATAAGGCGGATAAGACCACCTTCATTTCTAGCATTGCAATACCAAGGGGGTTTCCCTAAGGTGTTGTATTGATAAATGAAAATGTAATTAAATACTTCCTTACAACAAACTATAACCATTTCACATTGTATCCCAATGTCGGTATCACAATATACCTATGTGTTAGTTCAAGCATGCAAGGTTTATCACCTTATCAAAAAAAAGATCTACCATAACTGTGATAATTTATTTTATAGTATCCCCTTCTTCTTTTATATCCAATTAGATGTGATAGTAAAGCACAAAAAATAGTAAAATTAATAAGATGTTTAAATTGATGTATTTTAGAATGTGTTGAATATTTTGTGAGAGAAAACCTATCACAGACTAGTGCCTTTATCGAGTTGGGAAATAGAGTATTTATGTTCATATAAAACATGTAATAGGTGAAACCAAGGTCACACCTTAATCAAGGTACCACATAAGACTTTAAGTCTTCAAAAATGCATAAGTAGGCTAGGTTCTACACATACATTTAGAAAAAACATAAATAGTTGCATAATATTAAGTGATTCTACTTGGTAATCTAGAAGCATGCACATACATTTCTTTTATTATGTTGGAAAGATACCTTGAAAAAGGATTTACAAGGATTTTACAATCATCCGGTTGTCCAAATAAATAACACACATCCAAAAATATACACCATACACATGGAGACACTCAATGAAGGTTGATTTGCCATTAATCAATTGATCTTAAAATGTTATAATTTTATTACAAATTTTGAGACCAACCTAGATCATTACAATGCAAAATAAATTATACATAGCACTAGGATTCAAAACTTTAGGGCTTCTTGTGAATATATATATATATATATATATATCTTTTTTTGGCTCTATAACTGCTCCTCCTAGTAATAAATACTATCCTCTCATAAAAAATATGGTTTCTAGAGCATATATACTCATGGTAGGAAGATGTCCAAAATGTTAGAAGGACATAATGCACAAGTAAATGCTAGCCATGACCTCCTCCAATATATAACTGAAAAGTGTCTTCTATAAATCTAATTTGGATGATAGGAAACATGGAAAAACATTAAATAATCTTCTACAATATGAAACATTAATGAATTTATTGAAGGTAAAAGTAAAATCCCTTATGAAATTTGTTGTAAAACACATCTAGGAAAGGTTGTTTGATAAAAGGATGTTCGCAGATGAATAAATGCAGCTTGGTGTCGCATTCTACACTTGGATCCATGGATAAATCATTAAAATTGTTAGGGAGGTTTATTTTACTAGTAGCAAGGCATTAATGTCACCTCTGAGAAGGTAGGCAAAGAAAATCACAACAATTTTTGTGTCCTATAGCATCACTGTCATTTCATTAAAATTTTGGAAAGAGTAGTGCCAAAAGCTTCCACAAGAAATCATCCTTGATCAATAATATGAGGATACATAAGTCAATTGGACTTAGAAAAGATGCAAGGGGGACTCAAATAATACTTGATACTAAAAAAACTTTTGTAGATCTAGGAGTGGTGAAAAATTATGCAAGTGTTGCCTAAGAGATGGAGTTACAAGGAACTGGAGGACAAAGGGAACTAGTAGAAAAAAAGGTAGATCTAAACACATCCAGAAAAATGTGGGAGAATGACTGCTAGCTACACTTCTATAAAAAAAATTTATCCAAGTGAACCATGCAAAAAGAACCAAGTGAACCAATCAATTACAACAAAAAATCCAATTCATATGAAAATTTCCACCAATGACGTCAACAAGATGGGATTTCATGAAGATGTAGATGTGGGAAAATAGGATGGAACAATCTTGTGAACAAAGGCATCTTTACCAAATAAAGAACTTTGAAAGTGGAAGTTAAAATGAATGGGAAAATCCTATAGAAAGAAGATGATGATACTAGGAGTGGATGCAAGAAGATGAAATCCATCCACCTACAAAGACTTTGCTTAGGCAATTTTTGAGTTCAACTACATCTACAAGGAATCTATTGGAAAGTGGAAATGTGAAAAGTTCATTGGCAAAAAGAATTAAGATGGTTTTCAAGGAAATATCGACAAAATTGAATGGGCACAATTTTCTTGTAAATCAAAACAATCCTAATGAACTCACCAACCACAGACTTATCTAGCTCAACATGAAGGTCCCACAAAGTCATATAAGAGCTTAAGAGAATTGCAACAACATAGCTTGTTTGAAATGACTCCAAACTCCACCAAACTTGAAATAAAATCACCCATTAAGCTTTTCTACAAGATAAGAAGTTAATTGCAATTCTCATATTAAAAAAAAATTGGAATTTGGTGTAGACTCATATTCAAGCTCTACATGAAATTTGGCACTCATTGGTTGGCCCATAGGCACCACGAGCAATCCACCATAACACTTTTTCATTTTTTAAACACTCGAGATGTTTGCAAAAAAATAAAGGTCATTAGGATACTAGGGGATTTCAAGGGATACCATGATATTTGCACTTACCTTATAAAAATTTCATAGTTTCTTGATTTTGAAGGGGAAATGAACATGCTATATATTTTTTTTGAGGGAGATGTGGAATTGTGTGAGTTATAGGGGTATGTGGATAATATCCACATAGCATGCAAATTTTCACAACAATAGGTCATTATGGGGAATCCAAGAGCACATGGAAATACATAGATCCGATGGAAACTAGACAATGTAAAATTTATGCACTGGCATGAATAAGGAACCTATTGGGAAAACAAAAGTTGATGGGGAATTGGGAGGAATTGAAGTGGAAAGATAAATAGATGGGGATAACTCCTTACAACATAGAATTTTTTGTAGGAAATTTCAAACTGTAGGAACTACAGAGATTCATAGGAGAAAGGTGTTGGCAATACAAGGGCAGACAACTGAGAGGGGGGTGAATTAGTTGTCACATAATTTCTAACTTATTAAACTTATTAACCTTTAATCTCTAGTCTGATTAATAACAATGAAAGCATGAATCAACAACACATAACACCAAGATTTTTGCGTGGAAACCTTGTTAGGGGAAAAACCATGGTGGAGGTTAATCCACAAGTTATACCCTATTAAAAGTATAAGAAGAATATATGAGGAATGCACATGCATTCAGACACACTGCCTAGAGCTCACTGCTCAAAGGAATACTTATTGTCTTACAAAAAATATTCAGATTAAATCCATCTGAAGAATTTGAACTGAGAAAGTAGCATCTGCTAATGCCTAAGTATAGTTCTGGTTAGGCACATGAACACTTCTTCAATTTCTTTCTTTCTTCTTCACACTCTGCTCTGCCTTCAAATGATCTGAAACTTTTTCACACATAGCACTCACACACACACTTCACACATACATCTCAAATTAAGAAACAATCACTTATATATATCCACAACAAGAAATTACATTGCTTTATGTCAACTTCAACACAATAATAGAATGAATGCAAATTGTCAGCTCAAAACAATAAAGATTATCAATGTGCATCAACCAAGCTTGGCCACAACATAGTAGAGACCTAAAACAATTCCCTTGAACATAAAACACCTTCAAATATTCTTCCTCGAAGATCCACAACACGCTTCAAACACCTTGTCGGCCATGAACATGAAAGACATGAACATGCAAGAGAAAATCTCAGATCGTGAGCACAATGATCAATGAAGACATGCAAAATAGATATAACATGATCTAGAAATGTCCATGAATACCTCAGGAACATATGCAACAACTCAGATTACCAGAATCACATTATCTTCTTCCATGAACACCATTTGCAGTAACAAAATAGCTAACAAAATACAGACTTATAACTTGCTCAAATATTCATGCACACCTCTAAAACTTTCAGAGTAGAAACTAGATAGGTTTGATAACAAACCCTTTAATCCAAAACATATAGTTATCAACATACTAAACTTTCTACCATACTGATCTTCACTGCTTCACAGACAAACTGTAACATATTTTATTACAATTTTCTCAATATCCTCAACATATACAATCTTAAAGACATTAATGCTAATAGTTTTTACATCAATGAAAACCACATATCAAAAACTTGACCACAACATCCAAAAATCTCCCCCTTTTGCATTGATGGCAATACATGATGTGAAAAACACACCATCAACGCAACTAACTCTTCTTTCAACAATCTCCCCTTTACACATTGCTCTTCTCTCCCTTAGTTCTCCAAGAGTTTTTCATGTTACTCTTCTCCCCCTTTGACATCAATGGAAAAGGTACACATGCTCTAAACCACATATCCAAATCATTTGACTACTCCCCCTAAGTAGAAGCCACCACAACATCAATCTGAATCAAGATATGACTATGAATGCATGAACTGATGCAAAGACTATGCATCTTAGTTCTGATTAGGAGGGGTAATCACCCCTAAATTCCATCTGAGATACTCAAAATTATCTCTAGGAAAAGGCTTAGTAAAGATGTATGCAAATTTTTCCTTAGTAGGTACATACTCTAGTCTGACTTCCTTATCACTCACCTTATCTCTCAAAAAGTGGTACTTGATAGATATATGCTTGGTCTTTGAATGCAACACCGGATTCTTAGAAATGTTTATAGCACTTGAGTTATCATAGAATATGGCAATAGGTTCATCATACACAACTCTGATATATTTCAACATATGCTTCATCCACAATACTTGAGTACAATTGTTAGCAGCAACAATATATTTTGCCTCTGTAGTAGACAAGGAAACGACATTCTGCTTTTTTCTTAACCATGAAATCAATTTCTTTCCCAAGAAAAATATGCCACCACTAGTACTTTTCCTCGCATTCACATCTCCTGCCCAATCAACATCAGTAAAGGCACTTAAAGTAATATCATCATCTTTAGGATACCATAGGCCAAAATCAACTATTCCCTTCAAGTATCTGAAAATTCTCTTCACAGTAGTCACATGAGATTCCTTAGGATCAGCTTGAAATCTAGCAACAATGCATACAAAATTCTTGATATCAGGTCTATTTTGAGTTAAATACAACAATCCACCAATCATTGATTTGTATCTAGTCTGATTTGTCTTCGGAGAATCATCATCTTGTGTTAACTTACATCCAGTCACCATGGGTGTACCAACTGGTTTTGAATTTTCCATACCAAACTTCTTTAGTAGATCTCTCACATACTTGGACTGAGATATAAAGATCCCTTTATCTACTTGAGTAATTCACAGTCCCAAAAATAATTTCAACTCTCCAATCATTGACATCTCAAACTCATTTTGTATCTCATTAGCAAACTTCATGCACAAACCATTGTCTCCTCCAAAAATGATATCATCAACAAAGACTTCCACAAATAAATCTTTATCTTCATCAATCTTGAAATATAGATTACTATAAGCAGTATCTTTGTTAAATTCAAGCTTCAGCAAGTATTTATCCAATCTGGCATACCAAGCTCTAGGGGCTTGCTTGATTCCATACAATTCTTTCTTCAACTGACAAACCATATCTCCCTGATCAATCAATTAAATTCCACTAGGTTGTTCAATATACACCTCTTCCTCTAATTCACCATTTAGAAATGTTGACTTGACATCCATCTGATAAACTTTGTAGTTTTTGTGAGCAACATAAGCAAGAAACAGTCTCACAAATTCAATTCTAGCAACAAGAGCAAAGGTTTCTTCAAATTCAATTCCTTTCATCTAAGAGTATCCTTTGCACACCAATCTTTCTTTGTTTCTGATAACTTCACCTTGTTCATTCAATTTGTTTCTAAAGACCCATTTAGTTGCAATTACATTTTTTTCTTTAGGTCTAGGAACAAGAATCCATGCATTATTCTTCTCAATTTGTTGTAGTTATTCTTCCATTGCTTCAATCCAATGTTCATCTTTGCATGCTTCATTGAGATTACTTGGATCGGCCTTTGAAATTAAATAGTATTCTTCTGCAATTCTTCTTTTAGTCTAGAAAGCTTTGTTCTTATCCCCTATAATCTAATTTCCTGAATGATTTAATCTCACATACCTTGGAGTCTTAGAGTGTTCTTGAATTTTAGGTTCTTGTGGTCTCTCTTTTGTACTTTCACTAGTCTCTCCTTCTTCTTGTTCTTCTTGATTTATCGGAACAATATGAACTTGATTTGAAGTCCAACTCTTGTTTGTATTGTCATTATGATCATCAAAATCATATCCACAAGTTCTGGGAGGTCTAGAAATGTCTTCATCAACCTTAACGTTTTCACTTTCAACTATTTTCTTCAATCTCTTATTGTAGCACTGGTAGGCCTTGCTCTTAGTAGAATAACCAAGAAAGATTCCTTCATCACTTCTAGCATCAAACTTTCCTATATCTTCATCTCTCCTGATATAGCATTTACTCCCAAAGATTTTGAAATATCTAACAGTAGGCTTATGACCAGACCATAGCTCAAAAGGAGTCTTACCAGTATTACCTTTGATTTGTACCCGATTAAGGATATAAATAGTAGTACTCGCAACTCTTCTCCAATGGATATGAGGGATATTTCCTTCCAACATCATAGTTCTAGCAACATCTTGAACTATCCTATTCTTCCTTTCTGCAACTCCATTCTGTTGAGGGGTCTGCGATGTAGATAATTGTCTATTTATCCCATGCTCTTCAAAAAAATAATTAAACTCACCGAAAGTAAACTCACCACCTCTATCTGATCTCAGACATTTAATCTTCAGACCTGTCTCTTTCTCAACCATAGCCTTAAAGATCTTGAACTTTTATAGAGCTTCATATTTCTCCCTTAAGAAATTAACCCACATCATCCTAGAGTAATCATCAATAAGCAACATGAAGTACTTGTAAGCTTGTAGAATTCTAATTCTAGTAGGACCACACAAGTCAGTATGCACAAGCTCCAATAATCCATTTGAACAATGTTTTTTGCTCCAAAATGAAATTCTAGTTTGTTTTCCCAACTAACACTCCTTGCATATGGTATTAGTAGGCTTCACCAACTTAGGAAGATCTCTCATAGCCTATGAGGAACTTATCTTGATAATATTGTCAAACTTTACATGACACATTCTTCTATGCCACAGCTAGCTTTCATCAACTTGAGCAATCAGACAACTTTTACTACCAGCATTCAGATGAAATATGTTACCTTTTGTTTTAGAACCTGAAGTAATCACATTTCCAAAACTTCCCAGTGTGATACACTTTACATATTTGAATTGAAGATTATATCCCTTGTCAACCATCTATCCAACACTCAGAAGATTATGCTTCAAACCTTCAACATAAAGAACACCATCAGTATTATGCTTACCATCAAAAGAAATACATGCTCTATCATGGATTATACCACTATTGTTATCACCAAATCTTAACCATCATACTTCTCCAGGCTTACAAAATTTATTTTATCACCTTTCATGTGATGTGAACATCCACTGTCAATTACCCATTCATCTTTTTCTTCAACTCGAGTAGCTAGAGCTTTCTCCGCATTTGTACAACTAGCACATTCAGCAAACACAAAATTAGTTTCTTTGATAGAAATAAATACAAACTCATCTTCACTTGCATTCCCTTTGTCAGATTCATCATTTGTCACACCTTCATCAATAGCATAGTAACACTTCTTTTGAAATTTAGGCTTGTAGGGTCTTGGCTTAGGAACTCTTTCCAGACACCTTGATGCAAATTGACCTATCTTGTTGCAAGAAAAACATTTAATAGGAAACTTTCCTTTATATTTACCTTCTCCTCTAGCTTTCCTTTTGACAAGAAGTGCTCCAATCTCATTCAATTCTCTTTCTTCTTCTTCAATCTGTCTCATTTCTTCCTCATATATGAATACCTTTCTAGAAGAACTTTCACCCGGATCATATATTTGCTTGTCTCTCCTGGAATTAGTAGCTTTAAATTTAGATTATGTCTTAGGAAGGGAACCACCAAATTCACTCAACTCAAAATCAGTAAGTTTGCCAACCAGCATATCTTTGGTTATATTTGTCATAATTTAGAGCTCCACAATGGCTGCAACTTTGATTTTGTATGCATCAAGCAAGGATCTAAGCACTTTAGCAACAATCTCTTATTCATCCACCTGTCCACCAGCACATCTGATACCGCACACAAGTTCATTTACTCTTTGCATGAAAGTAGCAATATTCTCATCATTACCCATCTTCAACAGTTCATATTTTCCTTTCAGACACTGTAGCTTAGCCATCTTCACATTAGCATCACCCTCATATAAAGTTTCCATCTTTTTCTAGATCTCATAAGCAGTTCTCAGATCCATAACATTCATTATCTCAAAATCAGTCAAAGCATTCAACAATGCTTCCTTAGCTCTGATGTTATATTCAACATCCCTAATTTGAGCAGTAGTAGTAGGACCATTCAGAGGAATAATATACCTATTGCATGTAATATTCCAGTAGGATTCACCAATGCATCTCAGATGACACTACATTTGAGTCTTCCACAGAGAATAATTTGTTCCATCAAATCTTGGACTATCCTTCTTATATGTTGCCATCCCAGATCACCTGAAGTTGTTAAACTTCTTCTTAGGAACTTGCTCTGATACCAATTGTTGGCAACACAAGGGTAGAGTCACTGAATTTCTAACTTATTAAACTTATTAACCTTTAATTTTTGATCTAATTAATAATAGTGAAAGAATGAATCAACAACACATCAGAAACACACATAACACCAATATTTTTGCATGGAAACCCTATTAGGGGAAAAATCATAGTGGATGTTAATCCATAAGTTATACCCTATTAAAAGTATAAGAATAATATATGAGGAATGCACATGCATTCAGGCACACTGCCTAGAGCTCGCTGCTCAAAGGAAGACTTACTGTCTTATAGAAAATATTTATATTAAATCCATATGAAGAATTTGAACTGAGAAATTAGCATCTGCTAATGCCTGAGTACAGTTCTGGTTAAGCACATGAACACTTCTTCACTTTCTTTCTTTCTTCTTCACACTCTGCTCTACCTTCAAATGATCTGAACCTTTTTTGCACATAGCACTCACACACACACTTCACACATACATATCAAATGAAGAAACAATCACTTATATATATCTGCAACAAGAAATTACATTGCTTTATGTCGACTTCAACACAATAATAGAATGAATGCAAACCGTCAACCCAAAACAATAAAGATTATCTATGTCCATCAACCAAGGTCGGCCATAAAATAGTAGAGACCTAAAAAAATGTCCTCAAACACAAAACACCTTCAAATATTCTTCCTTGAAGATCCAAAACACGCTTCAAAAACCTTATCGACCATAAACATGAAAGACATTAACACACAAGAGAAAATATCGGATCATGAGCACAATGATCAATGTAAACGTACAAAATAGATAGAACATGATCTAGAAACATCCATGAATACCTCAATAACATACACAACAACTCAGATTACCAAAATCACATTATCTTCTTCCATGAACACCATTTGCAGTAACAAAATAGCTGACAGAACACAAAGACTTATAACTTGCTCAAATCTTCATGCACACCTTTAAAAATTTTGAAGTAGAAACTAGATAGGCTTGAGAACAAACCCTTTAATCCAAAACATCTAGTTATCAACATAATGAACTTTCTACCATACTGATCTTCACTGCTTCATAGACAACCTGTAACATATTTTATTACAATTTTCTCAATGTCCTTGACATATATAGTCTTAAAGACATTAATGCTAATAGTGTTGACATCAATGACAAGCACATATCAGCAACTCGACCACAACATCTAACAAAAGGAACGTATCCAAAACTACGAGAGGTATTAGGATAAGTCCTTATGACATGAAAATTTTCATAGGAAACTTCAAACTTCAAGGATCTAATAGGGAATTGAATCACTCCAGAATTCTCGTAATATCCATATAGGGGTGAAAATTTTGCAACCCTATAACTTGCATATTTTTTATCGAAACTCCACCAAAATTAAAACACAAGCACACATTAGGCTTCTTAACAAGGTGAAGGAAACACTTGGCTAAGAAACAATTGTAAGCCTAGAAAATTCTAGACTCGAGTACTTGACAAAGGACTGAAAAAGGGGAAAACAACAACAACCACAAGCACACCCTAACCAACAAGCCCAAACATATTTTCTAGACCAATTATCAATAATGTGAGATACAAATCAAAAATCAAACCACAATTTCAAAAAATACAAAAGTTTGGGGTGCCAACAACTTCAACATGGGGACCTAACTTATAATATTTCTCATCAATTATCGATAAATGGGTCACAAATGACCAAGAAAACACATGGAAAATAAAGTGACTCGATAAAAAAGGGCACTACATATTTGAATCCCAATATTGGCTCTAGTTGAGGGCATGTGTCTCTTGTAAGAACAACAAGAATCTAGATCTTTATGATAAAATCAAAAGTAGGGGATAACAAGGACTAGGACTGACACACAAAGGAGAAAAAAATATGTACAAGATGAAACTCACAATCAATTAGCATAACATCACATAGACAATGAAAGAATGGATGTGAAATAAAAAATTTAACACAATGTAGGCCAACCTTACAAAAGAAAGATGGAGTTACTTTCCTTTGTCAAACACCATCATGTTGAAGGAATTGATTTCCCTCAACTTGAAGCTACCTTCTCCATTCAGTTGCACCAAATGCAACCTTCTTCATATATGCACAAACTTGTAATTACCTCTAAAAGATTAAAGGATAGACTCACTATCAACCTTGAAATTGCATGGAAACCTCAAATCATAAGCCACCACACTGCCTTGTATTGCATAATTTCTTTCTATAGCAACAACTGACACAACTTGAAAACTTAGGTCAAACCTAAAATAAACTATGGTGTAACAATCCCAATGTTTTACCCTTTGATCTAACTATGTTTTAACCCACATGCAAACAGTTTATGTTTACCAACATATAGAAATAAAAAAATTATTTTCTATTTCAATAACAAGATGCACATTTGAAATAATCCCTAGATCAAATGAAAGCTGGATGTGCATGGACCTTTATCCATGGGTCATGTTTTCAAGAAGGTCGCTAAGAAAGAGAAAATATTAATTCTATCACATCTTCAAGGGAAAAATTTCATAAAAGATTTTGGAACTCAGATACATCTTGATTCAAAAAAAAAATTTATAACCATAACCAAAATTCTAAATAAAATTTCAATGGTGAAGGTGCAAAGAATAGCAACAATTCAAGATTTAAAAGAAGGGATAGTGAGTTCAAAGGAAGAAATAGAAATAGAGGAAATAATGTTAAAGAAGAAAGGACCACTAGGAAGTTTTTTCTCTTGTGGAGGCTATCATTTTGCAAATAAGTGTCCAAAAAGAAGTAGGGGAATAGTTTCAATAATCCTCCTCTACTCTCTTAACAAGCAAATTTTTAATAGAGAATCCATGTGATGGTTGATAACAACCAAGTAGACAACTAGATTGCTTCAATTGAAGCCTCAAGTATAATTTTTGGTTGTCCTATTTCTTTATTAATCAATATTGGAGTTCTTGAGTGTTATTTGGCACCAAAAATGCTTGGCAAGATTCCTAGAAGAGTAGGTTTTATAGCTCATTCATGGTCAATGCAATATGCAAATCAAGAAAAACCTAAAGTAGAGCAACACATTTTTAAATATATGTTAAAAAAACCTACCTTCTTCACATAGGTGAACCTATATGTAGTATACTTAGGTTCTTATGATGTAGTCCTTGGAATTAATTATCTTTAGTGTCATAGGGAAAAAGTAGATTAGTTTGCAAAAATTATTGAATTCTTACGTGACTTTGGAATCCAATTTCAAAATTTAGGGATTTAAATGAAAAGTAAAATAATGGAAAATTTTAGCCCCATAGATTAATAAATATAAAATGATGTGGTATGAATTGTGCACAATTAGAGTGTATTAGTTGGAAGATTCCAAGGAAACCATGTGGCAAGATTATGTTGTTCTTCAATATTTTTGCTATATTTTCCTACAAAATTACCTAGACTACCTCCTCAGGGGGGATTTTATTTCTTGATTGATATTATCCCATGATCAAATACTTAGTCCAAATATCCATATACAATGATGACAACAAACATTATAGAGCTAAAAGGGTAGTTATAGAAACTACTTTCAAAAAGGTTTGATCTAATCAAGTATGTCTTTACTGGGAGAACTAATAGTTTTTGTCAAGAATAAGAATGAGACTCTAAATATATGCATAGATTTTAGAATTCCCAATAAAGGAAAAAAAAGGAAAATATATCCTTTACCTCACATTAATGATCTCTCTTATCAAATACATAGTAAAACTATTTTCTCTAAAATTGACCTTAGAGCAAGATATCACCAACTAAGAATGAAAGAGGAAGATATAGTCATTGTGAGTTCACAATGTTACCTTTTGGGTTGAAAAAGACACCAATTGAATTCATGAACCTAATGAATAGTGTTTTTAGAGACTATCTCATTAAATTTGTGTTTGTCTTCCTAGACAATATTTTGGTATATTATAGAAATGAGGAAGAAAATGTGCATAATTTGAGATTAGTAATGCAACAATTGAGAGGGCATAAGTTGTACAATAAAATTTAAGTGTGCATTCTTTTAGAATGAAGTATATTACTTAGATCATGTTGTTTTACTAAGGAAATTTTTGTTTACCTAACAAAGATAAAGGCAAATTTGGAAATGACCAAGATCAAAAATATTCATGGCATGCGTAGTTTCATTGGTAGGTTAGTATAGGAATTTTTCCTACACTTTTTCTAAAATAGCCAATTTCATCACTTAAATTTAGAGGAATGACCATATATTTGTGTGATTAAATAAGTGAAGAATATTTGTAAATCCTAAAGAAGAAAAATTACTTGATCCCCAATTATCAGATATTTTGACTATGAAGGTCATTTTATAGTAATCACAAATGCATTAAGTGAGGGCTTGGGTGGTCTATTTATGCTTGCAATATGGTCAAGTTATGGAGTATGAATCCAAATTAATATGTACAAATGAATTTAACTATGCCCAACATGATCTAGAACTTGTAGCAATTGTACACACATTGCAAATTTGGAGGAATTACCTATTGGGTATGTCATTTGAATTAAAATAGATAACTTGAGGCTCAAGTAAATTTGTATGTAGCCTAACCTAAATGCACACCAAAGGGGATGACAAGAATTTTTCTTAAACTATGATTTTGACATTAGCTATATTAAAGGACAATAAAATCAAGTGGTTAATATTCTTATTTGTAGATGGTACATTACGATAATGGCTACTATTTAATCAATTTTCTAGGAATAACTTTTATAAATTCTTTTTGGTAGATGAATTCGTTTAGAAAGATGAGAGAGGACTTTAAAAAATATAAAGGATTTTCAATATAATTGGTATCAATTTGAGCCTAGTGGTCTTTTGAGGTACCAAGGTATAATGTATGTTCTAGCCTAAGGAAGTTTGAGTATATTAGCACAAAGAGAAGCTCATTGTGTTGCTTATTCTAGAAATCTAGGTTTAAACCAATTTGATGGATGATCAAAAAATACTATATTTCTAGAAAGGATTTGAAAGTAGGATGTAGCTAATTTTATGGATAGATGTTTATAATTTCAATGGGTTGAGGATGAACACATGCACCTTGCATGATTACTCTATCCTTATGATGTACTAAAATGAAAATAGTAAGTTATCAACATGGATTTTGTTCAATATGATCTTCATGGTAGTATAAAAACTCACAACAATTGTTCATTTAATACCAAGAAACTTGATGGATGGTGGTTCGGTCCTTGAAAGAAGATTAATTTAGTTAAACTCCATGGAGTTTTAGAAAATATTATCTTATATAAAGATGCATGCATGACTTTGAGGCTTTGCTAAACCATTTTTTTAACATTGGGAACTTAGTGGAATTTAGTTTAGCTTAAATCACCTAAAGACATATGGTCAAAATAAAAGGATGGATTAGGTATTTGAAGATTTGCTAAAAATATATTATATGGACCAACAATACAAATGGGAGGAATACTTACTAGTAGTTGAGTTTTCATATAATTATTATTATCACTTTACTCTGAAAATGGTTCTATTTGGAGCACTAGACAATAGAAAATTTTGAACACCATCAATCAAGATAAAATGTGCATTTGACCAAAGATATTATCAAAGATGAAATAACAAATCAAATTAATCAAGAAAAGGTTGAATGAATTCATTGACAAGAAGAATATTTATGCAAACTTAAAGCAAGCAATGAGACAATTTGTCATGGGAGACAAGGTTCTTCTCAAAGCAAAATCTCATCAAATTTTGATTAAGTTTGGAAAATCAACATAGTTGACTCTTGAATTTGTGGGCCCTTTTGAAGTGTTGGAAGTCATTAACCTAGTTCCATACAAAATAGTCTAATTGCATTCTCTTACTCAACTTCATAATGTGTTTCATGTGTCTTATTTGAAAATTATATTACAAATTATGTTGATATTCTTGATTTTTGTTTTTTACAAGTTCTAGAGCCAAGGGTGCTTACAATAGCACCTCTTAGAATGCTTGAGGTTTGCAAGCTCTACTTGTGTAATAGAGAGGTAACTTAGTACAAGTTCCAACATTAACCAATATTCAAAGGAAATTTCCACATGAGAGTACTATAAATAGTTTCGTATAGTGTTTCCTCATCTTCTTACATAATATTTTAGACTCATAATGATTTCAAAATAAGCTTTTATTGTCATGTTTAATTAAGCCACATGAAAATGAATATTTCCTTATAGGGAAGGATGTAATATCCCATTTATAATATTTTATATGGACATATTTTTAATAATTAATTAGTTAATTAAGGTGTGTATATTCAAATTTCTAAATGATACACTAAGAGTGATGACATTATGTTTTGCATGATACTATGATAGATTAATTTTTTCACCTCTATGGAATACTCTTGATCAGATTTAATAGCTAGTTGTACATTATATTTGTACCCATTTGTCATTATGGATTGGTCAATATTTCTTCAATCAAATGTTGATATGTATTTTTTTTATTATGATTTTGATATAGACACAAACTAACTACCATCTATTTGACTTGAAGTGGATGCATGTTAGTTTTTGCCCCTCTTGCATGTTAAGGGAGAGTATCATCTAGGAGAGGAAGGAAGATACCAACAATGAGGCAATTGAACCTTGATATTTAAGAACCCAAACAGTAGCATAATCTTGCAATCTAACTATATGATTATCCATTGTAGGCATGTAGAGGCATATACTTGATTGTTGTCATGAGTTAATCTCTTCGTATGGTTACATTATGTGACACATAATTTTAGTTTTATTTTAACATAGTTAATTGATTTGAATTGTAATCATTATTTTCTAGATTGAGGTAAAAGGGTTTCAGGGAGAATAATTTAAATTAAATTAAATTTTAATTAGTTGAAATATATTTTATTAAACTTTAATTATTTGAAATACATACTAATATTTTAGAAATAGTTATAAGGGGATTTTTACCTTAGACTTGAGCCAAGAGGAAATGGTTGAGGTCATGAGATTGTGAGGGGTCAAATTGAACTATTATTTTTGGCATTTGTAACACATAACCGAGAAAAGGAGTTATAGTGGGAATATATGGCATTAATAATTCATTTGTAGGTGATCCCACATAGTGGTTTACAATTTTTGGCCAAACTGGACACTGAAATTATTATTTTAAACGAAATATTCACATTCGGGAACCTATAGCGGCTAAACCATGAGGAATTTGAAGATGATGCAAACTAGAGTCTCATCACATTTTCTCTATAGATTCTAAAAATATTTTTTTCAAAATTTTTGGAATCAGATTACACTTATTTTTCCATCTCCCACGAAAACTAGTTTTTTTCATAAAACAACATTTTTAAAAAGTGACACTCACCGTATACAACATAACTTTTTTTGTATGAAAGATTAAATTCTAATTTTTTCGAATTTAGATTTGTAACTATGATAAATAGCACTTTCATTTGGTCTCATAGTTTTTTATTCAATATTTTTTCTTTAATCAAGTTTCAAAGTCAAACTAATTGCAATTCAGACATAGGCAGATTGTATACAACATAACTTTTTTTGTATGTATTGAAATTCAATTTTTCTTTTTTAATGGATCAAGGACATCAATACCCAACACGAACATATTTTTAAATTTTTTTATTTTGATAATCTGCTATTTTTCCACATGTGCGAAATAGAGAGCTTGATTTTCAGTGAAAAACCTATGTTTAATAAAACTAAAAAAACACATACACAATTAAACCAAAATATACTAAAATTATATTTGTTGGATAGCTCGTTCTGAGGGCTACCTGATTCTAGTTGGGTTTGTGAAGATTCCTCCATTTTCATCCTCAACCCAAGCTCTGAAGTGCCAAAATTTAGGTTTTTTTTGTGTCTTAAATGGGGGATGAGGGATAAGGGGGGTTCGTACGAACCCATAAGGGTTCGGGCGAACCTCTAGGGGTTTGCTCGAACCAAGGTTCTAGTGAACCTTGGTTCAAGTGAACCCCTTCAAAGAGGTTCGCTCGAACCCCTTTCCTATGCATTTTATTGTTTTTTTTTGGCGGCCAAGATTCAAAGGGGTTCGCTCGAACCTTGGTTCGAGTGAACCCCTTATTGGTTCGATCGAACCAGTAGGTTCGTACGAACCCCTAAAATCTTTTTTTTTTGCCTTGGGGTCACTTTTTGTGAGGTTTCCTTCCTCACCTAAATTGTAAACCACTATTGTGGCTTCACCCTTGTGGTAGAGATGATGAAAATGAGAAAATTCAGTTTTCCTATTGTAAATAAATGGGGAAGGCATTGGAAGGCACCAATGTGCATTTTTATTTTAGGTCATGACATTTCTAAAGGTAGGTGTTGGAGATTTTGTGTGGGTTTTTGCTAAAAAATGGGAAGGCACAATTGAAATTGCAATCAATATATTGCCACAACCCTCTTTTTCCTTTATGAATAATTATTTACATATTATTTAGAATTAATAATATTTAACATAAATACACCTACTTATAACCTTTATTATATTTCTATTGTATGTGTTGTAACTACAATTGATGTGCACTTCTCGTACTAATGGAGGCTAAAAATAGCAGAATAATAGAAGTTAGTTGAAAATACTCTTAAAGGAGGTGAATGAAATGCAATAGAATAGACTATAACACCAGAGTTTAAATGGAGGCTAAAAATAGCTAAATAGTGGAAGGAAGTTGAAAAACATTTAGTGGGGATGACTGGAATCTAATAGCATAGAATATAATAGTAGAGTTTAAATGAAGGCTAAAAATAGCTGAATATTATAGAATGTAATGCTAAGAATTAGAAAAAGAACTTGCAACTAGAGAAGAATCAATAGAAGATTGAGGTAATCATTCATAAAACCATTTGATTTTATCGTATTTAAGTTTTTCTTTTTATTTACTTTATGTACAATGAAATCTTAGTGGAATGCCAGATTAGAGGACGTCTCTAGCTACAAGTCCTGAGATCAAAAGTCTTTTCAGCAAATTTGTTTTGTGCATATCCTACTATCATTGAAATCTGTGAAACCCATTTCTTAGAGACATTAGACATGATATGGCATTAATACAAAGCCTTGAGAATGGGCATAATGTTGGTGTCGTCTTTATTTACTTTCATCTATTCAACATATCAATGCATCTTTCAATGTTTCTTTTGTTTTTCCCTTTATGCAAGTTACTTCAATCAAATACTTTGTAGATGCTACACAACAATGTATATGGTTAGAAAGAGGAAAACTCTTCTTTTTTTGTGTATCATGTATATGGGCTCTAGGAAAATTCACCGCCAACAGTTCATCACCAACAAATTCACCTCCAACAATTCATCGCCAACAATTCATCGCCATGACAAATTCATCTCATGGAAAATTCATCGTCAACAATTCATATCATATTGTTGGTGGTGAATTTTCTACGAGATGAATTTTTCATGGTGATGAATTGTTGGAGGTGAATTTGTTGGCGATGAATTGTTGGTGGTGAATTTTCCTGAAGCCATGTATATGATCCAAAAATGGATTAGTTTACCCAGATTAGCTAACATAGTCACCAACAAGTTCTCACAAAGACTCTCCTTTATACAAGACACTCATAATGATTCATTTGGCAAGAAAGACATATAAATAGAGTTGTAGAATATTAGATTGTCAGATTAGAATAGAGGCAAAGTTATTCAGAGTAACTCATACCTTAAAATGCTAGTTTCATGATTGAAATAATCATCAATGACAGATTTTGCCCCAAGTGGAATAGTTAAACATTTTGATTATTGTCGGTTTCATCACTCTATGATAGGGTTATCAGAAATGGTTTCAATTATTTCCAAATCCATCATTGTCATATAGGGTCATCAAAGATAGTTCTAGCCATTTTTGAAACTACCATTAAAAGTGTTCCAAATTCTTGAGTTTTGGATTGTTAAAAGACTATTAGGCTACTCTTGTATTCTCTTAAGAGAGGTTTTCATAAATAAGTTTTCCTTAGTGTTTTCTTAGCAAGTTAGTGGAATTAATCTTGTGTTTCTATATCCTATGAGTTTTTGAGATAATTTGTCTAAAACATCCTTGCAAGTTTTTAATCTAATCCATTTCTTAGATTCTCTAAAAATGGTCAAAGTGCTAGCTTTCAAGCTTTTGGAGTGGGACACCTAGGTACAACAATTATTTTGTAGAGATGATATGATAATTGTCATATCAAAATGCAAAAAAAAGAGTCATAAAAGTTGACATGTCATTGTTGTACACCTATAAAATATGCATTCTTCTAACATAATGACAATTAGATAGGATCATTAGAGTAAATTGTTTAAGATTTTGAGATGTTGATAGAGATTTATTTTATTAGACTATTAATGATATTATTTCATATATCGAAATTATTTTATCTATGATTAAGAATTGGGTAACTTGTAATTATTATCTTTATTTGAATGATTGATTAAACCATATCTTAAGAAATGATATTATCGTTCCATTTTTATTCGAAATAATATTAATTATCATTTTCATTTAAGTATAATTATTATATCTAGTCATCAAATAGTTATCATGAGGAATAACCTTGGTTAACATTCTTGGATATAATTATTATTATAGTTTTTTTAATATTGATTAGCATTTGTTTTCTAACAAACATCTTGTTCTCACTTTGGAGAGCTCTTTGGCTATTATCATTAAATCTCTATAATTAGAACCATTAGATTTCAAATTGTTAAATCAATCATTTGTTCATAATTATATGTGATATTTAGTTGGAATTGAATAGTTATCGTTAATATTAAAGTATTTGAATATAAATTGCTACTTTAAATAGTTAACAATTGATAGTCAATGTGTATTAAAAGTTATCAATTTGATAGCAAAGTAAAAGAATTAATATTTGAATTTCTTTATTTATTTGTGTTACTCATCAATGTATTACTTTTATCTTTGATATTGAAGTTCCAAGAGTTTGTGACTATTTGAATATTCTTTTGTAGTCTTATATGTTGAATTAAATAGTAGAAATCAATGTATCAAACAAGGTCTAGTAATCTTTAATTAATAAATGTGAATAGTAACATAATTTTTTCTTAAAAACTAGAAAGAAGAACATTTGGTATTGTAATTAGTATAAGTGAATAATTACAAATTTGAGCTTGCTAGTTGGATTTTTGTCTAACCAAGATTGTGCAATTGTGGTAAGGATTAGACTCTTGTGAGTAAAGTAATATTAAGTTGATTGAATTTAAGATGCATGGTTTAAAAGTGAACTTCTTAGGTATTAGATATTAGGTCATATATGCAAAACTAGTAACCTTTTTAAAATAATAAAATTGAGATGTGTTCTAAGTAAACAATGAAATATTCTCAAATTAACTTCACATCATCAACTATTAACTTTTTCCACACCAAGATTTGCTTGCTACTTGAAGACCTTTCCTACAAGTTTAACATTAGTCTAAAGGTTTTAATCCCTTTCAAAGGCTCTTATAGATACGATCTTACAAAATATGTATTACCCATATCAATATCTCCTACACTCACTCAATGTATACCATCAACCTCCCCCAAAAGCATAAACTAATGGAATGAAAAGTAAAATATCCTTTTATTAAGGCATGTATGCTTAGTTAAAGGGTAAGAATTAAGATCTTAATTCAAATAAAATATTTCATTCAAAATTCAATTTTGAAAGTCTTAATCGAATCAATTCCAATATCAAAAATAAAGGTCGATATTAAGAATCCGCATGCAAAATTATATGAAAATGCTAAAAATGGCATCAAAGAATATATCAACAAGAGAAATGTAATGCAAACAAGATCTTTTGTAAGCAAGAAAATCTTGAAAGTCAATATCAATTTCACCAAGGAGTCCACATCAATGTCAAACATGCAAGAACCATTAGAACTCAAAGGTCATATCACCTAAACCATCCAAAATAAATCATCAAATCAAACTAGATTGTAGCATCACATCTTGAATCATACTTACCATGCCTTGAGATAAGTCTTTCTTGACTAGACCAAAACTCAAGACTGAAAAACAAAATAACCAGAACTCTTAATGACTTAATTCAAGAGATTGAAAAAGAAGGGTTCCATGTTTTCTATTGAAAAAATAGAGGCATGTTGAAGCAACAAGAAAAATGCTAAAGTCGTTTGACCACACCGGTTGTGCATAACGTGTTTATATATATATATATATATATAGCAAACAAAAACACGTGATATTGATTATGATCATTTAGTTAGAATATGTCTAATATTTTCTTGCAATTTGTGGGTTGATGTTGTCTTGGTTAATTGAAAAAATTACTAAAAAAATATGATGTATCATCAAGATACTCAAATGTCAAAGTTTTCATTATTACTGTGAAATATGATAATTATATAGTTGTGTCAAGGAGCATTAATAACCCAAAATTTATCTCCATTTCTCCCTTATTGCAAGTCACTCATCTATACACCCCAATTGAAATGACATTAACTTCAATCATACAAAAGTCTCTTTAAGTATTTTCTCTTCCTTTCTTTTCAATTTATGGAAGACTCTTTTATCTCTAAAAGACTAAGTAAGTGCAACAATCTTCACCCTTCAAATTGTTGACCCCTCCATTATTTCATTTTGTATTCTATATGAAATTTTTATCATCCATGATTTATTTATTTTCACTTCCAATGTATTATATAATGATGTTCAAGAAGTCCTAATATTGTTAAATACATGCTAGTTGAGTTAATAATATAACTAAATACACAACCTTAAATGAAACTAATAAACTTATATGTGTAGTCCTTGGTTGGTAGATGCATAAATATAGAGCATACAAAATCACATGATTTTTTAATGATAATCATTTCGATAGAACATGGTTCTAATGTTGGTGTGCAATTTATGAGTTGATGTTGTTTAAGCTAATTTAAAACTTAGTATTATAAAGAATATAATCCATCTAGGCAATCAAATACTATAGTTGAGTTTAATAACTAGAAGGATTTGACATGAAACATTAATTAGGAAACAAATGTACACAAATCTCATTTAAATGAGACTTTAACCCACGCAAGTTCTCAAGACATTACTCTTTCTTTTCACTCTACAAAAGACACTTTGTGATCTCTAAAGACTCTTTTACATCTTTATAGTTCTAAAGACTCTCTTTACTTCTTTATAGTTCTAACTTAATGATCCAATCTTCACTCTTCGATTTGTTGATTCCTTAATTTTCTTAATTATGATTGTGATTTATAATGCATTACTTTTTACATTTTTATTCCCACCAATATATTATATCATAATTTTGAATAAAACATTAACATTATTAAATACATACTAATTGAAATAATAACAAAATCAAAATTACTCTAACTACATAAACCTAATAAACACAAACATATATAACATCAAGATCTTTAAATACCATTACTAATCAATTTAAAACAAACACACATCTATCACACATAACATACCACTAAAAATTTCAAAACAGAAAGATATAACATGATTGAAATCTGAACATTTAAAGCAGCGGCCAACATTAAAAGATGTCTCCCCATATGCCTTATAACATTAAATACTCTCTCTTTGAGAAAGCAACAATCAATTAAAATCCACCAACAAACATATTTCCAATCCTGTGATAAATAAATCGTTGCTACTGAAAAAATGCTTGTTGCCTTTTGGCACAATCATGTAATTGAGAAATGTTTGAACTTTTTCTGGGTACAATTATTTCTCCCTACAACCCACATTGTATCCCTAGGCCTGTCCAATGTTTGATATAAATAATTAGAATCATCGTCATCATCAATGTCTCCTCCCATTCCTCCTTTTACCCCTGCTACTGGTATTGGGATCTTCTGACTGCACCAGAAAAGAACAAATTAAACTCCCTATACAATCAGTTTATAATGAGACTTCATTTCAGATATATTCAGTAGATCCAAACAAATTGAATCACTTACTCCCACAGAAAAGGATTGGACCGAGTAAGAAGAACCGGTACCCATCATAAAGCTGAGGTCTCCCATGTCCTCCATTCTTACTGACCCACAGCAATTCCTCTTACCGCCGCAGCTGTTATTAACTGCAGGCTTGGTATGACATTCATTAAGGTCAGCCTCGAACATTTCCATAAACAAGCCTTGTAACTCCTCAAAGCTATCAGATCCGCTCGTCTACACCAAACAGATTACAATACCACCATTATAAACAACTTCATTCAAACCAATGAAATCACTGATACCTTCTCCTGCATAAAAATGTAAAACCAATGGGTGCAAAGGTGGGCAAATGGCAAACAATTTCATACAAACCAGTTTTTCCTCCATTAATAGAAAACAGTGACAGAGCCTAGGCTAAGTCAAACAAATACACTGAAAAGGTCCTGAAGATGGGTTTTGGCAGAATAGTTATAAAGGCTATAAAGGCAGTCGATACTCTTCAAAGATGATGTCGAGATGGCCCTGATGTTCTTAAGGGATGTGTCTAGGAGAATTTGGCAAAATATATGTAAAGGCTATAAAGGCGGTTGATACTCTTCAAAGATGATGTCGAAATGGCCCTGATGTCTGGAGGATTTGGCAGAATAGATGTAAAGATAGTTGATATTCCGGATCTGACAGACAAATTTGGAAGAATGGATAACCATCTAAACTAAAGTAATATCTAAAGAAATAAAAATGGATGCCGTCAAACTCTAATGAATTTAGAAGGACACCCTACTTCTAACTTTAAATCCACACATACAAAAATAACATTGAAAATTGTTTCAGATCCTCCAATCTAAAATCCAAAACCACTTCATTGAAACCATTCAACTCTCCTCCTCCATTGAAATATGAAAAATAACTGGTGGAAACGTAGAGACTGACTCGCCTGTTCCTTGCTTTCGTTCATCATCACAACCATCTCCCCTAAAAAATCCCTCATTCCCTGCAAATCAGTTCTTGTCAAATTACATATATATTCAAAATCCTCTCCTAAAATTGTTCTAATTTCTCCCAATACTGTTTGAAGAAAGTTCCAAAACATGAAATGCATGCTTACATCATCGTCGTCGTCCTCATAGACCCCGGCATCGTAGAGAAATCTCTTGTTGTCGTCGGATAAAACTGTAAAAATTTCCAATACATTAGCAAGGAAATATTTCAAAAGTCATATTCATCTGTTACCTAGGCATCTAAACACATTGAACCTGAATAAGCCTCTTGGATCGCCTGAAACTTCTTCTTCGACTCTTCGGCAAGCTTTGCATTCCCCGACGCCGACCATTTATCCGGGTGCCATCTCTGCACAAACCCAATTCCAAAACCACCTCAATTGCCCTTGCCCTAATCTCACATACCACCGTCCAAAACCACAATTCTCCCCCAAAAATATAAACAAAAACAAAAACTTCAATAAATGCATCTGAAATTCAAAGAACAAAGCAGAAGAATTTAGAATCCAAACCATGGCAAGCTTCTTGTAGGCATATCTGAGCTCTGAAGATGTGCAGTCGGATTTAAGCCCCAAAACCGCATAAAAATTCTCTGATTTCTCCCCACCGCCGGGCATCTTAACATTCTCAGATGAATTCAAAGACTAAATATGAATCCAATCTCCGGCACATAGGTTGTTATATCGACGAATTAACTGATCTGCGTTTAATTAACCATCAGACCTCTGCTAAATTGGCCCAAAACATATCCGAAAGCAGCCAAATTTAGCGAGAGGAACACAAGAAACAGGGGGCTCCGGTGCACAGAATAAAAGAAAAAAACAAAGCTGCGCGGTAACGTCGAACAATCCAGATGCTCAGATCCTGGGGCTTCGGCGACCGTGGATCTGGTCTCATCTGACGGCTCCTGTTCATCGAGCGGCTAGATATTTTACTGAGTCTAGACTCCAGAAGCTTCCTCGCACATATCCAACGGCCCTGATTTCCCGAGTCACACAAGATATTCCTCGTTTGCATGATTCCCTTTTCTTCAATATAATAATAATATTTTTATGCGACCAACTTTAGAAAGTTATGATAGTCAAGATTTTTTTAGGGGTAAAAGTCATTTGCTTTTCACGGTAAAAACAACAAAATTTTACTGCGCTTCAGATTTTATTTTCACCCCGTATCAGATTTTGGAACAAAAAATATCTTTGATTTAGGATTGGAAGTTCGCCCACGGTGAATCTGATTCATTCAGTATAATTATTAAATAAAAAAGAGAATTTTGTGTGGGTCCCATTTCTGTTGTGGAGGTGGGCCAGTGGCTAGTAACATCATTGTCATGCAATTGGTGGAAACAATTCTAGACCCTAAACTTTGTCAGCTTAAGTTATGATTACACAAAAATATCTTCTCTTGGAATTGGGTGTGTTTAGCATGGGAAAATCAAAATTCAGTGTACAAGTCATTGCCCTTGATTTATGGGATGATTTGTGCAGGCCCAATTGTGTAGTTTTTCATAGGAGAAAAGTTAGCATTAGTTTATGTTGATTAATTGTGTACTTTGGGGTTAATTTTTGTTGACTCGTAAGTGTGAATAGTTTATTTTGTATTTATGTGTAAATATCTAATGTAATTTATTTAATATTTATAAGTAGGAGGTATTTTTTACATCATGTTAAATTGTGATATTGTTATCACGATTCAACCGTGTAATTTTATGAGTCAAATCCATTGACCTGTGTTTCATGAGTAGAAAACTCCATGGTTAACCGTGCTTGAGCTAGAGTAGTATTGGGATGGGTTACCTCCCAAGAAGGCCTAGTGTTTCACCTCTGTGAGCATCACCTAGATGCAATGAGTGCTAAGTGGACCATTCGTTATCATGAGAGATGGGTTCTTGTGAACCACTACTCATGAAACATGGGTCAATGAGTTTGACTCGTAAAATCACATGGTTGAATTTTGATAGCAATATCCGAATTAATATTTATATGTAAGCGTCATCTAGATGTAATGTGGTTAGTTTGGTATTTACATTTACATCGTTATCTAAATGTAATGAATACTAAGTGGATCATTTAGAATTTCAAAAAATGTATTCTTATGAATCATTAATTACTACATTTAGAGATGTAATTTATACTAGTAATAAAGAGGTTCTAATGATGTGAGTGTATTTGCAAAAACACTTTTAGAAGCTGACATAATTAATAAAATAGAAAATGTTTAAATATCTTTGGTCGGTCGTGAAAAACAAATGTGAGTGTATTTGAAAGACACTTTTTAGAAGCCAACATAGTTAATAAAATAAAAAAATGTATAAATATCTTTGGTCAACATTGCAAAACAAATGTCTACTTTATATGAGAAGAGTGTGTAAAAGAAACACTTAAAAAGTATTAATTTTAAATGTTTAGATGACTAAATGTTATGGAATGGGCCTCTTTTCGATGTTTTGGTAGGATGTAATGGATAGGTAGTTGAAGTGGGGCTTGGTTACTATTTAATGGGGTTATTGTACTAGTGTAAGAAATTTCATCTTCACATTAATTGTAAAAGTGGGATATTATTGTAATTGGATTATTAATATTTTAAATTAATATAAATAATATTTTAGTGACATAAATCATACTATATAAATTAATTAAGTGAATGTGATTAATCAAACATAAATTAATATAGATTAATTAGAGTTGGGATAGATACTTGTAATAAATGTATAAAAAATAAGTGTGACGGTTAGAGGTTCTTAGCTCTAAAATCGATGAAGGATAAATAATATAACAATGTATTAGATTGATTTGTCACCTCCAAATATTTATGACTTCAATTTGATGAGTCTCAAAATTTGTATTGTCTCAAAAATTTCTATGGTTCAAATCTAAGCACATAGATTTGATCCCAACTACCATAAATATAATCTTCAACATAGAAATAATATATCAAAATGTGTGCCTAAAAACTTGTTCATCTTCACCTACTTATATCTAAGTTTTCAAGGTGGTGTCTAGATACACTATTAAGGAGCTTGCCTACTTAATAGGTGAATGGGTTCTCTTAGGTCAAACTTCTAGGCAAGTTGGATTAATTATGATGAGCAATCTCAAAGACAATATATACAAACATGCAAAAGACCTATATGATAACAATGTGGATCTAATTTGTTATTTCTCTTTAGAAACCAAAGTGTGCTCTAATGATTATCCTAATCTCTTCTATTTTTTAGGTGAGTATTTAATTGTACATTGAATATCTTTAAATACAATGACATAACAACACTACATAAATATGTGTCAAGTCAACTCGTAACAACTAATAGAAAAGGGAAAGAAAGTTGAAATTTCAATTTGAACATTGAAATTTTGGGGGTAATTCTTGTTGGATCCCAAAACCTCAAATTCACTTCCTAGAACAAATTTCCACTCACAAGGCTTGGATTGTCATCATGCGAGTGAAATTAGTTCATTAAAAAAACATGGAGGATTAAAAGTCAACTCTACAAGAGTGGGAAATCTCTCCTATGATTTGAGCTCAGCTTAGACTTGGGAGGGTGTTCCTAAGGGTGTACCTTAAAAGGTATTTGAATTTTGAAAGAATGGACAACCAAAAATAACTACAACCAAACCCAATTTCATTCTTAACCCTAAATACTATCACTAGGTCAAGAGAGATTGGTTGCATAAAACACCTATGTAGTTGATATGAATGTGCAAGCATAATCCACATAAAATGAATTTGTTAGGGTTCACTTATGATATTATCCCTTGTTATATTACTAGGTCATGAATGCACAAACATTATTGTATTCTTACACTAATAATTATGTTTTTCTATTTGAATGGTGTGAGATTGGTAGGTGGTTCCATACCGATGACTATATGTTAGGCATTACAGTCGCAACACATTGAGAAGAGAACAAACTAAAATAAAAGAACATGGAGTTATGTATTTACACACAAAAATAATCATGAAACTTTGTGGTAGAGCATACTTAGTAATCATAACATAATCACATATATTCATACATAAAATGAGAGAGATCATTACAATACTTGCAACATTTTCAAAATTATATTATATTCATTTGACCCATATTACATTCATTTCAACAAATGTGGCAAAAGAAAATCCCTAGCTACGACTACGAAACCTTCTTGAATACATACTTAATTCCATGAAGATGATTTACAATAAAATCCACTTACAATATTAATCTTCTTTGATTCCATAGGTTTGTAATCCCTCAACAAACTAAACATGGCACTTATGGCTACCTTATAACATTTTTGGCATCTAGAGATCACAATTGAACCGACTCTTTTCAAAATGACCAAGATCCTCAATAAAATAATAAGATGTCAAAATCCAATTGATTCATTTTAGGATCATTAAAATCCATAATCAAGAAACAACCCCACGCAAAATGGGTGCCCTAGATTGAAAGGGGGGTAAGTGTACCATGATGGTTCCCAAAAAGGGGACTTAAGTGGACAACTTTTTTCTGAAATCAAGAAATACTGACCTTGGACGTGAAATTGAGGATAGTTACACTCAAAATTTTGAGATGGAACAAAAAAAAGGATCGAAGTGCTCTGAGTCTACTTTCTAAACTACTAATTTATTTTTAAAATGGTTGATATTAAGGCATTCAAAAGAGGGACGTACACAAATTGGTGTTGTTTTTGTCAGAAAAACATAACATAGCAACTCTTGTACGACCCTCGTACGGTGAACTTTTTTTTAGTATTTTTAAAATCACAATAGTCAGAAGTTAGCTAACAGTATGTAGTTGATGCACAATTTTTCTGATAATTTTTTAATGAATATTTGATTTTTTACTAATTTTCGAAGTGGACATTTCCTGAAAAACAGAATTTTGGTCGTGCTACCCCTACAGATTTTGTAAACTAATTGAAATTTTTTTAATTTATTTTTTAAAATTTGTAGAATGGAGTCTAGTTTAAAATAATGTAATTTATTTGAAAATTCGATGAACAGTTAATTTATAACGAAAAAAATACCAAACACTTTTCTTTGGCAAAAAAAAGACATACAAATAAAATAAATTATGGATGAAAGGCTTAACATTTTCAAAAAGTGAAAAAAATTACATCATTGGATAGCTAAGAGAGAACCCAACATTACCCATGTGTTCAATTTTTTCGATATTGAACCACGTGCAAACTTGACGGTAAGCACAAACTCGATTATGTGAAATATGGTAGATTTTTTAAAAACACGTCTCTGGTCGTTGGGAATGCCTTCCAAGCCTTTGGGTAGGTATTCCAAGGCAAATACCAAGCCTAAGGCTCAAGAATTCCCAAAGCAAGATATAATGCGCTCGCGTTATATTTTAGTTTTGACATTGTTTTTGCTTCTGCGGGAAACATGTCAACTAAGACATAACGCGCTCGTGTTATGTCCTCCTTTATGTTAAATGCCAATATATTGAATGTATGCTGATATATTTGTATGTTTGTATGTACATGTATGCTTGTATGTCATGTATGCATGCTTGTATGTATGTACGTATGCCTGTATGTATCAATGCATATATATTGTATGTATGTATGTAAGATTGTATCTACACATGTATGTATGCTTGTATGCATGTAGGATTATATGTACGTATGTATTATGCTTATATGTATGTATTTAAAGGGAGGGAGAACTTAGAGAGAGAGATTTTGGAGAGATGGAGAGGGGATGGAAGTGAGAGTTTAAGAGAGAGGGAGTGGGAGAGAAGGGGTTGGAGTGAGAGGGACTTAGCTAGGTAGGGTGGGAGGGATAGAGGGAGGGAGAGAGAGTGGGGGGTGGGAGAGAGAGAATTGAGAGAGAATTGAGAGAGATGGAGAGAGAGAGGGGGGGGGAGAGAGACGAAGAGAAAAAGAGAGTTATGTAGGTAGGGTGCCAAAGGGAGAGACTTGAGAATGTGAGGGGGGTGAGAGGGAGAGACTTGAGAGATAGGTAGTGAGAGGGAGTGTGAAAGAGATGTAGAGTGAGAGAGAGAGGGAGTGTGAGTGAGAGACTTGAGAGGGACTTATCTAGGTAGGGTGGAAGGGATAGATAGAGAGAGGGGAGAGAGACGGAGAGATAGTTACTTAGGTAGGTTGCCAGAGGGAGAGGGGGGGTGGGAGGGAGAGAGAGGGAGTGGGATAGAGTGGGAGGGACATATAGAGAGATGGATAGAGGGAGCGAGAGAGGGTGGTAGGGATTGATTGAATGAGAGGTACATAGAAAGAGGGAGACGGTAGATAGAGACAATTAGAGAGGGAGGGAGGGAGGGAGAGGTGATAAGTATAGATAGAGAGAAAGTGATAGGGGTTGAGGGTATAGGGTTGAGAGATTAGAGTGGAGGACCTATAGGGTTAATGGTTTCTAGGGTATTAGGGTTTAAGGTTTGAGGGTTGAGGGAATAGGGTCGATGGTAGAGGGTATTTGGTTGAGGGTATAGGGTAGAAGGTTTAAGGGTTTAGGGTTAAGGGTTTACTTGGTTGAGGGAAGAGGGTTTAGGGTATAGTTTTGAGGGTATATGGTTGAAGGATTAGGTTCAGGGTCCAATGTAAGGGGTAGAGGGTTTAAGGTTTAAGGATTGAGGGTTGAGGGATTAAGGGTTGAGGGTTGAGGGTTGAGAATTGAGGGTTGAGGGTTTAAGGGTTGAGGGTTGAAGATTGAGGGTTTAAGGTTGAGGGTTGAGAGTTGAGGGTATGGGGTATAGGGTTGAGGGATTAGGGTAGAGAGTTTTCTTGGATTTAACAGTGTAAGGGTTGAGGGATTAGGGTTGATGGGTTAGGGTTTAGGGTAGAGATTATTGGGTTGAGGGTAGAGGGTAGAGGGTTTTAGAGTTTAGGGTTTAAGGGTTGAGGGTTGAGGGTCAAGGGTTTAGGGTTGAGTGTTTAAGGGTTTAAGGGTCAAGAGGGTTGAGGGATTAGGGTAGAGAGTTTACTAAGTGGGTTTAAGGGTTGGGGGATTAGAGTTGAGGGTAGAGGGTACAGGATTGACAGTAGAGGGTAGAGGGTTTATAGGTTAGGGTTTAAGGGTAAAGGGTTTAGGGTTGAGGGATTAAGAGGTTATAGAGTAGAGGGTATAGGGGCTGAGAGATTAGAGTTTAAGGGTTGAGGGTTAATATTTTAGGGTTAAGGGTTTACTTGGTTGAGGATACAGGGTTTAGGGTATAGGTTTGAGGGTATATGGTTGAAGGATTAGGTTCAGGGTCCAATGTAAGGGGTAGAGGGTTTAGGGTTTAAGGATTGAGGGTTGAGGGATTAAGGGTTGAGGGTTGAGAATTGAGGGTTGAGGGTTTAATGTATAGGGTATAGGGTATAGGGTTGAGGGTTGAGGGTTTAAGGGTTGAGGAATTAGGGTAGAGATTTTACTAAGTGGGTTTAAGGGTTGGGGGATTAGGGTTGAGAGTAGAGGTTAGAGGATTGACGGTAGAGGGTAGAGGGTTTATGGGTTAGGGTTTAAGGGTTTAGGGTTTAGGGTTTAGGGTTGAGGGATTAAGAGGTTATAGAGTAGAGGGTATAGGGGTTGAGGTATTATGGTTTAAGGGTTGAGGGTTGAGGGTTGAGGGATTAAGAGGGTATAGGGGTTGAGGGATTAGGGTTGAAGGGTTGAAGGGTTGAGGGTTGAGGGATAAGAGTTGAGGGTTGAGGAATTAAGAGGTTATAGGGGTTGAGGGATTAGGATTTAAAGGTTGAAGCTTGAGGGTTGAGGGATTAAGGGTCAAGAGGGTTGAGGGATTAGGGTAGAGAGTTTACTAAGTGGGTTTAAGGGTTGGGGGATTAGGGTAGAGGGTAGTGGGTAGAGGATTGGCGATAGAGTGTAGAGGGTTTACGGGTTGAGGGATTAAGAGGTTATAGAGTAGAGGGTATAGGGTTTGAGAGATTAGGGTTTAAGAGGTTGGGAGTTAAAGGAGTTTAGAGGTTAAGAGTTTACTTAGGTAGGGAGGTAGAGGTTTAAGTATATGAACATGGACAGTTTGGAAAAGGGATTAGGTCGAGGGTCACAATGTATGGGGTAGAGGTATAGGAGTAGAGGGTTTAGGATTTAAGGATTGAGGGTTGAGCGATTAAGGGTTGAGGGTTGAGAATTAAGGGTTGAGGGTTTAATGTATAGGGTATAGGTTATAGGATGGAGGGTTTAAGGGTCAATTGGGTTGAGGGATTAGGGTAGAGAGTTTACTAAGTGGGTTTAAGGGTTGGGGGATTAGGGTTGGGAGTAGAGGTTAGAGGATTGATGGTAGAGGGTTTACAAGTTATGTTTAAGGGTTTAGGGTTTAGGGTTGAGGGTTTGGGGTTTGGGTTGAGGGATTAAGAGGGTATAGGGGTTAAGGGTTGAGGGATTAGGATTTGAGGGTTGAGGGTTGAGGGATTAAGAGGGTATAGGGGTTGAGGGGTTGAGGATTGAGGGTTGAGGGATTAAGAGGGTATAGGGGTTGAGGGATTAGGGTTTAAGGGTTGAGGGATTAAGAGGGTATAGGGGTTGATGGATTAGGTTTTAAGGGTTGAGAGTTTAGGGTTGAGGGATTAAGAGGGTATAGGGGTTGAGGGATTAGGGTTTAAGGGTTGAGGG
>CM021103.1:229233074-229599059 GCA_007115665.2 Sequoiadendron giganteum | reverse complement strand
TCTCTCTCTCTCTCTCTCTCTCTCTCTCTCTCTCTCTCTCTCTCTCTCTCTCTCTCTCTCTCTCTCACGTTCTTCCTCTCTCCCTATACCTCACTCTCCCACTCTCCCTCTCCCTCTTTCTCTCCACTCTTCCTCTCTCCCTCTCCCTCCCTCCTCTCCCTCCCTCTCTCCTCTTTCTCTCCCACTCTCTCTTTCTCTCCACTCTCCCTCTCTCACCTTCCCATCTTCTCTCCACCTATCTTCTTTCTAGCCTCCTACCTCTCCTCCTCTCTCCCTTCCTCCCTCCCTCAGGTCCCTCTCCCTCTCCCTCCTCCTTTCTCTCTTTTATTTCTCCACTTTCTCTTTCTCTCCCTCTCTCTCCACTGCCTCTCCACCTACCTCTCCCTCCTCTCTCCTCTTTCTCTCCTCTCTTTCTCTCCTCTTCCTCTCCCCTCTCCCCTCACTCTCCCTCCCTCCTACCTCCCTCTATCTCCCTCTTTCTCTCCGCTCTCTCTTTCTCTCCTCCTCCCCTCCCCCCTCTCTCTCTCTCTCTCTCTCTCTCTCTCTCTCTCTCTCTCTCTCTCTCTCTCTCTCTCTCTCTCTCTCTCTCTCTCCTCTCCTCTCTCTCTTTCTCTCAGCTCTCCTCTCCTCCCTCCCTCCACCATTTCTCCTCCCTCCTAAATCTCTCCTCTTTTCTCTCCTCTCTCCTTCTCTCCCCACTCTCCCTCTCTCTCCTCTCCTCCTCCTCTCCTCCTCAGTCCCTCAGTCCCTCCCTCTCTTTCTCTCCCTCTCCCCTCTCCTCTTTCTCTCCCACTCTCTCACTCTCCTCTTTTCTCCCAGGTCTCCCCTCTCTCCTCCTATCTATCTCCATCTCTCCCACTATCTCTTCCTCCTCTCCTCTCCTCCTCTCCTTCCTCCTCCCTCTCCCTCCTCCTCCTCCTTCTCCTCCCTCTCCTCTTTCCCCAATCTCTCTTTCCTCTCTCCTCCTCCCTTCTTTCCTCCTCCTCCTTGCCTTTCCCTCCTTCCCTCCCTCTATCCTCCTCTCCCTCTTTCTCTCCTCTCTCTTCTCTCCCTCTCCTTCCCTCCCTCCCTCACTCCCTCCCTCCCTCCCTCTCTCTCCCACTCTCTCTTTCTCTCCCACTCTCTCTCTGTCTCTCTCTGTCTCTCTCTCTCTCTCACACACACACACTCACCTCTATCTCCTCTACTATAAGGGTGCAAGGGAGAGATATAGAATTAGGATAGAGGGTATAGACAAAGAGGGAGAAAAGAAATATATTAAGAAAACCATATTTCATATAACGCATGCGCGATTTGAAGAAGTAGAAATGCTACCATTTTAGGAAGAAATAGCGTGCTCACTTTATAACACGGACGCATTTTGTATTCCACTAAAAATGGTAAAAAAATTGAATATACCTGTGATGTCAAGGCCCATAGTCTGCATATTCTCCTAGTTTTGCGCGTGCTCCGATAAAAAGTAGCTTTTTGACGATGTGAAGTGCGCAAGCATTTTTTTCACATTCCATCACCTTTTCCATGATATTTCTACCACCTTTGCATGAAATAGAAGAGTTTCCACATTGAAAGACATATAATATCAATTGAAGTTTGAATTCCATTGAAAACTAATATGCAATTGAAGTTTGGAGGGAAACAAGCTTTTGAACAAGTCAAATTATTGTGGAGTTTGAAGAAAGAAGAAGCTAAGGCTACATAATTGGCTTGAACTCCTCCATTTGAAAGTCTATTTTTTTAGGTATGTGAAGTCTTTACACATTTTCTTTCATTCTATTATGGCTTGCTTTCAATTTTGTTTGTCATTATAACCTTACATTGTCAATGCACATTTTTAATTACACAATTATACACACTTGCCAATTACCATTTTAAACTTGATGCAGAACATCTACTAGGATCCACAAATAAACAAGGGTACTTCTGACCCTAACTTAAATTGAAGAAGATCAACGAACAAAACTCAATCATCTTTTCATCAAAATCCTTCAATTTCACTTGATTTCATATTTCCACAAAACATTATAACTTGGTTTCAACTCTTTGTCAGACTCAAAAAATAGATTAACCATCATAAAATTGATTGTAACATAGCATAAAGCTTATTAGAAACTCAAAACTATTTAATTTGTTCATAACATCAACACATCAACCAATGATTATGTCATGCAAAGTTGTCTTAAATCTTCCATAATGGCACCATTGTTTACAAACACAAACTATAATTCTTAAGGCACAACCAAACCATTATTTGCTTAAGAAATATTTGTTTGAGTTAGTACAACAAAAATGAAACCTTTCAGAAGTCTTCCCTTACACACAAACTTAGTTCCTTTGTTGACTGTCCACATTACTAGTAACCAAGCATATGCAAGTTGTCACATGTATCTCCCAAACCATGCACACACTTTAACTGTGATACTCATTTTTGACACCCATTTCCCTCATACAAAACATATTACAAGATGGATATTAAGTCCTTCAGAGCAAATGCTTGTAAACTAGTTGTTTCAGTCTGAGAATAAGCCTAACTAAGCCTTAGTGCAAACAAGGGTTATTGGTTTTTCTACCCCCAACACCAAAAAATCATAAAAAATACATAAAATACCTTTCATTTGACCTGCCCAAGCTTATCAATCCATTAGAAGTTCATTTCCAAACACATTTCCATAAACCCTAAGCTCTAAGCTTCACAATTCCCTGTTTTACTAGTCTGAACATAGTTTTACAATCAAGAAAAATTCTTTTCTTCACACCTTAGTTCTCACCATATGATTGGTAACCTTTGAAATATGAAATTACATTCCACAAGGAGTTTTTACACCAAAATTGAGAACTTTCACTGAGTAGAATGGGAGAAACACAATTTATCAAGTTCACTGTTTACCCTAACAGAGGGTTTGACAGTTTTAGAGAAAAATTGTAATATCTGACTCAAACGTTAGGACGAATGCATGAAAAAAATTGTATGTGGGAGGTCATTAAGTTTGGAAACACTTAAAAACATCCAACCAAGCATTCTTGCTCGTACAAATTCGTACAAGAGCCTAAAACAGTGAAATTCTAAAGAAAATATAGGAAAATAGTGTGTTTATTCATTCAAAATCAGATATTCAATCACCCACAACTTTCCAAACGTACATGAGGCCTTATTAATTAATTATATACATGTCTTATCATCTTCCAAGTGCCTCCAAGGGAAAATAAGACCATATGACTTTTCACCTTCCCTATTTCACAGTTTTTGTAACTTTTCAGAATTTTGTATTTGTGCAACTTTTGCAAATAGTGACAACTTTAAAAAATACACACAGGACTTAAAAATTAAACCTCCTAATAATTCAAATACATGGAAAATGTCTTTAATGACCCTCTTACAACATGGAGATACCCAAAATTGAATCAAATTTCAAAATGGAAGCATAGATTGTCAAAGTGCTTCTGCACCACAAACTTATCAAACACTCACAATGCCATTACACTCATTATGATTGTAACTTACATGATATTTATATTATTTCCCCTCAAACTCAACTCCTCCAACGTATCTAACTAATTTTGTAACTTCTTAACTAACTTATCTCTTCACAACTTTGCCAAAAAATGCAATTCTTTTGCAAATGTCCATGCTTCCGTTTTGAGCCTATCTTGCAATCGTGGCATGCCACGTTACCACTTTTCTTTAAGGAATTCTGGATTTAAAAAAATCATGTCACATTTGTCTATGCTAGGTTAACTTTTGTATAGGATGATTGTAAGTATTATTTAAATGAAGCCTTGAATGACATATATTTTTCAAGTAACTTGAATGGATACATTTTTTAGGAACTAATATTCATCTCATTACCATGGTACGGATAAAATTATCCACCATGCTAAAGAAAAAGACATAGAGGAAACTAAAAAATGAAGAGAATGAAACCTTCAAAGAAAAGGAGAGAGTTCAGGTGGCGGCATAGTGTGAAAAGAAGAAATTGGAAATGATTGATGAAAACAAGCCAATTAAAGAGGAACCTCAACCATCAAAAAAAGAATGGGAATTGGCAACACAAAAGGAACAAATGCGAAAGCATCATCGTAAGATAGATTCAAATAATGTAGTTGGAGACACACCCTCTACAATAAGTGAATATGAAGGGACACCATTAAGCACAAGCAAATATGGAGGGACACCATCTAGCAGAAGTGAATATTGACGAACACCATCTACTGCAAGTGAATATGGAGGGACACCATCTACCTCAAGTGAATATTTTTGGACACCATCCAACACATCTCAAGTTGAGAGTACATCATCACTCGGATTTGACAAAGAAGGTATGCCATCATCCCCATGTGAACCTCAAGGTATGTCTTCTTCTCCACCCTTGATCGAAGGTACGCAATCTATCCCACCTCAATTAAATATTGATGAAATTCCTAATGTTGAGATGTATGTACCTAGGAGAACACCACCTAGAATTTTGCGTAGAAAGCCAAAGTATTTGATTAATATTGATGATGAGATTTTGTAGCACATGGAAGGTAAGATTTCAAAACACACTTGTAGAAGATATGCTGATAAGATTTGGGAATGATTCTTTGAAAGGCTAAATGAGACTGCAAGATGTCAACTATTTGTTGAAATGATGCGAGGTGTACAGTATAGGAACATCATGAAGACTCTTGGGTTGAGAACATCGAATGCATCGAGTGAAGACACTGTTGTGAAGAATCTAATGGATGCTTATGAGAGTGTGGGTAAGAACTCATGCTTAAAGGATAGTAATATCACCCGATGTATCATTACATCGACTTTGGTAAGCTGTCAAACAAAGAGAGCTCATCTCATTAAAAAGATGAGTGAACACACGGGAATTAGTAGAATTTTTTTATCAAGAGCCATTCAAAGGCGGCAAAGAATTGAGGGAAATGATTCAAATGAATTATGGGCATTCTCGGGGAGACTGTCATGAAAAGATAAAGAAGTTGTTGAAGCCTTGAGAACAATAATTGAAGAGTATTGGAAGAATAACACAAGGCCATCTCCGAATCAAAGGGATGTGGTAAGAAGGAGAATCGGTAGTCGGAATTGTGAGCCACATCCAAAGCATTTTTTGGATATGACTCAAACCCAATTTTTTTGAAAATTTGAAAATGATTATCCTCAAATTAGTATTTCTCAAAGATTTTTTGATATTCTTAAACCTTTTTATGTGAAGATAAATCACACACTCACTACTTGTTGTTGTAGACTACATATTGAATTTTCTAACCATTATGATGTTTATCGTTCTATATGTGGAGATTTGCATACTAACGATGTTTTGTAGTATTGTGGCATAGAAGCCCCACCAAAATCCTCAAGAGAGTTCTTATCAAAAAATTTATGTGAAATAGAGGATGGCTAGATATTCTACAGGACAACATGCTTGGATGGTTCATGCGAGCGTTGCGGTGGCTTCCAACATATGCTAGTATGTCAACATATGGAAAGCATAGATGAGGTGGGACAAAAACTAGTAGAGTTCGAGAAGTATAAAATAATGGCATATGCTACAACAGATGGGTCTCAAGCAAAAAGGTGTGATTTGGATATTGAGAATGTTCCAGTGTACTAGTTTATGTCCATGTTTCGTGACAATATACTGTTTGAGTATGCAATGCATACCCATAGAGCCCGATGGTTGGACACACAATTCAAGCTATGCAAGAACACCTTTCTAGTTGGAAGCATAGTATCAGTGGTTGACTTTGTGGAGAACTACACTCTACAACCACAACATGAGGTGTAGTCACAGTATTACAACTCCACGTAGGTTTTGATATTTGTGCACATAGCATTCATTCATGCATCTGATTGTATAGATGACCAAAGGAAGGTATTGAGGGAGTACCACTTTTACATTAGTGATGATCGCACACATTCTCCAGATTTTGTGCAAGGTTGCTTCCAAATGTTCTACAGTGGTTTGGCTCAGAGGGGCATAAAATACGATCGACATATAATATGGTCTGATAACTGTGCAACATAGTTCAAGAACTTGCGCATGTTCTACTGGTTGTGCAGGATGCATGTAATTACAGGTGTTCAACATATGTGGAACTTTTTTGAGGCCGGACATGGAAAGGGGGAGCATGATGGTGCAAGAGCATGCGTGAAAAGAGCATTAGCATGAGAAGAGTTAAAGTTTAAAGACAGTGCAAAGTTGACAGATGCAAAATCAATCGTCGAGTGGTGTAATGCTTTGATGGGTCTAGGTAATGAAGGCACATCTTCAGTTCGTAGATTTTTTTGGTTGATGGATGATACTAACATTGCACCATATGAGGATTATTGTACACTAACAAGATCGAGTGAGGTACACTCTTTCCTTAGGTCAAATGTAGGTTCATGGAGTATTGATACACGAAAAATGGCATGCTTTTGTTCTTCATGTACAATGCAAGCCTGGAATGATTGTGAGGCAGGGGAGTGGGTTGACATATGGTTGACAAGTTATCTTAGCCCACTTCACACGTATCGCCCTTTGACGGTATTGGAACTGACACAGATGGAATCATTGGTCGACTTTGACCACATATCAGATCTAGTTCAACCAGGTGATATATCTACTTGCTTAGTTGTTGAAATTCCATATCGTTATCTTACTTTGTACTGTATTCGTAATGTTGACAAATTTCAAGATATTTTATGCACATGTCAATGCATGGCATGTTTATGCAGTTATTGTAGATGAAGACAATGAAGAGGGAATAGACTATTACTTGTGTCATTGTGTTGAGGCCAAAAAGAAATTGGAGGCCCCAGTTATAGATGGAGAAAATATTGAATACCCTACAGGCTCAGTTGTGGTAATTGGAACATGGCTTAGAAGGTAACCACATTTGAGTGTTAAACATTGGCTATTTCAAGACTTTGACACTCATCATAAGATTCTTCATTACTCGAACCTTGTCATGGCATCCAATGTTTGTTTGACCAAATATGGGGGTAGACCTTTGAAGAAGACATTGTGGAAGGTCTGTGAATCTAACCATGAGGCAATACTTGACACAATAAAGAGTAGAGCAGACCCGAATGGTTCATTGGATTAATTTGTAAGTATATGCATATTGATTCTTATTAATTTATACTTATATGCACATTAATTTGTTTGATGCCGATGCTATCATCTTCTTTTACTTTGCGTATTTGTAAGTAACATACTAAACAATGATTGGTGTCCCCTTGCAAAAAAATGCAGATATATGAGCCATCCAAGAGAATGTTAGCTAGAAAAGCAATGCAACATCCTTATTTTGATGATCTTCACAAATCTCAATCATGATTTTAAGCCATTAGAAAAGTATGTGCAAATCTTGGTGAGGGACTTTCAATTTATTCATTTGAAGTTAACCTTATCATGAGCAGCTATGATGAAGACATTATAAGAGCATCTAAAATTTTAACTTACTCTATTCATGAGAGGTGTTGTGTGTAATAGGTATGTTGGAATTCCCAGTGAAGATGTATGACCAGGAGTGATTAAGTTGTGAGACCTGCATACCTATCTATAAGTGCCTTCCATCTATTTTTATTTTATTTCCATTTTGGATGCTCTTTCTTTTTCTCTTTTACTTTGCATATTTGTAAGTAAACTACTAAAAATTGATTGATCTCTCATTGCAGAAAATGATGATTTACGAGCCATCAAAGAGAATCTCAGCCAAAAAAGCAACGCAACATCCTTATTTTGATGATCTTGACAAATCTCAATTTTGATTTCAAGCCATTATAAAAGAGTGTGTGAAGCTTAGCGAGCAAATCTGAAGTTACTCAATTGAAGTTAACCTCATAATGAGTACCTATGATGTAAAAATTTGAAGAGAATCTCGAATGTATGAGTGACATTGTAAAAGATCTGTGAGAACAAAGTACCTAAGGCATTGTAATGAGATTTACTTACATAATGAGATTGACTCAAATATTGTAATTTTGGAGTTCATGTTTGGTGCAGTAGCACCTTGTTCTGTAAATGCCTTCAATAGGAAAATTAGCAAAATTTGAATTTTGAAATGTAAAAAATGTGAAAAAGGTCATGTAAAGGTCATATGTAATGTATTCAAAGTCTCAAAGAGGTCATTAGGTGATTAGAGAAGTGATATAAAGCATGTAAGGTTGAATTAGGATGTTTTAGGTGTGTGTGTGTTTATTTGTGCAGGGGAATTCAAGAAACAAAGGAACATACCTTTAAACATTCAAGAACCCCCTTAACTTGTTGAGGCAGCAATTATCATGTATCCAAACCCTCAGATCCGCAATTTTTCTCAGGACAAACTCACTCCACCATGCCAAACCAAAACCCTTATTTTATGCTAGTATAAGGAGGGTTTATTCAAAGGAATGGTTCCACACCTTAACAGAACATGCCACCACCTAAGACCTTCTTAAAATCACCTGCAAAAACTCAAAAGACAATCACCCAACCTCTACAAAACCCTAGGGTGAAACCTCATTTTTCATGCCCTTTTCCATTAAAATCTATAGGGGCAACAACACAAATCCCATAAAAATTATTCCATTTCACTTAGAAATTTCTCATCTAATCCAACAGGATCATGTTGGGCCCCTGTAGAAAAACCTCTCTCGGTATTGGTTATCTCAGAGTGGTTTTCCCGTGGCGGCGAATTTTCACTTGATGGAAAAAGTGTCAAATTCAAGCTGTGCAAAGTTGCAAAATGGTACAACTTTCACTTTGCAACTTGTGTGACCAAACTAACTACTCCAACGCATCTAAATAGGTATGTTTATGCTAGGAATGGTCTTGTTTTGCACCGAAATACGTGGAATCGCTCCAAGCTACGTTCCACCAGATCGATCCCTTAAGGGTCCAAAGTGCAAAATGGTTGCAAAATTCAGCATGCTATTAATCAGATACTATGATGCTTAGAAACTTCTCATTTGATCCTACAAGATTGTGTTGGGCCCCTCTACAAAAACCTCTCTCATTTTCGGCTATCTTGGAGTGGTTTTCTCGTGGTGGTGGATTTTTACTTGATGGGAAAAGTGTCAAATGCAAGCAATGCAAATTTGCAAAGTGGTGCAAATTTCACTCTGCAACTCATGTGACCAAGTGGACTATTCCAACACATTTGAATAGGTATGTTTATACTAGACATAGTCCTCTTTCGCATCAAAACACGCAGAATCACTCTGAGCTATGTTCCACCAGATCGATCCCTTAAGGGTCCAAAGTGCAAAATGGCTACAAACTTCAGCATGCTATTACTCGAATACCGTGACACTCAAAAACTTCTTGTATGATCCTATAGGATTTCATTGGGCCCATATACAAAAACCTCTCTCGGTTTTGGCTATCTTGGAGTGGTTTTCCCGTGGTGGCGGATTTTCACTTGATGGAAAAAGTGTCAAATTCAAGCTATGCAAAGTTGCAAAGTGGTGCAACTTTTTCTCTGGAACTCATGTGACCAAGCGGATTGTTCCAATGTGTTTGAATAGGTATTTTTATATTATACATGGTCCTCTTTCACACCAAAACACATGGAATCGCTTCAAGCTACGTTCCACTGGATCGATCCCTTAAGGGTCCAAAGTGCAAAATGGCTACAAAATTCAGCATGCTATTACTCGGATACTATGATGCTTAGAAAATTATCATCTGATCCTATAGGATTTTGTTGGGCCCCTCTAAAAAAACCTCTCTTAGTTTTGGCTATCTCGGAGTGGTTTTCCCGTGGCGATGGATTTTCACTCGATGAAAAAAGTGTCAAATTCAAGTTGTGCAAATTTGCAAAGTGGTGCAACTTTCGCTCTGCAACTCGTGTGACCAAGCAGACTATTCCAACACGTCTGAATAGGTATTTTTATGCTAGGAATGGTCCTCCTTTGCACTGAAACACGCGGAATCGCTCTGAGCTATGTTCCACTGGATCAATCCCTTAAGGGTCCAAAGTGCAAAATGGCTGCAAACTTCAGCATGTTATTAATCGGATGTCGTGATGCTTAGAAACTTATCGTCTAATTCTACAAAACCATGTTGGGATCCTCTACAAAAACCTCTCTCAATTTTGGCTATCTCAGAGCAGTTTTCCCGTGGCGACGAATTTTCACTTGATGGAAAAAGTGTCAAATTCAAGTTGTGCAAAGTTGCAAAGTGGTGCAACTTTCGCTCTGCAACTCGTGTGACCAAACTAACTGCTCCAACGCATCCAAATAGGTATGTTCATGCTAGGCATGATCTTGTTTCGCACTGAAACACATGGAATCGCTCCAAGCTACGTTCCACTGGATTGATCCCTTAAGGGTCCAAAGTGCAAAATGGTTGCAAACTTCAACATGCTATTACTCAGATACTGTGATGCTTACAAACTTTTCATCTGATCCTATAGGATTGGGTTGGGCCCCTCTACAAAAACCTCTCTCGGTTTCGGCTATCTTGGAGTGGTTTTCTCGTGGCGGCTGATTTTCACTTGATGGAAAAAGCGTCAAATGCAAGCAGTGCAAAGTTGCAAAGTGGTGCAAATTTTGCTCTGCAACTTGTGTGACCAAGTAGACTATTCCAACACATCTGAATAGGTATTTTTACACTAGGCATGGTCCTCTTTTCCATCGAAACATGCAAAATCGCTTCGAGCTATGTTCCACTAGATCGATCCCTTAATGGTCTAAAGTGCAAAATGGCTGCAAACTTCAGCATACTATTACTTGGATACTGTGACACTTAAAAACTTCTCATCTAATCCTAAAAGATTGCGTTGGACCCATCTACAAAAACCTCTCTCAGTTTTGGCTATCTCGTAGTGGTTTTCCCGTGGTTGCAGATTTTCACTTGATGGAAAAAGTGTCAAATTCAAACTGTGCAAAGGTGCAACTTTCGCTCTGCAACTCGTGTGACCAAGCGGATTATTCCAACATGTCCGAATAGGTATGTTTACGCTAGGCATGGTCCTCTTTCACACTGAAACACACAAAATCGCTCTAAGCTATGTTCCACTAGATCAATCCCTCAAGGGTCCAAAGTGCAAAATGGCTGCAAACTTCAACATGCTATTACTCGGATACCGTGATGCTTAGAAACTTCTTGCTTGATCCTAAAAGATCACGTTGGGCCCCTCTACAAAACCTCTCTTATTTTTGGCTATCTCAAACTAGTTTTCCTGTGGTGATGGATTTTCACTTAATGGAAAAAGTGTCAAATTCAAGTTGTGCAAAGTTGCAAAGTGGTGCAACTTTTGTTTTGCAATTCGTGTGACCAAACTAACTACTCCAACGCGTCCCAATAGGTAGGTTTATGCTAGGCATCGTCCTCTTTCGCACCCAAACACGTGGAATTGATTTGAATTACGTTCAATCGGCTTGACCCCTTATGATGGCATGCAAAACACTGGAAAAGAGAAACATACAAATGATGGTTGAGAAGTTCAAGTATTCCACACAAAAAATGTATGATCATTGGTGCAGAGCACCTTGTTCCTCCATTTGATGAAGAAGGTCTAGTTCAGTGGTTTTAGTGATTATCTGATGGTGAATAGGTTGGTCAATAGGTTGTTGTGGGTATTTTGAGCATGATTTGTCTTGAATAAGGTCAATTAAGACCATTAGGTATGTTTTAGGGTGACTTTTGGTTCTAGTGATAAAAAATGTGAAAATTTCAATCTTGCACTAGAAGTTGTCTTTGTAGCCTTTGAAGGAAAATTTGTGAATTTGTATATGATTGTGAAATAATTGAGTTTTGACGATGTAATAAGGCTATTTGTATGAAATTTGTGTGGGTTTAGAGGTCATTATATGTACTCATTAGGTTGGAGGAGTCTAAAGTTGCAAATTTGTAAGTTGCTTAAAGCAACAAATTTGAAATGCAATGCTTACTTGTTTTGAAAGTTGGTTTTTAGTTAGTTGAGGGCATGGATCAGTTAGAGAAGGGTGTAAAACACTATGTAAAGCCTTGAGAGGCTCGAATGGAGGTTGTTGATGAAATTTTGGAGAAGATCTAATAAGAATTATTCACACTATTCTCTATTTTTTAGATTTTTGATACAAACTTGTTGATCTCATACTTGGTGCGATCGTCCAACTTTTAGATAAAGAATATATTGGAATCTTTTTATGAATCATTTTATGGAATGCCAATTGTAAACATGTTTTTGTTTTTAAGATAAAGTTTTTTAGCATCAATCAATTAATATTCAAGACAAATCATGAAGGACAACAATGATCAATGCTAGGGCTAACCATTTAATAATTATACACGTGAATAATTCAAGCATGTACATGTCAATAAGGGAAGCACAAGTACTCAAAAACACATAAGCCTCAAAAAGTATACACACGAATACATAGTATACACAAATTAATACAAAGTATATGCACAAATACAAGGTATACACATGAAAACACGTAAGCCACAAAGTATACATTTGAACGCACGTGAGTCACAAAGTATACATGTAAGTTGTAAAGTATATACTTGAATACATGTAACTCATATCTATTGAACCATAAATTTAGAATGCAAATATGGACAAGCATCGATAAAAGATATTTGTATTAACCAAATAGCCATGTAGGCATACATCAATATATGTCAGTATAAGTATGAATATATGTACAAAATAGCCATATAGGCTTACGAGAATCCCATATAGGAATATAATGTCAAATATGTCCAATAAAAATATGTACAAAACTGCCATGTAGGCATACAACAAAGGGCTCGGGAATCAAAATTCATTGCTCTCCATGCCTTGGAAATAAATTCTTTCCCTTTCCTTTTTGATCGGATGGTGATAGGTCTGTCACTCATTTTTGTTGTGCTCGAGGAGTGCTCCTGCTGCTCCTCCTAGTGTTTAGTTCATGGTGAAGTTTTAACTATTACAATAAGAAGTAAAGACATGAATATATAGAAATTACATTATAAAAATGATATATTTGACAAAATGAATATACCTCTCCTATCAGATCCATCGAGGATTGTATAGAATATGACACACTAATATCCATTTCCCTTGTCACATTCGTAGGTGTTTCAGCTTGCATCATCTAAAAATAAAACAACAAATTTTTCAACGTAATCAATGATGTGCATATAAACTACACAAATCTATTAAGTACTTGATTCATTAGTTAAACTCTTTATTCTATTACCTCTATGTAGGTTTGAGTAAATCCACCGCCACTAGGAAGTGTTCCATCAAAACCTCCAATTTAGTCTGTTCAACATCCAAAATCGCTTATTAAATTACCATTCTTAAAACAATGCTATTAACATGCAATAAATTTATAATTGTTTACTAGTTACATACCCCAATGATAGGTGTACTGCAAAAATAAGTTTATGGGGGGCCGGTGTATCCAGTCTCAACACTGTGACCCTACAATTTTATTAAAATCATAAAACATATTTAGTTAATCTTTCATTTCAAAATCAAAATTTAATAAATTAAATTCAATGAACATGCACTAACTTTTACCTGACTATCAATTCCATATGCCTCATGAAAAATTTCAACTGCCCTCACCATCTCCATAGCTGCAGATGGATCCTATGTACCAGTCTCCTGAGTGTCGGTGGGGTCATATGAACAAGTAGCCTCGAAAGATTGACACACATGTGTTCGACGACCACCACTCGAAGACTCCCCTGGATGGTGCTGTAGAATAGGGCTAGTATGATGGATGACACTCTGGGTCAAAGTGCTCATTGTCTGCAATGTCTCTACATCAAAACTTTCCTTCGTGATGAAAGGCATAACAACGTGCTCATGAGGTGGCCTAGCAAGAGCTCGTCTACCTTGCCACGTAGGATCCGGCTGTGCATCGGGTCTATCTAGAGCTGACCCCCCACCTCTCCCCTAGAAATCCCTCATATCAAAATAATTTGGGATTTTGTTTGATATGAACTCACTGTATAGTTTCCTAAGGAAATATTGTGGGACCTCGCAATTTTTGCACGGTGGGTAATCGAAGACCATGTACCACCTATCATAAAACTGGTCCCTAATCTATTGGTGGTGGCACCAATGGATAGGAAACCTCTTCGCATTGAGGGTAAGATTTTTATTTGTGTGTGGGTCAATGAATAATGAGCACAAATCACCTTTTGTAATTTTTAAATCCTTTACATCTTTGTATGATAGTTTATTTGCATAATAATCCCTAGCCGCTTGCCTCCTATCTTTCCATCAAGTTATTTGTTTGCTAATTGAATCTACATTTTTTACCATATCTTTCAATGAATTTGCTAGGTCATTCTTTTTGTGGCTGAACCATTTGGATCACTCAACCTACTGATCAAATCCTTAATTTATTTTTTGTTGTTCTCAATTTCACTCATTAAAATTTGTTGAGTGCTAGGAGGGGGTTGAGTGATTGGTGGAGGAGGTTGTTGTTGTGGTTGATTTTGATCTTGAGGATTTAGTTGGTCTTCCTATTGAGGATCTTGAGGGTTTGCGGGTTGATTTGCATCTCCTAAAAATTAAAACAAATATATATCAAATTCAACCTAAAACTAACAAATTCAACCTAAAACTAACTAATTCAAAACAAAAACCACAAAATCCTTACCTCTCACATCTCGTTGTCATCATGGGGCCATTGTTGCGAAGAAATAGAAATTGTTGGTGAAACAATTTGTTGAATTTATCCTCCTAGAACTCGAGCGCATAAGTATGGGGATTTTGGCCACGGCTACGACAAAAAAATAGTCGAAATAACAATGACAGGTTTTTGCTTTTAACAAGCAATAACGCACGCGCTTTATAATGCACTCGCATTATTTCTTTTCAAAAGTTTTTTGAAAGGTGTCCATGAAATTGCTACCCATTTCCATGCACCCACCTAGGGAACATCTGCAATAAATTTTCCTAGGTGGATGAACCTTTGCAATAATGGCAATTAGCTAGGAGAAAACCTGGGAATTTATTTTTTGTGCTCAAACACATTTCAAATTTATGTTATTTTAAGTCCTTGGTGGGTGGAAGACATCCCCATCTTCCATCTCATACTCATCAGTGACATCAATGAAATGCCTAAAGTGGTTTTCACCAATGATGGCATTATTAACTTGGAATTTTGGCACCTTCCCTCTAACCTCAACTAGAATTGGATTAGGATAATTAGGAATACGATAAAATTCTAGCTATTTGTACCTTTACAATCCCAATGGTGGTCTTATTGGAGCAAATATCTAATCTTGTCTTCTAGGGTTGACCCCAACATTTTATAATATATTTTTTTGTGATGAGTTTTGATGATTTTGCTACACATTATGAACTTGTTGATTTGGAACAACGTGCAATATTTTGAGGTGGAACAACATTTTTCAATGGGGAAACATTTTGTTGAGCTCATTGAGAAAGATTCTGGTTTTGATTTAGTTGCAAGGCCTACTAAGCTAGTTGGGCCTATCATAGTGCAATTTATGCCTCTCTCATATAGCCTTTCTCTAAGATGGTCAATGAGATTTATTTGTTGATCAAGTTCTCTTTCACTACATTTAGTTTCTAACTGAAAATTAGGATTAGTATCTTGAATAGAAGATATGCTTCTTGTTCAAAAGTCTAAGGAGTATCATGTCTTCTTTCCCTTTGATTTCTTAGAGGTGGAAGCAAAGGTACATCCACATCTACATTTTATGAACTAGGATTTGTTTCTTTTTCATGCCTAGCATAATCACGCCTAATGGTTCTCCTAGTAGTTCTAACCCTATTATTAGCCAAATCATCTAATGTATATTGATCATAATATCTAGAAGCAAATATTCTATTTGAAGTACCTGTAAACTTTTTCAATATTTCTTGGATTATGCAAAGGTGATTTACTTGGATTATTTTATTTCCAGTATTCTTGTCGCCTTCTTCCATTAGAAGAAGTGGCTTTAGGCATTTCTTGATCTTGGGAGAGTTGATCCCTTTCTATTTCTTTTTTCTGAAATAAATTTTTGATATTCCTTGAAAAATTCATCACTCCTTATAGGATAATATAATCATAATTATCAAAATTTTGATTTTGCAAACCGAAGACCAACACTTTTTTGGCTACATTGTGGTCACTAAGTAGCTTGGGTCTTCAAGTTGATTCTTGATTATAAGTGTACACTTGAAATTGTCCTAGCCTACGAAGTAACATTTTAACACTAATCATCATCTTTCACTAATGATTAAATAATGTTCAATTATTTAATTGTTGTCTAATGTCATATTTCTACTATTAATTAAATGACTTTATGTTATTTAATTAATTCACTTTATCATTAATCTTCTTGATTAAATAAATAAATCCTTTTTATTTAATTATATTTAATTCCATTTTTTATCTTGATTAATTAAATAAATCATTTTTATTTAATTATATATTTAATTCCATGCTTATCTTGATTAATTAAATAAATCTTATTTATTTAATTATGTTATCACATAACCTAGTAGCGCTCGATTCATGGATAACCCCCCTACGAAACCAGTCTGTTTCCTAGGCTTGTGTGTTTCAAGCACGTAAAATGAGAGAACCTTAAAATTTTCCTTAACGCGTGGTCTCTAATCTCACTTAGTCCATGTGAGTGACGATTGGATCAATTTTCAAGCTTAAAATCTTTGTAACTCCCTTTAACTAGGAGTTAGTCAGTTTTTTGCTTTTGGTGCTTGAGTGGTGTTTTTCACCGCCTTTGCACCTATTTTTGTCTTGAACACTTTTTGGTGCTCGGGCGGTGATTTTCACCGCCATTGCATCTAACTCACTTTTTGCATTTGGTGTCGAGGCGATGAAAATCACCGCCCGAGCACCTAATTGTCAATTAATTTTATTTTTTTGTGCCGCATTTAATGCGTGCATTTTAAGTTATTTTTGTGTTTATTTGTCCGTCGATGAGTTATTTTCGCATTTTATTTCTCATACCTCTCCTCCCATCACTCCAATGCTTCCTGTTTTTTTTCCTCGAGTTTGGATCTTTGTTCTTTTGCACCAGCACACAGATTTTGTTTCAATCTCTTTGACATCGTTTGGGTGTCTCTATTTAAGGTATGTGCATTGTGTTTCTCCATTTCTCTTTGTCAGTCATCTTTCTTCTTTTTCTTCAAACACTTTCTTTCTTGTTGATAAACATCACTATTTAGGTTCATGTCGATTTTTCGGTCTGTTCCTTTTCTTTTTCAAAACCTCTCACCCTTGCGTCGGTTTGTTTCTCTAATTTGAAACCCTAGCACTTTCATTTTTTCTTTCCAACCCTCGTGTCATGGCGAAGAAATTCGCCGCCATGACACCAACACCATATACTATCAAAGTGTCTTGGCGGTGAAAATCACCGCTATGACACTCATCTTTCTTAGTGTCTCAATGCTAGGGCGGTGAAAATCACCGCCAAGACATCGGCAATGAAAAACCTTAAGTGTTAAGGTGGTGAAAATCACCTCCCTAACACTTAGTATTTTTCTCATTACCTTTGGTGCTTGAGTGGTGATTTTCACCACCCGAACACCAATGAACATTACCTCTCGGTGTCGAGGTGGTGATTTTCACCACTTGAGCACCAAAATATTCATTATCTCCATAACACTTCAAACATGGGTTTTTCCACCTCGCCGTTCATGCTTCATTTTCTGCACCATATGGCCAAACCATAGTTGCTCCATATCACCTGCTCATTTCACATTTCCCCATGTGGTGTATCTTTCCTGACACTTGTGGATCCATCATTCTTGCAGTTAACTTCAAAATTCATCAGGAGGTCCTCAGAGGTAGGAAAACATCAGTCTCAACTCCCCTAAATGACAGGTGAAACAACACCATCATCTCCCAAAGGAAAAGGAAAGATGAAGTATAAATACCAAGGTGTTTTCCCTTCGACCGTGGTGTTGTCTAAAGTAGACGAAATCAAGGATACTGAGATTGGTCATCTAGATTTGGAAGATTTCATAAAGAGGATTCAACAAAGGCCATGGGATGAAAATCTAAAGGCCACTACTCATAGTAATCTCCATCTGGTATCCACCTTCCCAACTTTTGCTCATCACACTGAATTTGTGCTTCAAGTTGTAGCTCATTATATTCAGGAAGATAGAACTATAAGAGATTCTATAGGTCAGGTTGTGATGAGGCTCGATGGTGAATTTTTTGATATTGTCTTCAAAGTTCCACACATGGAACAATATACACCTGTCACAATTTAGAAGGCTTAAAAGATTTTTGACAATGATTCAGTCAGGGCTAAAACATTTATTAACACACAATGGTTGAAGACTCCCAGACATGTTGTATCTAGATGGCCTAAGGGACTTCCTCAGAGTGACTTGAAGGAGCATGTAAGAGACATGATCATGCTCTTAAGCAGAGTTAAGGGATTACCTGAATCTTCTCATTTTCAAGATTGGATGTACGAATGAGTCCAGATAATCAGGAGGAGGAAAGTGCATATTGATTGGGGAACATAGATCAGCGATGAAATCCATGAACATTTGATTAATGTGCTCACCACTCTGAAATTCTATATGACCTCTTATTTGGTGTATGCGGTTGTGGTGATGAGTCAGTTTCCAGGTTTGTCTACTAAAGGTAACAAACATTCTACCCCCATATATGATTATTACTACCAATTGAATTTGAGAGAAAGCTTCCACCATTTCAAGAGGGTTACAGATGCTTTCTTTGCTCCTTTGTTGTTCACTTTTGATCCAACCCTAGAGAAGAAAATAATCTCAGATGAAGCCTACAAGGCAGTCAACAAGGTTGGGTGTGTCTTTCTACAATTCCCAACCTTTACTTATATAAGAGTAGGTTGTTTCACTGGGTGCCCCTACATGCTTCCCAGGTATCCCTCATATAAATGGATCCTCATGGAGTTGTGCAGGCAATTGATTTTAGTGCACAAAGAATGGTAGAGGATACATAAACCAAGTTTCAAATTTCCTCTAACCATTGGAAAGTATACTATAAAAAGTGTACAAAAGGCCAAGAATATTGCAGTAGAAATGCATATAATGAATATCAATACCTACAGGTATAGGTGTGACTTTGACTATCGAGATCTAAAGAAAAAACTCAAGAAAGCTCACAACCATGTTTACCATTTTGAAGACATATGAGCAGAATGTAGAGATGAGGAAGATGTTCGTAAGATGGGTTATTGTAGATTGACAGTTGATCAGATTAGGGCCCTCAGTATAGTTGACTTGCTTGAAGACTTCATAGATCCTGGAGACATCCTCAATTCTACTTATGATGAAGACGACATCACCAGGAAGCCTTTACCTCCAGTACAATGGTCAAAGAAAGAATGTATTTACATGAGGGAAAGTATAGCCCCTATTCTACATAACATAATGGAGTGGATTCATAAGCATGACCATCAAATGAAAGCCTTTAAAACTGATTCGGAGGCAGAACCTCCCAAAGAAAAATCTAGTCCATAGTTGGAATCTCACGCCAAAGATAAGCAGGCCACAATTCCTTCTTCATCTCGAAGATGACCAAGGATTAAATTTATTGTGGGAAAGAATATTGCATAGACCATTGAGGTACAAGAAACAAGAGCTACCACGTCACATGCAAAATGAAAGGATCTTGTTTCTGCATAATTTTCCTTAGATGAAGAAGGAGGAGATACAAAGTTTGAACCTGAAGAATTAGAAAGTGAAGAGTCTGGGGGAAAAGAGTCAAATGAAGAAGAAGAAAAATCCCCTAAGAAATCTCATGAAGAAGTTGAGAAATGTCAAGAGGAAGAGCTCAATCAGGATGAGCATATTTTATCCCCTCTTTGAAATGGAATTGAAGATATTCCTACATCTTCACCAGGTTGTGCCAACATTCCTCACACTCCTCCAACACCCAAGACTCTTGTTCCTCCCGTTCCTTCTTCTCCTCTTCCCACCATAGTATCAGGAGTAGAAAATATTACTTCCCCACTAGCAGTATCAACCACATCGGCTTCTTCTACAATCGTCCGAACACAAACTATCAATGTTCTATCCAGTTCACTGGTGTCTATCCCTAGCTTGTCATCCCCATCTTTTGACATTTCCTCTGAAGTTGAATTTAATAGATACATGGATGAATCTTTGCAGAGTCAGCTTGGCGTGCAAATTACTGGGCCAATAATGACTACTACAACACCCATAGTTATATCCTAGCCATTTCTCAAGGAGTCACAACAGCTCAAGAATTAGCAGTGTCAGCGAACATATATACATCCTCTCTCCCTCCTTGGTTGGTATCATAGGTTCCTAAGTGCAAGAAAAAAATGATCTCCCCTGATGAGCTGGACCTTGAAGAAATACCTCCACCAAAGATCAAGGAGAAGAAAAAGGCTAAAGTTCTTTCAAGACTTCATATTGATAAACCTGGTCAAAAGTTTGTTGAGGTAGGTTTTCCTCTACAACAAGAAGGTGATATAAGTATGGAGGACCACACTATTCAAAGAATACAACTTGGGAAGGTAACTAATTAAAGTGCTAAAGCAGATGCCCAAGTAGTGTTGGATGCCCTTGCAGGGAGGCTTGACAAGATGGAACAAGCCAAGAATCTATACAAAGAAAAGGCTAAGCGCTATGCAAACATTTTGAGAAACATAGTAGGATCTTCTACTGGTGATACCCAAACTATGACCTTGGTGAATGTTGAAGAACCGGCAATACAAAAGCGAAAAATATTGCATCCAAAGGTAAAGTGTTGTATGATTTTATTGATGAAATCTTAGATCATAGCTCAAAGGTCATCACCGTAGCAAGCGAGAAAAAATTACAAATAGCCAAGCTTCAACTTGAGCTTGATAAAGAAGAAAGCTTATTATCCAAAGAGCAACAAGAAATGGAAAAAAGGATTATCATCCTGGTTGCAGATGAAAGAGCTCAAACTCAACAAGTTGGTGAAAAATGGGGTTATTCCTAATAAAGATAAATATGTGGAGGTGAACGAATCACTAAAACATAAAATACAGGTAATCAATTATTTAACTAATGATATCCACCAGGTACAGGAGGACGTTGAAGGTTACCATGTTCTTCTGATAAATGGAATGGATGAGTTACCAGGTGATGTCCTTGATGACAATCATACCTTTCTCCCTCTTAGTGAGATATAATATGGGTTTTCAAAGAAGCCATTATGAAGCAGGTAGATGATAAAGATTTTTCAAAGAACACCATGCATAACATATGTGATATACGGCTATCTCTTGATTGTCTCAAAGCTCATCTACAAAGGTGTAAGAAGATTTGTTCATTTTCCAAGAAGACGATTACCAAAATAGACACTCTTGTAGATTATATGGTTGGGCCAAATGAAGCGTTCCTTCAGGAGACTGCAAAGAAGTATGAAGACTTCCGTGCCCAGTGCAAAGAACAATAAAGTCTTCTTTTTGTCTCCAATGTCCATCAATTTTGATGCTCCCTACTATGCATATTGTAAATAGTTTTTGACATCTTAAATGTCTTTTTGTAAAGTGTAATTACACCAATAATATGAGATGTAATTGCACATAAATAATTTACACTTTGACTTAGTCACTATTATGGTTTCCTATTTTTACTCAACTGATTTCCTAAATTTTCTCTTCCCTCTTTTCTATAAATAAGAGGGATTTCTATTGTAACGGGCACCTTTTGACATTTTGCAATGAAGTGTTGCCCCTTTGAAACAAGCATTGAAACTTTGTATTCAATTTTTTGAATCTAAATCTAATCAATAAAGAAGAGGATTGCATACCATACTTTGTGTTGGGATCGATAATCTTGCGATTTGATTATATTGGTGATGATTAGTATATGAGATCTGAAGGGCTTCAAATAATCTATGTAGAATTTGTGTTACATTCCTTATCTGAATTTACTTTTATGTATGGATGTTTTGGTTGAAATATCTACAAGACTTTGTGCTTGTAATTGTTCATCTGGTTCAAGGAATTGCTGCATCTAAGAAGACTTTGTGCTTCTAATGCGACAAATGATACTTTTGTAGATCCAGCGTTGAAAAGGCTACAAAATGACTTTGTGCCTTCGTGAGCTTTCCCTTTTCTTTTAATTTGTTATTATAAACCATATCTGGTATCTCTATGCTTTGCTTTGACAAGATAGAGATATTGGCATTACTGCTTTTTGTTAAGTTTCAAGTTATCAGATCTAGAACTTTCAAATTGTGAAGCATTGTGAACATCTTCTTTGAAAAAAGAGAGAATTATGAGTGTAACACACCCCCCCCATTTTGTAAGTGTAGTGTACATTTTGTAAGTATTTCATTAGTTTTACTATAGCTTCTATTAGCAGTAAGAAGGGTGCCTCCCCTTTCTAAGAGAAGAGATTATATCTTATATAGTTGTGGTGAAATCTAGATAGCGTAATCTATTGAAAAGTTGATTACATTATTTTCACCCAACAAATTACATCTTTAATTATCTTATTATTCTAAATTAATTAAATAATAATAATTATTTAGTTAATAATTCACATTCACCCACTTTCCAGCAACAACCTATCATGGCCTCTTATTGGCTAGAGAAGTTGGGGTTACTAGATTGTGGTTAGAGGAGGATTCCCTTAATATCATAATTTGTCTCCTAAAGATTAATCCGCCATCGTGGTCTATATCCCATCTAATTAATGATGCTAATTCTATCATTAATTATTTTGCTAAGGTGAGAATTACTCACATTTTCCAGGAGGCTAACTTGCTTGCTGGTGGGTTAGCTAATTTAGGAGTGATGACTCTTAATTATTGGAATACTTATGATTCCATCCCACTTAATCTTCATAATATCTCTAATCATGACCAAGTGTCATGTCAAGGAAGTGGTTAAGAGGGGAGAAAGGTTATTTTATTTCTTCCTTGACTGATTTTTACACATTTAGTGCCTGCTCGTATAAATATTGATTTTTAGATGATTTTGAGATCATGGGCTGGGAGTTGAGGTATGGTAGTACTTGGTTTGTCAAGCTCACACATATTGTGGGTATTGTTTAAATTTCCTTTTGGTTTATTCGCTTAAATATGTCTTTGTAGAAGAACAAAGAGCAGGTTGTGAATAGTTTATTGCAGTCTATTATGGGACCTGAGCTCATTGTAGAGTGGAGTCGAGCTCTTGTGATGAATTTCATGGTAATACACCCATTTGGGAGCACTTGGAGAAGGGTGGTTTTTTCCCTTATTTGTTGAGGCTTCATGGTTCTAACCCTGAGGTGATAGAGGCTTTTGTAAATGGTTGGAACAATAGGGTCTTGCGCTACCAAGGTGTGGAGTTCAACATCATAGAGGAATTTATCGTTGAGGTTATTGGTCTTTCTTCAAAGGGAAGGAAATTTTATAGGGACTGAGCAGCGGTGAAGACGACCTTAGCAAAAAAATTTAAAGGTTCAGAGAAGAAAAAGCTTAGGTTTATTGGAAGTAGTGGGTATGCCTGTAAATCTATTAAGCCTCTTTGGAGGGACATTGTTCTGGAAATTATGCAATTCTTCACTTTGGAGGGTAGGTATTTTTTTATATATGGCTATCATTTCATGCTTCTCAATCACTTCTACCACAACTCTCAAGTTTTGTTTCCTTTTTACCTCCTTGTTTCAATGGAAACCAATATAGAGGATTATAGGAAGAACCCTAGGAATGCTATTCTTCATGAAGGCCTTATGAGTCTTATTTTTTATCACATTAAGATGAAGGTGTTACCAGTTATCCCTAAGCTCCCTGCTCGTAAAAAGAGTGGAAAAAATAATGGGTACGACACTGGTGATTCGGTGGAGTGGGAAGGGGATTATGAGGAAGAAGACTTTGCTTATGATGAACCTTTCAAGAATGAGGGTGAGCCTGTGGGTGAATCAAAGGACTCAAAATCATGGTCTAAGGGTTATGAAATAGATATTGATATGAGGGAGGTCGTTGTTCCTTCGGTGAAAAAGAATGTGAAGGGGAATAAAAGATGCCCCAAGAAGGGGAAGCATGTTTTCAAGCAGTGTGTGGATGAATTAAAAGGTTTGGAGGATTCCCTTGTTCCTAATGTTAAAGGGGATCCAGGTGATAGTATTGAGGGAAACAAGTAGCCGATGGCAGATACTGTGTAGGAGAATGAGGGTTTTGTGAACTTTAAGGTGGCTAGTCCTAGCCAAGATGAATTTGAATCTCTAGTTGGTACTAATGTTGAGTAGGGTAAGAAAATTTATGTTAATGCAGAGTGGCTTGAAATTATGGCTAATTTGGCCAACATCCTTAAGAAGCACTAGGTGAAAGTAGAGGTAATTGAAGTTGAGGACTCCCCTGTAGAGGAGGATTTGGAAGGAAAAGAGGGGATTTGAGAGGAACCTGATGAGAATGTTGATTTTCTTGATGCTCATCCAGTCAATTGGGAGGAAATTAATGTGGACCTATTTTTTAGAATGGCAAAGGATGACACTCATAACTAGAGGATGACACTCGTAACTTGCTCTCTCTTGTGAAGTGGTTTTTCTCAGAAGTGAAGGAGCTTAATTTGAAGCTTAAAAATTGGTATGATATCTATGTGGCATTAGTAGACTACAACCAAAAGGAATGGATGGTAAAAGGTAAGGCCAAGACAATGAATGTTATTCTTGATAAATTAGTTGTGGATGCCGATAGACTTGGTTAAATCCATGAGGAAAGGTTAACCACTCTGGAAATTATTGTTCAAGGGATCAATGAGGATCAGATTGTGAGTATAGAGGAGAGAATTAGTAAGATCAGTAATGACTTGTAGATTGTTGTTCGAATCAATAATCAATCTCTGAAAACTAGTGCTAAGGGCCTGTCGATTTTAAATGATAAAGCTATTAAGTGGACTAGTCAACCTTTGGATTTGGGTGAACATGAGGCGACCATTGTTGAGGTTTACTACATGAGCTTGGAGGATAAGATTGATGATCAAAATTATAGTGATGTGAAGAATTTAGAAGTTGGTCCTTGCCTACGCACAAGGAGCAAGACAAAGAAAAGGGTAGCCATTACGCTCGAGGATCTCCAGGATGTGGGATAGGGTCATTGTTGAAAATATAGACTCGACCAATGTTCTTGATAAAATGTTGTAGTTTTTTGCTATTGTTTTTGGTTGCTCGGCCTATGTGTTGATTTTTTGTTGTAGGGTTGTTGATGGGTTCTCTTACTTTATCTTTTGTCAGCATTTCGATTTTTGTAGGCTGCGGGTTTTACTGTTTCTATCTTTTTAGCATCTTTTCTCCGTTGTTAAGGGTTTCAGGGTCCCTTCAAAACCTACTTTTCCTAATAAAAAATATTCACCCACTTTCTAAATTAAATATTTACTTTAATTATTTAATTATCCCCTTTCTAAGTTAAATATTTACTTTAATTATTTAATTCTCCACATTCACACTTCCAAAATTAAATAATTCCATTAATTATCTAACTATCCTATATTCTCTCAACATTATCCACTTCCTCAACAATAAACAAAACATTTTATTTATTTATCTAATTCCCACTTGCACATTCCTCAAATGATTAATTAATTTAAATGAATTATTGTCTCATGCATTTCCACCTTGTTTGTAACATGTAACACTCTCTTCCAGTCGACTGGATAATCAATGTTAGTCCACTGATCAATCAAATCAATTCACTCCAACTTAGTGTGAGTTAATGAAGGAATCAAATCCCTTAACTCTTCAATCAATTCTCCATGACAAAATTTAACTAAAATCCTACAGCTAGTTGCAGTCAGTTAACTCGTTCATCAATTCCTCTCAAGGATTCCTGACCCTTGATCTTGATCATCCACCTTTTAATCATGATCGTCCATTCAAATCAATATTTTCTATAAAATAATCCCTCATTCCTCTTTAAAGGCTAACCATGAATCTTTGGTGTTTTTTATCTATCCATCTTATTCATTTGAGCTTAAAGAAATATAGTACACACATAACTGAGAGCAAAGAAGGACAAAGAAGAATAATGGAGGTAAATCAAGTTTGACACAAGGAAGGTAATTGCATTAATTTGTTATTTGATTTCATTGTGTTAATTTTACTTCATTGATTGGATTGGATTGGATTGGATTGAGTTTGGTATTGAAATACAACTTAGTGGTTGTTGTATTTAGTTCATTACTATTATGATAAATCTTGTTTTCCATTCGACAATAAGTATCTTTGAAAATGACACCAACTTGTTGGTGATCTGAGTTGTAGACCCCAAATCCCTAAGGTTTGATAATCTCCCAAGTCTTAGGGGTGTCAAACCTAGGAAGATCACGTCAAACCTATCTTTAGGCTAGGCAACTTAGGACCAATTGGTAAGGCGGATCTAAGACCACATTCATTTCTAGCATTGCAAGACAAAGGGGGGTTTCCCTAAGGTGTTGTATTGATAAATGAAAATGTAATTAAATACTTCAAAAAAATTATAACCATTGCACATTGTATCCCAATATTGGTATCACAATATATACCTATGTGCTAGTTCAAGAATGCAAGGTTTATCACCTTATCAAAAAAATGATCTACCGCATAATGTTTTGAGAATTCATTTTACAGTACCCCCTTATGCTTTTATATCCAATTAGACATGATACTAAAGCACACAAAATAGTAAAACTATTAAGAAGTTTAAATTGATGTATTTTAGAATGTGTTGAGGATTTTGTGAGAGAAAACCTATCACAGACTAGTGCATGTATCTAGTTGGGAAATAGAGTATTTATGTTCATACAAAACATGTAATAGGTGAAACCAGGGTAACACCTTAATCAAGGTACCACATAAGACTAATTCTTAAAAAATGCATAAGTAGGCTAGGCTCTACACATACATTTAGAAAAACATAAATAGCTACAGAATATTAAGTGACTCTACTTGGTAATCTAGAAGCATGCTCATACATTTATTTTATTATAGTTGAAAGATACCTTGAAAAAGGATTTACAAGGATTTTGTAGTCATTTGGTTTTCCAACTAAAAAACACACATCCAAAAATGTACACCATACACATGGAGACACTCAATGAAGGTTGATTATGCCATTAATATATTGATCTTCAAATGTTACAAGTTCTATTACAAATTTTGGGACCAACCTAGATCATTATAATAAAAAAAAACTATATATAGCACTAGAAGTCACAACTCTAAGGCTTCTTGTGAATATATATCTCTTTTTTTGGCTCTATAACTGCTCCTCCTTGTAAAAAAGTATTATCCTTTCATAAAAAATATGGTTTCTAGAGTATATATACTCATGGTACGAAGATGTCAAAAATTTCAAAAGGCCATACTACACAAGTAAACGCTATCCATCACCTTCTCCAATGCATAGCTAAAAATTGTCCTCTGTAAATCTAATTTGGATGATAGGAAACATGGAAAATCTTTAAATAATCTTCTACAATATGAAAATTTGATGAAGGAAAAAGTAAAATACCTTATGAAATTTATTGAAAAACACATCTAGGAAAGGTTGTTTGATAAAAAGATACCTATAGATGAATAAATGTAGCATGGTGTCACATTCTACACTTGGACCCATGGATAAATCATTGAAATTGTTAGGGAGGGTCACTTTACTAGTCGCAAGGCATTAATGGCACCTCTGAGAAGGTAGGTGAAGAAAATCACAACATTTTTTGTGTCTTATAGCATCAGTGTCATTTCATTAAAAATTTGGCAAGAGCGAGAAATGTGTGGGGTTCTGAGGGGCATGGGGGCATATCAAGATGAAAGTCTCACATATTCACAAGGCTTATTGGCAAGTAGAAAATTTAGCTCCAAAAGGATATGTAGAGGAATTAGGTCCATATGGAATGATGGGGAAACAAGTTACAAGATGTGTCTTGTAGTGCCAAAACATTCCACAAGGAATCATCCTTGATCGATGATATGAGGACACATAAGTCAATTGGACTTAGAAAAGATGCAAGGGGACTCAAATAGTACTTGATACTACACAACCTTTCTAGACTTTGGAGTGGTGAAAAGTTTTTCAGGTGTCACCCAAGAGATGGAGTTGCAAGGAACTAAAGGACAATGGGAACTAGTGGAAAAAATGGTAGATCAAGACACATCCAGAAAAAAATGTGGGAGAATGACCACCAAATACACTTCTATAAAAAAAGTTAGCCAAGTGAACCATGTGAAAAGAACAAAGTGAACCAATCAGCTGCAGCAAAAAATCCAATTCAGATGAAAATTTCCACCAATGACGTCAACAAGATGGGATGTCATCAAGATATGGATGTAGGAAAATAGGATGGAGCAATCTTGTGAACAAAGGAATCTTAACCAAATGAAGGAATTTGAAAGTGGAAGTTCAATGAATGGGAAAATCCTACACAAGGAAGATGATGATACTAGGAGTGGGTGAGAGAAGATGAATTGCGTGTGCTTAGCATGGGAAAATCAAAATTCAAACTCATGTTCAGTGTACAAGTCGTTACCCTTAATTTATGGGATGATTTGGGATAATTGTGTACTTTAGGGTTAATCTTTGTTGACTCGAAAGTACGAATATTTTATTTCGTATTTATGTGTAAATATTTAATGTAAGCTATTTAATTTTTATATTTAATGTAATTTATTTAATATTTATATTTAAGCATCATCTAGATGTAATGTGGTCCATTTATTATTTACATGTAATTATTATTTAAATGTAATGAATGTTAAGTGGATCATTTAGAATTTCAAAAAATGTATTCTTATGAATCATTAATTACTATGTTTAGAGGTGTAATTTATACTAGTAATAAAGAGGTTCTAATGATGTGAGTGCATTTGCAAAAACACTTTTAGAAGCCGACATTATTTTTTTTAAGAAAATCACTACCATAGGGGTAGCTCCTTTCCGTTAATAAAAGGAATCGTTACAAATTTTCATGAGCAGAGAGAAAAGAAGAGGATCATGATGGACCTGTGTTCTCCTGAGATCACACTAGCAGCTTAGAAAGGAACCGACTCCAATATTCTTACAGAGGCCTTCCCTGAGGACCAATATAGTTTCATGCATATCATTTTCCTGAGTATTGTTCGAGTGGAATGGAGTTTGTTGAGAACCATAGTATTGCTTTTCATTATGTGATATTGAGTATCTGGGAAGTTAACCTTTGCACCTTTTTCTATTCATCCTCCAGGAGTCTACTGGAAGCCACCAAACTCGATCATTTTCCATGTACTTGAAGTCTTATGTCATATGTATCGTTCTTTAGTTTGGTAGCTTATAGGGCAGTCATTTCATTTGAGCCCTCAGCTAGAGTGAAACCTTTCCATGCCCTACAGTCATTTGAGATAATGGACACCTCTGGCTGGTCGATGGAGTGATTAGAGAGGAATTCAGCATCCGTATTGGCTTCCTAAAACACATGTCTGATGTTGTACTCACTGATTTCCTTCAATATTTTTTGAATTTCTTCAAGCCACATCATTGATTTCTAGCTTGGGGCCTTACCAGTAATAATGGCTTGGATCACATTCATCGAGTCACCTTCAATGTCCAAATTTGAAATACCTTTTTCTCTACATAGTTTCAGTCCATTCAACAGGGCCATAAATTCCGCATCATTGTTTGTTCCTACAAGAAGTTTAATAGATCCACCCCAGACCAATTTTCCATGTTCATTTCTGATTAAAAAGCCCACCCCAGATAGACTTGGGTTCCCATGTGCAATGCCATCAAAATTTAGTTTAAGGCAGCCCTAAGGGGAAAGACACCATCAAGCCATCTTCCTATCATTCCTATTTTTATTGTGTCCCCCTTTGGAGGAATAAGATGTGGCCATATTCTAGACATTTGATCATCCCATGATGAGAATTGATGGTATTGTTTTCCAGCCAACCCAACGTTCACATGCTCACACACAACCACTTCAATTTTGCTTAATATTGATTCCACAATCAAAGGTTTGTCATTGAAGATACGTGAGTTTCATTCCTTCCAAAGGTGCCAAATCACCGTTGTTGGAATGGCATACCAGAGTCCCTGCCAAACCGTAGATTTGTGAAGAATTGGCTTACAAGTGAAAATTTATTTTAATGTTTGTGGCCAAGGCTCATGATAGTTCAACTTCCCTAGGAACAAATTCCAGCATTCCTAAGCAATATCACATTGTAGCAGTAGATGATCAAGAGTTTCATAATGATTGTAGCATAATGGGCATCGATATGGTCCCACAAAACCTAGCTTCATTAACCTGTCACCAGTTAGAATACGATTTTGTACAACCAACCAGGAAAAGGCACTTGCCTTTGGGAGAATATGGGGGCTCCAACATAGTTCAGGTTGCCATGTGCATTTCTCCCACATTCTACAAGTTACTTCGAAACCAAGTTTGGGGGTGTAATTACAAGACTTGGCCACACACCAAAGGATTTCATCCACCCCAGCCCCAAAACAATATGTCTAGAAGCCAGCTCTACCTTAAGAGTTTTCCTGTTGTCAATGTCCAACATGTCCATACCTTTCCACCTAAAGGATGAGAAGTCATTGTTCTGATGTAGCTCCATATAGTCCTGAACAAACTCCCCCATTAATGGGACAGTGATCTCCATTTCTTTGATCATTCCGGGTAGTTCTATTAGTGGTCTATACCTGTTCCACGAATCTGTCCAAAACTTGGTCTTACCTCCATCTTTAATTTTCCAAGATAAATGATTAGTGATAATGTCTCTACATTTTATTGCAAAATTCCACAGGGAAAACCCATTTTTTGGGTTTGCAATAGTTAAAATACACTCTGGTGAGTCTTCATCAAGATATTTCTTTTGAAGAACACGACACCACAAGGCTTCAGGGTCTTTGTACATGCGCCATATGAGTTTTGCTCCTAAGACTCTATTTTGTAACATGATATCTCTGATTTTGACACCCCCAACTTCTTTGGGACATTTGATCACATCCCAGACAACCAAAGGGATCTTGTTTTTCTCATTTTCTCCATCCCAGAGGAAACGTCTCTGCTGGTTTGTTATTTCTTGTACAAATGTTTTGGTGATTTCCATTTTGGAGAGCATGTATAATGGTATAGCAGAAAGTACGGACTTGATCATTGTTAAGAATCTAGCCATGGTGAGCCACCTACCTTTCTACCTTTCTAGTTTTCTCCCAACTTTCTCCACCACCTCCTTCCATAGCTTGTTTTTATTGATCCACAAAAAATTGGCACACCCAAGTATGTTGCAAGTATTTTTTCTATTCCAAAACCGAAGGTTGTGGCAATTCTCCATTGCATTGTTTGTCTGGTGTTGAAAAATAATATCCTTGACTTTTCTTTGTTGATCTGTTGACTAGAGGCCAAGCAATACTCATCCAGGATCTACCTTATACTTGTGGCTTCATCCAAAGAGGCTTGTCCGTATAACAATGTGTCATCCACAAATAACTTGTGAGTGAAAGGGGGAAGTGAGGGATTGACACTAATTCCCTTCAAAATGCCTAACCTGGTTATGGTCAAAATCTTCCAACTCAATACGTCTGCCATGACTACAAATAAGAATGAAGATAGAGGGTCACCCTGCCATAATCTCCGACCACCTTGAAAGAAGCCACACGGGCTACCATTAATAAGCATTGGGTACCAGGGAGTGGCTATGCATGAAAATACCCAATCCATCCTTTTTTTACAGAAACCAAATTTCTTCATTGTCAACATAAGGAATCTCCATTGTCCATGATCATATGCTTTTTTAACATCTAATTTCAATATATTCCTCTCAAGTTGTCCTTCTTGATTGAATGGAGGATCTCATGTGCAATCACAATCTTGTCCACTATGTTTTGGTTGGGCACAAACCCACTTTGTTCAACCGATATGATTTCTAGGATAATGAGCTTAAGTCTGTTTGCCATTATTTTTGCTACAATTTTGTATACTGTATTGCATAGTGAGATAGGTCAGAAATTTGAAAAGGTTTGTACATCTTGTTTCTTAGTGATCAGAGCAATGTTGGTGTTATTCAATTCCTTTCTTCCTTGATTCTTCCACAACTTCAAGTATATCATTTTCCATAAAGTCCCAACAGTTTTTGAACACCAAAGCAATGAATCTGTCAAGGCCTGGGGCCTTATCCAGATTCTACTCGAATGTGGTAGTCTTGAGCTCTTCAAGGGTGACTGGCGCAATTAGCATATGATTATCTTCATTAGTGACTAAAGTGGAAACCTCATTCAAGAAATCATTATTTAATGTATCTGCACCACCTTCACCGCCGAATAAAGAACTGAAAAAATGGACGCCTTCAGCTTGAATGTCCTTGACATCTGTTAAGATTAGTCCCTCCCTGTGTGTAATTTGGGTGATTTTATTCCAAATTCTTTTTATTTTCGTGGAGTTATGAAAAAAATGGTGTTGCGGTCACCATCCTTCAACCAACATTATTTGGATTTAGATCTCCAATAACATTCTTCCCTTGCCAATATTTCATCATACTCCATAATTAATTCTTTTTCTTTATCGAATTTGGATGCAGACATTCCATTTTGGATGAGATAATCGCTCAACTATTCTAGTTCCTACTCTATTCTTATTTTTTCTTCAAAAATATTTTTGAAAATAGTTCTATTCCATGCCTTTAGTTTTTCCTTCAAGTTTTGTAACCATTTACAGAAAGCAAACATTCTTGTGCCCTTGATGTGCCTAGATTCCAGCCACCATTATCTAATGATTTATGTCATTCTCGGCCACCGAAACCACACTCTTTCAAATTTGAATTGGGATTTTCCGGGTTGTGAATCTTCTAAAATGTTTAGTTCCACTAGGTAATAGTTAGAAATTGGGCATGGTTTAATCAGAGCACTGGGTAATGATGATGTCTCTAGCCATTCCTCTAAGACAAAGAATTGATCTAATCTTTCCACAATATTGGATAAGCCATGCCTTCTGTTTGTCCAAGTTAATTTTCCATTTGTAGGTATGATGTTTGTCAATCCCCGATCTGTAATGATATTGATAAAATATTTTTGGGCTTGCACCATTCTTCCAAGCCCACCAATTTTATCACTCGGGTGTAGAATGGCGTTGAAGTGACCAACCAAATATACCTTGTCATTTAGACCCTCCAAGTCTTTTTTTAAGATCGTCCAAAGATCAAATTTTTTAGTAGTTTTAACCGGACCATATATGTTGTAAAGGATGAACTGACAGTCTGAATTCACACTTTTGACTTCGCATTTGATCCAATTCTGATAAAAAAAATTATGGAGATTGATACCTTATTTGGTCTCCACATAATACAAAGGCCCCCTGATGCTTCAACAACATTGTGGGCATATCCCACCCATCTGAAGTAGCTTTAGCAAACAATTCTGCATTCTATTTTGATGATTTAGTTTCCTGTAAAAGCACTATGTCGATCAATTGAGTTTCGATTTGGTCTTTGATCATACACTGTTTGTTAGGGGTGTTTAGGCCCCTATCATTCCAGGTGAGGACCTTCATTGTCGCCCAGAGGAGGGCTTGCCTCCCCTGGATCTCAGTAGGTATGATATGATAGATGATTGGTCTGGCAATAATCCATCCTTTGACTGTTTCTTGCTATTCGTCTTCCTCCCTATTCTGGGTTTGGGAGTACCCATCTTCTAAGTTTTTTCCACTATCTGGCCTATTATTCTTGTGTCAATTATATCCAATTCTTCCTCACTAGAATCTTCAGGAGTCCCAGGTTCTTGGAATTGGTCTACTGACAATTGGCTTCGTGGCTCTGGGAATTTGATTATTTCCATTTCTTCTCCTCGAAAACCTGGGTTTGGATTAATGGTGTCATCATTCTGATTCACCACATTCAGATCTTTAGGTTCCTCCGTAGGAAATTTCTCCCCCTCTTCGACAGGTTTTGGGCCTTCGGGTGTCTTCACTTTTAGATTGCAATCTTCAACTAGGTGTGGTTGAGCATGATTGACTTTCTTAGCCTTCCAGACCTTGTTTGGGGGAATTCTGCAAGTTTCTTCATTATGATTCCTCCTTTGACATCTCAGATAGGAGAATTTTTCTTCCTCAATTTCAATCCTTTGTTGCCAGATTCCCATAGCCGTTTTAAAATTTAAGGTTTGGGGAATTTTATTTATTGAAATTAACTTTATCCTCACATATTGAATCTTATCATCATTGCCCATATTAATTGAAAGGGTTATGCCAATATTGTTGCCAATCATTCTGAGGCTGTCTTCACACCAAAATTTGAATGGAAAATTATATAGTCTCATCCAAACAGGTTTGTTTGCAGGCTCCATTAAAGTTGGATGGAAATGTGGTACCCATATTTGGGCATAAACATATGATTTGTTGCACATCCATGGACCATTCTTCAGTGTCTTATTCCTTTCTCCCTCATTAGCAAACTTGGTGATAAAGAATTATTTCTGTGTAAAATATAATTCTTGGATAGATGGCCAATTCTTTTTGACCTAGGCTCTTATTTCGCTCCTCTGTCTGTATTTCCCTAGGACACGACCAATGATTGCAGTGTGTCTAAGTGCAAAAATATCATGGTCTACAATGTCTACCATATCAATATCAATGGATTCACAAGTTTTGTTAGGGCTTTCCTGTCGATCTCTGCTTTTCACATGGCTCTACTTTTTCACCATTTTTGCATTCTCCTTTTTTTTAGAAGCCGACATACTTAATAAAATAAAAATGTTTAAATATATTTGGTCGGCCTTGAAAAAAAGTGTGAATGTATTTACAAAAACACTTTTAGAAGCCAACGTAGTTCATAAAATAAAAAATGTTTAAATATATTTAATTGGGCTTGAAAAACAAATGTCTACTTTATAAGAGAAGAGTGCGTAAAAGAAACACTTAAAAGTATTAATTTTAAATGTTTAGATGACTAAATATTATGGAATGGGCATCTTTTCAAAGTTTTGGTAGGATGTAATGGATAGGTAGTTGAAGTGGGGCTTGGTTACTATTTAATGGGGTATTGTGCTAGTGGAAGGAATTTTGTCTTCACATTAATTGTAAAAGTGGGTTATTATTGTAATTGGATTATTAATACTTTAAATTAATATAAATAATATTTTAGTGACATAAATCATACTATATAAATTAATTAAGTGAATTTGATTAATTAAACATAAATTAATATAGATTAATTAGAGTTGGGATAGATACTTGTAATACATGTATACAAATTAAGTGTGAGCTTGGTTAGAGGTTCTTAGCTCTAAAATCAATGAAGGAGAAATAATGTAATGATGCATTAGATTGGTTTGCCACCTCAAAATACTTTTGGCTTTAATTTGATGAGTCTCAAAATTTGTATTGTCTGAAAAACTCTATGGTTCAAATCTAAGCATATGGGTTTGATCCCAACTACCATAAATCTATTCTTCAACATAGAAATGATCTATCAAAATGTGTGCCTAAAAACTTGCTCATCTTCACTTACTTGATATCTAAGTTTTTCAAGGTGGTGTCTAGATACACTATTAAGGAGCTTGCCTACTCAATAGGTGAATGGGTTCTCTTAAGTCAAACTCCTAGTCAAGTTGGATTAATTATGATGAGAAATATCAAAGATAATATATACAAACATGCAAATAACCTATATGATAAGAATGTGGATATAATTCTTTATTTCTCTTTAGAAATTAAAGTGTGATTTAATGATTATCCTAATCACTTTTATTTTCCAGGTGAGTATTTAATTTCACATTGACTATCTTTAAATACAATGAAATAACAACACTACACAAATATGTGTCAAGCCAACTCATAACAACTAATAGAAAAGGGAAAGAAAGTTGAAATTTGAATTTGAACATTGAAAGTTTAGGGATGATTCTTGTTGGGTCCAAAAACCTCAACTTCAATACCTAGAACAAATTTCCACTCACAAGGCTAGAATTGCCATTATGCAAGTGAAATTAGTTCATCAACAAAACATGGAGGGTTAAAGGTTAACTCTACAAGAGTGGGAAAACTCTCCTATGCTTCAAGCTCAGCTTAGACTTGGGAGGGTGTTCCCAGGGGTATACCTTAAAAGGTATTTGAATTTTAAAAAAATGGACAAGCAAAAATAACTACAACCAAACCCAATTTCATTTTTAACCCTAGATAATCTCAGTAGGTCAAGAGAGATTGGTTGCATAAAACACCTATATAGCTGATATGAATATGCAAGCATAATCCACATGAAATGAATTTATTGAAGGTTCACTTATGATATTATCCATTGTTATATTATGAGGTCATGAATGCACAAAAATTATCCTATTTGTACACTACTAATTTATGTTTTTGATTTGAACGATTGAGATTGGTAGGTCCAGTTCCAAACTAGTGACTATATATTAGGAATCTAAGTTGTAGCACATTGAGAAGAGAACAAACTAAAATAAAAGAACATGGAGCTATGTATTTTCATACAACAATATAATCATAATTTTTTTGGTAGATCATACTTAATAATTCATATCATAGTTGCATATATTCATACATAAAATGAGAGAGATCATTGAAATAATTGTATCATTTTTAAAATTCTATTATATTCATTTGACCCATATTACATTCATGTCAGAAAATGTAGCAAAATAAAATCCCTAGCTATGAATAAGTATCCTTCTTGATTACATACTTTATTCCATGAAGACATTTTACAACAAAATCCACTTAAAATATTAATCTTCTTTGATTCCATAGGTTTGGAATCCCTCAACAAACTGAACATGGAACCTATGGTTTCCTTATAATATTTTTGGCATCTAGAGATCACAATTGAAGCAACCTCTTTTCAAAATGACCAAGATCCTTAATAAAATAACAACAATATGTCAAAATCCAATTGATGTATTTTAGGATCATTAAAATCCATCAAGAATCAACCCCACCCAAAATGGGTGCCATAGACTGAAAGGGAACATCTACAATAAATTTTGGTAGGTGGACGACCCTTTGTAATAATGGAAATTAGCTAGGAGGAAACCTAGGAATTTGTTTTTGTGCTCAAACACATTTCAAATTTATGTTATTTTAAGTCCTTGGTGGGTGGAATACATCCCCATCTTCTATCTCAGGCTCATCAGTGACATCAATGAAATTCCTGAAGTGGTCTTCACCAATGATAGCATTATTACCTTGGAATTTTGGCACCTTCCCTCTAACCTCAACTAGAATTAGATTAGGATAGTTAGGGTTGCCATAAAATTCTAGTTGTTTGTACCTTTACAAACCCAATGGTGGTCTTGTTGGAGAGAATCTCTAAGATCATTTTCTAGGGTTGACCCCAACATTCTATAATATATTTTGTTGTGAGGGGTTCTGATGATTTTACTACACATTATGAACTTGTTTATTTGGAACAACTTGTGCAACATTTTTAGGTGGAACAAAATTTTGTCATGGAGAAACATTTTTTTGATCTCATTGATCAAGATTCTAGTTTTGATTCAGTTATAAGGACCACAAAGCTATTTGGGCTTATTGTAGTGCATTGTATGCCTCTATCTCATATAGGCTTTCTCTGATATGGTGAATGAGATCTATTTGTTTATCAAGTTCTCTTTCTCTACGTTTAGTTTCTAATTGAAAATTAGGATTGGTATCTTGAAAGGAATATATGCTTCTTGTTCAAAATTCTAAGGAGTATCATGTATTCTTTCCCTTTGATTTCTTAAAGGTGGAAGCAAAGGTACATTCACATCTACATTTTTTGAACTAGAATTTGTTTCTTTTTCATGCCTAGCATAGTCATGCCTAATGGTTCTCCTAGTAGTTCTAACCCTATAATTAGCAAAATAATCTAATGCATATTGATCATAATATATGGAAGAAAATATTCTATTTGAAGTACCTATATAATTTTTTTAATATTCCTTGGATTATGCAAAGGTGATTTACTTGGATTATTTTATTTCCAGTATTCTTGTCACCTTCTTCCATCGAAATAAGTGGCTTTAGGAATTTCTTGATCTTTGGAGTATTGATCCCTTTCCATTTCCTTATCTTCTAAAATAAAATTTTATTATTCCTTGATAGATTCATCATTCCTTAAAGGATAATATACTCATAATCAACAAACTTTTGATTTTGCAAACCAAAGACCAACACTTTTTTGGCTACACTATGGTCACTAAGTAACTTGAGTCTTCAATTTGATTCTTTATTATAAGTATCTTTGATAATGACACCAATTTGTTGGTGATCTAAGTTGTAGACCCCAAATCCCTAAGGTTTGATAATCTCCCAAATGTGAGGGGTTTCAAACCTAGGAAGATCACCACAAACCTATCTTCAGGCTGGGAAACTTAGGACCAATCGGTAAGGTGGATAAGACCTTATTAATTTCTAGCTTTGCAAGACCAATTGGGGGTTTCTCTAAGGTGCTGTATTGATGAATGAAAATTTGATTAAATACTTCCTTACAACAAACTATACGCATTGCATAGTGTATCCCAATATTGGTATCACAATATACCTATGTGCTAGTTAGGCATGCAAGGTTTATCACCTTATCAAACAAATGATCTACCACAAATTGTTTGAGAATTTATTTTACAATATATCCCCTTATGCGTTTATAATTAATTAGACATGATAGTAAAACATATAAAATAATAAAAATAATAAGATGTTTAAGTTGATGTGTTTTAGAATGTGTTGAGGATTTTGTGAGAGAAAACTTGTCAGAGACTAGTGCCTTTATCTAGTTGGGAAATAGATTATTTTTTTTCAGACAAAACATGTAATTGGTGAAACCAAGGTAACACCTTAATCAAGGTACCACATAAGACTAATTATTAAAAATGCATAAGTAGGATAGGATCTATATAAACATTTAGAAAAACCATAAATAGTTGTAGAATATTAAGTGATTCTACTTAGTAATCTAGAAGAATTCACATACATTTCTTTTATTATGCTAGAAAGATAGCTTTCAAAAGGCTTTGCAAAGATTTTACAATCATTTGGTTGTCCAACTAATCAACACACATCCAAAAATGTACACCATACACATGGAGACACTCAATGAAGGTTTATTATGCCATTAATTAGTTGATCTTTAAAGGTTACAAGTTTTATTACAAATTTTGGGACCAACCTAGATCATTACAATGTAAAAACAACTATACCTAGAACTAGAAGTCAAAACTCTAGGGCTTCTTGTGAATATATCTCTTTTATTAGCTCTATAACTACTCCTCATTAAACAATATTATCCTCTTGTAAAAAATATGATTTCTAGAGTAGATATACGCATGGTAGGAAGGTGTCCAAAGTGCTAAATGGCCATACTGCACAAGTAAACCCTAGCCATGACCTCCTCTAACTCATAAATGAAAAGTGTCCTATGTAAATCCAATTTGGATGATAGGAAACATGGACAAATATTAACTAATCTTCTGCAATATGACACATTGATGAATTTGATGAAGGAAAAAATAAAATCCTTTGTGAAATTCATTGTAAAACACATCCAAGAAATGTTGTTTGATAAAAGGATACATGCAGATGGATAAATGTTGCATGGTATCACATTCTACACTTGGATCCATGGATAAATCATTAAAATTTGTTAAAGATGGTCATTTTACTAGTCACAAGGCATTAATGTCACCTCTGAGAATGTAGATAGATAAAATCACAATAATTTTTGTCTTATGGCATATCGATTTCATTTCATCAAAAAATTGGCATGGATGAGAAATGTGGGATTCTGAGGGGTATGGGGGCATATCAGATATAGGATGAAAGTCTCAAAGGTTCATAAGGATTGTTGGTAGGTAGAAAATTCAACTCCAAAAGGATATACAGAGGAATCAGGTCCATATGGAATGATGGGGAAACAACAAGTTATAGGATGTGTCTTGTAGTGCCAAAAGGTTTCACAAGAAATCACCCTTGTTCAATGATACAAGGGTACATAATTCAATTGGACTTGGCAAAGATGTGAGGGGAATGAGAAAATAACACCTAATACTACACAAATTTTGTAAATGTAGGAGTGGTGAAAAGTTTCACAAGTGTCACCCAAGAGATGGAGTTGCAAGGAATTTAAGGATAATGGGAACTGGTGGAAAAATGTAAATCGAGACGCATCTAAAAAAAATGTGGGAGAAAAACTACCAACTACACTTCTATTAAAAATTTTGGCTAAGTGAACCATGCGAAAAGAACCAAGTGAACTAATCAACTGTAACAAAAAATCTAGTTCAAATGAAAATTTCCACCAATGATGTCAACAAGATGGGATGAAATCAACATGATGTCATCAAGGTATGGATGCAATAAAATATGATGGAACAATCTTGTGAACAAAATAATCTAAACCAAATGAAGAAATTTGAAAGTGGAAGCTCCAATGAATGGGGAAATCCTACAAAAGGAAGATGATGATACTAGGAGTGGATGAAATCCATCCACCCACAAAGACTTTACTTGGCCAATTTTTGAGTTCAATTGCATCTACAAGGAATATCTTGGAAAGTGGAAATGTGAAAAATTCATTAGCAATAAGAATTAAGATAGTTTGTAAGGAAATTCCTACAAAACTGAATGGGCACAATTTTCTAATAATTCAAAAAAATCCTAGTGAACTGGCCAACCACCGACTTATCTGGTTCAACATGAAGATCCCATGAAATCAAATAGGAGCTTAATATTTGAAACAACATAACTCATTTGAAACAACTCCAAACTCCACCAAAATTGAAATAAAATCACCCATTAATCTCTTCTACAAGATAAGAAGTTATTTGCAATTTTCATACTCAACAAAATCTAGTATTTGATGTAGCCTCAAATTCAAGCTCTGGATGAAACATGAAACTCATTACTTGGTCCATAGGCTCCATGAGGAAGCCACCATAAAAAAATCACTTTTTAAACACTCAAGATGGTTGCGAAAAAATAAAGTTCATTAGGATACTTGGGGATTTCAAGGGATACATGGATATTTGCACTTTGCTCATAAATTTTTTGTAGTTTCTTGATTTTAAAGGGGTAATGAACACGCTATAGATTTTTTCAAGGGGGTGTGGAATTGTGTGAATTCTAGGGGTATGTGGATAATATCCACATAAGATGTAAATTTTTACAACAATAGGTCATTATGGGGAATCCAAGAGCATAAGGAAATACTGTAAGACCCCTCCGTTTTGCTCTTTTGATTGAACAATGTTTTGTTGGTTATGCCTTATTTTCTATTAGTGCTTTGACCTTGGTACTTGGTATTTTATCCTAATTTTATTATTATGTCATGCCTTGGATTAGCATAAGGGATAATTGAATTAATGATGTTTATGTTTTTGATCATATTAATGATGTTGGATTCGTCAGTTAGTAATATTGTATTGGTGAAGGGGACGAGATTGCATCACTCACTTGTGAGTGCCCTGCGATCCCTAGATTTCCTCTTCACGGTGTGTATTTTATGCTGTTCATATTATATGTTTTTGTTACTTGATTTTCAGGTTGACAGGTACAAGACATCGACTCCACCTGGTTTCATAGGTCTGAGCATGTCCAATGCCAACAATATTTGATTGGGAGATAGTAGCTAGGTTTTTCGTGCCAAGTCGTCACCCTAGTCCTAGTATGTCATCAGGTGTTGTCAGGTTGTGTTCTTTGAGTATTATTCCCTCTCTTCGATTATTTAAAATTGCAAGTTAAAAGGTAATTAAATGGCTTTATATATATAAAGGTTGTTGATTAAATTAATCTAGTTTCAATGTGGAAAATGTTATTTAAAGTTATTAAATTAGTTTAATTTAATTAATAAAATAATTTAATCTTGGATTAGATCTATTTTATTGAATTAATTAAATTAATTAATTTGAGATTAAGCAAATTCATTTTGGAAATTATTTGAATGTTTGTTGAATTGAAAAAATAAGAAAAATGAGTTAAAAGTCAAATTGAAGTTTGAATTCAAAAAAATGAAAGAAACTAGATATTTTCTATTTTTCTGTTTTGAAGAATTTATGAGGGGGTTGTTGAATTTTTTGAGGGTTTTTATCCTTATGTTTGAAATTGCATCACAATTTTGGAGGATGAAAATTTTGGAAAATTGAAAATGGAGGGAGGAAGAATTTTGCATTTTGTGGGTTTTGGGTTGAATCTGAAGAAATGGCTAATTTGAAAAGGGAATCGAGGCAAGGATCTATGCACAATCTAGATCTTCTCAAGTTCTTGGATAATTAGGTTCATGTCTTAAGATTTTATTTGTTTGCAAAAATCTATGTTTGGGTATAAATTACTTCAAGAAAATCTTTGTGTTCTTGGCTATAATTTCAATCTTTTGCTCAAATTATTCCTTCAATTCCTTAAAATGGTTGAATCCATGTTTGTGTATATATATATATATATATACATATATATTTTGTTATATATATGTTTATATAGTTAGACCTATTATTCCCTTTAAAATTTCATCTCTAAAAGAAGGTGCTATCAAATTTTTACAAATAATAATAAAAACCCCCAAATGAGGGCGTGAATTTCTTGATCCGCAAGAAATTGCTCAAAAAAATAAAAAAAAATAAAAAAATTATGAGGGAGGGCTTTGGGGGAGCCGCCGGGGGCTCACCCCACCACGCCCCCCATGGGAGGCGTGTGGGGGAGCCGCGCCTAGCACGACCCCTGCAACCCTGCCCCTTCTACGGTCGGCTGTGTTACACAGCACCACCGCCGCCTTCACCTGCACCACGCCTTGCATCCCCCACGCCGGCTCTGTTGTGCCTTCCCTTGCCGGTGGCGCCGCCTCTTGCGGCTGCCCCATCCTTTAAACTGCCGCCGCCTGTGTGGAGTCCACGGCCACCAAAGGAAGATCATGCGGCCCTAACCCTAATCCGTAGCACGTGGCCCGAGGATGGGTGTTGACCCGGTTCATAAGCATTTTTAATATTATAATTTTTATAATATTAAAATATAATGAATACTTTAATATTATATTTTTATAAATATTAAAATATTAAGTTATATTTTGTAAATAAGTTTTATAATGTAATGTGGAAAATTTTATTATATAGTTGTAAAACATTAATATATTTATAAATATATATTGCTTTAAAACATATATATATATATATATATATATATATATATATATATATTAAAATGATGTTTATTCAAGTAGGTTCTAAATTTAATTGAGAGGATTAAATATTGGTTTAAATTAATCGCATGATCTAAATGTGATTGTGGAAATGAAAATGTTGTACTCTCAATTGAATTATTGATTATTATTTTAGAATAATGTATCGGATGTAATATCGTATTGATGTTAAATAATTTGTTTTATTTAAGATAAGTTAATTGTTTTTGGGAATTATTTTGTCGAAGAGACGAAGCATTTATTTATTTAAAATGTATTTTATGAATGGTTGAAATTAATGTTATTTTATTTTATTAAAAGCAATTAGGGAATTGAATATTAGTGTTAATTTCTCCCTTATCTAAAAAGATGAATTTTTAATTCAGTTGTAGCGATGTAACAAATTATGGAATGTAATGAAGAAATGGGTTTAGTGAACCCAAAGTAGAATTTGAATCCTCGTCTCCTTGCTCACCTTGATTGTGAATATTTCCTTTGTGTTCTTGTTTGGGAAATGGGTCAAGTGTCTTAAATCTATATGTCTTCCAAAAGACCCTAGAGGTTGGGGGTTGTTGTCTTGTGATGTCGACTGTTTGTTAATTCCCTTGGGTAGTGCATGGTGTTTGGTCAGTGTTTACCCAGTTTCTATGAACGAGAATGTTTTGTGCCTCCTGTGAAAGGAGTGGACTTTGTAATATGTGCCTCCTTGTTAGGAGTGGTTTTGTTATTGTTGTTACCTCCAGTGTTTGGAGATGGTTTTACCTTTGTTGCCTCCTGAGAAAGGAGTGGACGTGTTATCTTGTTTGTGCACTTTGATACCCTTGGTGTTTGGATGGTATGTGTGTTGTCAAGTAGAAGAGTGGCTTCCATAGGGGCCAGAGCCCAAAGAGGTATCCAGGATAACCTTCGGAAGTGGTTTAATCAAGTGATAACTAAAACAATACTTAGAAGCTTAGGACTAACTTCTCACTAATCAAGATATTAATGCCTCCCTCATGGACCCAAGTGCTCGATTAGGCTTGGGATGGGTGGGAAGGCCTATAATGGCAAGGTCATCTATCTTGTCTATACGAAAGGTATTTGATTTTGTATGAGTGATTATGGGGGCCGGGATTCGGTAAAGGTCACCAGGATAACTCATGACAAACTCTGTGATGACACTCTATCTAGGACAATAGTTAGTTCTTGTTTATTGTGGGTATGGTTTCCTTAACATACCTGATGTGACCATAGTTGGTATACGATTATTATGTGTATGGTTCTCTTAACATACTTGATCTGCTTTATTTCTGGAAGCAATGTGACCATGTAGAGTTGTACTTGTGAGGTACTCGTGATGCTCTTGAGTTGTACTTTTTTTGTACTTATGTTGTTCTTGAGTTGTAATTGTGATGTGCTTGTGTGGTACGTGTGATTGGATGTGTTAGTTTGGTTCAGTGATAATTTAGCCTGTGTCTAGAGGTAGATGGTCTTGGCAAGGATTCCTTGTTACTATCTCCTAGCACGGGGGGTGGGCCTTTGGGTTCCACTTGGTTGGGTGGCATGCACCTAAATCCATTGGGCTATCTTCATGTTCTTGTGGATGAGACTTCCAGTTGGAGAGCTCGTGGGATTCAGTTTCAGTTCTTACATTATTTCACTTCAGTTGGATTTTGTATTTTACCCCTCATCTGTTATCGAGGTGGAAGTTGTAATTGTAACCTTATTTATTGGACTTGCCTCATTCGGGGAATGATAGTTGTAATTATAATATTTAATTATGGATAAATGGATTGGACAATTATCTTATGCTTGTTGTAAACTATCTTAATTGGAATGTATGTGTTTAATTATTGTCTAAATTATTGACATGGTTTATATTCATGTTGTTGTTTGCGGGTTGTTAAGTTATCTCAATCTCGTAACCTTAGGGGATGGTTGCATTGGGAAGTGAACTTGTATATTAATTATACTTGAACAAAAAAAAAATTAGCCTGTTTAAGTAGTTGTTTGCATCATCCTCTAGGGTTGCATGGCGGGGCATTACAAATACAAAGATTCGATCAAAACTAGACAATGCAAAATTTCTGCAATGGCCTGAATAAGGAACATGTTGGGAAAATGAAGTCAATGGGGAATTGCAAGGAATTGAAGTGGAAAGAAAAATATATGGAGATGATTCCTTACAACATAGAATTTTTCATAGGAAACTTCAAACTCTAGGCACTAGGAGGATTCAAAGGGGAAAGGAACACATCCAAAACTATGAGAGGTATTAGGATAAGTATTTAGGACATGGAAATTTTTATAGGAAACTTCAAATTGCAAGGATCTGATAGGGAATTGAATCAACCCAAAATTATCACAATATCTAGATAGGAGTGAAAAATTTCCAACCCTATAACTTGCATATTTTTTATCCAAACTCCACCAAACTTGAAACACAAGCACCCATTAGGTTTCTTTACAAGGTGAAGGCAACACTTGGCTAAGAAATAATTGTAAGAATAGAAAATTTTAGACTTGAGTACTTGACAAAGGACCAAAAAAGGTGAAAAATACAACAACCACAAGCACACCCTAAGCAACAAACACAAACATATTTTCTAGATCCGTTATCAATAATGTGTGATACAAAGAAAAAAGAAAATCACAAGGTCAAAAAACACAAAATTTTGGGGTGCCAACAACGTCAACATGGGGACCTAACTTATAATATTTCCATATCAATTATCAATAAATGGGTCACAAATGACCAAGAAAACACATGGAAAATGAAGCAACTCAAGAAAAAGGGAACTACATATTTGAAACCTAAACCTAATATTGGCTCTAGTTGGGGACATGTGTCTCGTGTAAGAACAAAAAGAATCTAGATCTCTAGGAGAAAATCAAAACTAGGGGATGACAAGGACCACGATTGACACACGAAGGACAACAAAAATATGTACAAGATAAAAATCACAACCAATTAGCATAACAACACATAGAAAATAAAAGAATGGATGTGAAACAAAATTTTAACACAATGTAGGTCAACCTTACAAAAGAATGATGGAGTTACTTTTCTTTGTCAAACACCATCCTGTTGAAGGAACTGATTTCCCTCAACTTGAAGCTACCTTCTCCATTCAATTGCACCAAATGCAACCTTCTTCATACATGCACAAAATTGTAATTAACTCTAAAAGAGTGAAGGATAGCCTCACTATCAACCTTGAAATTGCATGGAAACCACAAATCATAAGCCACAACACTTCCTTGTATTGCATCATTTCTTTCTATAGCAACTAGTAACACAACTTCGAAACTTAGATCAACCCTAAAATAAATTATGATATTTTCACACTTGTTGACCTCCTTGGGTGAATTTAGGTAAAAATAGAACATCTCCAATTGAAATGGAAACAAAAAATATGCCTCATCATCCTATTGATTTACAAGAGGAAGCTTATCCTCTGACAAATCAAACTAAAAAAATTAAAGCTCTAAAATATAAGAAACTTGAGTAGTCAAATAATCATCAACCTAGAATACACATTGATGCTCATAATTATTGCAATATATATGTTAAACCCAAGTGAAACACTCAAACTTGAACACACTCTCATCCACACTAGAAGAAGCTACACCTTCATCACAAAGGAAAACTTCATATTCAACTATGTTCATATCAAGGACAAAAAAATAGCATACCTCACTATCACTTATGTTGATTAAAATTTTATCAGCACAACAATTTGGTTCATGAGACACTTCAGGTAAAGAGTTATACTCTTCAAATTATCTCACTATTTTAATCTCCTCTTGGCAACTTGGTATGTGTTGCTAAAATGAAACTTGTGACATATATCTCCTTCTGTATTCATTTATGCTACAACACCTTTATATGACCCCTTTGAAATGCACTGTGCATTAGGAAGTATAAATTTTCACACCAAATAAATAGGTTCTCATATAAATCCATATGATCACCAATTTCAAATTATTTGAGTGAAAACTCATCCCAATGAATATCGTCATTATACACACTTATTTTCACATTCTTATCTTCATGTTTAGTTGTGCATATGACATCCTCATGAAAATAATTAGTAGAAAGTTCAAAGTCAAGAAATAGAGATGAAGGAAAGAGATTAAAAAAGAACATTTTCTTGTTCACCATTTATATCATCTAAACATGCGCATGCCATCTACCTCATCTTATTCATCTGATAATTCATTTGCATTTATGCACACGACTGTTCCAGATAAAAAGGTCATCTCTCATTTTCAAACTGATTTTTAACTATAATCACCCATGGATGATTGATCTAGATGAAGGTAGGTGAAAAAACTATCATCATAGTTTGTGTTGATGTCGCATAACACACCAAAACCTTCCTCTACCCTCCTGTAGATACAATCATCACTTGATATTATGCTGAATTCACATGAAACATCCATGCACTCGCTGTCCAAAATAATATGTTCATCGCCAACAACATCTATTCTTGAGGATAAATATTTGCAATCATATCCCTTTTCATACCATTAATGAAATTAAGACACACGTATTCATGTTGCATTTTCACTAAATTAAATTCTTCTCATGTTGAACCAGAACCTAGAGTAACATCATAGCCTCCAAGAAACATAGCAATAAAGGAAAATATGTTAGCTTTGAAATCATTTGGAATCTTGGAAAGAACAACAACAAAATTATGACTAAACTCCATGCTAGACTCTCCTTTGCACCATCTATTTTTTCTAACTCTTGGACAAGAACAACGAGGTATAAATACAAAGAAATGTCTTCTTTGAATGCAGCCACAAGATGATTCCACAAAGAAAAATAATGCTTAGGAAAACCACCATACCAACTCTTTTTGTTCCCATGTAATGACCTAAAAAAATATATCATCCACATGTCGTTATCTTTAAATCGATATTTTTAATGAAATCAAAAAATTTATCAACATGTGCATCCCCCTCCCAATGATCATACCCATCAAACCTAGGCATCAATGTTTATATCAAAGTTTTCATTGTTTATCTTTCATAGTTGACCCAAGAAAGTTCAAGCTTCTTGTAAATGGGATCAAGCGAGACAATAGGGGATGGAGAAACCTTTTTTTTTTAATAGCAAGGTACCTTTTTTATTATAGGGATTTGAACCTTTCTTCATATTGTATTTTAAGCTTCCTCAGATCTTCTATCTTTAACTTTTTTTCAAGTATGGATGTATGTATTTCTAAATGTGAATTTTTAATTTGTGTTAGGTTGTGTGAACAACATGGAGGCTTATCCTCATAGTATTCATGAACATTTGATCTATCATAACATCTAGGGTTTGAGTTATGTGATAAATATCAAGAAGTACCCCTAGGGTAGATGATTCTATTCCACCCATCCATGGTTGGTTACAATTACTTATGTAGGGTAAAAAAGAGAAAAAGTAATGTATTTATTTACCAAGAAAGAAACCATCCTTCAAATCTAGAAAGAGAATGGTCTATCTTATAACTAGTTGCAAGAACCTTGATTTGTGTTCATGAAGCATGAACAACAATAGAAAAAACCTTGATAGTAAAGTCGTCACCTCATAAAAGTGAGGAAATCATTTAAGTACATGAACCTTCAAGGCACTATTATGATTTTGGGTTGTGGCCACTAGTAGAGTTTTCAATGTATTCACAACCCAATAGCAATTTTCATTCTTGAAATCATTATATTGGCATAAGTTGATGGGATTCCAAATCATCCAAACACAAATCCACTGGCTAAAATTGACAATCAATTTGTAGAGGTTTTCAAAATATGTATCGGGCTCACATTTCACTAGCAACAACTAAATTAATCAAATCCTTGGCAATGGTGTCATTTTGTTGGCATGAGTTGATGGGCTATTAAGATCACCCAAACAAAATCCAAATTGTATACCACCAACAACGACAATAAGCAAATTTTACATTATCCCTAACAACGACACCATTCTATTGGTGTAAGTTCATGAGCTACCAACTTACCTAAACAAAATGTAAACTGAAAACCTTCTATTATTGAGGTGTTTCAGAATATATTGAATTTCCTAACACCCTACAATAACTAACATATCCCCAGTAATGGTGCCATTTTTTTGGGTACCAAAACCACTACTCCACTTCCTAGAATAAAATTCCACTCACAAGGCTAGGGTTATCATCATACATGTGAAATCAACTCATCAACAAAACATGGATGGTTAAGTCAAAACTACAAGAGTGGATTATCTCTCCTTTGCTTTGAGCTCAACTTAGACTCAGGAGGGTGTTCCTAGGGGTATACCTTAATAGGTATTTGAATTAAATAAAATGGACAACCAAAAAATAACTACAACCAAACATAATTTCAATTCTAACCCCAAATACTATCACTAGGTCAAGAGATATTGGTTGCATAAAAACCCTATATAGCTCATATGAATGTGCAAGAATAATATACATGAAATGAATCTGTTGAAGGTTCACTTAAGATATTATCTTTCCTTATATTATGAGCTAATGATTGCAAAAAACTACTTATATGCTTACACTACTAATTTATGTATTTGATTTGAAAGATGTGAGATTGGTAGGTGGTTCCAAATTAGTGTTTATCTATTGGGAAAAAAAGGTACAACACATTTAGAAGAGAAAAAATTAGAATAAAAGAACATGGATATATATTTGCATGGAACAATGATCATGAATTTTTCGGTAGAGCATACTTAGTAATCCATAATATAACTACATATATGCATACATAAAACGAGAGAGATCATTACAATATTTTTAGAATTTTTCACATTCATCTAACCCACATTACATTCATACTAGAAAATGTGGCAAAGGAAAATCCTTATCTGCAACTAACCTTCCTGAATACATACTTAATTCCATAAAGAAATTTTACAACAAAATCCACTTACAATAGTAATCTTCTTTGGTTTCATAGGTTGGTAATCCCTCAACATATTGAATTTGGCATCTATGATTTCCCTGCAACTTTTTTGGCATTTGGAGATCGTAGCCAAACCAAAAAAAATCAAAATGACCAAGATCCTTGATAAAATAGAAGCAACTTATCAAACCCTAAATGCTATATTGTAACATCATTCAGAATTCACAATCAAGAAGCAGTCTCACCCAAAATGGGCACCCCATATTGAAAAGGAACATTTTTAATAACTTATGGTAGGTGGGTGACCCTCTACAACTATGGTGGGTAGTTAGGAGCAAGACCAAGTGATTTTTTTTGTCCACCAATATTTCAAAATTATGCTCTTTTAAGTCCTTGATGGGTGTCAATGTTGAAGGTACATTAATGAAAAAAATCTAAATTCTCTAACACCACCAAGACCCTTCTACATGTCAAAATGAAGGTTTATAGGGTTTTGGAGTGCAACTAGACCATTTACTGGATATTTCTACTAAATTGAATTTACAAAAAAATCCATTTAAATTTGTTATCCCCAAATTTGAAAATTGATTTTTTTTTAAATTTCAATGCATTCCCTCATATGCCCTTGAGCCTACCAAATCATGAAAGTAATTAATTTTGAAAATATGTGAGAGCTGGTACAAAATCCTTCTATGGACTTGAACCATAACACCATTTTGACCAATCTGGCTTATTTTCATGCCCAGATGCTTCATTATTTAAGAAATTTTAAACCTTACATTTTCCCCTTGGCAAGTTGCAAAAGAGGCCAAATTTCAAGTTTTGGTTTGCTGGAGCAAAAATGGTTTATGGGTTTTGTTCAGAGGGGTCTAATTATCTTGCTGTCAAAATTTCATGGAAAACAGAGCTTTTGTGTGAAAGTTATTACCATCGTCGGGAAGTCACTGATTTTCCTAACTTTCTAACCTTGGTTAGGAAGTCGCGGATTTTCCTAACTTTCTAACCTTGGTCAGGAAGTCACAGGTTTTCCTAACTTTCTAACCTTGGTTGGGAAGTTGTGGGTTTTCCTAACTTTCTAACCATGGTCGGGAAGTCACGTAACTTTCTAACCTTGGTCGGTAAGTCACGGATTTTCCTAACTTTCTAACCTTGGTCGGGAAGTTGCGGGTTTTCCTAACTTTCTAACCTTGGTTGAGAAGTCGCGGATTTTCCTAACTTTCTAACTACTATCGAGAAGTCGGAGATTTTCAAAACTTTAGAACTATTGGATTGATGACAGGTACAAAATATAGTAGGAAAAAAATAAGGAGGCAATCCTTCTTAATTAATTTTATCTCAACGATTATTTATTTTGAAGGCAAAATTATAGGCTTTTGAAGTATTTTTCTTTTATTTAAAGAAAAAAAAAAATTATTGTTATTTTCAAGAACTAGTTATAGAATTCGAAGGGTTGAAGAAAAATTATTTTTCTCAAATTAAAAAGAAGAGAATGGATTTTGAAATGGTTACAAAATAGTGGGGAGGATATAAAAAAAGGTGTTTTGTAATTAAAAGGGGATCTTTTTCAGCTATTGGAAAAAAAGGAGTAGCATGGTTTTCTTTTTGCACAACTTTATTGTACAGAAATATTGAGACTGTGAACTCATATTTTGGCATTGGAGAAATAAAGAAGATATTTATGATCTTGTGCATTTTTTAATGTTTTCTTTTGATTACAAATGAACTTTGAGTCTTTTTAATTAATCTTCATTATTTGTTCTATTAAATGAAGCTGTATATGTGTTATTTTTGAGGCTTTGAATTCAGATTAACTCATTTGTGAAAGTGAATCTACTGTTCATTCTTTTCTTGAATATCATTCGTGGGTGTGGGGTAAATGAACTTTGAGTCATTTTTTTGCATCCATTTCATTTTAAATTGAAGCCATCACATCTATTTCATGGTTATGGGTAGATGTTAAATTTCCTTTTATGCTTTCTAGTTAAAAGAACACCCTATGTTTTCATTCATTGCATATCTATTGAAGGTAGTTGCACCTAGTAAAACAAGTAGAGAGCACTTGCAAATAAAATTGTTGGTGACTCAACTGTTGGCTAGATTGTCATTGTTGTGGGAAAAAGAGTATAAAATTAAAGTGAAATATTTTAACCAATAGAATTGAACCTGTAGAGAAGACCAACTAAACTAGCTAACTTCACAATGCTTCGGTGTTCAATTTTGATGATGACATCAAAAAATTGATAGGATGATACCAACATGATGTAAGTGTGATGTTATCATGGAATGGGATAGCTCATAATTGGATAATTTCATGATGATGTTTGCAAGGTGGGATGATGCTAACAAAAGGACATGGTGATGTTAGTAAAGGATGGCTTGCAAGAAAATACAAGTGGACTTGTTTTATGGGTGAGACAAACTAAACTAGATAAGAATATTTTTTGTAAAGATTCAATTTAGTTGGCTATAGAATTTTCATCAAAGGGGTGATGATGCAAAGGTGATGAAATGATTGTGGCATGATTGTATGAGATGTGTAACTTTCCAAGTGAACTAGACAAATACATAGATTTAAAAAATCAGGTTCATATGGAGGTTGATCGTTCATGAAACTTAAAATTAGATATATAATAGGACATATGTAGAAAAATTTAAGTGAATTAGATAATTCACTTCTAAACGAGGAAGTTTAGAAAGGCGCCAAGATCCTATGAAAGCTTAACAAAGTAGAAAGCTTGAAGGGAATTGAACATGCAAGAAAAGGAAACTAAACTAGACCTGATAATTTTTAAAAGGGAAAATTCACTTGGATGTTGAGTTCCCACAAAAGGAAGAATTAGTCATTTTCTTATTTTTGCGAGGATTTCCAATTGATTAGGACCTTGCAAGGAAACCAAATGGAACTAGACATGGTCTAAATGGATAGGAAAAACCTACAAGAAAATTTACAACTAGTTTTAACTCATATCAATAAACTTCCTTAACTCTTCCTATCCTTCTTAAGGATCACTTCAACATGGGTGTCCAACTTAGAATATTTCTTAGATCGGTTATCAAAAAATGGATCACTAAAGACTAAGACAACATATAGAAAATGAAGGGACTCAAGAAAAAAGGGCTCTATGGATTTTCCCAACAATTCCCATACACCACAAGGTTGAAATAAATAAATATTATCTAATTCAAGAAAGCACTAGAGAGATAAGGTAAAAATTATGAGAGATAGTGAAAGTATCGAAGTAGGTGTGAATAGGGATGAAGTAGGAATATGTAGATGGAATGGGGATAAGAGAAAGCATAGGTGAAAAAGAGATGGATAAATATTAGGGCATGAGACAAGCCTACCAAAACTATGCCACATGTCAATGTGTTATTTTATTAAGATGTTACCATCAAGGTGGGAACAAAAGAAAGTGGGAAATGACATAAATTTCACCATTACATTTTGTCCCCACTTTTATGTGCATGTGAATCTAAGATGAACATACATTTTAAAATATATGGTTATTGTTAGCCAATATTATAATTAAATATTCCAACACTCATGAAAGGATATTGATCCATGTAAAGAATAAAGCATTATTAAAATATTTTAGGTATTCAAATGCTCCATCAAATCTACCAAATAAAAAAAAATGTGTAGCATCATAATCAAAATAAGAATAAATTACAAGTTATATTAATTGTATATGAAATGAGGAGAGTCTAATCAAAATAAGCACAAACTAACATTTATTTTAATTGTATATGAAAAGAGAAGAAGAGATAAGGGGTACCAAATTATGTGTAATGAAATGACTTTCACAATAAGGAATATAATAGGAAATATGCTAAAAGTACTTGATAATAATTGAGAATAACAAGCCACTTGAAGGGAGAAAACATCCAGTTATCTCTAAAGAGAACACAATTTACAATTGATGTTAGTAAACTAACCACAAGCTACTATATACCCTACTTATGCCCTAACTGCCACCCAAACCAACTTAGATACTTAAATATATCACCTAAGATAACATAAATATCTAAATACAAATATAATAATGATCATAAAACTTAATTAAAAGTTAAGGTAGCCACAAGTTGGCTATTCATAACTGCCATAACCCAATTTTTATTACATATTTATTATAATATGGAAAATTGAATCATTGAATAAATTCAATATATATTAAATGAAATTTTAGAATTTTCAAAAATTGAATGAAAGAAGTTGACTGATGTTGACTTTGCAAATTTTTGGAAATTATTTTATGTCACCAATAATTTAATGTTACTGATAAATTTGCAAGTACAAGTGTGTGTAGTTGCAGGGTGACAGGTTGAAGGATGAGAACACGGTTGAAGTAGGATTGTTTAGTCGAATCGAACGGTAAGCCAATTGGAATTTGGGTGCACACACCACAAATTACATGATGACTTGAATTTGAACTATTTTTGCATATATAGAAGAATGTAATTTCATGACTTGAATTGTTTCAGTGATTGAAAATGAATGGCTTGTAGATTAAATAGACTACTCAAACTCTGTGTTTTGAAGAAAATGAAAGAAAGTATTGAAAAAAATGATTAGAAAGGATAAGAGATTTCATCATGTGAAAATTAAGTGAAAATAAATTCTTCTAGTTTACATATATGGATGCTCGAGATGAAATTCAAGTTCCTTACTTAAGTTAAAAAATAGCACATGGAACTTATAATCTCTTCCAAACAAACAATTTTCACATAAATATATATATATATATATATATATATATATATATATATATATATATATATATATATATATATATATATATATATATATATATATATATATATATATAAATGTGAATACATACATACATATATTATTTGAAAATATGGTAAATATGAATGAAATCATATAAATACATATATATGTACACATATTTAAATTCACATCGAATTCAAACTCGATAACCGATATATTCAAACCGGACTATTTAAAAATCAATGAAAATCGTAAAGGCATTCCATGAAGGACGTAGTGGCCTGTCACAAGTATAATGGTGATACTCAAAATGAGAGAGAGTGGTCGATGCCAAGAAAATAACACCATAATGGTGATGCTAGTACTGTAGACACATAAAAATGACCTAGACCCACAGGCTCTTCTTCTAACCCTAATCAGGACATTTTAATTATGTCCCTAACTCACTTTCAACTATTAATTAGATAATTCATAATTATTTAATTAATTCATGTCCCCTCTATTCTTCTTGATTATTAAATAAATAATTCTTATTTATTTATCTAGTGCGTCACTAATTGTCTAAAGTCTTCCTATAATTAAATAAATTTCTTAATTTATTTAATTATTTTAACCCCTTATGTCTTCCTAATTATTAAATAAATAACTTTATTTATTTATTTAATTATGTCACTAATTAAGTCCTCTTCTTCCTAAAATTAAATAAATTCTTATTTATTTAATCCACCTTCCACTATAATTAAATAATTAAATTTAATTATCTAATTATTCATTGGCCCCTTCTCTCCTAAATTAAATAAATTTTATTTATTTAATTGGGTCCTCTCCTAAACTTTGAATTAAATTATTATATATAATTTAAAAGGTTCTATTTGTCACATTCCTCTAAATTAAATAATATCTTTATTATTTAATTCTCACCTAAATTAAATAAGCTTTTATTATTAAATTTCTTCTAAATCTTATTTATTTAAAATAAGTCCCATTTAAATTCCCTTCTTTAGTAAATAATTTAATTTAAATTATTTACTGTCACATGACCTCACACTTTTTGAATTAAAATAGTTTTTAATTCGAAAAGTCAACATTCCCCCTTGATTTGAATCATTTTAAATAAATTATTTAATTCCCCAACGACTCCGTTTTCCGTGCCCGAAATCTTTTGTCACATGCATTGTCAGCCATTGATTTGATTCTCTAAAGAATCAATCTTGACCCTTCATTTTGAATATGACCTAATGTTGCCCTAACCCTAATTGTGGGTTGCTTTATTGAATCTCATCCATTGATTCTAGGGCATTTACTAACTTTCAATCTTGGCCATTCACACAAAATTGCCTCTTCTATAAAAGAGCAATTTTGGTCTCATTTTGAACATCTTGCATTGTCATATTTTAGAGATCTCTTAGTATCTTGCATTTCCATATTTTGGCATCTCACATCTTAGACTTTCATGTTTGGATTAGCTTTCATTTTCATAGTTTATCATTTTAGCATATTTATCATAGCATATCTAGGTTTTCATTTGATATTAGCTTAGAAATTGTAGATGTTTACTATTTGCAGTAGGGCATAGTTTGCATCTAGGTCATTTCAAATCCTTCAATGTTTGCTTAGGGCTTGTCATTTCTATTGGCTTTCTCTTCACAAATCTGAGGGAAAATAATCATATTCAGCAAATTAAGGAGGTGTAATGGAGGTTAGTCATGGAGGATGAAGACAATTTATAAGATTGTTCATCTATTCCTTTGCACTCCATTACCAACTAATGGGTTTTTAGGTTTCATTGCATTATTATTGTTTGCTAACCTAAATAGGAATTTCCCATTGTTACATTGGTGAACCCGACATATTTTGACAAAGTTTGAGGAATTTTGGAGTTGGATCTTTTGTTGCAGGTGTTGTTGGCTTTTTATTGCAGGTTTTTGAACCAGTTTGGAGATCAAACCCTAGTTTTCAAAGATTCAACCATATCTTACAAATGGCTGCATATTTTTGGACAAATGCTTTTTTCCAGATTGGAGACAGTATCAAGAGCTTCCTGTCCGAAAATCAGAATTTTTGGAGCTGTTTTCAATTTTCTATAATTTTTTTGGCTATTTTCATGAAAAATCAATTGTGAGAGAATATTAGCGAATTTTTCGAATTTATTTACAGTTTTGGAAAGCTCTCTTAATTTCAATAGGGGTCTGTGTTTTATGTTTTTAATTTTCTTGCAGAATAGTTTGATAAAAAATAGATCTTTAAAAATTAGGGTTTTACAAAGATTGACTTATATCTCACACAATTTTGTAGATCTATTCATAGAATTTTTTTTGTAGGTTTGGAATGATGTCAGGCACCTTCATTTAAAAAATAAGATTTTTTGGAGCTGTTTTGGAATTTTAATAAGTGTTTTATGATTTTTCATAAAAAATTAATTCTAGATGCAAAACAGAGAATTTTTCAGACTTCTTTACATTTCTGAAAATTTCTCTAAATTTCACTAAAGGTTTATTTTCTGTGTTTTTACTTTTGATGCAAAAATTAGTTCCAAAAATCAGATTTATTTTGACTAGTTAACCCTCTAATATTGGTGATCAATAATAGAAGTATCCTCTCCCCTGGCGCACTTGTGCGATCCTGGGTGTAAGAGAAACTGTTATTGACTTTAGGAATTGGGCTTGCAATAGGTCAAATAGGGTTAGGGCAATACTCTTTCTTTGTTTAGTAGCTTAAAGATTTTGGGTTACTAATTTTTTGTTTGCAGCTTGTGGCGAGGAGTCTAACATTTTTCTTGTTTCTTTCACAAATCTTAGACAAATTTGCATTTTACATTCATGGGTTAAAATAAACATGCATGCATACTCATTGGGCTAAAAAGAACACAACTTGCATTACAACTCATTGGCTTAAAATGAATTTGCATTTTCATAGCATTGGGTTAAAATGAACTTTTAGTTAGCTCACACTACAAACAGTTAAAATGAACCCCATGTTTTGACAAATACTACAAACGGTTAAAATGAACTTCATGTTATTTTATGTTTGTCAACACATTTCGATTTGGGCTTAAAAATGAACACCATGCGAGTGTGAGTTAGGATATTCATGTTTTCACTCTTTGTTTTTAAACAAGGATCGATTGAACTATGAATATTCTAATTTGCTTTTGTCAACTTTAGAAAATTGGGCCTGCTTTGGTGGGAAAAAGTACTCACCCCAAAGCGACTCAAACTGGCAACAAAGCTCTTTAGCCGAGCTACTTCCGACCGGTATATAAATGTGAATCCTCAGGGAAAACCTAGGATTACGAGTGCAAATATGTTATACGGACCAAGTAGTACTCCCCAAAACCCTGTTGAGCTTAACCTCTTCAAGCTGGAGTGCCTCCATAATGGAGCTTAATCTTGGCCCCATGTATAACCACTCGAATGGATGTCTGAATTAAATCCCTTGTTTTAGCAAGCCAAAAACCTTATATTCTTTGGTACAACAACGGTCATTGTGATGACACCCGCACCTGAGCAGTTCTTAGTAGAGATGATCAATCTGCCATGGGAGTTTCATGGAGGTTGGAAGCTTGGTTGCCCTAAGAAGTGAGTGCACTGTAAGGGGGAGCCTGTGGGGCCAAGCTTCTGAATTCATCCGCTAAGGATATGCGGTTAGTAGGATCCAAAAGAATATTGTCCTTGCAGCCATAAGATTTTGTAAAATGACTTCTATGTGGTTGATTTTCATCATTTTTACAACACCATGTATTTGCCAACTGTTTTGAGACAAATAAACATCAAACTTGTCAAAATCTGAAATAACTTTTCCAAACTAAAACAAATCTTTGCAATCAGCCTCAAATTTTGTCCAATCATTTTCTGCAACTCATTTGCCATCATGAACTGCATTTGTCAAATCAAGTCCTGAATTTTGCACACTTTGGGATAGGAAAAAATTCCTTTCTTTGTCAAACCATTGTCTCAAAAATTAAATTGTCATTGGACCAAGTCAAACAAATTAGTCCTTAGTCATTGTCCTTTGGTGAGCTACTTCCAACTCATAAGTCTAGTGTGGAAATCTCACTTTGTCATTTTATCATCTTGTCCTTCAAACTACTCCTTTGACAATCCAAATCAAGACATTGGCCAAACTTTGAGTGGTTAGAAAACCTTTCCTAAAGATCATTTGACATAAGGCATTCCCTTTTATCACTTTGCATTATCACTTTGGATAGCCTTAGTCTCATTTCATCCACCATCATGTCTTCAAGTCACTATGACATGCTTGCTAGTCAAACTGAATGCCAATTCATTAGTAATGGTCAAGCACAACTTGCTAGGGAATTCAAAACACTATACCTCTAATCCAAGTCCAAATTTACAACCTCTAGCCCTCCATCCATCTATCCATCTTACCAACAATCCAAGAGTCCTAATCCTCTATCCATCTACTATCAAGGGTCCCCTAACACCATCCATGACACTAAGTCACAACAAATGTCCATTGGTCATACCCACCCTAATTTTGACAAGGGAAATCAACCATCCATCAATCCAAAACAACTATTCACGTCATATCCTATTCCTTCATCCATGTCATATTCTAATCCTCCATCCACGTCATATCCTTGTCATGCATCCCTATCCTATTCTAATCCTTCATCTCATCCTAGTCCTCCATCCACTAACCCTTTCGAAACCTCCATGTCATATCCTAGTCCATTGCACACCAATCCATTTCAAGACACTCCATCCCAACATACATTTTGTCATGAAAACACATCTAGTCATGGTCTCCAAAGTTCCATCTCCTTGCATACACTTGAGGATACATGTCAAGAGGCAAGTCCAAAGCATGACATTATAACATCACCATCATGTCAAGATCAAAGAGGGCCATCCCATGACCCCATCTTTACGTCCATTCAAGAAGTCCTCCTAGACAATCATGGCATACCAAAGACACCTATCCTTGGTCAAGAGTCCATCCAAAACCAAGTCATTCAAGATGACCCTATCCTTAGTCGAGATCTTATTTCCAATCATGACATTCAAAAGGCACCCATATTTGATCAAGACACTATCTTTGATCAAGAAGTCCAAAATGATCCACTCCTTGACCTATATGCCATTCATGATGAAACACTTGAAGATGATTCCATCCAAACTTCAAGTATTGACACTTCCAAAAGCGAGACACTTGCCTCCATGGGACACATAGACGATCTACCACTAGAACAAGAGTCTTCTAGCATGGACATATTTGCAAATGATCAAGCTATAGCGGAATTCAGTGGGTTCTATGAAAATGACCATGAAGATGGTTTTGAAATAGACTTGGAAGCACCAACAGAATCATTAGAATTTGATATGACAGAAAATCAAATCGAAGATGTCAGTCAAAAATCTATCCAATGTGTCAATGAAGCTACAACATCCTATCAATTAGGATCATCTATCTTTGTCAGAGCAGGCTTTCTCACCGATGAGAAGATTTCAAGCAATCATTTCCACAATAAAGATGGGTTAGCATCTTGCTTCCAAAGTAACAAGTATCCAATCACCAACAAAATCTGTCAAAACATGCATTATCAAGGAAAAGGACTCGGCATACATGAGCAAGGCATTATTGAACCAGTTCAAGTACAAGCAAATTACAGACATGAAGGTCTTGGCTATTCATCAGTCGGAAATTCAAATGATGTTAGTGGTCCCTCCTCGATACTAGGGGCAACTTTATCTAATACAAATGTCAAAGTGAATGTCATAAGTAGTCCTTGTCATAAGGTTGTTGCCAACACTCCTTCCATCCACATCATACACCGTCATTTCAACAAGAATAAGCCTTCCATTTGGAACCAACAAAAGCAAAATTATTACAAGTCTAAAGTCCAAAATCAAATGTCAAAGGCCATCAAACTAGACAAAAAGTCAAGTGGACAAATGAAGCTCAAATGGATCCCAAAACAAAGTGGCTCAAGTCAAGAAAAGAATGAATTAGGCAAAGAAAATATGCCAAATCTAGAAGTCAATCAAAATGTGGAGCCACAACACAAGAGGACTCCCACATATAATCAATGTCCACCTCCTTCAAAATGGCCATCAAGCAAGATATATAAAAGTGTTGGTTCCAAATGCTATCAAAGATCCAACCTCCGTCATCAATTAACCCAAGTTTGGAGAATAAAAACGGCTACATCCAAACATTCCACCAACCCATCCATGTCCATTGTCATCCATCATAATCCTACATCTCGCCTAAAGTCCAAACATCCCATGTCACAAATCCATAAAATCTTGGTAGCAACTCTTTATCATAAGGACTCTCATGGCACTCTATCGTGACGTGCGTATTTTGATAAGGCCAACTCTAGTATCAACAAGGATCAAAATGACATCAGTCAGCTATATGCAAGTGCTATCATCCTGACAAGGCAACTACTTCATAAAGGTCATTATTGGCATGTCATGGCACCAGTCTCTACATCGGCACCGTCAAAGGCTTGAACACAGTCAGTGGTCATCTAAAGAATCAAGGCTATTCAGCAAAAAATAGAAAATACAAAAGAATTGAAAAAGACAAAAAAGACAAAAATAGTAAAGAGAAAAATTTCATCCAATAGTGAAAACCATTCTTATGACACTCTAGATAAGTACCATGATGAAAACCTGGAAAACAGGCGTCATGTGTAGAATAAATCATCTATGTGGACCATTACACTTGGGGGAAAGTCATCTCATCTCCCATGCCCTTCACATGAAATTTATTATGACATTTCCATCTACCCATCTAAACCTTATCGTGTCCATCCATTGTTCCACCTATTTTGATCTTGAGAAAGATTGGGGCAAAAACACAAATCATGCTTTGGAATTTTTTTTTAAATTTTTTTTTGACATGTCTATCCTTTGGTCATAGACTTTCATGAAATATCATGTCATTACCATCATGGCCTCATGTGACATTTTCCTTGACAACTATATGATAATAGTCCTCATGTCTCCTATCTTTTACAGAAGCCATCCATTGTCCTTTTATACCTATCACCCATCTTGGTTTCCCTTGTCAATGGTCTAAAGATCCCTCGTCATCCCATCTAATCCTCACGAAGTCATTCCACACGCAACAATATGGAAAACCTAGCCCATCATCCAAAACATTCCTTGGCTTTGTCCCTAGCCCTGCTATAGACTTTTATCCTCTTGTCATATCATTGTCATCCTCACATTGTTTCGGGATGTGTCCTTCCCATGTCAAACAACATTGTCATTATCATCGTCACTTGTTCGTTGGTATTCAGCTTGACTAGCAGCAAAATCATGGTTGTCCTTGGATTCATGTGTGTCGACATCATTCACTTGCATTTGTTGCAATTTTTCGTAAAACATCAAAAAGACCTAAAAATTTGAAAAAGTCCTGAAAAAATCTTAAAAATCTGAAAAAGTCCTGAATAAAATCCTAAAAATCGTATAAAGTCCTGAAAAAAGAGCTAAAAATTGAAAAATGTCCTCAGAAAATACAAAAACATCCAAATCATTGTCAAAATCCCAAAAATAGAGTTAAAGTCAATAGTATATTGTCAAGTTCATTGAGTCAGTCAATCTTTGTCATTTGTCTGAACTACGTTGTCTCTACGCATTTGCTACGTAGGCAAGATTCATCTTTGAATCGCTGAGACATTAGGTTAGTCCTTCTAGGTTTGTCAAAATAAAATCATGATTCAAACTCTTGTCCTTTGGACAACGTCATTGGTCGTGTCGAACTACGAGGTCTCTGAGTGCACGACGTAGGCAAGGCCATCAATCGATGAGCCCTCGAGGCCGCACTAGGTCAGTCCATTAGGGTTAATGGCACAGTATTTTCACACACGTCAAGTTTTCTTCAAGTCAAGCAAAATATTCCATCAATCCCGAGCAAGCAATCAATAGTCTATCTCATCATCAATTCCGATCAATTCAACAGTGACATGTAATCAAATTCTATCAAGACAATTGAACTTGGAAAAACTTTCGGGGTTCTTCTTCAGATGTGTCCTTCTGAAGAGAAACTTTCATCAGTCCTTTATGCTTTTGGATGTGTCTTTCTTGAATTTGATATCACTTGACAGTTGGCAACCTTGATCTTAAAACACTTGGCAAATATTTGGCAGTTGTCTTTGGCCTTTTCATCATGTTACTAGTTTTTCAACGAGATCCCGACAATAGGATTTAGAGAAACAACGATGTCTCATGACATTTGTCTTGTCTTTTGACACTCATGTTACTAGTTTCTCAGCGATGTCCTGACTACGAGATTTAGAAAAACAGCGATGTATCATGATGGTGGCATTATTTTTATTTTTTTTTGGCAATCATGTTGCTAGCTTCTCGAGGATGTCCTGGAGACAGGATTTAGAGAAGCAACGACGTTTCATGGTTTGTCCTTGTCTTTTTTTCTACTTGCGGTTGGTTATGACAAAAGGACTGGGGCAATTACGCTTCTAGTATGGGTCATGATCGTCCTTTTCTGTGACTGCTTGTCTTACATGATGGTGCGATCTTGCACACCTTGATCTATGTCATATCATGGTGTTTATTGGCCATTACAATAATCTACCTAGTGATGATTAGAGAGCAATAAATATTAAAGTCCTATGGTAAACGTTGAAGGATTTGATCTAGGAACTAACATGCATCTCATATAGGCATTGCATTCATATCATCATCCATATCTTTTTCTAACACTTTCTTGTACTATCATCTTCTAGTCTTCTCATCCATTTCGAGAGCACACCCATGTTCTTGGAACCCGTCTGTCCTCCCGAGGGGGCATACCGCAACCCTCCTCGTCATTCTTTCTCATCCTATTTTGCACTGGGGCATATGTTTGACTTATTTTCTTTGCCACAATGTGACAGGCCGCATTATGACAAAGAGGGGCAAATGTAGACACATAAAAATGACCTAGACCCACAGGCTCTTCTTCTAACCCTAATCAGGACATTTTAATTATGTCCCTAACTCACTTTCAACTATTAATTAGATAATTCATAATTATTTAATTAATTCATGTCCCCTCTATTCTTCTTGATTATTAAATAAATAATTCTTATTTATTTATCTAGTGTGTCACTAATTGTCTAAAGTCTTCCTATAATTAAATAAATTTCTTAATTTATTTAATTATTTTAACCCCTTATGTCTTCCTAATTATTAAATAAATAACTTTATTTATTTAATTAATTATGTCACTAATTAAGTCCTCTTCTTCCTAAAATTAAATAAATTCTTATTTATTTAATCCACCTTCCACTATAATTAAATAATTAAATTTAATTATCTAATTATTCATTGGCCCCTTCTCTCCTAAATTAAATAAATTTTATTTATTTAATTGGGTCCTCTCCTAAACTTTGAATTAAATTATTATATATAATTTAAAAGGTTCTATTTGTCACATTCCTCTAAATTAAATAATATCTTTATTATTTAATTCTCACCTAAATTAAATAAGCTTTTATTATTAAATTTCTTCTAAATCTTATTTATTTAAAATAAGTCCCATTTAAATTCCCTTCTTTAGTAAATAATTTAATTTAAATTATTTACTGTCACATGACCCCACACTTTTTGAATTAAAATAGTTTTTAATTCGAAAAGTCAACATTCCCCCTTGATTTAAATAATTTTAAATAAATTATTTAATTCCCCAACGACTCCGTTTTCCGCACCCGGAATCTTTTGTCACATGCATTGTCAGCCATTGATTTGATTCTCTAAAGAATCAATCTTGACCCTTCATTTTGAATTTGACCTAATGTTGCCCTAACCCTAATTGTGGGTTGCTTTATTGATTCTCGTCCATTGATTCTAGGGCATTTACTAACTTTCAATCTTGGCCATTCACACAAAATTGCCTCTTCTATAAAAGAGCAATTTTGGTCTCATTTTGAACATATTGCATTGTCATATTTTAGAGATCTCTTAGTATCTTGCATTTCCATATTTTGGCATCTCACATCTTAGACTTTCATGTTTGGATTAGCTTTCATTTTCATAGTTTATCATTTTAGCATATTTATCATAGCATATCTAGGTTTTCATTTGGTATTAGCTTAGGAATTGTAGATGTTTACTATTTGCAGTAGGGCATAGTTTGCATCTAGGTCATTTCAAATCCTTCAATGTTTGCTTAGGGCTTGTCATTTCTATTGGCTTGCTCTTCACAAATCTGAGGGCAAACAATCATATTCAGCAAATTAAGGAGGTGTAATGGAGGTTAGTCATGGAGGATGAAGACAATCTATAAGATTGTTCATCTATTCCTTTGCACTCCATTACCAACTAATGGGTTTTTAGGTTTCATTGCATTATTATAGTTTGCTAACCTAAATAGGAATTTCCCATTGTTACAAGTACATGCAAGATTGTTTCCATTTTTGAATAGAGAAAAACAAGAGGAAAAGGTAGCAGCAAAGGAATTCAATAGGGAAAAAATAAGAGAAAAGTTCTTGTGGAAGGAAAAATATAGGGAGAACTTCACAAAGGCTTGAAATTGAAGGTAAATTGATTCCCCATAGAATAAGATTGATTTTATTATCACCAGCAATACTTGCTAGAAGTATATCTTTCTTTTTCAGTTGATTATTTCGATAGCACAATAAAGTGTGAAGATCTATGTCTATGTTAGGAACGGCTTGAGCTGAATGTTAGTGTTTGGTATACCTCCTTGAAGGGTCACCTAGCCAATGGCCATGCCCTGCATTTAATTCCATTTCTATTTAGAGTCGTTATTGGCTAATAGCAAACCAAGGTCGAGGCTTTGATCCTTAACAAATTGGCTATCATTTGATATCGCATGATGGTTCTAGCCATGTAATTTCTATCAAAAATTCCATTCTAAATGCCTATGTAGGAAAGCATAAAATAATCCTTGAGGAGGATTGGTTATCGATCATTTGGGAAGGGAAGTGATACCCTATATTTTCTTTTGTAGATAGTGATACCCATTGTCGGATGGGACGATAATGGAAGGGGTAGAACTAGTTATTGTAAGAACCTTACCTATGTATGTATATTGGAATTTTCTTTATGGAACCGACCTCGTTCAATGAGAACGATAGAATCAGTTATAATGTAGACTCATCATCCCCTTGGCTAGTTCAATCTAAAGGATCAACGAGCTATTTCTTGAGTATATTATAGACATAAGTCTGCATGTTGTTTATTCAAATATGTACAGTATATAAACTAGTAAGCCTCTATAGGAATTTCCAAGTATGTTATTGATAAGAATTGTTTCATGTGTATAAAGGTCGGTATCCACTTCTAGAGCGACCAGAGAATGCTTGGCTTATGTTCATGGGAGAAAGAGTTTTGTCATGAAACCTAAAGTCAACTGAGTATTTGTATTATATGTTTGCTTGCACTTTACAAAAGATCCAGTTTCTTCATTACTTATCTTGTTGCCAATGAATTTCTAGCATCGATTATGTTTTTGAAATGATGAATAAAGGGTATTATATTCTTCATGAATGAAGTTGGGCTAGCCCAATTTGATAGTGAAATTTTAATGGCATTGTATTTTTTTTGCAAATAGAGAAGATTTTGTCAGAAACAAATTAGACTTGACATAAATCTAAATTATTAGCCTGAGACAACAATATAAAATAGTTGTCAATGAATACTCTTTTGGAAAATGACATTTTTTGTCATTAAATGTATCCATTTACTCTGAAACAATATTGTTTTGAAGTAAACAATAAATTTTCTATTGTAAACTACACTGAAATTGTTGTAAAGTTATTCATGTAATTGAAAACAACCTTGTTTATTAAACTGTTAAATGGAACAACTTTGAATAGTTATAAAAAGCTAATGTTCATATGTAAACAACTTTTTTTATAACTATTTAGTTGGAATAAATACTTGTTCTATAAACAATGAATGTTCATATGTAAACAACTTGTCCTATAATTGTTTAGTAGGAAACAATACTTGTTTTGTTTAAGTAATGAATGTTCATATGAAAACAACTTGTCTTATAGTTGTTTAGCAGGAAAAAATACTTGTTCTATCTAAACGATGAATGTTCATATGTAAAAAACAATGTTAGAGTATCACAGTTGTGAGAATACAATAACAGTATTTGTGAAACTGTTAACATAGACTTGTTCAGTTTCTTTATTTTTGACAAAAGAAATGTCAAATGGAATACTATGTTATGATTGCAATTTGATTTAATGATTTATTTTATAATGTATGCATAAATCTAAAACGTAAGTAGGCACATATATGTGTCCGCACATAGACTTCATCTATGAACATACACATACTTTTGGCATACCTTCTCTTGTTCTTAGTTTAATTTTAAATGAAAAATGCTTATTTGATGAAAAGTATATAATAGTCATAAGAATGACATGGCTGATTGTTGAATTACTCTATTGAACCATAAATATGATTTCTGATTATAGAGTAAATTAGTAATTGGATTCTTCTTTTGGAAGACATATGTGGAAGAATATTCTAATAATTGAACAAAACAATGATACCTTAGTTGACTAGAGCACCTCAGGGTAGATGCTGCTAGAGGGTAGATAGTTGTTATGAGATGTATAGTAGAAAGTTACCTTCCAAGACAAGTGTCAAAATGGAGTTCAGAGAGTATAGTGCTTTACCAAAACCTTTTTTTTTTGTTGTTGCAACACATATATTATGCTTGGCCAAGAAATATAGTTCATTTGTATGTATGAACTTTGTGATTTCACTCTCTGCCATTCCTAGCATAGATCTTCCATTTTATTTTCTAACTTTTAGATAGAAATTTCATGTTGATTTATGGGCACGCACCAGATTCCACCTTGCAGATTGTCTCTTGCTAAAATTTTCGTGCAGGGTTGGGCATTCTTCAAGTCAGAAGAATACCGTGGAAGTGTAAGCTTCATGGTTGGCCGATAAAGCACTTCAATCATGTTCTCATCCACCAATGGAGGCGAGCGTCAAAGAAGAACCTTAGTTGTTCACAAGACTATTTTAGTCCAACATGTAAGTTGATGTAATACATTCATGTATTCGATGTAAAGTGTATAGTTTAATGACTGTGGCATTGAGAGCCAAGTCAAACTTGATATTGTAATTTGACTTTTGAAGTGAATATATGAGTCATTGACTCATTTTAAATGGACATGTGTAGCTATGATTGACTTTATCCACTAGTTATGTCTTTTTAATTTGGAATATATGTATATGTCATTTACAATAATATTAATTAAGTAATAATTTAGGATGGCTTATTAGATTTGGTATCAGAGATTAGGGTTAAACTCTAGGCCTTTTGATTCTACCATAGCTGACTAGAGGTACTTGACCCTTGACCAAAAAATTGGTTGTCCTAAGAATTGAAAAAACTTGGATTGAATGCATGAATCAAAGGTAGGATGAAGGAAAGGGAAAACTATTAGGACCCCACGTAAGAATGACGTAAAGGAAGAAAACATCGAGAAGGAGGTTCAATCAGAAATTCTTGATGACAAAAATCTAGCTCAAACTCTTACATGACTCAAGCTAGAGAGAGGCTTGAAGATTGAGGAGAAGCAAACACCTAAGACAAAAAAGCTTTCCGCAATCTAGTACTAGCCTCTAGGGTGTGGACCCAATGCACCCTTGTTGACTAAAGAGGAAAAGGAGAGCCTACGTGCTCAACCATCCTCTTCTGTAAAGTTTTATGTAAATTCAAATGAGCACCCTAAGGAATGTCCTCTTTTTGACGTTGAGAAATAAAAATGATGTAACAAGAAGCCTATTGTAAATAAGGGTCTATTGACTCACCTTAAATATAAATAAAATTAAATAATATTTTTTTGGTGTGTTCAAAGAAGGACTCTAAAATGTGTGTGTTATGCATGAATGTGTATGTTTTCTAGAATGAGGGATGTATGCATATGAAAAATTATGTGATGTACCATAATAGAATTTATTCATAGAACCTTATGTTGAGATACAATAAACGTGAATGTGTTGCAGGATAAGTATGGGATGACATGGTGACAACTAGGAAAGAGATTGGTGGTAGTGGTTCTGATAATGGACCTAATAAGAGATTGGAGTAGATTCTAGAGCTTCTGAATCAGTAAGAGTCTCACATGGATCATATAGAGCAAGAATTCCAAGTGGCACATGAGGATCAGGACCGCAAGAATGTAGAAGCCAATCAAGGAGACGATGGTCCAGGGGCAAGTCCATAAGGAAAAATTAAGGAAGAGCTTGGGAAAGACCCCAAAAGAGTAGCATCGCCCAAGTTCGATTGTAAGGCTATCGAAGAAGGAGTTGAGGCTTGGATTATAGAGATGGAAAAATACTTTGGGCTCTATAACCTTTCTAAATAGACTAAGGTGGCATGGGCTACATATCAACTCTTAGGTGAAGCAGTGACTTGGTGGGATAATGAGAATTTAGAACAAAATCTTTAGCCTGCTGAGATCACTTGGGAACTCTTCCTCCAAGCTTTCAGGAAGATATGGTTATCAAAAAAATTATTTGATAAGAAAGTGACAAAACTCTTATAATGGGACTCATAACTCACATAGGAGGTGAAGTGGATATGCATGATCCTCAAACCATGAATGAAGTCTTCTAAAAATCCACCAAACAAGAACATAAACTATAGAAGCTATCCAATGTTTGTAGTGACTCAAATTCTAAGTCGCGGTATGGGAAAAATAAATTTCATAAGGAAGACAAGAGCCATCAGATCCAAAATCTCAAGATGGGAAGTGAATCACAAGAGAAGGATGAAGATGGTAATTGTGGAAAGAACAAGAAGGCAAACAAAGGTAAGGGTAAGGATGACCATAAGAAGAAGGGCTTTAGAGAGGACAAACCAAGAGGTTTTAAAGGGCCTCAAGATGGATGTTATACTTGTGGAGGTGACCATTATGCCTCAAATTATCCTCAACAGTCGAAGTCGTGAAAGGAAGGAAGCTACCAACAAACTCATCATCACCACATCCATGTTGCAGTGGATAACAAACAAGCAGAGTATCAAGATTTTCCAAGTCAGTTGATAGGTAATCTTTATGGCCAATCGATCTCTATCTTAATTTATATTGGAGCTATTGAATGTTTTATAGATCCTATAATAATATCCAAGATACCTATTAGACCTAGATACATGGAAAATTAATGGATAGTCCAATATGGTAATCAAGTAGAGCAGAGGGTAGATACATGTCTCTTTTACAGTGAGTCAGAGCTTCCAACCTTTCAAACTCAGGTCAACTTCTGTGTGGCACCTTTAGTCTTAGATGATGTAATTTTTGGAATAAATTGGTTAACTAAGCATAAGGATATAGTGAACTCTAAGTATAAGGTGGTCAACTATATGGAAGATTATGGAAACCTAGTTGAAGTTTGTGGAATGCAAAGACCCTTAAAGCTTAGACATATTTTTGTGATGCAACTCAAGAAGGCTCGTCGAAAGGGGTGTGTGATTTATGTAGTGCATATCAGTAATCATGACAACACGGAACTGTATTTAGATGACTATCATATTCTCAAGGAGGTCCAAGACATATTCCCTGATTAATTTACAGGGTTACCTCCAAAGCAGGAATTCAATTTTTCTATCGACCTTGTTCCAGGAGCTAAGCCTCAATCCAAGGCACCCTATCGGATGACCACCACAGAACTCCATGAGTTGAAGACCCAATTAATGGAATTTTTGGATAAAGGGCTTATAAGACCCAGTGTGTCTCCTTGGGGAGCATCATTTATTTTTGTGAAATACAAGGATGGAACCCTACATCTATGTATAGATTATCAAATTTTGAACAAGGTGACCATCAAGAACCGGTATCCACTCTCGAGGATTGATGAATTGTTTGATCAAATGAAAGGAGTGACGGTGCTATAGAATTGATCTCAGGTCAGGGTACCATCAATTGAGGATTAAGGAAGAAGACATTCTGAATACTGCATTTAGAACTCGATATGGACATTACGAGTTCATAGTGGTACCTCTTGGTTTAACTAATGCACCAGCAGCCTTTATGAACCTCATGAATAGTGCATTTAGAGACTGTTGGGATGACTTTGTTATGATCTTTATTGATGAAATTCTAGTCTACTCAAAGACTGTCGAAGAGCATGATAGAAATTTGAGGATATTTTTTTAATTATTGAGAGAAAGGAAACTCTTTGGGAATTTTTCCAAGTGTTCATTCTATCAGGACAGAGTGCACTATCTAAGCCATATCATTTCAGCTGAAGGAGTCTTTGTAGACCTTGAGAAGATCAAGGCAATCATGGAATGGACAATGCCTCAAAATGTGTCAAAATTTTGTAGCTTCATGGTCCTCATAGGATACTATAAGAATTTTGTGCAAGGGTTCGCCCAGATTGCATCTCATATTACCTCACTCCAAAGGAAGGGAACACGGTTTGAATGGACCGAGAAATGCGAGTAGGAATTCCAAATCCTGAAGGAGAGGCTCATGACAACACTAGTGTTGACCATCCCTGATCCTAATGGGAGATTCACAGTAATCATATATACTTCAGGAGAGGGATTGGGAGCGGTATTAATGCAAGACAAAGAAGTGGTAGCCTATGAATAAAGGAAGCTCAAGGAACACGAAGTACAAACTATGCACCTCATGATTTAGAATTGGCTGCAATATTTCATGCCTTGCAAATGTGGATGCACTATCTTTTGGGAAATCCATTTGAGCTCAATACAGAACACTTAGGGTTGAGATACATATTTACCCAGCCAAACCTTAATGTGCACCAAAGAAGGTGGTTGGAATTCCTTAGCGAATATGACTTTGGAATTGAATATATAAAGGGAAAAGAGAAAAAAGTGGCTAATTCTCTTAGTAGATGAAGACATCTGATAGCCATGATCTCAACAAGGTCTAACTTGAGACAACAAGTAATTCAAAATCTACCAAAGGATGAGCACTATGAGAGAGTGAAGAGTTCCCTAGCAGTAAATCCTTTAGATCATCAGTTTGATGGGTATGAGATTGAATCAGATGGTATTTTGAGATACCAATGGAGAATGTATATTCCTAACTATGGAGAACTGAGAAAGTTGTTTTTAGAAGTTCACAATGCACCTTATTCAGGACGACCCAGAGTATCCAAGATGATTGTGGAGTTGAAGACTATATTTTTGGCCTAAACTCAAGAAGGATGTAGTGGAGTACGTAACCAGATGCTTAGAGTGTCAGTGAGTCAAGGCTAAGCATGCACATCCAGTCAGGTTATTGTATCCTCATGACATACTTGAGTACAAATGGTAGGTGATTAGTATGGATTTTGTATAGGGGTTGTCAGTGAAAAAGAACAAGCATGTTGTTATCTTGGTCATGATTGATAAGTTGACTAAGGTTGCACACTTTATTCTAGGAAACCTTAAGATAGATTATTGACCCTGGCTAAGAAATTTGTCTAGGAGATCTTTCGCTTGTATGGGGTGCCAAAGACTATCATTTCTGATAGGGACACACTAATGACCTCAAGATTTTGGATGAACTTGAATTTTTCATTAAGGACCAAACTGAATTTCAGCTCAACTTATCATCCTCAAACTGACAAGAAGACAAAGAGGGTGAATCAGGTGGTTGAAGACCTCCTCTGAATGTATTGTATGGACCCATAGTATAGGTGGGAAGAATATTTTCCTTTGGTAGAGTTCACTTACAACAAATCTTATCATACATCCTTAGGCATGGCACTGTTTGAAGCTCTGTATGGGTGGAAGTGTCATACCCCCATTAGTTGGGATAAATTGGAGGACGAGATCATAGTAGGACCTGAGATGCTTAAAGAAAAGGAAGAACAAATGAGGGTCATTAAGAGCAGATTGAAAGAGGCGGCATACCAATAGAAGAGTTATGTCAATAAGAATCAAACTCTTAGATAGTTCTCAACCAAGGATAAAGTTTTCTTAAGAGTTATACCTCATAAAAGTTATATTACTTTTGGAAATTCTTCCAAGTTGCCCCAAGATATGTGGGACCATTTGAAGTCTTGGAAGTGATTAACCCAGTTGCTTATAGACTAGCTCTATCACCTACTCTAGCTCGACTTCATAATGTGTTTCATGTTTCCCTGCTTAAGCCATATCATCCTGATGTGACTCATGTGCTTGATTGGCAACCCTTGCAGGTACCAAGATACATGAGTGGTACTAGTGGAGACCATTAGAATCTTGGATAGATGCAACATTAAGTTGTAGAGTAAATATATTACTTAGTTTAAGGTCCAATGGGACTAGTACTCAAAGGATAGTGCTACTTGGGAAGATGCAGAAGAAATAGAATGCTCCTTTCCACATTTGCTTTCTTGAGAAAGAAACTTCAATAAATTTTGTTTGATAATTTTGGATTGAGATGTTGAAATAGACATATATATTCTGATGTGATGTTCAAATAGACATATATATTATGATGAGATGTTGAAATAGACATATGTATTTTGATGTGATGTTGAAATAGACATAAATATTTCGATGTGATGTTGAAATAGACATATATATTTTGATGTGACATTGAAATAGACATATATATTCTGATGTGATGTTTAAATAGACATATATATTTTGATATGATGTTGAAATAGACATATATATTCTGATGTGATATTGAAGTAGACATATATATTTTGATGTGATGTTGAAATAGACATATATGTTCTGATGTGATGTTGAAGTAGACATATATATTCTGATGTGATGTTGAAATAGGCATATATTCTGATGAGATGTTGAAATAGACATATATATTTTGACGTGATGTTGAAATCAACATATATATTCTAATGTGATGTTGAAATAGACATATATATTCTGATGTGATGTTGAAATAGACATATATATTCTGATGAGATGTTGAAATAGGCATATATATTTGATGTGATGTTGAAATAGATATGTATGTTCAAATTTGACATGATGTTCATTCCTTTTAGATTTACTAAACATTAGGATGATGTCTCTTCCAAGAGGGGAAGGATGTCATAACCCAATTTTTATTGCATATTTATTATAATATGGAAAATTGAATTATTGGAGAAATTTTCAATATATATTAAATGAAGTTTTAGAATTTTTCAAAAATTGAATGAAAGAAGTTGAATGATGTTGACTTTGTGAAATTTTGTAAATTATTTTATATGCCACCAAGAATTGAACATTACTAATAAATCTACAAGTGCAAGTGTGTGCAGTTGCAAGGTGACAGGTTGAAGGATGAGAACACGGTTGAAGTAGGATTATTTAGCTGGATCGAATGGTAAGCCAGTTGGAATCTGGGTGCACACACCACAAATGGCATGATGAATTTCATTTGAACTATTTTTACATATATAGAAGAACGTAATTTCATGACTTGAATTGTTTCAGTGATTGAAAATGAATGGCTTGTAGATTAAATAGACTACTCAAACTCTGTGTTTTGAAGAAAATGAAAGAAAGTATTGAAAAGAATGATTAAAAAGGACAAGAGATTTCATTATGTGAAAATTAAGTGAAAATAAATTCTTCTAGTTTACATATATGGATGCTCGAGATGAAATTCAAGTTCCTTAATTTAAATAATAGCATATGGAATTTATAAGCTCCTCCAAACAAACAATTTTCACATGAATGTATATATATACATGTATGTAAATAAATGGGACTACATACATACATACATATATATATACATATATTATTTGAAAACATAGTAAATATGAATGAAATCATATAAATACATATATATGTACACATATTTAAATTCATATCTTATTCAAATTCGATAACCGATATATTCAAATCGAACTATTTAAAAATCAATGAAAAATCATAAAGGAAGTCCATGAAGGATGTATTGGCTTGTCACAAGTATCATGGTGATACTCAAAATGAGAGAGAGTGGCCAGTGGCAAGAAAATAATGCCATAAAGGAAACACCAGTACATGCAAGATTGTTTCCATTTTTTAATAGAGAAAAACAAGAGGAAAAGGTAGTAGCAAAGGAATTCAACAGGGCTTGGAGGGCAAAAATCAGAGAAAAGTTCTTGTGGAAGGAAAAATCTAGGGAGAACTTCACAAAGGCTTGAAATTGAAGGTAAATTGATTCCCCATAGAATAAGATTGATTTTATTATCACCACCAATACTTGCTAGAAGTATATCTTTCTTTTTCAGTTGATTATTTTGATAGCACAATAAAGTGTGAAGATCTATGCCTATGTTAGGAACGGCTTGAGCTAAATGTTAGTGTTTGGTCTACCTCCTTGAAGATTCACCTAGCCAATGGCCATGCCCTGCATGTAATTCCATTTTTGTTTAGATTTGTTATCGGCTAATAGCAAACTAAGGTTGAGGCTTTGATCCTTAACAAATCAGCTATCATTTGATATCGCACGATGGTTCTAGCCATGTAATGGCTATCAAAATTTCCATTCTGAATGACTGTGTAGGAAAGCATATAATAATCCTTGAGGAGGATCAGTTATCAATCCTTTGGGAAGGGAAGTGATGCCCTACATTTTCTTTTGTAGATAGTGATACCTGTTATCGGATGGGTCGATAATGGAAGGGGTAGAACCAGTGATTGTAAGAACCTTACCTATGTATGTATACTGGAATTTTCTTTATGGAGTCAACCTCGTTCAATGAGAATGATGGAATCATTTTTAATGTAGACTCATCATGCCCTTGACTGGTTCAATTTAAAGGATTGATGAGTCATTTCCTAAGTATATTACAGACATAAGTTTGCACGTTGTTTATTCAAATATGTATGGTGTATAAACCAGTAAGCCTATATGGGCATTTCCAAGTTTTTTATGGATAAGAATTGTTTCATGTGTATAAAGGGTATCTGCTTCTAGAGCGACTAGAGAATTCTTGGATTACATCCATCAGAGCAAGAGTTTTGTCATGAAACCCGAAGTCAACTAAGTATTTGTATTATATGTTTGCTTGGACTTTACAAAAGATTGAGTTTCTTCATTACTTATCTTCTTGACAATGAATTTCCAGCATCAATTATGTTTTTGAAATGATGAATAAAGGGCATTATGTTCTTCATGAATGAAGTTGGGCTAGCCCAATTTGATAGTGAAATTTTAATGGCATTGTATTTTTTTTTCTAATAGAGAAGATTATGTCAGAAATGACTTAGAATTGACATAAATCTAAATTGTTAGCCTAAGACAATAGTATAAAATAGTTGTCAGTGAATACTCTATTGGAAAATGACATTTTTTGTTACTAAATATAATTGTTTAGTCTAAATCAATATTGTTTTGAAGTAAACAATAGATAGTTGCTATGATATGTATAGTAGAAATTTAACTTCTGGGATGGGTGCCTAAATAGAATTCAGAGAGTATAGGTTTGCTTTACCATAACCTATTATTTTTTGTTGTTACAACACATTTATTATGCTTGGTCAATCAATATAGTTCATTTTTATGTATGAACTCTATGATTTCACTCTCTGCCATTCCTAGCATAGGTATTGCATTTTGTTTTATAGCTTGTAGATAAAAATTGCATGTTGATGTATGGGCATGCACCAGATTCCACCTTGCAGATTGTTCTCTTGCTAAAGTTTTCATGCAGGGTCGGGCATTCTTCAAGTTGGAAGAATATCGGGGAAGCGAAAGCTTCGTCGTTGGGCAGTAAAGTGCTTCAACCATGTTCTCATCCACTAGTGGATGCGAACGTCAAAGAAGAACCTTAGTTTTTCACAAGACTATTTTAGTCTAAAATGTATTTGATGTAATACATTCATGTATTTTATGTAAAGTGTACAATGTAATGACTTTGTGGCCTTAGGAGCCAAGTCAAACCTGATATTGTAATTTTACTTTTGAAGTGAATATATGAATCATTGAATTATTTTAAATGGACATGTGTAGCTATGATTGACTTTAGCCACTAGTTATGTCTTTTTAATTTGGAATATATTCATGTGTTATTTACAATAATATTAATTAATTAATAATTTAGGATGGGTTATTACAATAACCCTATGCACACTTTAGGATTAAGGGTGTAACATGTCCCCCCTCTTTAGAGAAACATCTTCCTTGATTCTAATCAATTATGTATGCTTATGGATTAACTCTTCATACCCCCTATAACATATTCAATTGATAAATTCTTCTTTTGAATGAGATACTTGATGAGTTTCCTAGTCCTCAACTTCTTTGTATATTTTTGAAGAATTAACTTTGGCTCCAAGATGATTATTCCTTCTTCATTGAGCTATGGTAATATTGTATGTGTAGGGATATTTTTCCCAATATGTTTCTTTAAGCAAGAAACATGAAAACTTTATATCTTTATTGTTGGAGGAAACTCAAGCTTGTAGGTGACGCTACCTATATTTTACAAAATTTGGTATGAACCATAATATTTTGGCGACAACTTGTTCTTTATTTGTTGCTTCATGTACATTTTCTTTTAAGGTTGTAATCTCAAGAAAATATAGTCACCAATGTAAAAAATCCTTTTGATGAGGTGTTGGTGAGCCTAATGTGTCATTCTATTTTATGCCACAACCATTTAATTCTCCTTGAGTTATAAACATACTTGTTGATGACTCATGTGGTCATTCATAGCTTGAATCCTTGATATCACACTCAAGATGATGTGATGGGTGGAGGATGGTATCCATATGGTACTAGAAATGGAGAAATTTTTGAATAACTATGGTAGGTAGTGTCATATCACCATTCTATTGGGAGAAACCTATCTACCCATTGAGACTACTTATCTAAAGTGAAACAATATAGATACCCTTCTAAGAACTTATTGATGACCTTAGGTTTCCCATTTGATTATGGATGGTCTTAAGAGTTATTATCCAACTGAGTACCTAAATAAGAGAATAAATTATCCAAAATTTACAAGTAAGTATAGGATCTTGATCACTAATAATAACCCTAGGTGTACCATATAACTTATTTATATTCTCTATAAATGAGTTTTCCACTATAATTGATGTAAAAGGATGAGATAATGCAATAAAATGGGCATATTTGGTGAGGTAATTCACAATTTCAATGATAACACTTTTACCTTTGGATCTTGAAAGGCTTGCAATGAAATCCATGGATACCTCTTTCAAATACTAGCTAGGAATAAGAAAGGATTACAAAATACTAGGTGTCCTAACTATCCCACCTAAGTTATTTCTTTGACATGCCAAACATTTTACCATAAATGTTTGAGCATCACCTTTAAGCCATTCCCAAAATTATTATTACTTGATTTGATGATATGTGTTAAAAAATTTTAATGACCCCCAATCGAAGAGCCATGAAACTCTTCAAGAATCTTGTGTTTGAGTGTGGAATTATTGCAAATTTATAATATCTCTTTATACCACAAGGAATCCCCCTTCCAATAAAACATACAAACTACTAGGATCAATTTACAACTATTGAATAATATTCCTTATAGCAACCTCGTTCTACCACGGTGATTTAGTTTCTTCCATCCAATATACTTATAATATTAAAATGATATGTACAAATTCATCATCCTTCCTAGATAATGCATCTACCATAATGCTCTCCTTCTCTTTATTATATAAAATATCAAATCCATTTTATATTAGTCTAGATAATGCATCCTTCTTAGTGATCCATTTTGTTCTCTTCAAAAGATAATATTTTCTCTAGAAAATATTTTAGTCTATCATGATTTTTCTTAACTTTGAAGTTTCTACCATTAGATATGGCCTTTACTATTTTACTGCATGAACAATAGCTAGCTTTTCCTTCTCAATAATTGGTTTGAATTGATTCTTACCCTTCAATAAATTACTCTCAAAAGAAATGGGCCTATCATCCTTCATAGGAACTTCTCATATGCTATTACCCAAAGCATCACACTCTACAACAAAACCCTTGGTGATTTCTATAGTGGATATAACTAGAGTGGTACACAACCTACTTCAATCTCTCAAAGCATGTATTAGCTAACTCATTCCATTGAAAAAACCCTTCTTCAATAGAGTTCTGAGAGGATCTACTCATAGTTCTTCATGAAACTTCTATAGTGTCTAGTGAGTCCTATAAAAACCCTCATTTTCTTATGAATTTAGTAATATTCCATTCTATCATATCCTTAATTTTAGTAGGATCCACCTTTACTCCTTCACAAGATACTCCCAAGTACTTCAACTTTTGCAAACCAAAATCACACTTGGAAGGCTTAATATAGAGCTAGTGATCATTGAGAACTTTTAATGCTTGATCTATATGGTGCAAATATTCTTCCCACATCTTGTTATAAATCTATATTTCATTGAATAACACTAATACAAACTTCCTCAAAAATTTCTTGAAGATGGAATTCATCAAACTTTGATAAAATATAGATGGAATATTAGTAAGACCAAATTAAGTCACTAGAAACTCATAATGGAACTCACAAGTCCTAAATATTATCTTGGGAACATCCTCTTAATTTAAATTTTCTAATAAATTGATGTAATATCTAGTTTTATGAAAAGTATAGCTCCATTCAAATAATATAGTAAATTATCAATGACTAGAATATGAAACTTATCTTTGATGATGCATATGTCGATCACTATAGTTTTTTCACATGCACCAATTTTGATTATGCACCATCACTATGGAAGAGGAGTAAGCACTATGGATATACCTAATACCTACCTCTAGCATCTCTTGAAAAATATTTTCAATATCACTTTTTTGTATATATGGGTACCTATAAGACCTAATTTTGTGTTGTTACATCTTTGGAACTAGTTGTATAGCATGATCATGATCCCTCTTAGGAGGTATCCCTTTAGACATATCACCAAAAAATACTGAGTGAAAATCTATAATTACTTGTAGATTTTGATGGCTCAAATAATTTGATTTATAAGCTACTAATAAAAGCAATTGGGTGTAACACCCCGCCCTAGGACCCTAGAGGACAACACACAACAACACATAAAAATGGTACAATTTTATTTTTTTTAAAGTGCATTAATCACACTAGTGTAAATGTAACACTTAACACTGGTCTAATCTAAGTCCTCTAAGGTCCGTGACTACACTACTAAGATTCCCATAAATAGATATCAAGATATAAAATTCATAATATTAAATTTAACCAACTAACGTTAGGAACTATCCATCTCATAACAATGATAACAAATAATAAGATCATCAATTCCACTATCATAACAATAGTCCATAAGAGTCCTACACTGAATTACAAGAGTATATAACATGAATGACAACCATATCCAAATTTACTTAAGTTCAATAATACCAATACGAACCACCTTCAGGCACCATGATGTTTTAAGTAGTATCTTGAGATAAGATATCCTGATGTAGTGACTTCTCAGAATATCAAACCCCAAGAAGTCACTCCCCAAGATATAAAATCTTGAGTACTTCTCGCTATCCAAGATGTCCTCAAGGTACACTGGCCAAAGTACACATTTGAATTAAAACATACATCTCAACTTGCCAATATCAAAGTAACATTATTCATAATGAATCCTCTATAGAGCCATTCAATTCAATATCATTAACTTGATCAAATATAATAGTTTTACAATGAGTTACAATGAGACATAATTACATCAAGAGTAGCAATTTCTCCTTGAATACAAATAGGAGAGTACATCAATTAAGAGTAAATGAACCATAAAATTATAAAATAATACAAGTACAAGAGTAATGATCCACTTGAACTGGTACAATGGAGAGATCTTCAATCCAAGAGAAGCCAACACAATCTCGCACTGAAGAGGGAACCCAATGGAGAATTATGCACTTTCCACCCAACCATGTGGAACCCAAAGGTCAACACCCTATGCTAGGAGATAACAAAGGGTACCACCACCACAATCAAGCAAGGACAATAGGCCACACAAGGATGACAAGAAATCAATGCATAAAAAGAGATCGGCATTAAATGACAGTGATATTACTTCCAAAGGCACACAACATCAATGGAATCAAGAGTCAAAGAAACACTAGCTTGTCGTAGGAGGAGTGTCATCACATAGTTTACATGGGTTACCCAGACAGATCTTCCTAGGCCTTGACCCCCATCCTAGGTTACCCTGGCAACCTCTACCAATATTTGGCCCCTCATGCAACCCTATGTGGGATCAACATACCCCTTGTGAGGATGAGGCAGTTGATTTTTCCATTCCAGGCCTTCTCGACTCATCCCAAGCCTATACAAGTGCATGGGTCATGAGTGAGACATTAACTTATCTTATTTAGTGTGAACTACTACCCGACCCCCTAGTTAATTTTAGATTATCACTTAATTACAAAACTCTCACATGGGTTACCCAGGTGCCACTTTGTGCAACAACCCCCATTGAGAGCCACTACCCTAGTGACAACAAGGAGACCCCAATGCGACAATAAAAAAGCCACTTGCACAATAAAAACTCATTCATATAGACAAAATGGTAGGTCATAACCCTTCCCGCTCACATATTCTAATCAAAAGAGTGAACATCCAGTGCAAGGCTCAGGATCAACAATTATACCATGAATACAAAATACTCATCACATGGGGATAATAAGGAAAAAATCAATGACCACTTCCCTTAGCCCCTAGAAGACTCCAAAATTCCCTTCACAAGACGTCTAACATAATGATCCAAAACCCACAGTTCATTCTCAATCAACAAACATGTACTTCGCTTCACATGAACAATTTAAACAATCATAGAAATGTAAGATCTAGAGTTGGATCTACTCTTCGATACCAAGTCATCAAAAATAAAGAAAAACTAACAATCATGAACAATAAAATCATGGAAGCATAGTGTTATAAAATATATTCATTTCAAGTTTCCTAATAATCAACATAAACTAACTTTATCCTAATGTCATAATCTATTTCATCCATTTATATACAATCAATTATTTCCTCAAACATTTATATTCCCAAGTTTAATATTTTTCTACACTTACAAATTTATACCATGCATTCACATATACATATTTATATTTATATATACATATATATACAATATAAATTATGTATCTATATATATATACTAAACCGTTAAATAAACAAATCTGATTTGAAACCAATACAAAACTTAAATTTACAATGATATCACAATAGTTATATCCAAATATATATATATATATATATATATATATACAGCCGATACCATACCAATAATTCTATTTAGGGCCAACTGTCAAGGAACGCCAAGTTAAGCTACAGTCTTTACATGTTTTTCGAAGGATGCAATTATATTTACATACCACTATTAGTCCATCTACCGATCAAAATATTTGATGAAGGATAACAGATTATGTAGGAATACATGCATCTAAAATATGTGATTAAAACATGTAATACATGCATTAGAGTATGAGATTATAATAGGTAGCACATGTATTTAAATAAAATGCAATTACAGTCAGGTAAAAATGAATACCCAAAACACCTTTACAGTGACTGTACAACATGATTGCCTATTACCAATTAAATATTGTAAGGGGAAGCATTGATTTTTTTTTTTAACAAAGAGCAAGCTTACAACAAAATACCATCGCCAAATAGAAGTATGAGAGAAGGTTTAGACAAGAGATAAGATGTGATTTCCAGAGGGAAAAGGTGGCATACATGCATTTAAAACAAGGCGATTATAAACAAGTAGTTTCGATTACAAAGATCAAGCTTCATTAGCATAAAAGAAGATTTTGACAGGTATATGATGTCATTTCTAAAGGAAACGGCAGAATAATGCAACCATTTCAATAGTATAAAGAGTACGAGCCACAAGTTTAACATACCCTATCACATTCATAGAAGAATATAAGAATTCAAACTCAAAGAAAATATACAACATTTTTAGAGAATAGAGCATGGGTGATGGCACAAGCGAAGGTTTTCAATCAATTAAAAGAAAATTAGAGAGCGAAGCACAAAGGTTTCAAGCAATCATCAAACAAGAAATTGAAACCTTCCAACCGTGTGCCTGGAATCAAAGGTTATTTTAAACATAATTAAACAATTTTACATCCAAGACAAGTATGTATACAACTCAGGCATCGAATACTAAGGTATTCCAATACAAGGCATAGATATCATTTTTGAATGATTAAATCAAAATAGAATCAAACCTATAGAGAGATACAAGATTATGGAAAATTCCCACAATAATTTTAAAGATCTGAAGCACAAGCAGGACTATGATGTCAATAAGAAATAAAACTACAGGAGAGTAAGACTTTGTTCAGATGAATAAGTTTTTTAGGAACAAATTATCTATTATTTAAAACAAGATAGGACGACACCACAATTTCTTTTCAAGAACTCGAAAGAGAACAGTATTATACAAAATATACACAATACTTGCAGAGTTATTCCAAAGAGTTCATTCAAGAAATTTTAATATCATATTTCAAGCAAATGTAAACAAAGATGAAACACAAAGGAACTTGATTAGATGGGTTGCAGAGTGATGTTGAGATCGTTTTCCCCAAATTTGCAGTTGCAAAATTCTTCAGAGTTTCCCAGTACTACAAGCCCCAATTCCTAATTTGTTTTTCTAGATCTAGAATCAAACTTTCCAGAATCCCTGAACAAGCTCCAAGAACCAAAAACAGAATACTCTCGTACAAGAATGTAAAATTAGTTCATTTCCCCAGAAAATAATCCAAAAGCCCCTCTTTAGTTAACTTCCACTCCTTTTATTTACTATACTCCACCATACAATTCGTAATTGCATTACCTCTTAATTGATTGATTTCTTTTTATATTTATCCAAAATTTATAACTTCTTCAATTTTATTTTAATTTGTAATTGTTAGTTCATAATTTTAAATTATTCACAATTTAATTAACTATATGATATATTTAGTTTGTCAATTTAATTTCTCTTACTAATTGCTTGCACAATCCCATTAAATTATTATATTTATCTAAATATTCCATTTTACATTATAAAGTTTAGTTTATTAAAAACAATTAAGAACTTTTAATAAATTTCATTTAATTATAGCATAAACTATATAAAAAAATTATTTAATTAATCCAACGCCTTTTCTTTCAATAATCATTATATAAGGTAAAACAAAGGCACACACCAATCACATTACTCAGACCATAAACCGTCAAAAAAATCCAAACTGCAAGCGAAACAAAAAGCTAAATGACAACAACATAGGCGAACTGACCTTACAAATGGGATGTAACATACAAAAACTCATCCTCGATGAGGACGATGGTTCAATGTGGGGAACCGATACTATCTCCAAAACAACAACCTCCATTGGGATTAAGGCACACTCAAACCTGGTAACTCAAGTGGAGTCAATGCCTAGTACCTACAGCCTGCAAAAAATCTCACGGTTGAACATGTGCATAGGAAAACAGTCAATCACACCATGAAAGGAAAGTTGCATTGTCCCAGGGCACTCGCAAGCGAGTGATGCAATATTGTTCCCCTTCACCCATACATGAACACACAAACGGATAATAAATCAGGATAAAAACAAATATCATTCATATCCATGATAATTTGTATAAACAATTAAACTAATCTAGTAAGCATGATATCATCATAACATCAAATACAACAATATCATCATATCAGAGCATTCAAAGAGTCATAATCCTCTAAGTATCATCTTGTAGTAACATCAAACAGTGTCATCAAACAGTTTCATAATGTCCAAATGCATCTAAGTAGTAATCCAAAAGCAAATGCAAACTGAGGGGCACTACATGGGTCACATATCCATCATCTCCTTTCTTAAGTAACTTTTTCATTTGATGAGAGATTTCCATATATAGAGACTTTCACACAACCCTGTTAGCTCCATTGTCTTTTGTTCGAGTGAAATATCATGAATAGATCTTGAAAGATCATTTCAATTATTCTTAAAGTAGTGAGCCAATATACTCTAAATAATATATTGTTGCACCCATGGGAATAAAAAACATTAGGAAATCAAGTTGATATTCCCTCATTGTTAATTTAATACCATGGAATTTCCTAAACAATTGGTAGTACCCCATCTATAATTTAAACCTAAATTTTTTGAGTCATATATATTAAATAATTTAGACGAGTAGCTAATTTCTTGTTAATGAAGTTGTGATTTCTCCCCAAGTCAATAGATACTATTAATTCCTATTTATTCAATAAATCCACCAACTTTAGAGTTTTTAGGGTACTATCTTTAGAAAGTGCATAACAAAATATGATTGGCTGAGTATCTCTTGATTCATCCTCTAATACATAATCACCATATAATATTGGTTCATCCTCCTCTTCTTCCTTGGTCCTTCAATATATAATACTTCATTTTACATGTATTTATGTCATTTATTATATTTTCTATCACAATTAAAACATAACCTTTTTTCCCTATTCTCCTTAATTTTTTGTAGCATAAATCTAGTAAACTAAAAGCTAGCTCATCTACCTTTCCTAAAATTGATAGTGAATGCTATAATTTTTCTCAATGCAATTCAAAATTCCACTATTTTTTTCACCTCTTAGAATAAAAATCCTATTCCTCCCCCTAAATATACCAATTATGTATTGTTTACCCTATTAGAAAGGTCACATCAATTTCATGCAATTGATGCACCCATCAACTCTTGGCCTTTCAAAATAGTGAAGTTAACGAATAAATTCCCAATAAACTTATGTATGTGGGAAGCTTCATCCCTACCTAGACAAGTTAAAGTATTGAAAGAAGCCCTCAAGTGATAGAAATAAAACTATGTAATGAGTTTTGACAATTGAGGTGAGGATTAGCACATTCTCCATGTTGCTAAATAAAATAGGTAAAACTTAAACTCAAGAATTTCTACCTTACTCTCCTCATCAAAAATAAAATGGTTCACAACTACATGATTGAGTTTGAAGAAAGTAGCACTATAATTCCTATGTTAGTTGTTGGCATTCCCAAACTTACTTATGAGATAGTTGTTAAAGACATCTTTTAGTTATATGGTAATCTTCTTCTCACCATTATTGTCATCATGCTATTATTTTTTCATATTAATTTACATTCCTACCTAAGTGTACCAATTCTATAGGATATGTATGTCATCAATTTCCACCATTCTTTGCAATCTTCTTATCTATGGATCTTACCAAAATAATGGTTGGCTATGCATGCCTTGATGAATTATATATTATGACCCAAATATGTTATGGTACTAATATTTGAATTGATAGTGAGGAAAAATTTCCCCACCATATGGAGACTTTTTTTGACTCAAAGATCAATTAATAACTCAAGGATATGGGGTATCCTATTATAAATTTTGGAGGCTCATATCTACAACTCTAATAAATAAGGCATCCATTAAGGGTTTGATTAAGTAACCAAGATGAATATGAGACTAATTGGATGGTAGATTATGAAATTATCAACAAATAATACTTGGTTTATTTGACAAATTTGTGTCATGGGCCTCCTCCCTTGGAATTTGTTAAAATTGATCAAATACTTATGATGAGGATTTGATTGATAGATTATCTACAAATTAATTGTATTTTATTTTGAATACACTATGTTGTTGCTAAAAATAGTTATGAAAACAAATAAACCCTTTTTTCTATCGCAAAGGTGAAAGTAGAATTTAACTAGTTTAATCATAAATACTTAAGATCATACTTAAGTGTAAAGAGAATTCTATAGATGTGCTAGCTAATGAAATGAGATAAAATGAACAAAACCAAATATATTCTTAGAAAATAACATACCATCTACAAGAAAATATAAAAACAATGAGTGAATAGAGAAAACACACAAAAAAAATACGAAAAACTAATTCTACAATATGATCAACTTATAAAGAAAATGATATATGATGAAGGTTGTCTCTTTTACAAGAAAAATAAATAATCCTATAGTATGATCACTACAATTTACCAATAATATATTGAGGATATTTTTAATTGATTGTAATAAATATGAGAAAAATTCAATTATTGAATTACCTACCATATAATCTTCTTTCAATATTGAAGTATTTATTATCTAAATATTCTTTAAATCAATCAAGAACAACCATGCATGTAGCACCCCTCCGGTTTGCTCTTTTTTCAGATAGTGTCCTACCTTGCTTTGCTTTTCTTTTTGGTTACTCTTAGACTTGATATAATTTGATACTTGTTTATTATTTGATCGCTATTTATAGAGCGATGTGGATTATATGTTGTGATGTGATATTACTCTCCTTGATGTTATTATTTGACATGCCTTTGATTAGCATTGTGATTATTTGGAATAACATGGTTATATGCACATGAGTAGATTGTATATGTTAGAGCTGTCAGTTTCATGATAGTGTATTGGTGAAGGGGACAGAATTGCATCACTCGCTTGTGAGCGCCTTGCGATTCCGTGAATTCCTCTTCATAGTGTGTTTTATTATGATGTTTATATATATGTTCTATTTATGCCTTGTTTATAGGTTTGCAGGTACAAGACATCGACTCCACCCGGCTTCACATGTTTGAGCATGTCCACCCAACAGTAATGTTGATTGGGATATAGTAGATAGGAGTCTTGTGTCAAGCCTTTACCCTAGTCTTAGTGTTTCGTCGGGTCTAGTCAATTTTTCTTGTTAAAAATTGTTTATTTTGCTTTGAATTATTATGTTGAAAAGTTTTAAAAGGGAATTTAACGAATTTAATTATTTAAAGTTGATTATTAAATTAATCTTATTTTAATGTTAGAAGTGGTGAATTAATTAATTAATTAATTAATTTTAATTGGAAAATAGTCTGATCTAAGGATTATATTATTTATTAATTAATTAAGTTGAATTTGAAATAGTAAATATTTTGTAATTATTAAATGTTTATAATTTTAAATTTCTAGAGGATTTTATGCAAATTGGTTGCTAAAGATATTTTGTGAGTTTTAACATGTGTTAGAAGAATTAATGAGGTTGTTGGAAATTTATTCGCGGGGAGAAGATTGTGGCTTTAACGGAAGAAGTAAGAAGCTTCTTCATGGCAGAAGAATGGGGATATTTTGGGTGTTGGGACATAGATTGAAAGGAAGTCTTTTTGTGATTGGCATGTATTCTAGAAATTTTTTGGAAGAATTGTTGTAGAAAGAATTTTTGTGTTCTTGAATTTTTAGAAAAATTGTTCTCGGGAATTGTTGTTGTGTTCAAGAAATTGTATTATTTTGAAGGAATCTATTGTCTATCTAGGAAAATTACTTGGAATTGTGGAGGAGGCGCTGCTTCAAATTTACAAATTCACAAGCATTGGACTATAGATTCATTCTTTAATTTTTGTTTAGTTCATATTTAAAAGCTTCTAGTTTAGATCTTCTCTATAAAAAGATTGCATGTGCAAACTGTAAGATCATAGATTTTCTGGATTAATGCTAATAGTTGCATAGATTAAGATGATCAATTTTAATCTAACAAATAATCTAAATCAAAAACAACAAAGAACGAGAAAAATGAACATAAAGAAAACTAAACAAATAATTGAAAAGATCTCACCGAATATGCATCCACTTCTTTGAATTATCTCGATTTCCCTTCTCCATTTTGTTGTTTCAGTATTCCTACCCTCAGATTTTCAGTATTGATGCAAGCATAACCATGTTGAATGTCTAAGAAAGATATCGAAGATTAAGTTTCTTCTCAAAAGTGTATGATTTCGGGAGGAGGAATAATGATAATGACAGGCCATTTTATAGATTTTGGGTTTTCGAATGATTGGCTCAGATTCAAAAGAGAGATCCACAGATGAGATTGATGAATGTCATGTGATGTGAGTTCTGTGTCAGTTAGAATATGAGTTAGAATATGAGTAAGAAAAGACTGCAGGATAAAGATTAAATTAGAATGACAACTTAATCTTGTGTCAAGACTGTTCGAAAACAGAAAGAACAAGAGTTCCAGATTAAATAAACAATTTAATCTTCAGTTAAGAGTCTTCAAAAATAGATGAAATAGACTTTGAATGTCAAAGACAAAGTTAGAACTCGAATAATAATCATTTGAATGCATACATAAATTAATTAATTAAATAAAGATATTTAATTAATAAATACATCATGCATATGAGTTAGAACTAGCTAACTAACTAGTTGTGACAGATAGTCTTCTCGTAGAGACAATCAGATGTTGAACCCAGAGATAACTGGAGAACTAAAAATAGATCTCGAGTCAGAAGGTGAGTGAATGATTAGTCAACTGAACGATAGAAGAATGTGAAATAAATAATTAAAATATGAATTAAATGTTAATTTAATTCAACATTCGAAAATGAGAGATTTAATTAAGTAAATAATGTAATTTATTTAATTGACTATTGAAAAAGGGTTAAATGAATAATTAAATAATAAATATTTAATTATAGTTGAAATATGATAAATGGGGTAATTAAATAATAAATTATTTAATTAAGAAGGAAGAATTAATAGTTAGCGACATAATTAAATAAATATGATTTATTTAATTAATCAAGTTGATTAAAGGTCATTATGAATTAATGAATTAATTAAAAAGAGTATTTAATTAATAGAGGAAATATGTGTTTAGAAAAGGTAATTAAATAATTAACATTATTTAATCATGACCATGGATAATAGAAAATTACGTTGAATGTGGTACTCGCAGGCCTAGACCAATTTTCGGTATCTACACAAACTTTTAATTTGAGCTTTGTTTTAAAAATTGTATTTGTCGTAAATGGAATCCTTTGTGGAATAAAATCCTTTGTAGATTGAAATTCTCTGTGGAAACCATAGAAAATTGTAAATTGGTATTATTGTGAATTTAGATGAACCTAGAAGGAAACACTTTGGGATCTCGAACAAATTTAGTTTCTGTAGGAAAAAATTCTCCTATAGGTTGAAATCTTCTCGAGAAAATTACTGTGAAATTAATTGTATGAATTTTATTGTTCTTCTTTTAAGATTCGTTTTCTAGATAGTTGTAAAAAGGAAAACTCTATGTTTGATTTGGAAATTTCACCTGTAGAATTTTCTTTGTGAAATTTGGCTTTACGTGGTGTTTATAAAATTTTACCTGTAGAACTCATTCTGGAAAATTATTTCCCAATTTCAGTATTTGATTGATCAGATTTATATATATATATATAATATATGTTGTTGAAAAAAGTTAAATTCCTAGTAATTCATATTAATTGTTGTATGGAAAATGTTCCTTACAACTTAGAATTTATTTCATGGGCAAAGGGGGGCGGGAGGGGGCATCGTACTCCACTTATGGAGGGAGTGCCCCCTAAGGTACTAGGTCGGTCGATTGTACTTTGTACAGTCTAGCGCCCATTATAACCATTCGCCTGTGAATTAATATCTTTGATTTTTGTTTTTATATTAAATATTGTGTAAAATATGTAATATAGATATATTAAATATATATATATATTGTATATTATATATAATATATATATATATATTGGGTTTTGTTAAATATTTTAATATATATTTATTATATATATATACATTGATATATATATATATATATTTAAATGTATATTTTAATAATTTTATTTTAAATTGGTGCATGAATATATGCACAAATAGAATAATTGATTGAGTTAATCTTTCAGTGAAATTATTGTTCTTTTAAAAGTAATCGAGGAAATTGACTTACTGATAACTTAGAATTTCCCTTCTCTGATTGTCAAGGGTTTTGATTTTATTAAATTTATGGGGCAATTATTTACTGTAAATTCACTGTAGAGAGGAAATTGGATTTAATATATCTAAAAGTAGTTTATTTCCTATATGATTGCCTTTGCGTGTTATTTCCTCTGTTTACTTATTTGGGGAAATTGGTTTAAGAATGCTTAAGTCTTCTAGACGTAATATGGAATTGGAAGTTGTGAATTATTTTTGTGTCAACCCAGTTTGTTACCCTTGGATTAGTGCATTTTCTATTGTCAGTGACTAACCGGTATCCACAAACAGGGATTTGTGCCTCCTAGATTGGAGTGGATTAGTCATGTGTTGCTCCCTTTGTTGGGAGTGGATTTTGTTATTTGTTTCCTCTAGTGTTTGGAGTGGATTTTTTTAAGTATTGCCTCTTATGTTTGGAGTAGGTTATTTTATCTGGTTTTGTGTACCATGTTACCCTTGGTGGTTGGTATTGATCTGTGAGTTGTCAAGTAGAAGAGTGGCTTTCGTTAGGGGCCAGAGCCCTAAAGAGGTAAACTAGGTAACCTTCAAAAGTAGTTAATCAAGTGAAAAAATAATTAAAGTATTTAGGGGATTGGGTACTTATTTCATACTAAGATAAGATAGCCTCACTCATGGACTCAAGTGCTTGTTTGGGCTTGGGATGAGTGGGAAGGCCCAGAATGGCGAAGGTCATCTACCTTGTCTTTTCGAAAGGTATTTGATTCTGCATGAGTGAGTATGGGGCCAAGGATCGGTTGAGGCTACCAGGATATCCCAAGATGGGGGTCGGGTCCTAGGAAGATCCTCATTGGGTAACCCATGTCGAGCTATGTGATGACACTCTTTCTATGACAATAGTTGGTATGTACGGTTGATGTGTATGGTTCTTTTAACATACTTGATTTGTTCATCTTTGGAAGCAATGTAACCTATGTGATAGTGTGGTTCTTGTACTTGTGTTTGTTTGAGTCAATATGTGTCAGCCTGTGTCTAGAGGTAGTAGGTTTTGGTCTTAGATCCTTGTTACTATCTCCTAGCATGGGGGGTGGTCCTTCGGGTACCACTTGGTTGGGAGGAACGTGCACCCTACACCATTGGGTCCCCTTTACTTTAGTTCATGATGGCGAGGTTTTCCAGTGGAGAGCTCATGAATTCCAGCTTGTTATTTCATGTTTTGTAATTGTTATAGATGACTCTTGTATTTTATTACCCCTCAGTCGTATTCGAGGAGGTTTCATGTATTAGGTAACACATTTGTATGAACTACCTCATTCTAGGAATGAGTGATGTAAACTTTATTGATGAGTTAATGTAATGTTGGAAATCTTGAAGTATATCTTATCTTGTGATGTAATTTCATGTTTGGAATGTATGAACATTTATTTCTTAAGTAGTTAATCATGCTATGGATGTATTTATGTTTTATGTATGGGATTCAAATGCAACCTTAGTGTCATAGCCTTAGAGGAGGTTGGTGATAGATAGTGAACTTTCATGTTATATTGTACTTTTAAATAAATAAATAAATTATGTGTTTTCATAGATTATTGCAACTTCCTCTAGGGTTACGTGGCGGGGCATTACAATGCATGTGAAATATATTCAATGAAAAAAATGTACATAACAAGAATATTTAAAATAAAATAATCATAAATATTGAACATGTAAAACAACTTTCTCAGACCCATAAATTATTTATATAAATGTTTTCTTGAGAAAATACTTCAAACACATAAACACATATATCTATCATCAAACAAAAGATTTATAATACGAAAAAGATCCAAAATCTAATTTATTTATTTCTATCTAAGAATTTTATAACCTTCTCACAAATTTTCAAACATTTCCACATGAAATTTTCAAACATTTCCACATGAAATTTTCAATGGTAGATGATAAGTACATATTCAAAATAAGCCTAAGATTTCAAGAATATCTCTAATAATTAGAGTAATTAGAATTTAAAATATTGCTCAAATAATCTGAAAGGTCGATTTAATATTGGATAACCTAAAAATATACTCAACCATCAAGAGATATGTTGCACGAAGATCTTGTAGTTGAGATAAACATCTCAAAAATCATACTACACAAAAACTACAACATGATTTTTTTATAAAATGAGTTACAAAAATCCCTTTATATTTTCTCCCCTATTTTCTTGATGCCATAAATTCTTTGAAATAGCTTTCTATTTAGATATAAATTATTTGTATTTAAATACAATAAATGATAAGTTATAGAATTTATAATATTAATATTATTAACTTTATTTTATTCATTTTAAGATTTAAAATATTATAAACAATAAATGACATAAAAATCAATGCAACATAGTTTGTATGGGGTCAATCAATTTGAATTAAAAGTATTATTATCTAAATTCTAACAAGAATAATAATTCAAATAATGAAGTACTTATAAACTACCACCATGCATGTATATCCAAAAATTATCTTAATCTTGTAACATTAGTTTTGGTCAAATGAAATCTCACACAAGAATTAAAGTACGAAAAGAAAGATAAAATCATTGGCTATGCTATTGTCTAATAAGAGACTAATGATTATGCAAATTATTTGTATGTATCAATTTACTAGATCAACTAGAAACTTAATGGTATTGACTAGAAAGGTAGAGAGGAAACAACTACCAATCAAAATAAAATAGCCTACTCATCTTCATTATTTAATCTAGTAGTAGTGTGTTTGTATTTGTAACACAATCTATGTAATCATATCGAGTTCATAGCAATTTAGTATAACTCCAAACTTGAACTTCATCTAGAACTTCTATTTTGACTTTCTTAAGCATTTGTGTCACCAAATATAGGGTAGAAATGTATCTAGTGCACTTAAATGTAGATAAAACAACTTTAAAAAGGTGACGGGATGAGATGAAGAACAAGAATAAGGTAGAGAGACAAGATGGCCAATATTTGTATTGGCTTGACACATATTGAAAGGATGATCAAATGTTAAAGAACCACATCCAACATCCTAAGAAATGATTAGTTCAAGAGGATTGAAACATTAATTATTGAGAATGCAAGGATGAGGGAGTAGACTAGTTCACAAGAACATGAATAATATCATTTTTAATTTGGTTAGATTAGGAGGGTTATGGTTAACATTAGGAGAAAAATGAGGGTTTCTATGTTCAATAATGGGTTCATTAAACTCTGGCCATGTGTAGAAATATAAAGAATTTTCCATAGTTTAAAATAATTTCCACATCCAAGCATTCTAGTGCCTCTTCAAATTCCATGGTTACCTTTGATAAAGTGATTATTCCCAAAATTAGACCAACTATTCCAATTATTATCTTTATTTTAACCTCATATCAATGGAAATAAAGATAATTAGAAATTAACATTCAAATCAGTAAACCTTATTGTACTCTCAAAAAATTGGTTATATTAATAATATTTGTTTTGATAACATTTGATAGTGAAAATATTGAATATACATTTGCAAACAAATTTCAGTCGTTATAACAATCAAGAAATCAAACTTTCAATAACAACCCATATCTCTTTTGGGATTAACCAAGTTTTGGGAATAGGGATGTGAAGACTTGGATTGAATATTTAGAGAGCTCTATAAAAAATTTAAATATCGAGTTTGAGAAACATCTGATAGAATTGGAAGATAAGATAAAATACACAAATAAAAATGTGGAAAAAATGTTGAAGATAAGTCAATGCTCTATTAAAAATAGTGTTGAGGGGGTCAAAAAATTTACTTAAAAGATCAAAAGGGTTGAGAGAAAAGAAAATATCTGAAGTGGCCCCTAAGGAGAATATAAAAGAAGAACTAAACAACAAGGATAAAGGTAAGAAACTAATTCAGATCGAGACTAAGGGGCCTAGCTCTAGGACTCAGAGGAGCAAGAAGAAATATTTTGAGCAGGAAAAGAAAGAGTTGTTGAACCTTGATAATATTCATCAAAACTTGTATAATCAAGAGTTGGAAGTGGCAGACACTCTTATGAATATGAAATAATAATTTCTTTTAGTTTGTTGTTGGTTGGTTGTTGTTTAGCTATGATTTATTTTGTAGTAGCATTTTGTTTTTAAGGGTTTGTTGGGAAAATGTGTCTCAACCTTGCAACTACATAAAGTAATTTTGATACGTTAGTGGGGGGGGGTACAGGGGGCACCCCCTACGAGGGTCCAAAGGGGCTCATCACCCTCGGTGAGGGGTCTGAGGGCCACGTGCCTCGACGAGGGTTCGAGGGAAATGCCCCTAAAAGCCACATTTTATGTATATTTTATTATTATAAATATGGATTGTTCATCATTAGGTTTTCGATCTAATGATTGATATTTTGATGGCTTGAATTTCCCTAGAAGGAAACCCTATCTGTATAACTATTTGTGCTAAGCATGTATTGATCATGAGGGTGTTGTGAAGGTATCCATTTGAATTCTATTCAATTTTACCCTGTGTTTTCCATAAATAGTGTTGTGGAAAGTGGAGATCACTATGTTCAGATTGGGAGTGTGTGGGTAGGCAGTTGTTTCATTGGTTCAAACTCATCTTTTAAAATTTCTTTGGAAATCAATAATTCATATTCGATGTGGTGGGAATTGAGTGATCGGGTTTGTCGGGGTGGAATGATGATGGTGGAAAGCTTGACCACATTAGAAGTGACACATCATAGATCAATGATGGTGGCTAATTATGGTATCTCATCATTCTTTGGTATCCATGATATTTGTGATTTTATCAAATAAATGATCTCTATTATGATTTGAGCATGGTGCTATACGAAATCTAAATTTGGGAGAGTGGCAAGTCTTTTCACATGAACGATTGTAAGCATTGTACGACCATCACAAGTGTGAGTTAGAGGAATAACACCAAATGCATGTTGGCTTAGTAGATGGGCATGCAAAAATATGTGTAGAATGTATAAAGAATTATTTTAATCTGACTTTTTATAAGGTAATAGAGGCACGATGGTTAGTTACATGGTGTGTTGGTGTATTTTCCACGATTATGGTTGGTGGTTCAAGGTTTATTGTATGTATGTATTCGGAAACACTGATGAGAATTGGAGCAGATACTCTGATTCAATTGGAGAGCACACTCAAATAAATGGCCTTCAAAGGAAAGGTTACAAATTAGAGATTGAAGCAAATTCTCCTCAATGATGATGGCCTTACCCTGGTGGCAGTGAAGATCATTTTGGGAAAATAATTTTTGAGGCATAGCGAGATTTACCTGGTCGACACCAACATTGTCTCTTGGTTTCTTGTTGTTTTGTTGGACATTCACACACCTAAAGTTGTGGCTGAGACAATTGTGAGGAAGTTTTTTAAGGTTTATCTACTAGGAGGTTCGAAGGAGATTATTTATGCAACCACCTCAGGGGTTGGAGTTCCATGGCCACGAGACATGCCTCTGATTCAGGATCCTGGGGAGTAATCAAATATTACCTATTTTTTCTCGACCTCAAGGGGATGGTGCTCATCAAGCATAAGCAGTTCAGGACAGTCGGGGTCAATTACTTGAAAAATTCTTTGCAGTTGGTTTCTGTGTGGGGTTAATTCAACTGGGTTCTTGAGTTTTAGGCGTTTGCTCATGCCCACAGGTTCATTTGACAACAGTATTAATGGAGGGTATGGCTCTTGTTAATAGTTGGTATGATGTTATAAATATATAAACTGGGTTGGTGTTATATAGTGATATATGGCGTCATATATGTCAATATCATAAGCTTTGCAATTTAGTTTAGTCCTTGGATAGTTTGGTTTCTCGGGATGCATAGACCTAGCCTGTTGGCCTAGTTTCTTTGGTTTTTCCTAACATTAGCAATATTTCAGGGGGGTATATGGAGATTTTTTGGTCCTGATAGAGGGGTTCTGTAATTTTGGTCAACTGCTTAGCAAAAGATAATGTAACTTTTTTGAAATTAATAAAATCTTACCCTTACATATCAAAAAAATATATATATTTGTTTTGAATTACAATAGAAATGAGGATACAAAAAATTACTATAGCATGGGTGACCATTCTATCCTACTTAATATGTGGAGTAGGGATGCATTAAATGAATCATAATTTTCTCAAGAGGAAAACCCAAAAAAAATTATTGAGTCACTATGTGTAGACCTTTTTTTACGAGTTTTAAATAGTTGAAGGATGTTTCCCTAGCTTAGTGTATTTATGGATAAAGGGAAAGGATAATAATAGAGAATTTAGGGATGGATGAATATTCATATGTTAGAATATAGTCTCATTGATGTCAAGATTAATTTTCATGAATTTTAAGCAAATAGATGAAGTTGTCATGACAAAATTAAAATTAAAATAGTAGAAATTATCAAATGAATGTGGATCATCAAGGTAATAATATGGTGAAAGCATAGAATATGATTTGACCTCCAAATAAAATATCCTAGACGACTCCCTAGGCCTTAGCCATCAATGAGTAAATTAAAGTTAAATTATCATTATAGAAGGAGGCACTAAAATTAGTATAATGCAGCGACTAAACAAATAATTTGGTTACATTAAAAGGCAATGATGACATTGGAAATAAATATAATTAAATGAGCAAAAAAAAAGGTGTGACCCATTTATAAATTAAATGAAATGATCCATTAAAGATCCATTTATTAATTAAAGGGAAACACTTACAAAGATAAAGTTCATTAAGAAAAGGCAACAATTGGTTTTTAAAAGGACACGCCCATTTAAATAGACACATCTCCCATAAAAAGACACATCCCTTACAAAATAAAATGGTATAAATAGAGGTTGAAGAGGGAATCAAAAAGCAACTATGACACTAAAAATTGTCCTAGGCATGCGACCCTTAACTTCTTCATAATTCTTTCATCTTCATTTCTCATAATTAAATAATGTTAATTATTTAATTATTTTCTAAAGTCGTATGTCCTCTATTAATTAAATAAATTTAATTATTTAATTTATTCATTCTTATCTTTATTCTTTCTTGATTAATAAAATAAATATTATTTAATTAATTGCGTCGCTAATTAAATCTATCTTCTATTAAATAATCATTTTAAATTATTCAATTAATTCTTGTCACACTTTCAACTATAATTAAATAATCACTTTAATTATTCCTTAGCCTTTTCTCCCTTTAATTAAATAAATCTTTATTTATTTAATTTAATCCCAAAATCTTGAATATTGAATTAAATCATTATTTAATTCATAAAAGGATTTATCCATAGCATATTCCTTTATAATTAGATAATCTCTTTGTTATCTAATTACTCATTTATCACTTATGTCTAGATCTAATTTGATCATTCAATTATCTGGTGAGAGATAATATCTAATTGTTTCTAATGAACAATCTTTTCTCATGCAATATTTATTCTTTTGTGTCTCAACTAGTTTCCACTAGTGATTAAATTATTATTTAACTTAATCCCCACCATTTATGCTTTATCACTTACACGAATTTAACTCTAATCCTATTGCATGTCACATCTTTTAATCTTAATCATTGATTTATCTTTTAATCTGAGCTTGTCATTCGAAAATCATATTTTCTATAAATTGGCTTTACCTCTATCATTATTACTCCTCCCGAAATCTTATGAGTTTTGGAAGCAACTTTAGAATCTTCAATATTTTTCTATCATCATTTTCATGAGGTCACACTTGTATGCTTAATTTAAATCTAAGGGCAACTATCATACTACAATGAAATGGAGAAGAGTAATGGAGGTGATTCATGGAATTACATAGATGTTTGGTAAAATTGTTCATTTATGCATTGTTAATATAGTTTTTCATTATTCTCGATTATTAGCTTAGGTTTAGTTTTGAGTTACGCTTGTATTGCTAATCCGTGAATTTTCCTTGTGCTACATCTGGTGAACCCAACGTGAAGGACAATTTTTTTGCAAATTTTGTACGATTTTTTGTGTTTTATAGGTTTTCTATACAATTCGACGCAATCACCAAGACAAAGTGATGCATCCACTAGTTACTTCACCACAACCGCCAACAACACGAGCCGCATCTACTATTTTGCACCGCAACTGTCATCTCAAAATTTGCAATTGATTTTCCTACAATGCATCTAATCCATCCCATGCACCGCATATGTCATCCCATGATGCAACTGCCTGGTTTTGGGTTTGTTTTTAAATTTCTACAAGTAATTTAGTTTTTTACATTTTCGGTTCAGTAGATTAGGATTTTCTGGTTACTGATAATCTATTGACAGTGTGTGGCAAGAGAAATTTATTGTTTATTTTGCAGCTTCATTTGGCCAAGATCTAAAAGCTACAACTCTCATTTATCGAAGGCTGAAATTGAAACTACTAATGAAATATGATGTAGGGCGTTTGTCGAAGAATGGATTTTGAAACTAATTATTTGATTAGCTTAGATCATACTTCATTTGGTGCTTAAAATAAACAACTATCTACTGTGCTTAGTGCCTTTGCACACTCTGTTTAGATTAAAACCTGATTTAATAATAAAAGTATTCTCTCTCTCTGTTTACTTGTGCAATCTTGGGTGTAAGAGAACTTGTTATTAACTCTAGATCTGGGCCTGTCTTGGTGGGAAAAAGTACTCACCCCAAGGTGACTCAAACTGGCAATGAGTTAAAGCCAAGCTACTCCCAATCGGTATATAAATGTGAATGCTACTGGAAAACTTAGCATTATAGGTCCAAATGTGTTATATAGACAAGTTAATCTTGCCTCATGTATACCCACCTAAATGGGTGCCCTTATTAAAAGCCATTTGTTTTTAGATTACCAAAATCCATCTATTTGTTGGTACAGTAGGTCGTACCTCTAAAGCCATCCCACATACTTGTGGTTCTTAGTAGAGATGAAGAGTTTTTCATGGGAGATTCATGAGAACTCGAAGCTTGGATGACCTAAGAAGTGAGTGCATTGTAAGGGGGATCCAGTGTGGTCAAGCTTCTAATCATCCACTTTAAATGGCGCATTTGGATAAATCCAAGTGGGAACTCAACAGATATTGCCCTAACCAAACAAAAACAAAGTGTTCTTTGACTATCTTCTATTTTTCCAAAATTTGATCAGAATCAAGCTGGAAAAAAATAAACCTACAAAATTTGCCAAAAATTACACAAAAATCATATCCTATTTATAGTAAACCGCATCTACTAATATGAACTACATCTATTGTTATAAACCACATCTATTACTAAGAACCACACCTATTACTACAAACCACATATGATATTGAAAACTGCAACCGGCTATTAAACAACGCATCTACTAAAACTGAATCGCAATTGCTTGAAAATCAAAAGAAAAAAAAAAAAATTTACTATCGTAGCCTGAGGTCACATAGTCAAAACCTGTCTCATATTATCCTTTCACAGTGATCTCTGAGCAAAAACCAAAAATATTTTCTCACACTTTTCATCATAGTATCATTTAGCCATAACAGTAGACATATCAGTTGTGAATCCTAGTTGCATTTTAGAGTCCTCGATACCTTTAGATCAATCAATTTTTTTTAGGAAAGTCACCTTTGTAGATTTTAAAATAGGCCAACTTTCCATGCTTTGGATAAACCATTCCTTCAACAAAAATTTTCATAGAACCAAGTCATTTGTCACACCAGTTATCTTTTGTCATTTTGGTGAGTCTTTTCCAAATTTTCAATCCAATTTGGGAACTCACTTTGTCTCTTAGAAAAGTTCCTTTGACAAACTAAATTGAATCCTTGGCTAAACTTTGCATGGTTGGTAACCTCTTCTCAAATTTTCCCAAATTTGAAAGCTTGCCTACACTTTAGCATACTTAGACATAGTCATTTTAGAACACCATCATTTTAGACAATAATCAAGCATTTAACATCCTTTACTTTCCAAAAAAAAAAAGACCAAAAACATAGTTGCATTAGCATTCATTCCTTATATCCAAAAAATCCAAAAACATAGACTAAAATCATATCTTTCATAGACATAGTTTTACATCATCCCCATTTTGAGCATACCTTACATGGTCGAAAAAAGGTCAAAAAATAAACATAGAGAAATGGCCGATCCACAAGACTATATCAATCCATTTTCAAACCCCCCATCAGAGACATCAAGACCTCACAAAACCTTATTGGAAAATTTTTTCACTAGAGACCCACAAGGATGCGTTTTAGTTCAAGACATAGACGTTGTTGTCCAAGATCCAAAATTTGCCTCTTTTGTAGATGCATGCTTGGAAAATGATCCTCAATGATATATAGAAAAATTGTTAGTATAAGGTGCCGCATTGCCTCCTAGATTTGACATTCACACATTGCAAACTTCATCTACCCACAGGAAAAAAACAATGACATCTAGTGCTTTTATTCCTCAAATAACTATAGCTATACCATTTGGAGTACCTACCCAAAGTTCCACCACAGTACATACATCACCATTTGGTACATCAAGCATGACATAAGACCTTAATTTTACCATAGGAGCATCATCGTCAAATCCCTTTGGCACCAATACTGGAATAAAAATGCCTAGAGTTAGCATAAACATGACAAATGTTATACCACACATCAACACCACTAGTGCCATTCCTTCGCAAAACATTCACATTCCCAATCAACCAACATCAAACCAAAACTTGTTCTCTCACATTCCAAATCAAAATATACCCTTCATTCCTACACTAAACCAAAATCTGTCACATATCATTGGGTTTCAAAACACTTACATAGACCCTAACCATGCAACCAACATGTCATTGACACAAGTGAATATCCTGCAAACACAAATGCAAGCCCTTCAACAACAAATGGAAAACATGGCAATGTCTAGCAAAAAGACTTTTTCAGCAAAAGACATGTCCATTTCCCTTCAACAAAGCTTTATACATGACACCTTTCCCACATGGATATGTTATACCAAACTTGCCTAAGTATAATGGGAAGCATAATCCTCTTGAAGATATAAGGGAATTTTCCACAATGTGCATAGACGTCACATATGACCCCATATATCTCATGAGACTTTTTCTGTGAAACCTTGTTAGAATAACACTTAAATGGTTTTCTAAACTTCCACACGGCATAAGGTCATGGGGTGAACTTGCTAAAGATTTTATTGAATATTTCATCTTTAATATCGACAACGAAATCACAATAGCATCCTTATGTTAGACCACACAAGATGAAGGAGATAACTTTATCACCTTCTTCCAGAGATGGAGGAGTCTAGCTAGTCAATGCCCTGTTGAAATACCTGATAAGAAAAAGGTCGCCATATTCCTAGAAAACCTTAATTCAAAAGTGAGAAGTGAACTAAGATTACATTGTTTCACTTATTTTGTGGAACTAGTAGAAAATGGCATCATACTTGAAAAGGCTCTCATTGAAAAAGGTGAAATCAAGATGTCAAATAGCAATCTAAATGTTCAAAATGCCCCTAATGATAGGAACAAATTTTGGTCCCGAAACAAGAACATTACTAATGATGGCATTGGTGATTCTAAGACCCTACATGTAGGACCAGCCATTATAGTTACAAGACACAACCCCTCTAATGACACACCCAATAGTGCCAACCAAACTGCCAATTTTGTCCAAAACACACAACAACCATGACCGTAAAGGAGGTTTCCAAAACATGAATTCACTCCCCTAGGGGAGCCGATTCAATCAGTCTTCAAAGAACTAATAAAACACAAAATCATACAACTTCCTGAGCCAAAACAATATGATCCTGGACAATTTAAACCCTCTTGGTGGGATGACAATGCTTTTTGTGATTTCCACTGAACCAAGGGACACAATCTACCACAATGTCGACAGTTGAAGAACATTATATAGGATCTTGTTGAAAACACAACTATTGAATTTAATGGACAGAAACAGAAATCCTCAAACAATGACTACAAGGTCTTTACTATTCTACTACATGACCATGGAAAAGGAAAAGCCTCTAGTTTAGGAAATAAGACCAATAATTTGGCCAGCTATGCTAATATTAAGTATGCCTATAACCAAGGCCCAATCATAAATCACATTCGAGTCGTCAATGGACATATCAACACTATTACTATAAATCAATCTCCTGAATGTGTTGTCAACACTCGTCAAACTAAGATAACCATCCAAGGTCCCCCACTACAGTAATAACCATAGTCCTCCAAGCCTCAATATAATTTCCTTGACCAGTTGGGGAAGACCCCGACACAAATTTATATCTTGGAACTATTGAGTATATCACCCGATCATAGAGCTATTTTGGAGAAATATTTACAAAGTATGACCGTCCCCACCAACCTAGATGTCAATCATTTCCCAGAGATGGTAGGCTACCTAACCAACTCACATCATGCTACCTTCTCTGAACAACATTACTCAATTGAGAAGATAGACCACAATGACCCGTTGCACCTATAAGTTCTTGTTCATAAAACAAAAGTTAGACGATTCTTAGTAGATGGAGGAGCAAGGTTGAATCTTTTCACCTTGAAACTAGTCAAGCCATTAGGTTTCTCAAAGGCATGTGTGGAAACTACTAAGAGCATTGCGATTAAGGCATATGATGGTGAAGAATGATCATCTAAAGGAGTTGTAACGCTCCCCATCAAAATTGGTCCCGTAGTTAGGGATACCAAATTCCAATTCTTGGATCTCATCCTTCCATATAATCTTTTACTAGGTAGACCATGGATACATGCTATGAAGGTTGTCCCTTCCACTTACCATAAATGCCTTAAATTCCCATACAATGGCACCAAGATCATGATAGATGGTGATCTTGATCCTTTCCAGTATTGCAATAACCTACATAGAATACCCCAACGAGAGGTGCTTGTTAATCAAGAGGCTTCATCATCCAACTCATCCCAGTATATCAATCCATTCACTCTTTCCAAAGCATCTACATCCCAAACACCATCTTCCACCCCTAAGATTGAGATCCAAGATAAGGGTTGTGGATAGTATCATATGAAAGCATCTTATTGTATCATCCAGTTGGTTCCTTCTAAATCATACGGTCTACCAACGATAGATAGGAGACAATCCATTGTCACATTACACATCCCTCCCACAATGACTTTGAAAAAATGGGGGGAATTAAGTAGAGAAGCTATAAATAAAGAAGATGTGACCTCTTGGTTATACAAAGAAGACAATGAAGAACCTCCTTTTCCTGCTCAAATACCTATAAATCAATATGGAAAAGGTTTTATGATAATGCAAAACAAAGGATATGATGGACATAGCAGGCTAGGACTACATTAGAATGGAAGTACTGAACCCATCATTGTCTCTAAGCGACCAAAAGGCCTAGGGCTAGGATTTCAACTGATTAAGATTGGTGTTTCTAGTACCTCGGCACCATCATAAGAGGAAGTAAGTTCTTCTGAGGATATCAAGACATACAATGAGCCATCTGACCAATGCTACTACAATTCCCCCAACTCTAATGAATATGAGTGGGATTCCCTCTCCTCCACCACTTTCATGGACCTCGATAAACTATTTGGGGAACTTGACCAAATGCTTAAAATCCACCTAATTCCCATCCTCAAATGACTCTGAAAAAATAAGAATGGCTCAAACATTACTTTTGGGAATCCCTTGATCCTTCCACTTGGGAACTCGGTGAACCCGCTTCTAATAACCAAACCTTTACAATGGGTCCACCTCGAAATCTACCTGTTCCCAAGAAAAAGAATACAGAGGATTTGATAAGAAACTTTTGTGACCATGTCAACAGGTCTATCCTCACCCTATCGGCCTCTACCTTTGATACTTCTGATGATGACATGCCCTTGGTATATCCCCAGCTTATTGATTGGGATCAACAAGACATCCCCATCTTAGATACCTTTGAGAATGACAAAGCAATAGCTAAGTTCATGGGACTACGAGAAGGCATACCTAGTGGTGACCATAAGGTTGGAAATACCATAGACATAGATAACATGGCTTATTTTGGGGAGTCTGTTCACCCCTCCAATCGCAAAAGTAGAAACAATAAGAAAACAATGAAAAAAGTAAAAATGACAAGTCCCTAGGTGAAAACCAAAAGGCACCTTTGGTCGATGAAAAAGTAAAAAATATGGATGCATCCAAGGGTGAAAACCTCTCTTAGGTGCACCCAAGGATGGATGGTTGAACATTCTCCCCGTTGCTCAAGAAAATTCACCAATGTTAGTTGAGGAATTTGTCAAGATCAACATACGCATTGAAGATAATCCTCGGGTAATCTATTTTGCGGCATCTTTGATAGAAACAGAGTAACTTGAATTTCATAACTTCTTCACAAAAAGATGGATCAACTTTGCATGGTCATATGCCAACATGCCTGGACTGGACCCTAACCTGGTATTACATCATTTTATATTACAACCAAGTGTAAAGCTCGTGAAGAAGAAATTAAGGAAAATACACCCACAAATTGCTTTATTAGTCAAAGTTGAACTAAATAAATTGTTGGATGTCGGCTTTATCAGATCAATTGACTATGAAAAATGGATTTCCAATCTTGTACTAGTAGCAAAACCAATAGGGGCATCTGCATTTGTATAGACTTTTGAGATATAAACAAAGCATGTCCTAAGAATGACTTTCCTCTGCCAAATATTGGCATGATTGTGGACCTAACAACATGATATAAAATATTATCCCTCATGTATGGTTTCTTGTGAGACAATCAAATTAGAATCACACCTGAAGATCAACATAAGACAACTTTTACTTGTCCATGGGGAACTTATTGTTGGAACGTCATGCATTTTAGGCTTAAAAATGCAGGAGCCATATATGAACACGCTATGACAACCATTTTCCATGATCTCATACACACTCTCATGGAAAACTATGTGGATGATCTGATAGGTAAATCATTAACAAGGGTTGATCACTTACAGGTCCTAGATAATATTTTTCAAAGACTAGAACAATACAAAGTGAGGCTAAATCCTAAAAAATGTCTATTTGGCGTGTAATTAGGAAAATTTCTAGGATAAATTATTTCTAGATGAGGCATTGAAGTGGACCTAGTAAAAGTGAAAGCTATAATGGAAATGCATCCACCTACCAATATAAGTCAACTATAGACACTACAAGGGAGACTACAGTCTATCAGATGATTCATAGTGCAGTTAGCAGATAAAATACATCCCTTCCAACATCTACTCAGAAAAGGGGTACCATTTGTATAGAAAGGTAAATGCCAAGAAGATTTTCAATAGATCAAGGATTACCTACTTACACCACCAATGATAATGCCACCTATTGGTGGATGACCTTTGATACTCTACATTTCAACAACCACATTAGCACTAGGAGCCTTACTTGCACAGAATGATAATAATGGCCATGAAAGGGAAATCTATTATATCAATCGTATTTTGGTGGGATATGAGCAAAATTAAAGTCCCATAGAACATGCTTGTCTTGCAGTAGTTTTCGCTACTCAAAAAATTAAGAACTACATGTTAAACCACCAAATAATGTTGGTCGTAAAGATAGATCCTTTGAAGTATCTCCTTAGTAAAGCAGCATTAATAGGATGACTGGCTATATGGGTAATGGTACTCAGTGAATATGATATCTAGTATGTAAAAAGAAAAGCTATAAAAGGACAAGTTATTGTTGACCATCTGGAAGATACACCGATTAAGGTGGATCATCCTCTAGTTGCATATTTTCCTAATGAATTCATCTTCACGCTTTACAGAGGAATAACATGGAATCTATACTTTGATGGGCCCCACACAAATCATGGTCTAGGGGCAGGCATATTATTTATCACACCACATGGTGACACTATTCCTAATTCATTCAAAATTTATTTTCCATGCACCAATAATATAGCAGAATGTGAGGCTCTTGTAATAGGATTACAAATGGCAATCAAATGGAAGATTAAGCACCTACAAGTTTATGAATATTCTCAGCTGGGTAGTCTAACAAGTTAATGATGACTATGAAACCAAAGATGAAAAGATCACCCCATACAAACAGATGGTAGATAGTTTCAAGAAGTATTTTGACAACATGAACTTTCATCAAATACCCCACATTGAAAACATGACAGTAGACTCTATGGAAACCATTGGTTCACTCTTAGACATACCAAGCAATATGCCTAAATTTGAGTTTTTGGTAGAACAACTTTTGGTCCCTGCCTTTGACGTCCCAGATTCTGAGATGGTGTGTGAAATTGTTGGTCCCAATTCCCCATGGTACAAAGACATATATGACTACCTCCATGCCCAAATCCTACCCCTATACCTCTCGAACAACCAACATAGTAAATTTATCTACAAGTCTTCCAAGTATACCATCATCGTCAATACCCTTTATAGACGTGCCCTAGACAACACCTTGTTGAGATGTCTTGATATTGAAGAAGAACAAGCGACCTTACATGGGGTACATGAGGGTATATTTGGATCCCACTCTAGCAATCCCACCTTAGCTTAAAATATTATGAGACTGGGCTATTATTGGCCTAGGATGGAAAATGACTCGTACATCTTTGTCAAGAAATGTTGATAGTTCTAGATTCACAGAGACTTGATACAGGCACTAGCACAAGAGATTCATCCAATAACTTCACCTTGGACCTTTACCTAATGGGGACTTGATCTCATCAATAAGATACATCCTACATCCTCTAACGGTCATAAATTCATCATTATTGTGACTGAATACTTTACCAAGTGGATTGAAGCCATTCCTATGACCTACATTACCGACATACAAATTTCTAAGTTCATCCTTAACTACATCATTTTTCGGTAGAATGTTTCTCAATCCATAATCATGAATAATGGCTGCCCATTTTAAAACCAAGAAGTATACCATCTTTGCGAGCAATTCCATATCCAACACCACTTTTCTAAACCATATTACCCGTAGGGTAACAACCAAGTTGAGGCATCTAACAAAACAATCCTTGGAATCCTTAAAAATACTATCAATGATGTTGGTCGTGACTAGCATTTATAGCTTAACCCTACCCTATGGGCTTATCGCACAAGCATTCACACTCCCACTGGTGCCACTCCATATTCATTGGTATTTGGTTCTGAAGTAATCTTACCTATAGAGGTCGAAATTCCTTCCCTAAGGGTATCTTTGAAAGGGAATATCAATGATGAAGAGTACCGTGTGTCAATATTGCATGAGCTAGAGTTCCTAGATGAACAAAGACAAAAGGCACTAGATCACCTTTAAGCATATCAAAACCGTCTTCACCGCAACTATAACAAGAAATTCTTGGGTCGGCATTTTGACATTGGTGACCTGGTCTTAATGAAAAATCCAAAGAATCAAGCAGAAAGAGAAACACCAGGAAAGTTTGAACCAAGCTGGTTAGGGCCCTATATTATCACATAATCCTTTGGATTAGGAGCATACTAGCTCTCTACCCTTGAAGGAGAACCACTATCAATGCCAATCAACAACCTTCATCTGAAGAGGTTCTATACATAGCTTATGAGAACCTTGTCTTAATCATGTAAAATAAAAAATAAAAAAAAATAGAAAAGAAAAAAAAATTGTTACCTTAATGAAAACTTGGCAAATAGGCGTCTTTGTAACACCAACAAAAACTGAAAAATTAACAAAATAGTAGATAAATAAGTCATCCAATACTAAAAACCACTTTGGTGGTGCTTTGGATAAGTACCCTAGTGGAAACCGGGAAAACAGGCGCCATGTGTAGTCAACTTTGTTCCTTCGTCTACCATTATTCCAATTTGATGACCCTTTCACTTCCTTATCACCGACAATAAATGGTTGTCCTTTCCATTACTTGGAACGATTGACATCAAGTACTACTCAGTGCCACTCCATCATATTGGTCTTATATCTAACTGGGGGAAAATACTCTACCTACGTCATTTGGATCTTGCACTGGCTATTTTGAGGTCATACAATGTCCTAAAAAATCTAAAAACATTGTAAAATATCCTAAAAAATCTAAAAACACCGTAAAATGTCTTGAAAAAATCCAAAAAAATCATAAAACCTCAAAAAGACAAAACATGTCAAAACCCAAAAACATTCAGATAGCTTTCAAAAACCCAAAAACAAAGTCAAAGTCATTTGTGTTAGTCATTCATCATCATGTCGAACTACGTTTCCTCTACGACTGGACGTAGGAAAGGCCATATCTTCATGTGCCCTTGAGGCATTAGGTCAGTCTTTATAGGTTTGTCAAGTATCACACCATAAAATCATGACTCAATTCTTTTTCCTTCAAACAAAGTTAAATGTCTTGTCGAACTACGAGGTCTCCACGTGTACAACGTAGGAAAGGCCATCTATTGATGAGCCCCCAAGGCCACACTAGGTTAGTCCATTAGGGTTCATCACATTCATTATTACACACGTCAGATATCTTTAAATTAAGAAAATATTTTTCTGTCAGTCCTATTAGTCAAGGTCATGTCGAACTATGAGGTCTCTATGTGTATAACATAGGCAAGGCCATCTATCGATGAGCCCCCGAGGCTACACTAGGTCAGTCCTTTAGGGTTCGTCATGTCAGTCAGAATAAGTCAAAAAATCCATCAAGCCAAACCAAAAAAAAATCTGAAACACTCACATAACCAAAACAATCAACCTATGTCTTATACAGGATGTGTCCTTCTTGAAAATAGACATTATCAATTAGTCAAGCATTATCATTGCCTTATATAGAAGGTCACATGATCGAAACCAGACTCAATGTCTTATACAATATGTGTCTTTCTAAAAAATAGGCTTTATCATTGCCTTATATAGGTGGTCACATGATCGAAACTAGACTTGACATCTTATACGATATGTGTCTTTCTAAAATAAGGATTTATCATTGCCTTATACAGGTGGTCACATGATCAAAAATAGACTCATCGTCTTATATGATATATGATATGTGGCATTCTCAAAATCAGGCTTTATCAAACAAGCATCTTATCAATCTTCTAAATAATTAAACAACAAACAGATCAAATTTTGGCAAAATATTCTTACTGGTTGCTGACCTTATGGCTTGTTTTGTCTTATCTTTTCATTTGGCTTTCTCTTTGATTCTAGTTACTAGCTTTCTCAAGGATGTCTCAGGACTTTTTCTTTGACTGTTGTTTGCCTATTATCTTTTGGATTTGTCTTAAAGTCAATTTACTAGCTTCCTCAAGGATGTCCCATGAAGTATTTAGAGGAGCGATGATGTCTCATGACTTGTCTTTTATTTGATTGTTGTCTGTGGATTGTCTTGACAAAAAGACTGGGGAAATTTTTCCCTTAGTATGAGTTAGGACACTCCTTGTTTGCGACTATCTATTTTTAGCAAGTGGATGACCTTGCACACCTTGGTCTATCTCATATCATGGTGTTTTTTATCCATTTTTATCATTTAATACCCAATGATGATTAATGCAAGGCCTATTATGTTTCAAAAAAATATTGAAGATTTCTAATACTAACATCCAAATTTTCCACGCTAACATTTCTTCTTTCCTACATTATGACGGAGTCTTGTGACACACAAACATAAATAAATTATTCTGCATATGCATTCTTGTTTCAAAAATCATTTAGACATTTCCATCCATGTGTACATATTAAATCATACATATAATGTGCATTTTAAAAAAAACACAAAAATATACATATCTATCACATCTAGGAATCCATGGCATAACATGCATTCACCATCATAAACTGTATAGCATATTATCATAACAAATACATTCACATGGCATTGTACATATTAAAATCACACTGCATCTCATAATGATAAACATAGCATCCATACATGTCATCCATAATACCATAAAATTAAATGCATACATCATCATATAGAATTAACACATCATCATTGGCTGCATAAATATCATAAGGTAAATATTGACATCCATAACACATGCATAAATATAAAATTGCATATAAAGAACTGCATATCATATAAATCTCTACCAAAAATGATATATATATATATATATATATCACTCAAAAAGTGTCACAGTATGATGTCGTAATGTATCTCAAAATAAGAGCTCGCAGGCTCAATGGACATAACACATCAGTGTCAAAATATCTGGGACAAAATAAACCTATCTTGTACTCCCATGTTGTCCAGAGCCCTGACTACTGCTCTCACCCCAGCTAGACCTGCTATGTGATCACCTGCTATGAGACTAACCACTGCTCAGTGCCACTGATGCACTCGACACCCTCCAATCAGCTGGGACTACCTCCTCATACAAATCTCTATAGTATTTCTCTCGTCTACTTGCTCTGATAAGTGTCTATGTTGTGTCGACAGTAGACCCTGTACATGCAATCGTGAAGTCAATAACTCTCTGATTTGCCTCCTGGGCTCGGATCACGGCCCTATCTCTCTCCAACCACAAGGTATCCCTCTCCATCTATACCCCATCCATATCTAATTGTAGGGCTTGCACCTCATCCTCTAGTGCCTGTACTCTGGCATGCAGTTTGTTCATCTCCGCATCCCTATCACCTGAGCCACCCCTAATAGGAACATCCTCAAAATCCTCCTTTCCATCCAAGATCCTGTCATGAAGGATCCAATCCCCCTCACCCATCTCATCCTCCTCTGCTAGCTCCTCATCTCCTCTAACCTTTGCACCAATGGCAGCTACATTTGCTAATATCTCCAAATGCTCCCCCTTAGGCTGCTCTACCTCAACATTTACATCTGGCATATCCTCCTCTAGCATAACATCCTCTTATCTCCCCTCCTCTCTCTCCTCCTCATGTCTCTCCTCTTGTCTCTCCTCATCCTCTCCCTCCTCTCGGATAGGAGAAATTGATCTCCTCCTCCTCCTCAAACTCCAACAAACTCTTTGCCCATCACCTCCTCTCCCACCTCTCCCACTATCACCACCATCTCCGCCCTCTCCTCCATTGTCACCTTGGCCTCCACCTCTACGGCATCCCTCTCCTCTACCTTTGTCTCTGCCTCTCCTACCTCAAGGACCACGTCCTTGTCTCACTATTGGGGTAGGCTAATCAAGATTTGTCAAAGGAATAGGCCTATGTGTCCTCTACTAGGCATCATACTTGGGAGTGATCCCGAAATCTACTAGTCCTCCTCTCCACACCCACTATTGCACCTATAACCTATCAATGGCCTACTCTATTGTAGCCAATGCAATCATCGGCCCCCATGGAATCACCTCCCTAGACGATCGATAAAATATTGCTAACCCACAAGGCTCTCCCTGCTACTCTCCAAACTGTTTGAGCACCCGATTTGAAAAATACATCTCAATAATATGAACTGACTAAACAGTCCTCCCAATCATGTACCTCTCCTACTGACACCACAATAGATGCTCATACTCATCTGGCCACTGATGACAATCCATATATGGCCTCCAGATAAAAATGACCAATTTTTCAAGACCATGTCTCCAGTAACCGATATCACCCACATGTGTCCATGTGGCGGCTCTTGTATAAATCAAAACATAGGGTGTCATTGTCTCTAAGTGTCGAGCAACAAGTGGACATAATACTATAATATGTTCCCATGCCCAGACCATCAACAAAGTGACCCCACATCTCATGGATTGTCCTCATCTATATACAATGTCATGCAGCTGAAAGTATACCATGGCCAATAAACAAGGACCCCACACATACATTGTCTCACTCGCCATCATGCAAACCAACATCTCTCCCCATCCAATAAGAAACCATGTCCACGATAGTCAGGAATAACCACTCCTACTATCATTGAACATAGAATGCAATCAAACCCCTCATAGCGTGCAACCAGTGTCTCCCATCTGATCTCATATCTCTCAATCCCTAGCTGTGTCAAGTCATCATATACATAAAAGGTGGTAAGTGTCTAATATCCTCGATTATGATCATATCTAACTCTCTCCCCATGAATCAACAAACGTAGGATCCTATAGACGTCCTCCAGGGTAATGGTTTCCTCTCTAGTAGGCATATGGAATGAGCAGGTCTCTGAGTGCCACCGCTCAACTAATACAGTCAACATCCCTTTGTTTTCCCTAATCACATTCATAAATGTAACATGGAAGATTCCTAGACGCCACAACTTGCTCCTCTCAATGCTAGACAATTGGGTCCTCAAACAAAAGATCTCATGCGAGCAGGACTCTCTAGTGTAAATTGGATCTAAATAAACCTATGATCAATGTCACAACCACCGTATCAGTAAATTTTACATGCCATAAAAATAGGTCAAATTAAATATTGTTCAAAAATGTCAATAGTTAATTGCATTGCTATTTCTGTAATTGTGGTACACATTTGCAAATGCGTTGCAAGAAATCACTTGTGTCGAACCCCCAATTCAATTACGCATCCTTATAATAATTGTATCACTCATAAGCAATTACAGCTAATAATTATTTGATTGTGCACAATTACAGTTAATTGTGTCATGCATACATGGATGCAGTTAACCAACCTGCAGATGTGTCACATTTTAACAATTGTGTCACAAAATTAAAAACACCCACCCTACCCTAGGCAAGTTGACAACAATTGCATCGTTTTGCCTATAAATGTGTACAACACAATGACAATTGCGACTTTTTCCGTGTGACGCAACTAATTGTTAAAATTAAGTCCTACCTAGAAATGTGTGAAAATAAAATTTGTCCAAGTGGGTTTGTAGTGACTTACCGGATCTCCTGTGGCCTTTGGTTGTGTGAACGTATGAACTTTGTAAGCCTCATGCTTGTGGTGAGGAACGTGCTCCATCTTCAGTCAAAGCTCCAAATCTCCAAATTTCATAAGTGCAAAATGAACTCAAATTTGCCAAATTCCTATTTATACCCCCATCAAAATTAGGGTTTTTCCCTAGGGTTATAGCTAGATGCACTTTTGTCATGTTTGAAACAACTTCAGATGCTCTAAACTTAATGAAATTTGAAACCAACTTCACCATCGCTTTTCTAGCTATCAAATTGACTTTTCGGAACAATTTTTAAATTTTCTGATTTTTTTTTGAAAAAATTGTAAATTTCTTCCAAGGGAGCACTACCCTATCCTACTGTCACTAGGGCATGTTTTGACTGATTTTATTTGACACAATGTGATAAACAACATTGTATCAAAGAGGGGCAAACTATAGACACTAAAAATTGTCCTAGGCATGCGACCCTTAACTTCTTCATAATTCTTTCATCTTCATTTCTCATAATTAAATAATGTTAATTATTTAATTATTTTCTAAAGTTCTATGTCCTCTATTAATTAAATAACTTTAATCATTTAATTAATTCATTCTTGATTAATTAAATAATTTTTATTTATTTAATTACGTCGCTAATTAAATCTATCTTCTATTAAATAATCATTTTAAATTATTTAATTAATTCATGTCACACTTTCAACTATAATTAAATAACCACTTCAATTATTTAATTATTCCTTAGCCTTTTCTCCCTTTAATTAAATAAATCTTTATTTATTTAATTTAATCCCAAAATCTTAAATATTGAATTAAATCATTATTTAATTCATAAAAGGATTTATCCATAGCATATTCCTCTATAATTAGATAATCTCTTTGTTATCTAATTACTCATTTATCACTTATGTCTAGATCTAATTTGATCATTCAGTTTTCTGGTGAGATAATATCTTATTGTTTCTAACGAACAGTCTTTTCTCATACAATCTTTATTCTTCTATGTCTCAACTAGTTTCCACTAGTGATTAAATAATTATTTAATTTAATCCCCGCCATTTATGCTTTATCACTTACACTAATTTAACTTTAATCCTATTGCATGTCACATCTTTTAATCTTAATCGATGATTTATCTTTTAATCTGAGCTTGTCATTTAAAAATCATATTTTCTATAAATTGGCTTTACCTCTATCATTATTACTCCTCCCAAAATCTTATGAGTTTTGGAAGCAACTTTAGAATCTTCAATATTTTTCTATTATCATTGTCATGAGGTCGCACTTGCATGCTTAATTAAAATTTGAGGGCAAGTATCATACTATAGCAAAATGGAGAAGAGTAATGGATGTGATTCATGGAATTACATGGATGTTTGGTAAAATTGTTCATTTATGCATTGTTAATACAGTTTTCCATTGCTCTCGATTATTAGCTTAGGTTTAGTTTTGAGTTACGCTTGTATTGCTAATCCGTGAATTTTCGTTGTGCTATAGCAACAAGTTCAATGAATATTTTATGAGTTTACAAAAGCATATTTAAGAAAATAATAGAGGTAGAAATGAAGTGAAAATCATATATCTTTTGAAGAGTATATGCTGCTATATGAGAAGGATAATTGCAAATATATAAATTACAAACATATGTGAAGATTGAGAGGTAAATGTTAAGGGAAAGAGTGCAAATTTTAAGGTGAAATTATAGATCAGATTTATGAAAGGATTGTGTGAATATTTGTGATCAAATTTTTATTTTGGTGAAGAATTTTACTATATCAACATTGAAGATTTGAAAGGGTTGAAGCCTATCAAGTATAGATTGAAGCCTCTTATTGAGCTGGATCTCAGTTTATAAAAATATTGGATACTTTGATAGTAGGTTGGAGCCAACAAGACGAAGAAGATTAATTTATAATATATAGGAAAAAAAAATTTGGTTTTCTCTTGCAAGGGTTTCCATGTAAATTTGTGTTCTCATTGTGTTCCAAATTTCTAGATCTTACTTGAATGATTTTAATTATGATTGAGTTTTGAAAAGTAAAGAATTTTTAGGTATTGATTCACGTCCCTCTCAGTATCACCTTGTGCTCAACAATTGGTATTAGAGAGGGTTCCTTCCAATATAGACTAATCATTAGAAGGTAGATTTGAGAAGAGCACTAATGGTCGGACAAGAATTTTATGGATTCTCATCAGGGCATCATTGTTTGATGAAAATAATTATGATTTTTGGAGCTTAAGAATGAAGTCATATCTTAGTGCTTTAGGATATGAAATTTGGAAACCTATGGAAGATGGATATACTATACCTATAACTCAACTAATGGATAGAGATGCTAAAAGAGAAAGTGAAAATAAAAAGCTATGAATGCCATATTGTTTGGATTATCATAAACCAAATTCATAAAGGTAGTGCATATCAAAATTGCAAAGGAAGTATGGGATAAGCTAAAAGTAATTTACAAAGGGGATGATAAAGTGAAAAAGACAGCTTAAAACTCACAAGGAAAGATTTGAAAGCCTCAAAATGAGAGAATAAGATAGCATAGCTGAATATTTACTTTGATTCTATGAAATTGTTAACACCATGGTGGGACTTGGTGAAACAATCAAAGAAGCAACCATTGTATGAAAGATATTGATATCTTTACCCATGAGGTTTGATTCTAAAATATTTGCAATTGAAGAAATAAAAGAATTGGATAATTTGATCAAGGATGAGTTGTATGGAACTCTAACTACCTATGAAATGAGGATTGAAGATAAACCATCAAAGAGAGAGGTAACTTTTAAGGTAGCTCAAAGAGGAAAGGACAAAGTATATGAACCAAATGATGAATTTGGCTAGATAGATGAAGAAGAAGCTCACATCATAAGGAGGCCAAAGAAGGGTGCATGTAATTATCTAGGTAAGTCTTCTATTGTATGTTATAATTGTGGTAGACTAGGACATTTTTCTTCCAAGTTTCTATAGGGGAAGATGGAGAACAAAAAATATGAAGAAAATTACAATATGTATAGAGGCAGAGGATATCAATAACCAAGGAAGAGCTATTATCAAAACCAGTTTGAGAGAAATAATAACATTTGGAGGAAAAAAAGGAGCCTTTACTCCAATGAATATGATGTTGTATTGGAAGAAAGAGATGATAAATTTTATGGTGATCAAGAAGAGATAATATTCATGGCTATAGAGATCAAGGATAACATTGTGAATTAGAAGGAGGGTAAAAAAGGAAGTGGAAGATAAGAAAAATGAATTTGATGAAGAAGTGGATCATGAGGAAGAAATTTATCTTGCATATAATGAGATTCATTTACTTAAAAGAAGAAATGCATGTTTAAAATAAAAAATTCAAGAGGAAAGTGAATATAAAGAAAAGGTATCAAAATCTCTTGAAGAAGATGAGAAGACAATCATGGATCTAAAAATACAATATGAAGAAGCAAAAAGGAATGAAGAAGAAGCCAATAAAATAATCCTATATCTGAAAACTGAGTGTGAAGAGGCAAAAATAATTGAAGATGGAATAAAAAGAAAGTTAAAGGGAAGGGAAGAAATTTGTGAAAATTGAGAGTATGGGATTGTATCACTAAGAAATTAATTTTAAAAGACCATGGCACAATTGAATCAAGAACTGAAGAATGTGAAAATTCAAAAAAAATTGCATAAGATCATAAATTCCCAAAGCCCACATGTGACAATAGTAGGGTTGGATTTAAAGAAGGCCAAAGTTCAAAAACTAATCAACCACCTAAAGAGGAAAAAAAATAAAATTAGAAAATCTACTCACAAATGGTTCAAAACTCTATCAAAGGTGAAACATACAAAAAGGAGGAGAATCAATGGAAAACCATGAAAGGACTATTCAAAAAATCTCCCCCTTGGAGATAGGTACATAAAAATAGGTTCTATCCTTCTTTCCAAGACTATTGTTTTGTTTGAAATCAATTTGGGCATAAGGGAATAAATTGTAGATTGAATTCTAGAAATAAGTATGGACATAGAACTATGAATTATGGAGCACATGCTAGAGCTAACCCTATAGAAAATAAGATTGAAATATTTAAGATGATGAGCATAAATATCAACTCATTCACTTCACTCTTGAATCCTAACATAATATGCCACAAGTGAAATAATTTTGGACATCTAAAAAAGCTTTGAAAAAGCAGTTTCTTGGAACCTCCTAAGCAAGACAAGGAGGTAGAAAAAGAGAGAGAAGAAAGTTCAAAAGGATGGCAGAAGAGAGAAAAATCCATGATGGTTCAAATATCCCTACATGCCAGAAATGAAATTTATCAATGGTATATAGATAGTAGATGTTAAAGACATATGCCAGGTGATACAATCAAATTCATCAATTTAAAAAGAGTCAATGGTAGAACCGTAAGATTTGGTGATAATGCATCGACAAGAATTTTAGGAAGAGGATCCCTTAGTTTGGAGAATGGGACAAAAAGAACAAAGAATGTACTATATATGGAAGGATTGAAGCATAACCTATTAAGTGTGATTCAACTGTGTGACCAAGGGTACATCCTCATATTTCACGCCAAAGGTTGTGAGATAAGTAAAGGGGGGAAGTTGTAGAAGCCAACTGAATATGAAATAATCTTTATGTTCTAAGTGACATCCAAGTTTAGAAATATTGTATGGGAAAAGAAGATGAGATTTGGTTGTGGTATAAAATAATGGGGAGTCTAAACATTGATAAACTTGTCAAAATTAGTCGAAGGGAAGTAGTGAGAGATATTCCTATGATATCAAACCCTGTAAATATCATTTGCAAGCAATGTCAATTAGGTAAGCAAACTAGAGAAATTTTAAATCAAAAGGGTATTTTGCATCACAACATCTAGAGCTCATCCACATAGATTTGTGTGTACCCACTAGGACAAGGAGTATGCAAGGTGAAAAATAATTCATGTTATTAATTGATGAATTTTCTAGAATGGCATGGGTTACCTTTTTGAGGGAAAAATCTGAAGCATTGGAAAAAATTAAGATATTCAAAGCCTTAATGGAAAATGAGACAAGCATGAGGATTAAATGCCTTAGATTAGATAGAGGAGGTGAATTCACTTTAGATGAATTCAAAGATTTTTGTGAGAAACATGGGATACAAAGGTAATATTCTGCAACAAGAACTCCACAACAAAATGGAATAGTGGAAAGAAAGAATAGAACTGTTCAAGGGATGGCTAGATGCATGATGAATGAATCCAAGGTTCTTGACATGTTTCAGAAAGATTTGCTGCACACAATAGTTTATATCCTTAATTGAGCAAAATTCAAAGAAAACATAATAAGACACCATATGAGTTATGGAAGGGAAGGCCTGCATCCGTGAAATACTTCAAAGTGTTTGGAATTTTGTGTTATATTAGAAGAGATGAAGAAGATTTAGGGAAGATTTATGCAAGGGTAGATGAAGGAATATTTTTTGGATACTCTTCAAGGAGTAATACCTACAAATGTTTAAACGAGATACTGCATAAAATGGTTGAAAGCACAAATGTGAAGATAAATGATCAGAAAAACTATCAAGATGAACCCCAAGAAGATAACTATATGTAGACATGTAAAATTGACTTAACACCTATCACAAACCCCGAACAACATCGATCAACATCAAACAACATCGAACAACACCGAAGAACACTGAACAACATCGAACAACATCAAACAACATCAAACAACATTGAACAACATCAAACAACATCAAAAAACATTGAACATTATCCCGCAACATCCTGTAATAACTCAGAATAGTCTCAAAACATCATGTAACATCTCAAAATGACTCAAAATCATCTCAAAACATCCTGTAACATCTCAAAATAACTCAAAACATCTCATAACATCTCGAAATGACTTGAAATTGTCCTAGAACATCCTGTAACATCTCGAAATGACTTAGAATCATCTCAAAACATCTTGTAACATCTTGAAATAATCCTAAAATGACTCTAAATATCTTAGAACATCTCAAAATTGTCTTGAAATGTCTCAGAACATCTCAGAATCATTCTAAATCATCTCGAAACATCTCATAATTACCCCCAAATATCTTAGAATCATCTCGAAACATCTCAAAATCATCCCGTGACATCTCAAAATCATTTTGTAACATCCTAAAACATCATACAACATCACACCACCTTGAAACGACATCTGAAACCCTAATTCTACTTCTAATTGAATGATACAATATTATTTAATTAATTCACGTTTTCATCATTTCTGACAAATTAAATAAATTTCATTTATTTAATAAAGTCTTGAAAACCCTAAGTCTACTATTAATTGGATAATACAACATTATTTATTTAATTCGCTTTTTCATCATTTCCGACAAATTAAATAAATTTCATTTATTTAATAAAGTCCTAAAAACCCTAATTATGTTATTGATTAAATAAAACAGCGTTATTTTATTAATTCACATTTCATCATTTCAACCAATTAAATAAATCACATTTATTTAATGAAGTCCTAACCTCACTTTAATTCGTCTTGATTGATTAAATAATGTCAATTATTTAATTACGTCACTAAATCATCTTATTCCCCTAAGTTGATTAAATTATTAAATCATAATAATTTAATTACGACACTTTCCCCCCAAAATTTGAATAATTAAATGAAACTATTCAAATCAATTATCAAAAATCAAATCAAACTAATGCAACTTTGTTTGCAAAAGTCAAACTTGATTTGCACATTCAACTCCAAAAAGGAATTAATTAACTTAATTAATTCATTCATATTCCTCACCCACTTTCCGATTGAGCAAATTACAATTATTGATTGAGCAATCTAAGTTATCAACTAATCAATCTAAATTGCTAACTGAGCAATCTAAGTTATTGACTAGTCAATCTAAATTACTAACTGGGCAATAGAAGTTGTTAACAAGTCAATCAAATTCCTAACTAAGCCATCTAAATCCTAACTGATCAATTTAAATCCTAACTGATTAATCTAAATCCCTGACTAGCCAATCTATTTCTCAATCACACAAATTGTGCAATCAAATTTGCACAATCTTCTCATGTATAAATCCTCTCAACACACTCTGACCATTGATCTGGATATTCTTCAACATAATCTTGATCATCCATTTCAAATCTCATTTTCTATATAAAAAACCCCTTTCCTCGCAAATAAGGATCAAACAATCAACATCATTTTCACAATGAAGTACTGCTAACATTCACAACCACCATTGTTAGTGCTTCATATCTCATTTCTTCAATCAACCAACCAAAATAGTCACTCATCAAGCTTTTGCACACAAACTTTGGAGGCTTCGTGGTGATGAGAACAACCCAACATCAGGCGAATACACCCCACTACGAGATAGTAACACTATGTTATTTTGTACATTCAATTCTATAATCATAGATTCATTTATGTATGCTCAAATAGCTTAGTCTCATTTCATATGTGTAGGATTAGATCTTAGATTAATATGATTGATCTTAGTTTAAATTCTTAGATTAGCATGTTTGATCTCATTTCCGGTCTAACATTCTCCCCCTCACACATTCTGGCATGCCCGATGGGACACTTGTCCCCTCCTCTAACATTTTATTGAGTTGTTTTTGAAGTTGCAGGTCCTAGAAATGCACTTGACAAAGTTTTCATGCACTGTCCAAAAAAACCACACAGTTGCAACAAAAACCATGCAGTTGACATGGGAACTATGCATTTGCATCAAGACTAGCACTTTTGCTTCAAAAATTGTGAATCTTCTTTTGACATTGTTAGCATTTCCTATTAGATTTGAGCATCTACTTCAAGACCAGCGCTTTTGCATTTTTTTCTCTGAGCATTTTCTCTAAGAACTAAGCAGTTGCTCTAATAGACAAGTGCACATATCCGCACTATTGTAATGAAATTCTCCACTAACATTTGCTTTTTTTTTAGTGTTTAAATAGGTATTAACATATTTGATGCAGGATTCAAGTGACATTGACCCATTTTTTTGTAGGAAAGACAATCAGTCCAAGATTTTTTAGATCCACAAATGGTTTTTATTAACTTAGGAACTCGTGATTTTGGTGCTTTAAAAATAACAAACAGAAACTCACATTTGATTTTAGTGTTTTAAAATTGGACCAATTTCATGTTTTCCCAACTTAGGAACTCTCATTTTAGTGCTCATAAAAAGAACAAAAAAAAAAACACTTCAATTTTGGGATCTACAAATAAACACTTTTCATGTTTTCATAATTAGGAACTTTAATTTTGGTGCATAAAAAGAGCGCAAACGATTTCCATTTTTTTGACACGCGCTCGATTTACATTTGTTGACCGATTAAAGACCAGGATTGTTTTCTTAGAAACACTCAATTTTGGAGCTTAAAATGAACAAGTTATTTCTTTTGTATTGCACCATTTCTATTTTTGACTAATATCCTAAATACTTCCTATTGGTGCAAATAAAAAGAACAATTTTTTTATGTTATTCACATATTTTTGGGGATAATACCGCTCGAGGTGTTTAAAAAGAATCAATTTCCTATGAATTGTTCATTGTGCATTTAGTGATTGGAAATTTGAAGTGGTTTATCTTCTCCCCTCGCACCTTTTGGAAATCTTGGGTGAGCGAAAGAATATTTTTTAGAATTGCACTTAAATTTCAAGTTTACCTTAAAGAGGGGGCTTTCTTTGAGATACATCTCGCACTGGAGAACTCATTGCAAGGTCTTGAAGCACATTTACTAGCAGTCTATATTAAAGTATAAGAAAGTAGTTGCAATCTATGATGACAAAATATTGTACCTAATACCATGCCTTAAGTGGAATGGGAATGATCAAAGAGCCTTAAGTGGCCAGTGGGTGAGTGTCAGATTTTTGTGTTCACAGCTATCACTAAGAACCAAATTATTTTAGAGGCCACCCTATTATCCAAAAACATTCTCTAAAAGTGGTGCATCAAAATTTACTTTCGAGAAGTTACTTGCCATGTCCGACTATAGGCCCACACCATAAGCTGCATGTAAAATCATCTCTTCGGAGTATGAGGCAAGCCTACCTAAGAGAATGGTTTCTATTCCCTAGGGTTGTAATTGCTTGTTTATGTTAAACTTTCCCATTACATTCAAAAGAATTTGACATCAAATTATGTGATTGATTTAAAGAAAAAGAACACATTTTAAAAAAAACATTGAACAAGATGGTTGAACCATAAACCCTTTGATTTAGTGCATGCTTGTGAGAGAAGCCTTATGATTGCACCCCTTGAAAGGACCTTTCCTTAAACGTTTCTAAACATTTTGGCTTTGATTTTAGGTTACATTAATCAAGGTAAACATTTGGGAACTATGGCTTGGGTGTTGTGATTTCACAACCTAAGATATAGACATGAAGGTCACATAAGTACATGCTTTTTGAGTCATTCCAAGTGTTGTTTTATCACTTGTCATACTTCAAACATGGAGAAAAGTTGAGAGAAACTTATTTATAGGATCATTTTTCAAACCAAAACAATTGTAAATCTAGAAGGTTAGATAGTCTCACATACATTATTTCCATCCTACCTATTTAAAATAAAAATCAAACAAACCATTAGGGTCATTCCTCCACTCAGATGTCTATGATATCAACAGTTACTTGGGACTCGCAGATAGTACATAAGCTTTCCCACAACATATCCTCTGGACAAGGAAGTGGAATATGGACCCTAGTTCTTCAACATTTTTATTTCTAAGAATTATTACCATTCCAAAATAGCACTCAAACCCTAGGGTCTTGAGCTTCACAACAACCATCCCATAACACCATCAAACTTTATGACCATTTGGTGACCAACTACCCTAGTTCAGCAATTGGACCTTGTAGCACCAATCCTTCAACCTAGTCTTACATACATCAAAGGTGAGAAAAATGACATCATAAGCAGCTTGAGAACGTTTCTTTTTATAATAACAAAACACCCCACCAGTTTCTCACTGCACCAATTATCCTAGATGAAGAGGAAGAGAAAGTTGACACAACAGTAGGAATTCCCATATTACCACCACCCATGTGGCAATAAATATCCCCTTCATGATATCATGCAAGGTCAAGATACCTAAGGTAAATTCCATAGGTCATCATTCCAGACTTAGGCATCTTAGTCCAAAAGCTCTCAAGAAACACCTTTGGGCACTTCACGAAACTAGAACTAGGTTGGTATACAACTATTACAAACATGTTTCAAGGAACAATCTGAACTTGTATTCCTTTTACTACTGTCAAAATATTGGTGTGTTCCAATAGTTCCAATATCTCACATAATTTGTAGGACAACATCAGGTCTTTAAGATTTGAGTCATCTAGAGAGTTCAAACGTTACACCACTCTCCCATAGGGGGCCTAATTTTTTTTTGACAACCATGAGATCACAACATACGAATAAAATGGAAGCAAGAAAGAACGCCACCAATATCCCACCAAAAAATGCCATGAACGATGAGAGTAGCCCATGGGGTTATAGGCCAAGCGAGCTTGAAACTCCCCAAAAGATACCAGTGTATAGAGACACTTTCACTAAACAAGAACTGAACCACAAACAGAAGGAGGTAATGGAATAAAACAATCAAGATCCAAATAGAGTGGTTATAGAGGAGGTAGATAGTGAGGAAGAGATAAATGAGGATAACTCAGTTCTGAGACAAATAACCCAACCTCCAAAGATTCCAAATAGGCCACCCGTGTTCTCACAAAATAGTGATCAACCCAAAGAGAACCCCTTATTCAAAAAACCAACTCAGGTTGAGCAAGCGATAGTGGCACAAATGTATCAAGGAGGGCCATCTCAGTATGAAATTCAAAACAAAAATCTACCTCTTGGGCAATATATCCATAATAATACTTCAAGCATCGACTCTTCCCAAAACAATCAGTACCATCAACAGGGTGGAACATAGGGTCCCCCTCCAAACAATCAGTATCAATAACAAGGTGGACCACAAGGTCCCCTTTCGAACCAGCAATACCATCAACAAGGTATCTCAAAAATGCATCATCAGGGTAACCTTCAGTTTAGTCGTACCCAGCAGGGTGTGCCACAGAGCGCCCTTCTTCAACAAGGTATCCTACCAACGCATCATCAGGGTAACCTTCAGTTTATTCCTACCTAGCAAGGTGTGCCACAAAGCACCCTTCCTTAATAAGGTATCTCGCCAACCCATCATCAGGGTATCCTTCAGTTTAGTCCTACCTAGCAAGGTGTGCCACATAATGCCCTTCCTCAACAAGGTATCATGCTAATGCATCATCAGGTTAACCTTCAATTTACTCCCGCCCGAAAAGGTGTGCCATAGAGCACCTTTTTTCAATCATCCCATCAATAAGGTATCCCAAAAACACATCATCAAACTAACCTTCAACTTAGTCCTACCTATCAGGGTGTTCCATAGAGCACCCTTCTTCAGTCATCCCATCAACAAGGTATCCTACCAACGCATCATCAGGGTAACCTTTAGTTTAGTCCTTCCCAACAAGGTGTTCCACAGAGCACCCTTATTCAATCATCCCATCAACAAGGTATCCCACCAATGCATCATCAGGGTAACCTTCAGTTTAGTCCTACCCAACAAGGTGTGCCACAGAGCACCCTTATTCAGTCGTCCCATCAACAAGGTCACCCACAAATGCATCATTAGGGAAGCCTTCAGTATGTACCCCCCCCAACAACAAGGAGCTAGCACTCCTTGCACACAACAAGTAATTAATCCTCCTTACATCTCATATGGCTATCAAGGTCATGTACCTTCACATACCTGATATATGACCAAAAATTGGTAGGGAAACAAGGTTATTACACGCAAAGCTTGCAAATACATGTACCAAAAATGGAGATGGTACTAAAACTAGATGTTGTCACCCAATAAATAGCAGATATGTGGGTAGGAAAATAGAATAAAACCTACACTCTCCAATAAATTTTTCCATTCCCTTTCGATCATTCCATCATGGAACTTCCCTTTCCAAAAAACTTTGAAATACTTAAGTTTGATAAAAAGTATAAAGGAATAGGAGATCTAGTAGAGCATGTACGAGACTTTTTCGGTATCATGTATGGAGGTACAAAACAATGATTCCTATCTCATTAGACTCTTTCCACCTAGCCTTACCGATCACACTATGGATTGGTTCACTTTGTTGGAAAAAGTGCCTCAATGCTTATTGACATTGAACTCCTGAAAGAGAAATATCACTGAGACCTTTGGAATGTCTTGCCGATGAGCAACTGATCAGATCACTATGACCTTGGATCTGTCTTGGTGATGAGAACCATCGGGGTGACATGATCTATCAGAGTGAGTTTCCAAACTCACTCTGACAACAAAATTCTTGGTGACATCTGTGTGACCTGGTGGTTGTCTCGGTGATATCGGCATGACCAAAACAGTCAGGGTGACATCTCCAGCTCACTCTGATGGCAGATGTCTGGACGATGAAGTTCATCGGGGATATTCTTGGCGATGAACACATCGGGAGACTTGTATTGTCGGTGTAACCTCTTGATCTCTTGTCGATGGTGTTTCTCTCATTGATGGATCTGCTCTTGATGAGCAATCGGTGTGACTCTTGTCAATATGCATGGTCTTAGTGTTTGTTGGGTCATCGAGGAGACATGAATGTTCGGTGTGACTTCCCAGTGTGTTGGCGATAGCGATTATCTTGCCAATGGTCTTGAGATCGGGGAGACTTCACCAAAAGTATGAGTGATAGGAGTTGATGCTATTTGTGATAGCCTATGGACAATCTAACATCGGTACAACACATTTGGTTGTCTCACCGACGAGAGATAGAGTTGAAATCCGTTGACCAAGAGTTTGTCCTACGTGTTCTTTCTTGGACCAATGAGTGATACAAAATGCGAACCGATTGGGAAATTGAACTATTATGACCGTTTTCTTATGGGAAACAAATAGACAGCTTGAGAAATGTATGAATAGTTCATTTGAGGATCTGGTTTGGTGGGGTTGGTTAGTTGAATGATCAGTGAGTGAATTTCATTGTATGCTGAATGAATGCATTGTAACAGTGTAATTTGATACAAGGTTGATCAGGGAAATGTTGCTGATATAGAATTGTTATCTAAAAAGGAGAGATTGTAACTTGTATGTAATTTGATTACTGTAATACAAGTGATCTTTCTTTGGTGTGGTGGGTTTTTCTCTCTTAAGGGTTTTCCCATGTAAATCTGGTGTCAATTGTGTTATGTGTTTATTTCTCAATTTTGTTATTTCTTTCATATGTGTCTTAATGAATTGTAATTATAAACATTAAAAGACATATCTCTCTTCTCCTCTAAGACTTGGCATTAGGAAAATTTGTTCTGCTATTGAATTATTCCTAACACACTCATCTAAAACTAGGAATCAAAACTTTTGATGAGCTATCTAGAAAATTAATAGGGCACTTCTCATTTAACATAGAACAAGATGTCACCATCACAAGTATGTCCACAATCAAATAGAACCAAGGAGATTCCTTTACCTCCTACCTACAAAGATGGACACATAAAGCAAGTCAGTGTAAATGGCCCATTCTAGACAAAGAGTTGGTGGATATTTTCATCATGAATGTCCTACCCGAAATAAACTACCAGCTCACTATGCTATGTCATATAGACTTTGAGGAAATAATCAAATAGGGGTTACATATTGAGAGAGCCCTCATAGCAAGAGGAACCCTTAAAAAAATAGCTCAAAAGACAATACCTCCAACTCAAATGAGAAACCTAAAGTCTGGGCCAAAAACAAGAACGTCACAAATGATGGAGTGGTAGATGCGAGAGTGGTATGGAATACACAAAGCATAAATCAAAACAAACCATAGGTGGAACAAACAAGCTATAGTCCCAACAACACACAAAGCAACCAAATTACCTATCCCAAGAACAATCAGGTTGTAGACCAACAGATGAATCAGGGAGGGCAACAAAGGAAATATGATCAACCTAGGAGGCAGTTCACTGTATTAGGAGAGACTTGAAATAGTCATGCAAAAACTAGTACAATAGAACCTCATCAAAACAAATGATCACCCAAATTATGAGGAACCTAGCTTTAAGACACCATGGTACAGTGAGAAAGAATTATGTGATTTCCATATGATTAAAGGAAATACGACCAACAATTGCATGTGCCTAAAACATATCATCCAAGACTTGATAGACAAAGGGGAAGTAAACATGGAGCATTGTCCCCAAAAAAAATATCTTCAAATATACTCAAACTTGATCCCAAACCATGCTAAGAGGAATGATAAAGGAAAGGGACAAGAATACCACAATGCTAATTACACATACAGTGACACAATCTTAGGAACCCTCTCACAAGTTGATAACAATAGGGAAAACATAGTAACAATACGAGGAGGATACAACAACTGCAATGCAACTACCCATTGAGGAAGAGTTACAATACAAGGAGCCCCTCCTAAACCCACATCCAAGTCACCAAGTGACTAAAACATTGTGGAACAATTGAAGAAGACACCTGCCCTAATCTCAATCCTAGAATTGTTAAAACTATCACCCGCATATAGTGAGATATTGGAAAAAGTGTTGGAAACGCCAGTCCCTAATGACCTCGATCCTAGTCAGTTCCAAGCCATGGTTGGAAAAATCATAGAAAGTAATCATTTAGTCTTTTCAGAGAAAGATCTGCCACAAATAACATTCCCCAATCAAGTTCTATGCATAGAGGTTGGTGTTCACAAGACCATGGTCAAATGAGCATTGATAGATAATAGTGCAAGTTTAAACATCTATACCTTGAAATTCATAGAACAGTTGGAGTATTCTGATGATTTTATTTACAAAGGTGAGAGTATCACCATAAGGGCCTATGATGACTTGGAAAGAAATTTTGAAGGAACAATCAGGTTGCTAGTGCAGATAGGACCAGCCATCATAGAAACTACTTGTCAAGTATGGGATCTTGAGTTTCCCTACAACCTACTCCTGGGACACCCTTGGATCCATGTATTACAAGCAGTCCCTTCCAATCATAGAAAGTAATCATTTAGTCTTTTTAGAGAAAGATCTGCCACAAATAACATTCCCCAATCAAGTTCTATGCATAGAGGTTGGTGTTCACAAGACCATGGTCAAATGAGTATTGATATATAATAGTGCAAGTTTAAACATCTATACCTTGAAATTCATAAAACAGTTGGAGTATTCTGACGATTTTATTTACAAAGGAAAGAGTATCACCATAAGGGCCTATGATGACTTGGAAAGAAATTTTGAAGGAACAATCAAGTTGCTAGTGCAGATAGGACCAGCCATCATAGAAACTACTTGTCAAGTATGGGATCTTGAGTTTGCCTACAACCTACTCCTGGGACACCCTTGGATCCATGTATTACAAGCAGTCCCTTCCAATTTTCATTAATTCCTAAATTTTCCCCATGAAGGAAAGGAAGTAACACTATATGTCAATCTTGAGCCTTTCCATTTTTGTGCAAAGTTGGAGGAGAAGTACAATAAAATCTAACGTGTGCCTAGAAATGATATAGCCTTCCATTTATTTTCTTATGTTGACCCTTCCATGCTTCTATAAACCTCTACCAAGAACACATCAAGTGAGCAACCTAAAATAGAAACCAAGATTCAATTACTTGACAAGGGTAATGGGAACTACTATTTTAACCAATCATTCTGCATCAACATGCTTCCACCAACACCCAGAGTATATGGATGTCCAAAAGAGATCAATATAGTACAAATGATAGCCAAGCCCACAATATTTAATATATGGGGAGACATGAAAGATGAAATATTTGAGGAGGACCTTTCATCCATGATCTACAAGGAGGACCAAAAAGAACCAGAAAAGCCACAACCCATTTTAATTGATCCTAACACTAGAGGTCATCAATTAGTCAAATAAATGGGATACAATGGAATAGGTGGCCTTGGGCTACATAAAAAAGGACAATCAGAGCCTATCATAGTAGAACAGAGGAAGAAAAATATGGTGCTAGGTTATAAACCAAAAGATGTGATCATTCCAAAAATTGGACGAACCTCTTGGAAGAAATGAGAAACTTCTGCTAGTGTTAAGGCACTGGATATCTATCATTTCATGGACAAAGAGTTACCCATCGAAGACTTATTCGACAACTTTAGAATTGATAGGTTCCCTCTTCAGTACATGGAAACCATTCCCAACATCTATTACCATTCTGAAATAGACTAATGAATACAAACGGGATTCTCCTTCCTTCATCACTGGATATGATTTTCCTGCTTCTAGCAATGATGACTTAGATACCCAGTGGGAAAAAGACACCAGAGCCATACCAACCCTTTCACCTACTTCTATAAGCTTTGCAGACCAAGATGATAGTATCTCACTCTGTTACCCACAACTCATAGATTGGGATCAACAACAACATACACCTATTTTGGATCAATTCCAGAATGGCGAGGCAATCATGGAGTTCATGGGACTTCGAACAAACATACTAGCTAGAGATCACAAAGTAGGTTTCATCATGGATCTAGAACAAGAGGCATACTTTGGTGGAGAGATTGAGTCTTCCAGTCACAAAAATGAAAGATAAAAGATAAAAATGCAATCCCCTAGGGAAAACCACATTGTGGCTCTATCAGATCTAGAAAAGAGAAAATAAAGGACACATCCGAAGGTGAAAACCTCCTAGAGGCACCCAAGGATGGAGGATTCAATCTCCCCATATAATAATATCAAGAAAGATTAAAACTCCTTGTAGAAGAAGTAGATTCCATAAATGTTGGCATAGTAGAGAACCCAAAGATAACATACCATACAACATCACTTGATCCTGAGGAGAAATCAAATTTCACAACATTCATCAATGAGAGAAAGGTAAAATTTTCTTGGACCTATGCTGACATGCCTGGACTAGATCTATCATTAGTGGTACATCATCTAGTCGTTGTCCCTAGAGAAAAAGCCTATCACGAAAAAACTCAAAAAAATGCATCCTCAAATAGCATTACTGGTAAAGGTAGAACTAAAGAAGCTCCTAGATTTGGGCTTCATTAGACCCATCGACTATCCACAATGGATATCAAATCTTGTACCAGTTTTCAAACCTATTGCGGGCATAAGGATCTGTACAGACTTCAAAGACTTGAAAAAGGCTTGTCCAAAAGATGACTTTTCATTTCCAAGCACCGACATGATTGTAGACCTAACCACAAGGCATGAGATTCTAATGGATGATTTCTCTAGATACAACCAGATAAAGATCTCTCTAGATGACCAACACAAAACAACATTTACTTGTGCTTGCGGTAATTTCTACTGAAATGTGATGACTTTTGGTCTAAATAATGTAGGATCAACCTATCAAAGAGTGATGACGACCGTATTCCATGATATGCTACACAAAATCATGGAGGACTATGTGGATGACATTCTAGCAAAGTCAAAAAAAGGGGTAGATCACTTGACAAACCTAGAAAGGGTGTTTGATCAACTGGAATAGTACAATTTGAGACTCAACCCTAAGAAGTGTATTTTTGGAGTAACACCTGGAAATCTATTGTGGTACATAGTGTCAAGAAGAGGGATTCAAGTGGATCCTACAAATGTAAAAGCTATAATAGAGATGCCTCCTCCAAAGACACTAAAATAGTTATGAAGCCTACAAGGGAAGCTACAATCCATCAGGCAATTTATCGCACAATTGGCAGACAAGTGCCACCCCTTCACTCATCTACTACACAAGGAAATAACCTTCAAATGGGATGGGAGATGTGACCAAGCATTCCAACAAGTCAAGGAGTACCTACTTACTCCTCATGTACTCATGCCACCTATTCCAAAAAAGGAGATGATACTATATGTGTCTACCACACAAGCAACATTGGGAGCTCTCTTGGCCCAGCTAGATGATAAAAATAAAGAAAGGGAAATCTACTATATCAGTAGAATGCTAGTGGGATATGAAATGAACTAATCACCCATTGAAAGATCATGTCTCTCAATCATGTTTTCAACACAAAACCTGAGACATTATATCTTAAACAGAAAGGTGAAGCTGATTTCAAAGGTGGACCCACTCAAATATTTACTTGCAAAGGCAGCCCTAATAGGCCGAATAGCCAAATGGGTGGTGATCCTAAGTGAGTTTGATATAGAGTATGTGGAAAAGAGAGCTATCAAGGGACAATTCATAGCAGACCAACTGGTTGAAGCACCCATAGATGATCATAAACCTCTCACAGTGGATTTTCCAGATGACAATGTCTTGATGACAAAATAGATAGGCCAATAGACTCTATACTTTGATGGGTCCCATACTCAACATAGTTTTGGAGTAGGTATTTTATTTCTCATGCCACAAGGAGATATTATACCCAAGGCCTATAGGGTTGCATTCCCCTATACAAACAACATCTTAGAATATGAAGCTCTTATCATAGGGCTCAAAATGGCTATTGAGTGGAGAATAAAAGAGCTACATGTCTATGGAGAATCTCAACTAGTAATTAGACAACTAAATGACGAATACCAAAAAAAAGATGATAAGTTGCTACCATATAAAAGAATGGTGGATAGATTCAAGTAGTCCTTTGAGAAAGTTCCTTGGATCAATAATAGAGTTGTTGATGCAATGGAAACAATAGGCTCGCTGCTTGATATTCCTCAGAATGCGCCTAAGTATGAGTTCCTTGTGGAACAACTATTAGTGCCTACATTCGACATCCCAGAATAAAAAATGGTATGTGTTGTTGTTGTTCCTAACTCCCCATGGTACCAAGATACTTTTGAATATATATAGAATGGTATCATAGCACTTGACATAATGACTACTAAGAAGAAAACCTTCACCCGTAGAACTTCCTGCTTTATGATCTTAGGAGAAACCCTATACCGTTGTAGTCTAGATGGTATGTTACTCTAGTGCCTTAACACAGAAGAAGCACAAACAACCTTACAAGAGGTCCATGAAGGTATTTTTGGATCCTAATCTAGTGGACCTAACCTAGTCCAAAATTTGCTCAGAACAAGATACTATTGGCCCTCCATGGAGAAAGACTGCATTCAACATTCTAGAAGGTGTCAACAATGTCAGCAACACAGTGATCTAGTTCATTCACCAACACAAGAATTGAGACCCATCATGATGTCATGGCCTTTTTCAAAATGGAGATTAGACTTGGTAGAAAAGATATCACTTGCTTCATCCAAAGGGCATAAGTTCATTATCACAGCGACAAAGTACTTCACAAAATGGATAGAGGCAATTCCATTCACCTATATCACCGAAAAATAGATATCAAAATTCTTTTTGAATTATCTCATTTGTAGGTATGGAATCCCACAAACAATTTTAATAGACAATGGCACCCCATTCAAGAATCGGGATGTCCAAGAACTTTGTTCGAAGTTCTCTATCCAACATAGATTTTCCATGCCCTACTATCCTCAAGAAAGTGGTCAGGCTAAGGCATCCAATAAAACAATCCTAAAAATACTAAAAAAGATTATCAATGATGTCGAATGTGATTGGAATTTACAACTAAACCCAACCTTATGGTCTTATCGAACTAGCATTTGCACACCCACTAGCGCCACATCCTTTTCCTTGGTCTACGGATCAGAATTTGTATTACCTATCGAGGTTGAAATCCCTTCATTGTGAGTCTCATTAAAAGGAATGGTCAGCAGTGAATAATACAAGGTATCCAAACCAAATGAATTAGAACTCCTAGATGAAAGGCATTTGAGCACATTGAACCATCTACAAGTTTATCAGAATCAGCTCAAATGAAGCTATGACAAGAGAATCAAAAATAGGAACTTTCAATTTAGTGACTTAGTCCTCAAGGAGAATCAGAAGATACAATTGAATCAGGACGAAAAAGGCAAATTCGAACCCAACTGGTTAGGCTCGTTCATCATCACAGTGAACTATGGATCTGGGCATATCAGTTGGCTATTCCTGAAGGAGAACCTCTAGCTGAACCATTGAACAAAAGCCACCTCAAAAAGTTCTATACATGAAATGCATCAAAATACCCTAGGCAAAAGGGTAAAAATCCAAAAAAATAGAAAAAAAAAAAGGAAAAAATACAAAAAATCAAAAAGAAAGAAAAACAGTAAAGAGAAATAAAATTTTCTTTGAGTGAAAACCACTTTGTGGTGCTCCTAAAATAGGTACCATAGTGAAAACCTAGAAAACAAAAATTATGTGTGAGTAAAACTTGCATCATTATCTATCAACACTTTTTTACAGCATCCACCCATCCATTTCATAAATCATGTATCCAACTATGGCTTGTTACTGATTAAGGAAAGTCATTTTATCGGGGGAAACTTCTTGAAGCTGGTTGTGGATTATATCTTGCAGTATCTGATCATGGTCATAAAACAACAAAAGTCAAAAACATATAAAACAAAAAAATTCAAAAACACTAGAAAACAACAAAAATCAAAAACAAAACAACATCGTTGGATTATTCCTTCACTTAATAGTCTAAGATATCAACATTTGTTTGAACCTCATAGCTAGTTCAAGTAGATTTCCCACAACATATCCTCTAGACACAAAAATGGGATATCAATCCAAGCAATCAATGTTGTTTATCTAAAAACAATTCATGCTTTGAGTCAAATGGTCAAACTACGTGGTCTCTGCATGTACAATGTAGGAAAGGATTTATAGCCCCCAATACCCTAGGTCAGTCCCCTTAGGTTTCCAACATGCTTTATTTCAACTTAGTCAAAAAAATCCAAAACCCAAAAACATATACAACATACAAAATCCAAAAATATTCACAAAATAGAAAAGGTCAAACCAAGAAAACTACGAGCCTCTACATGTACAACGTAGATAAGGTTTATCTTTGATGAGCCCCCAAGGCCCTAGGTTAGTCCTCTGAAAACAATAAAGACAGCATCATAAAACTTAGAAAATCAAAAAAATACCCATCCCGTCATCAAAAACTGCAATAAAACAACTCACCAATAATAAACAAATCGTCACAATAATCCTTCGACAAAACAAACAAACAAACAAAGAAAACATCAAAATCGAGAACTTTCAAACAAAACAATCACATAAGATTTGGCTATGAACAAATGGAAACAATGCCAACGTATCAATTACCTATCTTTTTGACAAGTCCCAACATCTTGAGATATGCCTTAATGAATCTGCTCCTACGATAGACATGATCAACAATAGATAATAGCCCCACCCAAACAGATATGGCAAGTGATACTGCAACATTGTTTTATCTTTTTATGGTCCTTTTTTTGTGATTTATTTTATTGTCTCATTCCCAAGATCTCTCGAGGATATCCATAAGGATTTAGAGAAGAAGGAATGGGGGAAATTGAGCGTCATTTTGATTTGTTATTTGTAAGATATTTTTGTAATACTACCATGGCAAATACTTGCTTTATTGAGTATGGAAGTTGTATTAAAATAGTTCGTGAAGCAGTTACATGCTAGGTGTTCTATACCTCTCTGTGTGACTGGTCCAAAATATTTTTCACGCAACCCCCTATACTTTAAACAAAGTTTTTATATGTCTAGTATGAGAAAAAAGATCTTTGTTTGTAGAGTCAAATTCCACACAATATATACAAAGTCACCTTGGTAATTCATACCTTGGTGCATCATGTTTGATTTCTACATCAAACGGGATTGTTCAAACTATCAAGTCTCTAAAGCAAAGAAAAAGCAACTCATCAAAAACATCACATTTCTATCCATCATCAATACTTATTCTAATTAACATCATATTTTTATCCATCATCAATATTCCTTTTAATTAACATCATATTTCTATCCATCATCAATAATTCTTCTAATTAACATCATATTCTATCCATCATCAATATTTATTCTAATTAACATTCATCCTGCATACAACATCATTAGCACCATATCTGTACTACATCCACAAATGTTGTCAATACATATCATGATGATAATAAACCAATAAAAACATCTTGTATCATGTATGGGGCATTATTCATCACATAAAACGAGACAAGGTATGATTCCTCCATCCACATCAAATTCATACATCAGGAAAGCACAAAATCACATATAAGCATACATAATCATATATTGCCATCACATAAACATCAGGGAAAACTTTAGTGGTGAATCTTCGCCAATTGGCAAATTCTAGGAATCGGGCAAGTCAAAATTGGTGAATTAACTGTACCCAACAGGGTGTCCAAATCACCTAGATTTTACGAGCTATCGGTCCAATGCAAGTCCATTCGCCAACAGTTTTTTTTATGAGGCATGTTTAGGCAATAAATTCGCCATAACAAACTACGTGTTTCCAATGGACCGATTAATATTTTCGTTTGGAATCCTGGGAGCATGTCATAAAACACCTACATATTCACTAATACTATTAAAACAACATTATATGAGGACCCATTTCGCCAATTAAAATTTACAAATAGTTGCTTGTGAAGACCCATTTCACTAATTAAAATATATAAATGGTTGCTTATGAGGACCTATTTTTCCAATAACATTTAAAATAATTACATTTGAGGACACATTTCGCCTTGAAAATTACAAAGTATCATTGTATAAGCACACGGGATTCACCAAATTTTTAACATACCATTTAAAAATCCCACGGAATTCGCCAAATATGGATTGATATAAATACAATTGAAACTGTTATTTATTCTTACATATTTTTTTTGGTTCTGAGGTTCTACTTCTTGATTCAGAAGTTAGTGAAACCTGAAAATGTAGACTTAAAGGTGAGTGATCATTTCTTCATACTATTATTAGTTATTAGTTATAATAATAAGATTTCTTTATCTATTTTTCATTCTTGCTTCAGTCTTAAAGATGATTTTGATTAGGGAATGGGATCTATATTCTCTATCGGTCTATCCTTAAACAAGAAGACATTTTTTCTAGCTTTTATTTGAAGTGAGAGATCAATATGTCAAGCAGCAAGGGTAAGACTCCTTAAGGTAATGAAAAGACTAGGAGGCCATCAAAACTCCCAACACATAGAGGTACCATACAGTCTTACTTTGGAATTGGCAAAGCTTTTGATCCATCAGATCAAGGTGGAGCTACATCATCAACTCTTCCACCAAATATTATTGAAGAAGGCATTCACAATACCTCACCACCACAAGAAGGTCAAGGTGAGATTGTCAGGGAGTTAAATCAAAATGTATCAAATGAGGATGGCAATACTGCAAAAGATGTTCCAAGGGATACCCTAGTTAGCCAGAATGAGATAATTGACTTGGATGAGGATGATGTTGGTAGCAATAAAAGAAAAGGAAAATCAAAATTGGGGCGCAAGTGGGAAATGACAAGGAATTTTCAACTTGGTTGGTTGTTGAAGTACCCATTCATTGTACCAGTGGGGGTAGCAAACGAAAATGATATTGAAAGGGCAACAAAGTTCAAATGCACGATTTGTAGTTGGAAATGTGGAAGAGACAAGATGTTGTAGCTAAAGCTTGACACTATAGACAAGCATATTGGTAAAGTTTTTGAAAAGAAAATCATAGATGGAAAGGAACAATTAGTCGTACAATGGAAATCAAAGGAAGAATGTCTTCATATTAAGTATTTCATGGCTTATGAAGAGCATAACCATAGAATGTCGAAGCTTCATAAATGTCAAGGTACACTTGAGGCTCATTTTGGAAAAGCAATGGCAGTAGCAAATCTGTCAAAAACTATTTAGATGAGTGTTGGTTTTCATATTTTGTCTAGAGGGTGTCCTATCACAGACTACCCAAAATATTTTGATTTATTATCTTATTTGAGTGTTCCCCACTTCCCCTGCTCACATTGGTCAGTAAATGATGGATGGGAATGGGCGAACTATCTTGTTGTAGTGGAAAAGGAAGATTTAAAGGAGAAAGTAAAAGAGTCAAATTTCATTGTGTTATCTTTAGATGAAGTTACCATGGTAGACAATACTTCTTGGGTTTGTATGCATTTGTATACTATGGAACAACATGTTCACCAATCTCATCTTCTTTGTGTTCATAAAATGAAGGACAATTCAACATCGCAAAATCTATTCGAACTAGTCAAGAAATCTTTGAATGAAATTGTAGGTATGGATGAGTTGACAATTACCAAAAAGTTGGTGTGTGTAGGAGCTAATGGAGCTGTATTGATGCAAGGTCAAAGGAGTGGTGTTTACACAAATTTACAAACTACTTGTGCACCATATCCATGCATACTTCTGTCGAAGTCCCAAACATTTCCTTGAATTTCAACATTTTGTTGAGGGAATAACACCAAGAAACAAGCTTCTCAAAGATGTCAATACCAGATGGATCTCCTTGCATGGACCAGCTTGATTGGAGTGATGTATGAGCATCCCAGCACAATAGACAAAGCTCCTAACCTCTTACATAGGTTAAGCGATATAGAGACACTCTTGAATTTAGCTAGTCTTCTCCCCATGCTAGATGAGATGAACAATCTTGTGAAGAAATCCCAAGATAGAACTATGTATATTTATGAATATGCCAATCTACATAAACTTACATGCTTGGCCCTCAATCATCTATATCTAGATCTAACACAAGAAGGCGCAAATTATTTCATGTGGCAAAAAATTATTGATTTGAATAATCCTGATAATTATTTACAGTTTAATTCAAGCAGGCACTTATGTATCTGTGTATGTGGATATGAGATACCAATGTACCATTGTAAGATAGTCAGGGTCTCTAGTTGAGAAGTAGCTATTAACGAGGAAGATTTTTAATGGCATTGTTAAATCTATTAGTGATAATTTGAAGGAAATTGCAAAATCTCTTTCCTCAGAGATTCGTGAAAGATTCCCTCATAATGAAATAATTGAAGCCATGGGTATTGTGTATCCTCTATTTTGGGTAAACCGAGATAACCCAAAATATTTTCATGATCAAGTAAAAATATTGATCAAATAGTTTTCAAAAAAGGTAACATACAATGAGTAGACAATAGAAGGAATTTTAAATGAAAATAAGATTAGATAGCAATGTAGGAGTTTTGCAATAGCTATGAGGGGCCAGTATAAATCCATGGGCAAGGAGAAGGCCTTTGAATCGAGATCAATAAAAAAGGTTTGGACAAGCTTAGGTCAGAGTGAAATATTGTGTGGTTTGATATCGGAATATTTCAAACTTGTTGATTTATGTCAAACAATGATATTGGGTCGGTGGAGGATGGGATAGTTTTCAGTACATTGGGGTTTTTGAAATCAAAGTTAAGAAACAAACTAGAAAAGAATTTGGAAAATTTCTTCAGGATTAAAGGAACTATATATGATGTCAAAAAAAATCCTTTTCAAAGGGCACTCACAATCTGGAGTTCCACATGTGAAAGAAGATGGACCGGGTTGTGCAACACTGACAATGACACTCCAATTCCAAACATTGGTACAAGTGGCACTGGCAGTGGTAGTGGGAGTAGGATAGATGTCATTGACAGTTACACAAATCACACAATGAATGTTGATGTTGAATTTGAGACACAGTCCAAAGAAAATGAAGAGCAGACTCGGAATCAAGATGACTCTTTTACTTTATCTCAAGATGAGTGTCAATTTGAGGATGCTGACTCCATTTGGGAAATGGAAGAGAATCAGTAGCTTTTAGGTATTTATACTGCACTTCATGAATCAGTTTCCATTGTTTGAAATTCCAAACTGTGGTTGATGATATTGTATATTGTATTCCATGGAATTATAAATCATTTCACTTTGACTTCATGATATTTTATTTTATATTGCACTTCATGAATCATATTACAAACTGTATTTGATGATATTTTATATTGTAATTGTGATATTTTATATTCAAATATATTGTATTCCATGAAATTGTGGTATTTTATATTTTATATTTTATTCCATTGTATTAAATTTGATATGTGATTCTGCATCATTTTTAAAGAAGTAAAGAACAACACTTATCACACTAATAAATTCCTATTGCATTGTCAATTTTTCATACACACAATCTTTGATAAATAACTAAAAGGTATAGCTTATATTCCTTGAATAGAAGCTAACAGTTCAACATCCATAACTTAGAATCTAGAAGCTCTACCAAACTGATTATAAAAAGAGTTTCTGATACTCCAGCATTAGAAGCAGCTGACATGACCATAATTTATAAATGTTGCTAAGCTCACAAAAGCAATAGTTGAGAGCCTTACTAAAGATAGAGACATGCATAGAAGTGTTGGGTAACAGATTTGTCACCTAAATCTATATTCTTATGCCCACGGAGGTGACAAATGTAACAACAATTGAATCAGCCATAATAGTATTTCAGACTGATTATCTGCTTATTTTAAAAGGTGGCAGCTACCTTCTTCAGATATTCAATGAATTATTTTTAACTAATATCACTTTTAACTAGAAAGAAAATGAAAGGAACTTAGGAAATGCTTTTAAGTTTTTAACCAGAAAGGTTTGAAAGGAATCCACGCAACTTAAACAATAAAAGCTTAAACTACCAAATCACCTAAATTACACTAAGAAATCCTTACGCATCCATCACCATAAAATCTTTATTCACAGATAAACATTCCACAGGAATGAAACATTAACAAACCAAACATCTATCATTCCAATAATAGATAATCCACTAGCAAACTACTTTGAAAAAGTAGAATAAATCCACACACCATAACTCAAATATTACGCATGCATGAAGTTCACCATTTTCTTTCTATAATGAAATTTGAAATAACAAAATAATAGTAAAAATAGCAGAGTCTTGATAACAGTTTAAGTCTAAGACAGCTGTTTTAGAAATTAAAATAAAAAGTCTTTCAACTTGAAGTATCAAGAGAGCCAAATTAAAGAAAATAACATAAAAACTATAAACTAATCAGGTCCCAACACCGCCTCCTTCGCTTCCAGTTATTTCCACCTCCTCCAGTAACACCTCTTGTGCCTTTAATCTTTGCATGTATTCCCTGTACTTGGTGACAATTACGGTGATTTTTTTCTTCTTGGAGTCATGGTGATTTGTAGCATTGTCCTCTATTTTGAAAGTGCACGGTTTGACTCAACTAGCGTTTCATAGATGTTTTCAGTTTTCACCTTAAATGAATTCATATAGGTATGCAAGTAACTCAATTTTTTGAACTAGTCTCTAGTGGTTGTCTAAGGATTATCTATTTCTTTATGATAAACCTCTTTAAATTCCCTCATTATGTCTACAACATCTAGTGCCTTATCACCGAACCCATCTGTGAACTCCACTTCAAGACAATTGAAGTTCTCCTTGATCTTCACCAATATGTCAAAGTATTTTTCTAACACTTTATTGATTTCCTTGATATAATCTCCATATACTAAAAATTTCCATTCCAAGGAATCAAACCAACTAGGATCAATTTTTTTAGGGTCATCCACCAATTTTTCTTTTATTAACAAAATGTGCTCCATGGATAGTAATTCAAAAATTTCCCTTGAAATCAAAAATGTGCTACCATGTTCTCTCCTCGTATATTGGAGCTCAACTACCAGTTCCCTTCTTTTATCAAACACATTAACCTAGAATTGCATAAATTTACAAATGCAGAAAAGGTCGTCTTGATTAAGCCCTTCTATCCATTCATTGGCAGCTTTACCATAACCTAAATTTTTCCTGGCCCTTTGCATAGTGTTAGAATCGATACCTTGAACATTTGAGCTCAAGGCTTCCATAGTGGTTGGATTCACAAATGATAAAAAAAAAAAATTTAAGTAAGAATATTAGATTTCAACTTAAGGTTCTCCTTTTTCTATTCTTTTGCTCTTTTGATCAATGCATTAACAGAGTAATTAGCATGATATACATCACCTTCTAAAGTAGATGGCCGCATATCAACATGAGTAACCTTGTAGTCAGCTTATGTTATCTCATTGTCATTTAGGTCCTTTTCTGGATCAGCAATCTCCAACAGTTGATGCCCAGAAGTGGAATCGGTGATAATTCATGACATCCTCTTAGCCTTTTTGGGCTTTTGTTGACCCTGCAGTAGCATGGAAACAATATCTACTTCAATTTTCATTGTGGGAATATTCTTTCTTTTCTTCTTGACTGCTTTCTTTAACCATTCTGGGGAAGATTCCACTAATCTAGTGTCTCTACTTTCAACACTTACATTTTCTTTATTTTCAATTGATTGAACAGAAAGTGAAATAGCATTATCTTGTACTGGAGAATCTTTATCTTCAAAGAATGTGGGAAAAGAATTATCATCAATTATTTGTTCAAAAATTCCCTCAGAGTCTGTAGGCACTATCTTTTCTTGACTAGCCTTTTTCCTAGGTACCGAGGGTACAACTACACTATCCTGTTCACAATTTGATTTTAGATTTGCCCCAACGTCTTCTGGCTTCTTTCCATCTCCTCCTGACTATGAGCCAGTACTAGATGGCCTAATTGACTACTTTCTAGTTGATATATTTATGCCAGAGGCCTATACAGTCCCTTGCTCTCTTCTCTATGAAACTCTTTGCTCATGGGGAGAACCCACTCTTTGGCGCCATTTTTCGTTCAACCAATCTAAATTTCTTCTCAAAATAGGGGCAAAAAGGACCATTATGTCTAAAACTTCATCCTCTGACCAATTAATTATGTACAAGGGATTAGTAGCAGGGGCCCAATATTTGGGATCAATGATCACCGAGTCTTCTTGTGCATCTTCTGGAATATTGAAAGGAATACCAAAAGCTTGTATTTGCCTTAGGTTCAATCTCATGAAATTTATCCTATGCACCTCGCCTTCATCTATACAGTCTTCCCAAAAATCTTCAATATGAGGGCGATGTTCATAGCTGCTAGCTCCATACCAAATTTTGCTTAACATAACCCTTGCTATCAAAATTACTTCTCATGGGAAAACATTGAAAATTGAATTCATTCAGTACTTTCTGCACACCCCTAGCAATATTATTACTTTTGCAAGAAAATGAAGGCATGGATAATGGAAAATCATACCCCTTCTTTCCCATGTTTGAATATTTAACATTTGCAATGGCCATCTGCTAGAAAACTTCATGAAAAATGAAGGAATCACTTGGGTAACGGGGCAATTTCATTGGAGCCTTCTCAAAACCTCCAATTCTAAGATAAGTGAATCTGTTGAACTGAATGTAGAAACTTCCAAACCTCAATACCAGAGCATTTGCTTCAGGGGAAACCCTCAGCTCAAGTTTTCCATCAATTCTTCTCATAATTTCCATTAAAAATGCGTCATTGACACAGTAGAAATTCCTCATTCCAACCTCCTTAGTGAGTTATGGAAACCTTTTATACACAGGCGTGTTCGGTGTCAAAGACCTTTGCAGTTCCAACCCTGCCCAGACATCCTCTTGACTGGATAGAGTGTAAACCAGGTATGAGCACATGTGGAGGGCAACAGTTTGCCATAAATTTATCAATTGCTCATTTAAATGATAACTAATAATCTCAACCTATTCAATGAAGTTCTTTTCACTACAAATCACCAAAATAAAATGACACATCCAAAATTCAAAAGAGTTCGAACATGCATTACTAACCACATGATGTAGCAACGTGATAGCATCTGAAATATCATCCTTAAAATGAACCCTTTTAAGCTTTAAGGGAAACTGAGACTTGCCATTTTTCTTCGACTTCAACCAATTCTTTGCAATGGAATTTTTACACTATTCCTCATTCATTCTAAAAAACTCTTCACCAACAGCTACAGACATTTCCTCTACATTTTCCCTCTCTGGAATTCTTAATGCATGAGAAATGACTTCAAGAGTAATTCTTGCAATGACTGACCCATCCACAACTCTAATTTATTGAGTCTCTAGAATGTAGCCTCTTGTGCACGCAATCACCAGGTCGACGCTTTGTACAACCTCAGGAAAACTTGCCACGTGTGCCAAACCGCTCTATAGAACCTTATCGTCTACTGTTGTTCTCTTCCTTTGCTCCAAGCGCATCAAAAACTCCTCCAAATTGAGGTGGGAAATTTCATTGTCCCTCACGCCAGACTAGTGATTTTGAATTCCACTTTGGCTCTACATGAGCACAAATTCATGGAGATGGAATGTTTGCAATTGATAAGTACTAGCATTGGAAAAGAACAAGAATTCAGGCTAAATGACATATGTCATAGTAAAACTTCGCCACCCACTGGCACTTATGCCATTAATTTTGATAGGAAATACATTTAATGTGGAATTCAATTTCATTCCTCGAAACGATAGCCTATAAACCTAAATGTTTTTTGAAATTCCTAAAAAGAAAACTCAAGGTTACACCGTACATAGCATTCAATGAGATGACGGTGTCGTTCAAACGCAAGATAAGTCCATAATGTCACCTAGTCATGGAAACTTGGAACCTTATAACCAAACTCAGAAGTTTGGAACTTTTGGAAACCTCTGCCTCACCGACTACAAAGAATCAAGATGTCTTTGACCAACAAGGACTTGCAACTCAACAAAACGAACCAAGTCGAGAAATCTAAAAGTTATGAAAATTTAGAACTCTGTGAAAAGGTTATAAAACTCTGAGGACTAGCGACTAAGGTTAGGAAAAGAAAAAAAATCGTGAATTGTTCAACAAAGTGAGGCAAGTCGAGGAATCTAGAAGTTTTGAAACTTTAGAACTCCATGACGAGGTTATAAAACTCTGAGGACTAGCGAATAAGGTTAGGAAAAGTAGAAAAACCGTGACTTGTTCAAAAAATTGAACCAAGTCGAGAAATGTGGAAGTTTTGAAAATTTAGAACTCCACGACAAGGTTATAAAACTCTGAGGACTAGCGACTAAGGTTAGGAAAAGCACAAAAACTGTGACTTTGAGCATTCACAAAGAGAAATAAACAACAAGGCATTGTAAATGAATGAGGTTAAAGACCTAAAAGACCAAAGAAGGGGAAGTTTAAAATTGATGACACTAGTTTAAAATTTATGGATAACAAGAAGTAAATATAATGAGCTTATTGATGAATATAATATGAGTCAACAAAAGGTTGTTGAACTTGAATTTTGGCTCTGGTTTAATTCTAGCTTTGGTTTAATGAACCAGTTAAAGCAGCTTGATTAAAGCATGAATTCATATAAATGTTTAGTGGATCCGATAAATTATTAAGTAGTCATGGAGTTTGAGTATTGATGTGTGAATTGTAATGCAATTTCACTAAGATTATGGATGCCTAGAATTAAAATCAGTGAATCACCTTATAGTTCATATTTTAATTGTGTTAATAGTAAAACTTGAACATGTACTTGGTGATTCATCACTCAACTCAATGCTTAATAAAATATTAACAATAGTATTAGTAGCATATACAACAATGAACATCAGCAATCATTTAATGTGTATCTAGTATTTGAGACCACATACTTTTTCTTCAAATGATAAAATAAATATTACTGATAATTTGAGATTTTTTATTGATTTTCACATGAAAGAGTACATAGAGGCATTGGCAATGCAAAATATTGCCCAAAGAAAACTCTGCACCGAGTTGAGTTGGAACTCGGAAACTCATATTATCGAAGATTCAAAAATCAAATCATTGTATCACCTTTTCTAGCAACTTCCACTCTTCAAGGTGGTGGAATTGCCATTTGTTCTAGCTGATGTTGTTTGACTTGAAGTTTTGTTAACATTTCATGATTGTAATTGAAACCTGTCTTGAATTCTTCAGTCAGTTTTGCATTCAAAGTTATTAGTTTTTTGATGGAATCCAAATAGTTCACCACATCTGGGTTCTGAGGAAATCGGTCCAAATCTATCTTCATTCCACCCTCCATCTTCTTTCTGAAATCATCATTTCTAATGAATCGCTCATTTGTGTCAAAATCCTTAGGAAAACCAAGCTCTATAAAGCTCCTTACCTTTCCATCCACCTTCCTCATCATGTCTACAACCAAATGCAATAATTCCTTTGTTTCACGAATTCTCAAACTCTTTTCAATGATATATGACAACTTCATTGAGGTAGCAATCCGATTAGTAATCCCTTTTGATTTCAAATCATTGTCACTAGCTTTGTAGACTATTTGTAGAACTTGATTTGTAGATTTCTCTAATGCCAGCACATTTTTGTTGTCCACTAAATATTTGTTGAGCTTCTTATAATGTTGTTTGATAGCATCAATCAATTGAAACATGTCACATAAATGGTCAATCCTCTACATTATTTCATCCTAGATCTTTTGTTTCATATGCCTCATTGTTTCTCTACAAAATGCAGATAACTTATTTTGACAAGAGTTAATTTCTTTTTTTGCTTCCATCAGCTCTTCCTCCAATCTTTCATTTTTTTCTCTCTTTCTCCAATTTTTGTTCCCACTGTGCATTTCCATTCACAATTCTTAGTCTTAATTTATCTAAAGTGGACTTTTCCTCATCATATTTCTTGTTGCTCTCATCTAGCCTTTGCTTCAGGTCATTTATTTCTCTCTCATTTTGTTTATCCTCTTTGCTTGTTGATATAGAGGCAGATTTTTTTATTCTTTTTTCTAATTCATTGCTCTTGTTATCTATTGCTTTCCTCTTTACTTTCTCATTTGCTAGGTTTGCCTGTAAATTTTCTATTTGGGTCTGCAAATTTTTCTTCTCTCTATCTTTCTTTAGCAATGATGTGTGCACCAATTCATTATTCTTTTTTGATACATTAATTTTTTCAGTATTTTTGAGTCTAGAAAAATCCAATTGAAAATTGGTCACCTGGTATTCAGATCGATCCATCTGATTTGTTGGTTTGTTTTGAATTGTGGGAACAAGAATTGTGTACTCCATGATTTCTTTATTTGTGTCAAATGTGGGTAATACAATGGTTGTTGCAGGCTCTGAAGTTACAACAGACACACTCTCCATCAATTGCTTCTTTTCTTTTTTATACAAGTCTAATTTATTTGTAAACTCTTCAATGAATTTATAACCTAGGGACACAAGAACAATGGAATGCTTGAATGGCGAAGGAATAGGAATACTTACAGTTGCTAATGATGTCGCAGCCACACTAACTACCAGTGGGGGAGTGCCTAGAAATAACTCCTTTGTGGTGGATCCACTAATAGTGTGACTTAGACCTATCAAAATCTTTTTCCTCTTTTGTATGCCTTGATCACTTGGTGTTTATGTGGTATCTTGTATTATTTTCCTCTTGTATGTAATTTTTTGTTGTAGCACATGTTGACCACTACTAGTACTACTACCCATACCATCACCACCAGAGATAGTGCCAGTTGCACTAAGCTCTCCACCATGGGCATCTCCTAGTTGTGATTATATCTGACCATGAGGATGAGGATTAGAAGCTCTAACAAATTGAATTGTTTTGGCTCTACTTGTATGCCCTTGGTCTATTGTATTAGCTCCAAGGCTAGATCTATCAACTGGTTTTCTATGTTGTACATCTATTACTATAGGATTTGCTTGTCCTTGGGACCCCAAACCACCACCTTCATAACCCATTTTTTCAACTATGGTTGCTCCTAAAGTATATGCTTCTTTTTTGGCCTCACTTAAACCATCTTTCATATGGCTTTGTTCTACTTCTTCCCTGTCATCATTAGATTCATCATCGGATTCTTTGTTTCCATATTCATCAGGATGCTCTATATTCCACAATTTTCTAAACTCAATATCTTCTTCATTATCTCCATACTCTGCAAGAGCGCTTGGATCACCTAGCTCCTTCCTCATAGACCAAAAGGAAGTAATTGTTTATCATGACAAATTTTTATCTATAACTTCCTTCTCTAGAGAACTTGGAATTTTTACTCTACTAGATGGTTTATCACTTTTTTCATAAAAATTGTTGTATGTCCTGATTGTCTTTCGATGCAATGCCATAATTTTTGTTGACAATTGTTTAAAAGAAATACCATTCTTAGTAGCACTTTTCTCCATTGCTATTTTGAACTCATCCCAAGAATCCTTGTTTCTCAAGTTTTCAAGCAAGGATTTACTTTGATGTTGAATTCTACTTGCAGCATTCTTATTGGCCACAATCATTGATTTAATGATGTCACATGGATCATATTGTCAATGACAAATAGCATCAAAATCTAAAAATTTCAAAAGATTATGTGCCACAGTAAATTCTTTTCTCTTGAATGTGAACCCTCCACATGAAAAAGGTAAAGAAGGAAATAAGGTCTTCTTTTGTTGATTGAGAAAGTGTAGTTCATTAGCACTCTGCATCTTCCTTACATATTCCAATGCAAAAACCCTTTATGTCACATGTATTGGAATTTCATATGGTTGTACTCCTGATCCATAAAATATTAGCATAGTATATTCTTCCATTAAGTACCAATCAGCCAATTGTATTTCTTTTCCTAGTTGAATGCAGTTTCTAAATGGCATAGGAAATCTAGGCATTGGAGTATTTGTAATTGCTTGATGCAATGGAGCCAAAAAGTAGACTACAAAATGACTTTAGTTCCTTCGAGAATCATGCATCCTTATCTCAGTGGTCCATTCATATATTGGAGCCATTTTCTTTTCCTCAGCATTACTATAGGGCTAAATCTAAAGCTTTTTGGTTTGAAACATTCCTCTAAATTTGAATAGAAAAAGATAGCACAAGTAGGTTGTGAACATAAATTTCTTGTTGGAACCTACTTTAATCATTAAAAATTATTTATGCATGGATTCTACAATGTGCTGAATAAAATTATATTTGACATGTTGAAAACCATAATGGATATTATATACCATTTCAAGGAGGCTTGCACCCACTTCCAAATTGTTATCTAGACCGAGGAAAAATTCTAGCATGGAAATAGTATCTTGAACCCATGGTTTAAAAATATCCAAATCATAAGGAGGCTTATGATCACCTTTCAATTTGTTTCTATCCTGAACTATTTTATTTAAGAAAGCATTTATCTCCCTTTCTTCCACTGCTTCATAATCACTAGCAAGATTTTCTAGGTCAATGTGGACGTTTCCAAATTCTTCGGTTATAAACCCCAACACTTTTCCAACTTCTTCAACATTAATGGATAAAAATTATTCTTTTCTATCTTTATTAACAATTTCTCTTTTGTTATCATCATAATTTTGGGCACAGACCGTGATAAATTTTGGGCAAGGGAAAACATCATGTAACATCATGCGCCCTAATCTAGTTACCCACAATACATTGATACTATTAACTTGTGTTTTCTTTGCAGCCTTATTCTGAGATGAAAATCTAAGTCCTGAGGTACGCCTACCATAGATTTTAGGATCATAAATATCATGGTACCCATTAGTGAAACCTAGTCTTTTAAGCAATTCTACATAATGTATTTTTTTATCAGACATTTCTTTAGTGGTACTAGTGGTAGACATGCTTATACAATGTGAAATTGTGAATTTCCTAATACCTATTAGTCCTCCTTAATTTATCTTAATTCTTAAGTCTCTAAACCCTAAACCCAAGTCCCAAACTTTAAATTTTGACAAAATAAGATTTTAAGAAATGTCAAACGATTGAAATGTAGCCTCAGGAATTATTTCACTTACTTGGATTCTGACTTCAAAAGATTAATGCTGACAATCGTGGAAAGTGGAATGGCTTTTTAGTTTTTTGGAAGACTGGAAGTGGAACTTTGGAACCCAAAATAGGGTGGTGTACTGTAGTGAGCAATCTGTAGACTTAAAAAAAAAATCACTTCACACTTAGCAGTACAAAGTGCTTTTTCTCTCGAAATTGGAACATTAAAGTGAATGAAATATTGAAACGGCGTAGGTCTACATGTTCCAATTTCTAAACCATTGATCTTTCTAAATCTAATGGTTATAGGGTGATTTCAAAGGTTTAAGTTCGCAAGCCTATCACTCTATGTATTTCATTCCAAAATGCAACTACAACCATACATCAAATGTTCATCGAATTGTTGAAACTTGAGTAATTTATGATATGAACTTAAAACAATAAACATATGTTTTACTTTTAAAGTTGTTTTAAACTTTAGTGTGCTAGGATTGACATCAAGGCCAAGGGTCCGGTAACTTAACATTGCAAAGGACTTAAAAAATGAATAATGATACCGGGAACCGATGGAGCAGGTCAACGACAAATTAGAAATTTTGAAATCAATAACATTTTGGTAAAACCTAACAAGAGTGACAATGTTACAAATTTTAGTGTTTATAATATTTTTTGTCAATTTCATCATGATGGCAACTTTCTTTTTTCATTTGGATTGCTTTATGTTTTAATTTTAAATCTGCATGCAATTATTTCATAAATAGATAATACTTAATTTCTTAAAGCAAAAAAACTGATTTGAATAGATTCATAGACACTTAAGTTATGAACTCAGAAAATAACTCTTTACTGTAAGTGTAAATGAATAATGAATAATCACAAAAGTTACAACACAACCATTGATTTTATTACAACTAAATACAATGTCACATTATTACAAAAAATTTTAAAGATGAGTAGCAGTAGAGCAAGAAAGCTCCTATTTTGTATAAATAACATATGTCACTTTACATAGACACGATTTATTCCAATTTTTTGCTCGTGACAATGGATTACAAATTTATTCCAATTTCCAAGCTTTTTCTGGTGACAACTTAATTCAAACGTAACTCTAAAAATAAATGCATGATTCCAAGCTTTTGTTGGTGACAATGTAATACAAATGTGGCTCTAAAAATAAACGCAAGGGATTTTCCAACCATGTTGGGGAAAAGTGGGATCTAATCATGTTGGGGAAAAGGGAGCTGTGAAGATAGAAAATGTACTTATCCCCTTTGAGAACCAAATTCATGCAGAAGATGAGGGGTTGTAAAACTACTCCCATCTTTTACCTACAACCTCGATGCATTGGGATAGCACTTATCCCCATCAGAGCTCCTCATCCTAGTTCAAAACTTGTCATAGAAGTTAGGTTAATCAAATCAATTTTTTTCCAATTCCACTCATTTTGATTCTCTGAACTTGAAGGAAATTGGTCTTTTACTCTATATCTACATAACTGGAGGTAGGAGAATTTACAATATCCCCAATAATACCACATCTTCTTCTTCTTGAATCCTTATTAACCCTAGAAAATGAAAACCCTTATGACACTATCCCTATTTATGGGCCACTAGTGTTGCTACCATCCTAATCCCTATTTACTTGTGACTCGTGCCACCATCCGTGTGAGGTTGGGTATAACGATAATCGCAATTCACGCAAACCAAAAAAGTAACTTAATCGATTTGTGTAACTTAAGGCTTATAATGTACATGTACAATTAAATTGTTTAATTTGATTGACACATGGCTACATGCCAAATGTACCACAACCTGACAAGCTATCAAAATCACCATTTATTTGCCAAGAAAAATGTGCCAATCTGCTACTAAATTCATTTCGCCAACCTCCTTATTTAAGAGTTGTCCTTTCGAAGGATTTAAAAGATTATGTTAAACCTCAAGTTGGTATTTCAAAGCATTTGAGAAGACATCCCTTAATGGCACCATACAATTAATTAAATGAGTTGATAGTGACACATTGAAAGTTGTGCATCCCGCCGAGGTCGCCCCATCGTTGAGAAACAAAACTCTATAACCATATGTCAAGAGTTCTAAAGTTTTAAGAACTTTCAATATTTTGACTACATAGGACATGATTGGATAAGACTTGAAAGTTACAGATAGGTCAGGTGGTTGGCCAGATTTGAAACTTTAGAACCTGGCGACTTGGTTAGGAAATTTTGCAGAGCCACGACTAGGTTATAAAACTTACGGAAGTCGTGACATTGTCAAAAAATCACATTATTTTATAAGGTTGATATTGATAATTCAGCCTTGTTTGGCCTTTACATCCTTTATGTAAAACCTCAATTTTTTAAGCCCTAGTCCTACGTTCTTCCTAGGCAATCCCTCTTTTAAAACAAACTTTATGCACGTGCATATTTTGTTGTCTATTTTGATTGATGAGCGATATAAAGGAAAAGGAATGGTGAGCTATGATCTCGCCATGTGTCTGCATCTAGCGTTATTCCAGAGATTTCAATTCATAAGTTTAGTGCTTCAGAAATTTACTTCTGGAATGCAACTACAGTCGTCCATCAAAAATTCATCGAACGGTTGTGGATTATATTAATTTGCACTGACATCTAGCTTCAGAAATAATAAATGTGTTGACACTTGTCCGCATTTCGGACTCTTTATGAAGGAATTTGAATGTGCAAAAAATTTGTCCCAAATTTTGATAATTTTTCCAACCACACTATGATTTTTTGTTGGCATATCTATTTATATCGCCATTGATTTTTTTTATTAATTTGAGATTATGTATCATTCGCCAATGAAAATATTTTTTTTTCTTTGAAAAAAGGATTTAATCACCAATGAAAAATATTTTATTCATTTAAAAAAAAATTCAATTCGCCACGATTTTCCATAGTCTTCTAGCGATTATAAAATATTCGCCACTTGGGATTATTTTTTTTGCCGAAAAACGAAAAAATTCACCAATAAAAATAATATTTTTTATCGAGAAGTATACAAGATTTTCCAGGATTTTACACCTTCGCCGAGGGAGGGGTTTCTTAAAGTTTTCCCTGGCATAGTCCCATGACATCAAAGAAGTCCCACTCCAACACATCGAAATGGGCAATCGGATCAAACAAGTAGTGAGGATGTCTCTCTCTCATCATAAGTGCTCTGAGACTCACCGCAATCGTTATAAACTAGGATGTTAGGGTTTCACTCTAAACATGTAGAGCAACACAAAATGTCATGATCACAATGGAAAACAACATTTAGGATGAAAAACAGACACATGCCAATGTTTAGAACAAATGATAAAAGTAAAAAATAGAAGGAGAAGTCAAAAGCTAGGTTCTTAAGAAAATACTCAAAAAACATGAGACAAGGGAACAATTTTCAAGCAAGGGAACAATTTTAGGTCAAGGGCACAAAAACAGGGGTGAAGTTTTCAGTCAACTACATAGTTTTAGGTCAAGTGTATAAAACAAGGGCACAGTTATCAGTCAAGTGTGCAGTTTTAAGTCAAGTGAAAAGTTTTGAGCATCAAGTGTGAAGTTCTGACAAGGAAAATGCATGAAAAAATGATGCAATTGCATAGGAATCACAAAAACTATGCTATTGATTGTATGAGCTTAGTACATGCATAACAAGAACTAAAAATGATGAAAGAAAAAAGTGAGAAGGTACATACCGGGCCACCAATGCCTGAAGGACATCCAAACTCCTTAACAAGCTCAGAACAATGTGGGGCACCCTCAAATCTCAGAATTTTTCCTCAATAATTGACAGAATGTGAAATCCAGAGACAAGAATTAGCAAAAGGATCCAAGCACAAATGAGCCAATTTGAAGACTATTTGCCTATATTACACCTTAATAAAACCCTAATTTCATCTAGGAAACACTAATTTCACTTAGATTATCTTCCTAATTTCAAATTAGAAGCTTTGGGAAGCATCAAAATGAGAAACGAAGCACATATTGATATAATATTTCATCTGAAAACATCAAAATTGAAATATAATAGTGTCAAGAGCCTGACCTCAAAGCTTGAAATTTTCGGTCAACCTCTTGATGGGGCAACACAAAGACCTACCATCATTCCACTGAACGTTGGGGCATAATGGGGCATAATTTTTTTTTTTTAATTGATCTTTAGAAAATAAAATCTTTGAAACAAAGCAACCAATACTTTGCTTAAAGAGGGGGAAAATGTAGACATATAAAATTGACTTAACACCTATCACACACCCCGAACAGCATTGAACAACATCAAACAACATCAAATAGCATCGAACAGCATCAAACAACATCAAACAACATCGAACAACATCAAACAACATCAAACAACATCAAACAACATCGAACAACATCAAATAGCATCAAACAACATTGAACATCATCCTGCAACATCTCATAATAACTCAGAATCATCTCAAAACATCTCGTAACATCTCAAAATGACTTGGAATCATCTCAGAACATCTTGTAACATCTTGAAATAACTCAGAATCATCTCGAAACATCTTATAATATCTTGAAATGACTCATAATTGTCTTGGAACATCTTGTAACATCTTGAAATGACTCAAAATCATCTTGAAACATCTCAAAATTATCTCAGAATGTCTCAGAACATCTCAGAATCATCTCAAATCATCTTTAAACATCTCGAAATCACCCTAGAATATCTTAGAATCATCTTGAAATGTCTCAAAATCATCTCATGACATCTCAGAATCATTTTGTAACGTCCCAAAATATCATACAAGATCACACCACCTCAAAATGACTTCTGAAACCCTAATTCTACTATTAATTGAATAATACAACATTATTTAATTAATTCATTTTTTCATCATTTCTGACAAATTAAATAAATTCCATTTATTTAATGAAGTCCAGAAAACCCTAAGTCTACTATTAATTGAATAATACAACATTATTTAATTGATTCACTTTTTCATCATTTCTGACAAATTAAATAAATTTCATTTATTTAATAAAGTCCAGAAAACCCTAAGTCTGTTATTAATTAAATAATACAACATTATTTAATTGATTCACTTTTTCATCATTTCTGACAAATTAAATAAATTTCATTTATTTAATAAAGTCCTAAAAACCCCAATTCTTCTATTGATTAAATAAAACAACATTATTTGATTAATTCATGTTTCATCATTTCGACTAATTAAATAAATCACATTTATTTATTGAAGTCCTAACTTCACTTTGTTTCGTTCTGATTGATTAAATAATGCCAATTATTTAATTGCATCACTAAATCATCCTATTGCCTTAAGTTGATTAAATTATTAAATCATAATAATTTAATTACGACACTTTCCCCCCAAAATTTGAATAATTAAATCAAACTATTCAAATCAATTATCAAAAATCAAATCAAACTAATGCAACTTTGTTTGCAAAAGTCAAACTTTATTTGCACATTCAACTCCAAAAAGTAATTAATTAATTAAATCAATTAATTCATATTCCTCACCCACATTCTGATTGAATAAATTACGATTGTTGACTGGGCAATCTAAGTTGTCAACTAATCAATCTAAATTGCTAAGTGGGCAATCTAATTTGTTGATTAGTCAATCTAAATTGCTAATTGAGCCATCTAAGTTGTTAAAAAATCAATCAAATTCCTAACTAAGCCATCAAATTCCTAACCAAGCCATCTAAATCTTGACTAATCAATCTAAATCCCTGATCGGCCAATCTATTTCTCAATCACACAAATTGTGCAATTAAATTTTCACAATCTTCTCATGTTTAAATCCTCTCAACACACTCCAAGTGTTGATCTGCATATTCTTCAACACAATCTTGATCGTCCATTTCAAATCTCATTTTCTATATAACAAACACCTTTCCTCACAAATAAGAATCAAAGAATCAGCATCATTTTCACAATGAAGTAATTCTAGCATTCATAGCCACCATTTTTAGTGCTTCGTACCTCATTTCTTCGATCAACCAACCAAAGCAGTCACTCATCAAGATTTTCACACAAACTTTGGAGGCTTCACGGTGATAAGAACAACCCAATATCAAGCGAATACACTCCACTACGGGATGGTAACACTATGTTATTTTGTACATTTAATTCTATAATCGTAGATTCATTTATGTATGTTCAAATAACTTAGTTTCATTTCGTATGTGTAGGATTAGATATTAGATTAATGTTTGATCTTGTTTTCGGTCTAATTTTCTCCCCCTCACACACTATCCTTATAAATAAATATACATAGAAGATGTAAAGAAAAGAGAATATGAAATAATTGAACCAAGGAACACCAAGGAACCAGCAAAGACACCATCTACGTTTGTTCAAAGGTGTAAGGAAGCTAAGGTAGCAAAACAACTTCCTACACTAATCTTGAAAGAGAATAATGTAGAACTTTTAAAAATCTTTAAAAATTATAGAAAAATAAATAAAAATAAACACAAATATCATGCATACCACAACACAATGATTTACATGGGGAAACCCCTTTCAATAGAAAAACCCCACTCCAAAAGCTGCCCAATATATTATTCAGAAATCATAAAGATTGCAATATACTTGTAGATCAATCTTCTCACAAGAGTATCACCACCAAGAGATCCGGAGGAAATATAGTTGCTATCAAACTCTCAAAACACATTGCAATACATAGTTGTAATACATGTCCCTCATAAAATAGGGTTTCCTTCTAGGGAAAGTCAAGCTAATAAAATAGCGACCGTCGGATATGAGATATAATGATGAATGGTTCAGATTTACAATAGTAGAATATAAATTAAATTTTCCTTTTGAGGGTGCTACCCCTAAGTCCTACCAGGGCACACTGCCCCTGGACTCTAGCCGGGGGGATGATCCCCTTGGACCCATCATGGGGGATCCCCCCCATTCCCCCCGTCATCGTCAACTAAACAATACCTTATGTATCAACAGTATCTTATGCAATTGCAAGGTTGAGACACATTTTCTCAACAAAAGGAACCATCCAAAATATTTGATAATAGGAGATGACTGGGTCAAAACAACAAGAGAGAATGGTAAGAGATCTGAAAACTAAAAATTTGGCATTATTTTCTATGTTTGAACCTAATAACTTTAAATAAGCAAGTGAAGATAAGAATTGGATAGAAGCTGTGAATGAATAAATTAATCAAATTGAGAAGAATGATATTTGGGAACTTGTTCCAAGACCCAAGGATAAAAAAAATTATTGGCACTAACTGGGTGTTCAAAAATAAGTTAAATGAAGATGGTCAAGTTATGAGAAACAAATCAAGATTGGTATGTAAAGGGTATGCTCAAATAGAAGGTATTGATTTTGAAGAGACTTTTACTCTAGTTGCTAGGATGGAAGCCATAAGGATGTTCTTGGCTTATGCTATCTTTAAGAACTTCAAAGTGTATCAAATTGATGTTAAGTCCACCTTTCTAAATAGATATCTAGAACAAGAAGTTTACATTTAACAAAAAAAAGGATTCCTACAATAAAAAATAAAGACTATGTATTTAGATTTAAGAATGCACTTTATGGGTTGAAACAAGCCCCCGAGCATGGTATGCTAGACTTGACAAACATATACAACAAGGGTTCAAGAAGGGAGTTGTGGATAGAAACTTGTATATTAAAACAATAGGAAATTATCAATCGATTGTGGTGGTTTATGTGGATGACATCATTTTTGGAGGAATCAATGATAATATGTGTCAAGGATTCGTAATGGAGATGCAAAAGGAATTTGAGATGTCCATGCTAGGTGAACTATCTTTCTTTCTCGGTTTGCAAATATCATAATCAGAGAAGGTTATATTTATTTCACAAACCAATTATGTAAAGGAGATGTTGAAAAAGTTCAAAATGGAAGATTGTAATCCTATGAGTACCCCAATGATAACAGGATGTCAGTTAAGTAAAGATGACGAGTCACCTGAAGCAAACCAAATGCTTTATAGATAAATTATTGGAAGTCTTCTATACTTGACAACTTCAAGACCAAATATAATGCAAGAAATTGGTATCGTACCAAGATTTCAAGCTACACCAAAGGAAACACATGTTCAAGTAGTGAAACGGATACTCAAATACTTGAAGGGAACTTTGGAGTTTGGCCTATGGTATCCAAGAGGGAATGATTTCTCTAGTAGCATACACATGTGGATTGGGTAGGAAACATTGATGATATGAAGAGTACAAGTGGAGGAGCTTTCTTTCTTGGTAAAAACCTAGTATCATGGATGAGCAAGAAGCAAGCATCAATTTCCCTATCTATTGTAGAGGCAGAATATATTGTAGCAACATCATGTTGCACTCAATTGTTGTGGATGAGTAAAATATTAAACGACATCAAAGTAGAATATGATCATCCTATCACCATATTTTGTGATAATACAAGTGATTAATATTTTGAAGAATCTAGTGATGCATTCAAGGGCCAAACATATCCCCATAAAATATCACTTTTTGAGAGAGAAGGTGACAAAGGAACAAGTTAAGTTGGAATATATTGTTATGAAGGAACATATTTTTGACATATTTACAAAGCCACTTCCAAAAGACACATTTGAACACTTAAGGTAAAATTTCGAAGTAGTCCCATATTCAAACAGTAATTAAGGGGAAGTATATATTCAGGGGGAGCTACCTACAACATTATCTTGTAGCTCCATAAAAAATAAAGTTTAGAGATAGTTGGAAGACCATTTCCCATTGATTTCAAAGGGGGAGAGTTAGTGCAAGAGGGTGTTCGAGAAAGCGGGAGTAGTATAGTCAAGGGGAGAAATATAGAAAATAAGAGTTATATTCAAGATTGGGTTGTCATCAATGACAAAGGGGGAGCATTGATGTCAAGATTAATTGTCATGATTTTCTAAACAAATGGTTGAAAGTTGTCATGGAAAAAATAAAATTGAAATAGCATAAATTATCAAATGAATATGGATCATCCAAGGTAATAATGTGGTGAAATCATAGAATGTAGGCTAACCTCCAAAGCAAATATCATGGCTGAATCCCTTGGCACCTTAGCCATCAATGAATAAATTAAAGTTAAATTATCATTATAGAAGGAGGCACTAAAATTAATATAATTCAACAATAAAATAAAGAAGTTGATTACATTAAAAGGCAGCTATGACATTGGAAATAAATAAATTAAATGAGAAAACAAAAAGGTGAGATCCATTTATAAATTAAAGGAATTTATCCATTAAAGGTAGTGATCTATTTATTAATTAAAGGGTGTTACTTATAAAGATAAATCTCATTAAGAAAAGGTAGCGATTGGTTTTTAAAAGGATGCATCCATTTAAATAAACACATCTCCCATAAAAAGACATATCCCTTGACAATATAAAATGGTACAGATAGAGGTTAAAGGGGGAAAAAATATTTTTTTAGTGGTGAATCTTTGCTAATTGGAAAATAGTACACATCAACCAAGTCAAAATAGGTGAATAAATCACAACCAACGAGGAGGCCAAACTACTCAAATTTTATGAATTATCAATCCAATGCATTCCATTTCTCATCGATTTATTTTTTGATGCATATGTAATTAATATTTTTTCCATAACAAACTACATGTTTCAAACATATCAATTAATATTCTCGCCTAGAATCTCAGAAGCATGTATTAAATAACCTACATATTCACCAATACTATTAAAACAACATTGTGTATCAAGACACGTTTCACCAACATCATTAAATGTTCACTGTGCATGAGGACCCATTTTGCCAATTAAAATTTACAAATACTTGCTTATGATGACCCATTTCGCCAATAACATTAAAAAATAATTATGTTTGAGGACACATTTCTCCAGTTAATATGACACCTCTATGCTAATCATAAGGCCATAATCACCTTGAAAATTACAAGGTATGTGTTCCATCAAGGTTTTATTTTCCCAACATTTAAATGTATTGTTGTAGAATCATGCGGGATTCACCAAATTTTTACTATATCATTTAAAAATCCCATGGAATTTTCCAAATATAGATTGATATAAATACAATCAAAAATTTGATTTATTCTTACACATTTTGTTTAGTTCTGAACTTGTGAGCTCTCGATTCAGAAGTTGGACTTGAAACTTTGATCATAGGCAAGTCAGTGAAAATCTAAAGGTAAGTGTTCATTTCTTCATAGTGTTATAAGATTTTTTCTCTTTTTCATTCTTGCTTTAATCTTAAAGATGATATTGAGTAGGGAATGGGATCTATATTCTATGTCCATAAACAAGAAGACATTTTTTCTAGCTTTTATTTGAAGTGAGAGATCAAGATTTCAAGCAAAAAGTGCAACAAGGGTAATACTCCTCATGGGGTGAAGAGACAGGGATGCCATCAAAATGCCCAAAATGTAGAGTTACCATAAAGTATTACTTTGGAACTAGCAATGTTTTTGATCCATTAGATCAAGACGGAGCTACATTGTCAACTCTTGTACCAAATATTATGAAGGAATTCACAATACCTCACTGGAAGATGGGATTGAGTTAACTGAGTCAAATGAGGCTAGGAATGTTGTAGAAGATGTTCCAAGGGATACCCTGGTTAGCCAGAATGAGATAATTGACTTAGATGAAAATGTTGGCCCCATAGATGATGTTGTTAGCAAGAAAAGAAAATCCAAATCAAAAATGGGGTGCGAGTGGGATATGACAAAGAATTTTTAGATTGATTGAGTGTCAAAGTACCCATTCATTAAACCAGTGGAAAATGAAAACAAAGACGAACCTCCAACAAAATGCAAGTGTAAGAGTTGTAGTTGGAAATGTAAAAGAGACAAGAAGTTGCAGCTAAAGCTTGACACTATAGAAAAGCATATCGGTAGTAAGATGGAAATCAAAGGAAGAATGTCTTCATATTAAGTATGCCCTAGAATATGATGCAGGAAATCCTGGAGGTCATAAGTTTTGGCCTGGGAGTCCAATTGAACAATTTGTTCAATTAATTTTTTAATTTAATTTGAAACGCTAGTATGTAATTAAATTAGTAATTTGACAATTAGTGTCATTTAATTAGTTTCAAATAATTGGTAACTTTTCATAGGCCATATGGATAAGCATGTAAAATTACCAAAAAAGGAAAAAAGAAGTTAAAAAAAGTTGTTAAAGCATGAAAAATTATCAAAAAAAAGGCAAGTTAAGAAAGCTATTAAAAACTACCAAAAAGGGTAATTTTTGGATTGGATTTTGTAAAAAATTGCCAAAAAAGGTGATTTTCATATTTGTACTTAAAGGGAAGTTTGTTTTCAGTTTTGGGAGGATAGAATAAAAAATAAAGAAGATTTTTTCAAAAGTATTTTAAGTGTTTTTGTTTGTCGACTTTTTTTTAATAATTTTAATTTACATGTGACTTTTTGGTTACATCACCTGGTATCAGAGGAGTTCTTGTGTGTGTAGGTAGAAGCACCGATTGGAGGTAGTTTACACCAGGACCTGAGGGTTGATCACCGAGTGTGAGGCAGTTTGCAATAGAGCCTGAAAGTGTTGAATATTTGTAAATAGATCGCCGAACATGAGGCAGTTTACATGCGAAGAACTTGAGGATTTAAAAATTTGTGTTAAGGATTTGTGAAACCTTAAAGATGGAAAATTGGAAGAAGAAAAATACTTTTGTCATTAGATAGATTCTAAGGATTCCTAAACTTGAGAAAATCAGAGAGAGACAACAACAACAAATAAGAGCTATAATGATAGAGTTGCAACAGCAAGTGAAAGAACTGGGAGTAGAGATTGAAAGGAGGAAACAAGAAAAAAGAAGAGTTGAAGGTAATTTTGATTATCCTTCTAATGATATTTTGATTGTAAGTAATAAATAAGATGCAACAGAATGTCATGCATGTGGCACAAAAAAAGAAGATGATGAGTACGAAGAAATTGATGAGCCTGAAGTTGAGACATGTTTTTTTAAAGGCATAATTGTGGAGAATGAAGAGGTTGTATGTGAAAAATAAGAGGTTGCACTAAATTTGATATGATATATTTTGAGTGTCCAAAGTATGATGAGGTAATTAGTGAGGAAGGAGATGATCTCCTACTAAGAGATGAGATAAGGAAGATAGAAGAATTCTTTGCGGCCAAAAAAAGTGTAGAAATTATTGCAGATGAAGATAGTGTTGGAGCAGCAAAGAAAGAAAAGGATAGGAAATTTGAATCTATTGATTATGTTGATGTGAGAAGGATGAAAGGATTGCAGCTAAAAATTATCTTTTAGAAGGTAAGTAAAAAGAGGAACACAATGTTGAAACCAATATTGGTGATGTACAAATTATTGCAACAGAGAAAGAGGTAATGGGTGAAATTCATTATTTTACTGAAGAAGAGGAAACTAATGTTTATGATTTTCTAGAATTTAATAGTTTTTATTGGTGGGAGATGAACTAGGTGAAAAGAGGGAGAATGAGAGGAAGAATAAAAGATGGAAGAGATATTGAATTTCAAGGAAAGTTGAGAATAATGTGTAGGTATATAAGATAGAGATATGGATTCAGGATGAGCATGGCATCTACAAATGAAAATTGAAGAAGTTGAATAAAAAAAGTGACAACCATTTATAGACCATAACTTGCAGGAGTTGCATTCTTTTCAACCAGAGGATAATGATGTAGGAAATCCTGGAGGTCATAAGTTTTGGCCTAGGAGTCCAATTGAGCAATTTTTTCAATTATTTTTTTAATTTAATTTGAAACTCTTGTATGTAATTAAATTATTAATTTGACAATTAGTGTCATTTAATTAGTTTCAAATAATTGGCAAATTTTCATAGGCCATATGGATAAGCATGCAAAATTACCAAAAAAGAAGGAAAAGTATGTATGCATGTGTATACTATACACCAACATATCTGCCAACCTCATCTTCTCTATGTTCATAAAATGAAGGACAGTTTGACATCATAAAATCTATTGAACTAGTCAAGAAATAGTTGAATGAAATTGGAGGTATGGATGACTTGAAAATTGCCAAAAATTTGGTGTGTGTAGGAGCTAATGGAGCTACAATAATGCAAGGTCATAGGAGCAGTCTTTGTGTAAAGTTACAGATTACTTATTCACCATAGATGATTGGCATTCACTGCATGACCCACAGAATGAATTTAGCATTTAAAATTGTAAGCAAGTTTCCTATAGTATCAAAAGTTGAGAATTTAGTTCACGAGCTCTACGCATACTTCTGCCGAAGACTCGAACTTTTTGTGGAATTTCAAAATTTTGCTAAGGGAATAACAAGAGGAAACAAGATTCTTAGGGATGTTGATACCAGATGGATCTCCTTGCATGGACTTGCACAATGAGTGTTTTTAGAATATTGATCCTTGATTGGATTAATGTACAAAAATTGCAACATAGTAGACAAAGCTCCTAACCTCTTACATACGTTAAGCGATATAGAGACACTCTTAACTTTAGCTGGTCTTCTCCCCATGCTGGATGAAATGAAAAATCTTGTGAAGAAATACCAAGAAAAAATTATGCATATCTATGAATATACTAAACTACATATAATGGCATGCATGACCCTTGATAATCTATATCTAAATCTAATAGATCATCCATTTGAAAGTCCAATTTTTATAAGCCAGCAGTTAATTACATATTTGAATAATCCTAAAAATTGTTTACAGTTTAATGCAAGTAGACAGTTATGTGTCTTTGTACATGGATTTGAGATACCAATGCATTGTTGTATGATGGTAAGGCACTCTACCAGATAAGTACTTGTTACAAAGGAATCTTTTAACGACATTGTTAAATCTGTTAGTGTTAATTTGAAGGATATTGAAAAAGGTGTTTCCTCGGAGATTTATGAATGATTCCCTTGAGATGAATTACTTGAAGCCATTTCTATTGTGTATCCTCAATTTTGGATGTTAGGAAACCAAGGGAACCCAGACTATTTTCATAAAAAAGTAATTACCTTGGCCGAGCACTTTTCAAAATGTTTAGAATATAATGGACATAAAATAGAAGGAATTATAAATGAAATTAAGCTTAGAGAGCAAGCTAAGCATTTTGCAGTAACTATGATGAACCATTTTGATTCCATGGAGAATCCCATGGAAGTGGGATCAATAAAAAGGCTTTGGGAAACCTTTGGTCAAAGTGAAATATTGTGTGATTCATTATCAAAATATTTCAAACTTTTCAATTTATGTCAAACAATGATATTCAGGTCAATGGAGGATGAGAGAGTTTTCAGTGCATTGGGGTTTTTGAAATCAAGGATAAGAAACAAACTAGATAAAAAAATTCAAAATTTCTTGAGGTTTTTTGCAACTAGGTACAATGTCCAAAGTTTTCCTTTTGAAAGGGCACTCGCAATATGGATGTCCATATGTGAAAGAAGAGGGTTGTGCAACACTTCAAACATTGGTGGTAGTGACACAATGAATGTTGAACTTGAGATACAGTTAAGTGGACATACGTAGGGTGAAGAAAATGAAGACCTAACTTAGAGTCAAGATGGCTCTCAATCTCTCGTCAAAGTGAGGACCAGGACATGATTTGGCAAATGGAAGTGATTTAACAATTTTTAGGTATTTATATTGCATTTCATGAATCATATTCCAAAGTATAGTTGATGATATTTTATATTGTATTCCATGAAATTTCAAATTTTGAATTAGATTGAATAAATTAACATATTATTAATAATTTCATATTTTAATTATGTCATACTAATAAGTTTTGCATGTACTCAATGATTCGTCATTCAACTCAATGCTTAATAATATATTAACGATATTAGTGTTGGTGTTTCTCATGGATTATCTTTGATAAATAACTAAAAGAAATATTAATCCATTCCTTGAATAAAAGCTAACAGTTCAACATCCATAACACATGATATGATATGAGAAATTATAAATAACCCTTGATTATTTTGAGTCAAAAGATAGTGAATACAATTCTAGAGAGAAAGATAGGTCAATATTCAAAATTAAATTAAAATACATAAGTATTTGAGTCATCTATTGTTATTACAGAGAAAAATTACATTTCCTATCCATGATATCAAATAGAAAAATTATAAAATCTCCAATAGTTACTTGGCACCATGTTTAGTTAAGACCTTTCTGACAACCAAAATCTTAGATAGGAAGCATAGGAATAAATACATGGAACAACTCACAGGCTACATAAACAATTATGCTTTTCATTCCTTTCCTTAAACATACTCTCAGAAAACCAATCATGAGCTAAGAGCACTTGGCTAGGTTTGAATGTGGACTGTTGATCCCAAGATTGACGGTCATCATGCAAATTTGAATTTTCATTTATGAAGTGACAACCTCCTTTTTTAATTATGTGGATAGGTGTCACCATTTTGTGGACTCAAGAAGGTATAATAAGACAAAAATATACCCCCTAGGAAGGAAGGTCTCTCTATGAAGCGTTACAATGTTGAAACTTGTCATCATCTCATAACTTCATAGCAAAAAAAGATCGGTCCCACCATGGCTCCATGAAGGCCTAAGCATCTATGATAAGAATTATCACATGGTATAATACATGTCAAGATTTTATTGTTTCACGAGGAAGAATGTGTCAGAATATCAGATCTCCGCAAAGAGAATGGCCTCTATGAAATGCATGTGTTTAATTCCACAAATTAAAGTGACTAGGAAAAAGGGGGATTGGCCATGGATGAGACAATAGGGCTCAATAGAGTGATTAAAAAATTAGATAAAAACATTAGCCCATTGAAAAATTTGGACATGTGTCATGTTTTTGAGGTTTCATGAGGCTAGAAAACAACAAAACCAAATCCTTTGAGAACCATAGAGACAATGTGAAATGTTGACACGTGTCTAAAGCACCCAAGGAACATAATATTCTAGGAAGGTAAATATTTACTTTTAATAAATTTAAAAGGGGTGCTTCCTAATAAGAGGGGGATGTGGACACACCAGACATTGATACCCTCAAGTTGTAACTTAAAGACTTGGTAAAAAAGTGCAGCATATCAATGAAAAAAATAGGAGGATACTAGGGTTTTAGCATATGAGGGCTTTACAAATCCCTAGCTTGCAGACCATAAAACCCTAATTCAATACAATTGAGAAATTCCAAAATTTCTCACACACTAGACAACACAAAAACCATAAAATTTTGCAAGCTCTACCATAAGTGATTTAGTAGTTTTTAGGTATTTATATTGCATTTCATGAATCGTATTCCAAATTGTAGTTGATGATATTTTATATTGTATTCAATGAAATTTCAAATTATGAATCAGATTTAATAAATTAACATTTATTAATAATTTCATATTTTAATTTTGTCATATTGATAAATTACAAGTTTTGCATGTACTGAGTGATTCATCACTCAACTCAATGCTTAATAACATATTAACAATAGTATCATATACAACAATGAACATCAGCAATCATTATTGTTTAATGTGTATCTAGTAGTACAAACTAGAGTTTTTCTTCAATTGAGAAAATAAATAATACAACTAAATGAACACGTTACCGAATTTGAGTTTTTATTGATTTTTCAATTTTTCAAATAAACGATTACATAGAGGCAATGCAAAATATTTCTCAAAGACAACTCTACATAGAGCTGAGTTGGAAACTCATATTATCAAATCATTTTATCAACTTTTGTAGCAAGCTTCATTGTTCAGTTTATGGAACTTTCATTTGTTCTAATTGATAGTGTCTGACTTAAAAGTTTATTAACAATTCATGATTGAAAATGGAACTTGAATTGAATGTATCAGTCAAAGTTGCATTCAAGATTATCAGTGGTTCAATGGAATCTAAATAGTTTGCCTCATCTAGGTTCTGAGGAAACTAATCCAAATCAATCTTCCTTGTATCCTCCATCTTCTTTCTGAAATCATCGTTTCCAATGAATTTCTCAGTTGTGTCAAAATAATTTGGAAAACCAAGCTTTGTCAAGTTCCTTACTTTCTATCCAGCTTCTCCATCTTGTTTGCAACCTAATCTAGAAATTCCTATATTTTACGTATTCCTAAACACTTTTGAATGATATATAACAACTTCATTGAGGCATCAATCTAATTATTAATTCCTTTTGATTTCAATTCATTGTCACTGGCTTTGTAGACTATTTTTTAATTTGATTTGTAGCTTTTTTTATTGAAATCAAATTTTTGTACTCCCCTACATATTTCCTAAGCTTCCTATTATGTACTATCAGATCATCAAATAATTGAAAAAAATCATACAAATTATCAATCCTCTGTATTATTTCCTCACGGATCTTTTCTTTCATATGCTTCATTGTTTCTCTACAAAATGCAGTTAACTTATTCTGACAAGATTTTCTTTCATTTTTTCCTTCCCTCAGCTTTGCCGCCAATCTTTCACTTTTTTCTCTCTTCATCCAATTTTTGTTCCTACTATTGGTTTGCTTTTGCCGAGTTTTGTTTGAATTTTTTTGAAGTGGATTTTTCCTCGTCATATTTTTTTTCTCTCATCTAACCTTTGCTTCAATTCATTCAATTCCACCTCTATTTGTTTATACTCTTTTCTTGTAGATGTAGAGGCAAAGTTTTTATTATTTTTTATAATTCATTGTGCTTGTTATCTATTTCTTTCCTCTTTGTTTTCTCATGTTCTAGGTCTATCTGTAAATTTTCTATTTGATTTTGAAACCTTTTTATATCTCTTGCTTTAGCAATGATGTGTACACCAATTCATTGTTCTTCTTTGATACATTAATTTGTCAGAGTTTTTGTATCCAAAAAAAATCCAATTGGAAACTACTCACCTGAAACTCAGAGTGATATTTCATCTAATTCTATGGATTATTTTGAACTGTGGGAGTAAAAAACATGTACTCCATGATTTCTTTATTTGGGTCAAATGTGGGTAATGCCCTGATTGTTGCAAGATCTGAAGTTACAATAGACAAACTCTCTATCAATTGCTTCCTTTCTTTTTTATACATTTATGGTTTCTTTCTAAACTCATCATTGTAATCAAAACCTAGGGATGTAGAAATAATGGAATTCTTGAATAGAAAAGGAGTACTTGCAGTTGCTAATTTTGTTGTAGCCATGCTAACTAGAGGAGTTTTTGGAAATAAATCCTTTAGGGTGGAACTATAAATTAAGGTAGTGATACTAGTATTGGTAGTTGGACTTGGACCTATCATAATCCTTGGCCTCTTCAGTATGCCTTGATCATTGGGTGTTTGTGTAGTATCTTGTATTATTGGCGTCTTGTGTGTAATTTTTTGTTGTAGCACATGTTGACCACTAATAGTACTACTATCCATACCATCGCCACCAGTGGTAGTGCCAGTTGCACTAGTTTCTCTATCATAGGCATGTCCTAGTTGTGATTGTATCTAACCATAGGGATTAGGATTTGAAGTTGTAAAAAAATTATTTTTTTTAGCTTGAGTTGTTCTTGTATGCCCTTGCGATATTTTATCAGCTCCAATGCCTTTCTTATCAATAGGTTTTCTAGGGTCTACGTATATTACCATGCAAATTCCTTGTCCTTGGGACCCCAAACCACCACCTTCATAACCCATTTTTTTGGCTATGGTTGCTCCTGAAGTATATGTTTATTTTGTGGTATCACTTAAACTAGATTTGAATGTGTTTGAATATTGTACACTTTGTTCTTCCCTATCATCATCACATTCATCATCAATTTCTTCATGTTTATAGGGATACTCTTTATTCCACAAATTACTAAACTCAAAATCTTCTTCAGTATCTCCAAACTTTGCACTAGTTTTTGGTTCACTTAGATCCTTCCTCATACACCAAAAGGCAATAATTTTTATTGTGGCCAATTTTTTTTTACAAGTTATTTTTAGAGAATCTAATATTTTTACTTTACTAGATGGTACATCACTTCTTTTATAAAAATTGTCGTACCTCCTGATTTGCTTCTCTGCTTCTCTCTATTGGTGCAATGCCATAATTTCTGCTAACAATTGTTCAAAAGAAATACCTTTCTCAACAACATTCTTCTCCATTTCTATTTTGACCTCATCCAAAGAATCCTTGTTTCTCAAGTTTTCAAGCAAGGGTTTACTTTGATGTTTAATTGTACTTGCAACCTTCTTATTGGCCACAATCCTTAATTTAATGGTGTTACATGGATAATACTTCCAGTGAGAGAGAACATCAAATTGATTTTTTTTTAAGATCATGTACCACACTAAATGCTTTTCTCTCGAATGTGAACCCTCCACATGAAAAAGGTAAATAAGGAAATATGGTCTTCTTTTGTTGACTAAAAAATTATAGTTGATCAGTACTCTCCTCTACCTTGCATATTCCAATGTAAAAACCCTTTCTATCACATGTATTGGAATTTTGTATGGCTCTAAGCTTGATCCATAAAATCTTAGCACAGTATATTCTTCCATTAAGTACCAATCAGCCAATTGTATTTCTTTTCCTAATTGAATGTAGTTTCTACAAGACATGGGAAATCTAGGCATTGAAGTATTTGTAATTTCTTGATATAATGGAGCCAAAAAGTAGTCTACAAAATGATTGTAGTTCCTTCAAGAACCATGCATCCTTATCTTAGTGGTCCAATCATATACTGGAGCTATTTTTTTCTCAACATTCGTATAGGGTTGAATCTAAAGCTAGTTGGTTTGAAACATTCCACTAAATTTGAATAGAAAAAATAGCATAAGTAGGTTGTGAACCTAAATTTCTTTTGAACCTCCTTTAATCATTAAAAAAAAGTTATGCATGGATTCTACAATGTTCTCAAGAAAGTTATACTTGATATTCTTTTCATTATAATGGATATTAAATACCATTTCAAGGAGGCTTACACCCACTTCCCGATTGCTATCTAGTCTGAGGCAAAATGCTAGCATGGAAATAGTATCATGAACCCATGGTTTAAAAACTCCCAAATCATAAGGAGGCTTATGATTATTTTTCAATATGTTTATATCCTAAACTATTTTAATTAGAAAAGTATTTTTCTCCCTTTCATCATCTACTTCATAATCATTAGCAAGCTTTTCTAGGTCAATGTGGATGTTTCCAAATTCTTTGATTATAAACCCCAACACTTTTCTAAATTATTTTGCAGTAATGGATAACAATTCTTCTTTGTTATCTTTATTAACAATTGCTTTTTTTTTATCATCATAATTGTGGGCATAGACCATGATAAGTTTTGGGCAAGGGACTCTTGTAACATCATGTGCCCCAATCCAACTACCCAAAGTGTAGTGATACTATTAATTGGTGTTGTTCTATTATTTTTCATTTTCTTTGAAGCCTTATTCTCACATGAGAATTTAAGTTATGAGGTAAGCCTACCATATATTTCAAGATCATAAATATCATGGTATTCATCTCTGAAACCTGAGGTTTTAAGCACCCCAACATAATCTATTTTTCTATTTAATTTTTCTTTTCCTTTCCCAACAACTGGTCTGGGAGTTGTGGTAGACATGCTTGTATAGTGTCAAGTCCCTCTTAAGTCCTTAATTTTTCTTAAGGCTCTCAAGTTCTCAACCCTAAACCCAAAGTTCAAAAAATTAAGAATTTAAGAAATGATGAAACATAGGATTTATGTCATTCACTTACCCAATTTTGATTCTTGAAAAGATTAACATAAAGACATTGATACGTGTGGAACCCAAAATATCCCTAGTGCACTACAATAAGTAATCTAAAATCACTCTATGTTTTGACCCTCTTACTTAAAAATAAAATCACTTAGCAGTAGAAATTTCACTTTTTTTCTTTTTTTGAACATTAAAGTGAATGAAACATTAGTGTGTTATCTCTAGACTACACAATTAGTACATTAAATTTTTGTACGAACACTTAGAAATAAATTAAGCCATGGTCTTTCATTTTTGTACCTTCTATTAATTGATCACTGTCATCGAGAGGCATCGTACCCATCATTCAAATGTTCCATCTCAAAAAAAATCTCAAATGTTGATCTTTGTAAATATAATGGTTATAGGGTGATTCTAGAGGTTAGAGTTCACAAGCCTAGCACTCTATGCATTTCATTCTAGAATACAACTACAACCATCCAAGAAACATTCATCAAACGACTGAGTAATTTATGATATAAACATGTGTTTTAAAGTTGTTTTAAACTTTAGTGCACTAGGATACATAATCCTCATGAGATTTTCCTTCGATAGAAAACCTATTAGAGACATTGAGAATTGAGATGATTCCATGTGTCTATTTTATGGTTCCATGAGTCACATATATATCTTCTTGAATCATCATGTGGACTCATGAAATCCCTTTAAAAGCAAGACATTGATTGACACCTGTCCCCTTTTTGCAGTTCTGCAGCAATTAACTTAACCTTTATAAAACTATCCACATGCTCACATAACCATAAAGTGTGGGCTCAGTGCTCACTTAAGCCATTTAATTAAGCACATGCAAAATTTTCTTCTTAAGTGAGTTCTAGGAGAGGATCAATGGGTTGGTAACTTAATAAAATGACAAATGACATCAAGAATCAGGGATCAGGTCAACGATAAATTAGAAATAACATTTCAACAAAGCCTAGCAAGTGTCAACATTTTACCAAACCCTAGAAAGAGTGACATTTTTAGTGTTTTTTTCAATTTGATGGCAACTTTCTTTTTTCATCTGTATTGCTTTATATTTTAAATTTGCATACAAATATTTCATAAAAAGATAATACTTATTTTGTTGAAGGAAAAAAATCTGATTTGTCTAAGTTTATTTGTGAAATTTTTAGTTTTTTTTGTCAATTTGATGGCAACTTTCTTTTTTCATTTGTATTACTTTATGTTTTAAATTTGCATCCAAATATTTCATAAATAGATAATATTTAATTTCTTGAAGGAAAAAATCTGATTTGTCTAAGTTTATTTCATTCCATTATTTAGCACTTATTATTAATTATTTAAAATCCAACCACATGCAACTAGAACTTTCAACTTGCAGCCTATGCATGCACAAACACATACTCTATAACATATTAACATACATATAGTTTTCTATTGGTGTAATCATTGAACCTCCTTTAAATTTTATGTGCAAGTGCTACTCCTAGAAACATTAATGCTAATTACTTGTTTAATTTAAATAGACACTAAACACACAAAATAATTCTTTACTGTAAATGAATAATGAAGAATAACACAACCATTTTTTTTATTACAATTGAGTTATAATGCTACATTATTGCATATATTTTTTAAGATGAGTAGAGAATGCAAGCTCTTGTTTTGTATAAATGACACATGTCACTTTACATTAGACACAATTGATTCCAAGCTAGTAGTGATGTTATGGGATGCAGACCATATTCTCAAACCACGGGGCTTGTCGACCATGCTTGGGATCTTGGGATCTCAAATGATAGCTCCAAGCCACCACTATGGTTCTATATTTATAGAATATTTTGTATCTTGGTTCTACATCCCACCATGGTGAAGCATGAGCTGATAGTTAAAATATTTAATATAAATGATAGTGCATAATATGCTCAATCCAATCCACTAGAACAACCCAAAATGGCTATAAAAATCCATAGGTATTGCCTACCATGCTAGAAAAATGGGAGCTGTGAATATAGAAAATATACCTATCCTGGTTACAAATTAGAATTATGTAAAACATAAGGGGTAGTAAATATGCTACCACCATCTTCGGGCAACTCCAAGGCACCAGGAAAGCACAGAATAAATTTGAAAGTCTATAGTTCCTCTTTGAAGGCCTCTATCAAAATGGAGTATGAGAAGTCAATGGATTTCAATGCAAACAAGATTAAAATACTTGTGTGGCTGCACACTCTGTGAAAACACTTATCTCCATTGGAGCTCCTCATCTTAGTTCAAAACTTGGCTAAGAAGTCGGGTAAACCAGATAAACTTCTTTCCAATTCCACTCATTCTGAACTTGAATGAAATTGGTCTTTTACTCTATAACTACATAACTAGATGCAAGAGAATTTAGATTATCCCTAATAATACCACTACATCTTATTCCTTATTAACCTTCCAAAATGAAAACACTTATCAGAATTGAGAATATTGCACTAGCACTCAATAGTAAAGTCTTCTACGAATGATTTCAGTTGTGGTCACTATCCCTATTTATGGGTCATTTATGACTTATGAGCTCACCATGCCTATTTACTTGTGATTGGTGTGAGGTATAATTTTTTTTTCATTAACCAAGCAACCAACTTTAATCGTATGAGGTATAATTATTTTTTGATTGACATATGACTAAATGCTGACATGCATGCCACTCAAATGATATGAAATCTATTACAACTATTATATACAGTATGTCATTTAGTTTTCAATATCAAGTTATCTAATCACTCACTTTGAATGTACATATGGCATTAATCTATGATTCCACAAACCCATTTACTTCAATGAACAATAATCCCGCAAAATTATGGAAATCAATAAAAAGAAAACACGTGCCATACTTTCTGCCATTTTTAGTATCAAGTTATCAAATCAACCATTTTTCTCACTTCATATTGGAAGAGGAACTTAATTTTGAATCTTTTAAATATTTCCCAAGTACATATGGTATTAATTTGTGATTTTGCAACCATATTTTCTTCAATGAATGATAATACCATGAAATTACAAAAATCAATAAAAAGATAGAAAACTAAATGGTAGGCAAAGTAGAGAGTACTTCGAAGCACTGAAAAGATATAGAATTAAATGGCAAGCAGAGTAGAGAGTACTTTGAAGCACTGAAAAATAGAGAATTAAATGGATTGTTATAGCTTAATCATTATCAATTATATGATGTCCACTAATAAGTCACAATAAATTTTGCTCACTGATGATCAGAACTATATGTTAATAATTCATCCATTGAACAGTGAAATATTTTTGTACATTAACTTTTTGTTAGTATATTAACATTATATTAATTTATGAAATATTAATATCTTTGTGGAGTATACTATAATTTTTCTTTGCATACTAGTTTCTTGACAATTAAGAGTAATATTAAATATATATGTCAAAGAAGTAAACAAATGAATCATACAAAAATTATAAATATCTTGTCAATCTCAAAAGCCACTTTTTTATATCCAACAACGTTACAAATCTGAAAGAAAAAAGGATTTACAAGAATGGAGCTACGAAAAATATTTTAATTTAATTAGTTGAAGATTTTAAGTACACAGCTAGTCTGGTCAAAAAGGCACTGTGACAAAAAAACTAGTCATAAAATACATATTACAAGAGTTGTACAACAAAATAGACACAATTCATTACAAAAAAAATCATTACCATTATCAGAGGCCTTGAACCGGGTGTTTGAGAAGGAGGTGAATTAAATTGAACAAAGTAAGAGTAGAGAAGAGAAGGGCATCACCCAAATCCTTCCTCCAAAACTCTAGACTCTACAATGATTCATTTGTCATATCATAGACCAGAACACACCTCATAAAAACTAGGGAAAGAGCTTGCACTATAGAAGCAACCATTTCAACTTCAGGAAATATTCCACCAACCGGTGCTAACCCAAATTCAAAATTACAATGCTCTAGTGCCAGCTCCAATGAAGAAAGCTCGAGTAAATGATGGGTTGAAAATAACATAGTGCTAGTTGTAACGTAGATAAAAAGTGTTGCAGCAAAGATGGTTAAATCTAATCTAAACATGCATTAATCTAAATCAAACAACTAAGAACGAAGAAATAAACTAAAATAATAATCAAATAACTAAAGTAAAACATGAAACAGACTCACCGAATATCAGAAAACTCCTTCGAATTATCTTGTTTGTCCTTCTCCATGTTGTCGTGATGGTATTCTTTCCCTCGTATTTTCAGTATGTATGCAAGTATAGACTTGACGTATGTGTTAAAGCAAAATATCGAAGATTAACAAGTTGCTTCCAAAAGTATTGATTTCAGGAGGAGGAATAATGACACAAGTCAGCCAATTTATAGAAAGTTGGTTTTCGAACAATCGTCTCATATTCAAAAGAGAGATCAACAATCGAGATTGATGAATGTCATGTGATGTGAGATTTTTCTCAGTTAGAACATGAGTTGGTAAATTTTGTAGGATAAAGAATAAATTAAATTAAAATTTAATCGGGTGTTAAGACTATTCGAAAATAGATTGAATAAGAGATCAAGATTAAATAAATGATTTAATCTTTAGTTGAAAGTCTTCGAAAATTAGAAAGATAAGAATTTAATGAAAAGGATAAAGTTAGAACTCAACAACAATTTGTTCGAATACACACATGAATTAATTAATTAAATAAAGATATTTAATTAATAAATATGTGCATGCAGGAGAATTAGACTGACTGGTCAAGACAAAGAGTCTCTTCACAGAGAGGATCAGATATCGAATCAGGAGACAACTAATGGATTTAAATAGATCTCGAGTCAAATGGTGAGTGAATAATTAGTTAAGTAGGTGATAGAAAAATGTGACAGAAATAACTATTTTTATGAATCAAATATTTATTTAATTCAACATTTGAAATTAAAAAGATTTAATTAAATAAATAATGATTTATTTAATTGACTGTCGAAAAGGTTAATTGAATAATTAACTAATTCGAAAAGAATATTTAATTATAGTCGAAATGTGATAAAAGGTAAATTAAATAATAAGTTATTTAATTCAGAAAGAGAACTAATTAATTAATGACGTAATTAAATAAATAAGATTTATTTAATTAATCCAAGTTGAATTAAGGTCATAATGAATTAATTAAATAATTAAAGGTTATTTAATTAATAGATGAAAGAATGTGTATAAGAAATAATTAAATATTTAACTTTATTTAATCATGACCATGGACATTAGAAAATTATGTCGAAAGTGGTACTCGTAGGCCTAGACCAATTTTCAGTGTCTATAGTTTGCCCCTCTTTGATTCAATGTCGTTTATCGTGTTGTGTCAAAGAAATTAAAAAAAAAAAAAGATATGCCCCAGTGAAAGTAGGGTGAGGAAGGATGACGAGGAGGTATCGGTATGCCCCCTCGAGAGGACAAGTAGGTTCAAAGAACATGAGTGTGCTCTCGAAATCAATGAGAGGACTCGAATATGAAGGACAAGAGACTAGGGGAAAATAGATAAGGATAATGAAGATGTTGAAAAGAAGAAATGTTAGAGTAGAAAAAAAAAATGAATAGTAGACATGGATGTTAGTATCAGAAATAGATGTTACAAAAGTTATAAAATCTTCAATATTTTGCCAAATACATACTAATCCTTGCATTAAATCATCATTGGGAAGGACTAACACAAATGGATAGTAAACACCATGATATGAGATAGACCAAGGTGTACAAATTCATCCACTTGCTAACAATAGACAGTCGCAGACAAGGAGCGTCTTAACTCATACTAAGGGAAAAATTGCCCCAGTCTTTTTGTCAAGACAAACCACGGACATAAAATAAAGAAAAGATGGGTCATGAGATGTCATTGCTCCTCTAAATCCTTTATGGGACATCCTCGAGGAAACTAGTAACATGACTCAAAATCCAAAGTTTAAAAGACAGTTGACAGACAGCAGTCAAAGAAAAAGAGTTCTGAGACATCCTTGCTTCTCTAAATCCTTCAGAGGACATCCTTGAGAAAGCTAATAACCCAACTTGAATACCAATTCATAAAAAGATAAGACAAAATAAGATATAAATTCATAAATCCAATAACAATACTTGCCAAAACTTGATCTTGTATGATTGTTTGATGTTTGACAAAGCCCGATGTGAGGGATGACAAATACCGTATAAGACTTTGAGTTTGGTTTTGACTTTGTGACTATCTATGTAAGGCATGACGAAGGCTGGTTTCAGAAAGACGTGTGTTGTATAAGACATTGAGCCTGATGTCATTGATGCGACAAGCTACATGAGGTTGTGACAATTGACGATGTTTATTGTCAAGAAAGACATATCTTGCTTAAGACATAAGTTGATTGTTCTGACAATGTGTGTGATTTTGACTTGATGAAAGTTCTGACATGTTTGCCTTGTTAATGCATGATTTTTTTTGATGCCTTGACTGTTATGAGTGTGTGTGTTTGTTGTCAATGTATGACTTGAGACGATGTACCCTAAAGGATTCACCTAGTGCGGCCTCGGGGGCTCATCGATTGATTGCCTTGCCTATGTTGTACACGCAGAGACCTCGTAGTTCGACTTGAATTTAACTGACATGAATGATTGACACCTATGAACCTAACTTAACATTTAGATGACATGTGTGATAATGAGTGTGATAAACCCTAATGGATTGACCTAGTGCGGCCTCGAGGGCTCATCGATTGATGGCCTTGCCTACGTTATACACGCAGCGACCTCATAGTTCGACATGACCAATGACTTTGACATATACAAATAATGAGTCATGATTTTATGTATGTGATACATGACAAACCTAGAAAGACAGACCTAATGCCTCAGGGGCACATCGACAGATGGCCTTGCCTAAGTCCAGTCGCAAAGGCAACATAGTTTGACTATGTCCACGACTGACTTGACACAACTGACTCTGACTCTGGTTTTGGGATTTTTTGACATGTTTTCGATCTTTTTTGTCTTATGGAGTTTTTTGATGTTTTTTGGATTTTTTCAAGATATTTTATGATGTTTTTGAGCTCTTTTTTTCAGGACATTTTTTGGCATTGGGATGTTATGTACAAGATCCAAATGACATTGATCAAGGATTTTCCCCCAGTCAAGAATAAGACCTATAGGATGGAATGGGTAGACGGAATAGACTTGATGTCAATCGTTCCAAGTAATGGATAAGACAATCATTTATTATGGGTGATGGTAAAAATTCTGATTGGAATGATGGTTGATGAAGAAGCGAAGTTGACTACACATGGTGCCTATTTTCCAGGTTTTCACCATGGTACTTATCCCACTGAAGTGGTTTTCACTATTGGATGGATTACTTCTCTTTACTATTTTCTTGATTTTTCAAAAATAAATTGGTGTTACAAAGACGCCTGTTTGCCAGGTTTTCATCAAGGTAACAATTTTTTTGTTTTTTTTTCATTTTTTTTTTGTATTTTTCTAATTAATACATGGTTCTCAAAAGCTACACATAGAATCTCTTCAGATGAAAGTTGTTGATCGGTGACAAAAGGGGTTCTCCTTCAGGGGTAGAGATTTGATACGCTCTTGATCCAAAGGCTTTTGTAACAATATAAGGCCCTAACCAGTTAGGTTCAAACTTACCTAGTTTTTCTCTTTCTATCTGATTCTTAGGATTTTCCATCAAAACCAGGTCACCAATGTCGAAGTGTCAATTCAAAACTTTCCTATTATAGCTGCGATGAAGATGGTTCTGATATGCTTGAAGATGATCTAATTCCTTTTATCTTTGTTCATCTAAGAATTCTAACTCATGCAATCTGGATACATGATACTCTTCATCGTCAATATGACCTTTCAAGGATACCCTTAGGGAAGGAATTTCAACCTCAATAGGTAAGATAGCTTCAGAACTTAATACCAAGGAATATGGAGTGGCAGCGGTGGGAGTACGGATTTGTGTGTGATAGGCCCATAAGGCAGGATGAAGTTGTAGATGTCAGTCATGACCAGCATCATTGACAGTCTTTTTGAGGATTTTGATAATGGTTTTATTAGACATCTTTGCTTGGTCGTTACCTTGTGGGTAATATGGAGTGGAAAAATGGTGTCGAATGTGGAATTCTTCACAGAGACGGTGAAATTCTTGGTTTCTGAATGGACAGCCATTATCTGTGATGATTGATTGAGGTACACCATATCAAAATATGATATAGTTTAGAATAAACTTGGATATTTGTGTGTTGGTGATGTAAGTCATGGGAATAACCTTGATCCACTTGGTGAAGTATTTGGTGGCGGTTATGATGAATTTATGGCCATTGGATGATGGAGGGTGTATCTTACCTATGAGGTCAAGTCCCCATTGGGAAAAGATCCATGGTGAAGTAATCAGATGGAGCTCCTGTGCTGGCATGCGTATCAAATCTCTGTGTATTTGATATTGTCGACATTTCTTGACAAAGATATATGAGTCCTTTTCCATAGTAGGCCAATAATAACCTAATCTCATAATCTTGTGGGCTAAGGTAGGACCACTAGAATGTGATCCACATATACCCTCGTGTACCACTCGTAAGGTTTTTTGTGCTTCTTTAGCATTGAGACATCTCATCAAGGTGTTATCTAAGGTACGCCTATACAGGGTATCTCCGATGATGGTTTATTTGGAAAATCTACGGATAAAGGTTCTACATTGGTTGTTTGACAAGTCTAAAGGTAGGATTTGGGCATTTAGATAGTCGTATATGTCCTTGCACCAAGGGGAAGTAGGACCAATAATCGTACACACCATCGCGGAATCAGGGACATCATAGGGAGGGACCAAAATTTGTTCGACCAAAAACTCGAATTTACGCATGTTGCTAGGAATATCCAATAAGGAACCCACGGTTGCCATAGCATTTGTTGCCCTATTCTGAATGAGTAGTATTTGTTGAAAAGTGGTGTCATCAAAGTACTGCTTGAAACTATCGGCCATGCGCTTGTAGGGAGAAATTTTCTCATCTTTAGTTTCATGCTCATCATTAACTTTCTAGACTACTAGCTAAGAATCTCCATAAACATGTAAACTCTTGATCTTCCATTGGGTTACCATTCTTAGTCCTATCACTAGGGCTTCATATTCCTCTATGTTTTTGGTGCAAGGGAAAACAATTCTAAATGACTTAGGAATAGTATCACCTTGAGGTGTAACAAATAGTATGCCTACTCCTAAACCACGATTAGTACGTGACCCTTTAAAGTATAATTTACATGTGGTTCTAGTGTCAACTTTGAAGATAAGCTCATCAGAAAAATCTGCCAGTAAAGGATGGTCTACCTTAATTGGTGCATCTACTAACTGATCTACAATTACTTGCCCTTTTATATCTTTCCTTTCCACATACTGGATGTCATATTCACTAAGTATCATCACCCATTTAGCCAATCAGCATGTTAATGCTGCTTTACTTAGGAGATATTTTAGAGGATCTATCTTTGTGACTAGCATAGTTTGGTGGTTTAGCATATAGTGCTTAAGTTTTTGAGTAGCAAAGACTACTGCAAGATAGGAACATTCTATGTTACTGTAGTTTAGTTCATATCCCACCAAAGTATGACTGATGTATTACACTACCCTTTCATGAACTTAATCATCATTTTGTGCAAATAGGGCTCCTAATGTTGACTAAAGTTGTCGATATATAGAGTATCAAAGGTTTGTCATTTGTAGGTGGCATTAACACAGGCAGTGTAAATAGATAATCCTTGATTTTTTGGAAAGCTTCTTGGCATTTGGGTGTCCATGCAAATGGTACCCCCTTCTTGAGAAAATGTTGGAACGGATGTATATTGTCTGTTAACTATACTATGAAGCGTTTGATAGATTGTAATCTCCCTTGTAGTGTTCTTAGCTGACCGATGTTGACTGGTGGAGGCATATCCACTATAGCTTTTACTTTTGCTCACTCCACTTCAATGCCTCTTCTAGAAATGATGTATCCTAGAAATTTTCCTGATTTAATGCCAAAGACACATTTTTTTGGATTCAATCTTACATTGTAATTTTCCAGTCTTTGGAATATCTTGTCAAGTACTTTCAAATGATCTGCTCTTGTCAATGATTTGGCTATTATGTCATTGACATAGTCTCATGAGAGTATGTACAAGGTCATGGAAAATAGTCAATATTGCACGTTGATACGTAGCTCCAGCATTTTTGAGCCCAAAAGGCATAACATTCCAGTAGTATGTTCCCCATGGACATGTGAAAGTTGTCTTGTGTTGGTCCTCAATAGAAATTTTGATCTGATTATACCCAGAGAAACCATCCATGAGGGATAGCATCTCATATCCTGTTGTAAGGTCCACTATCATGTCAATGTTCGGCAAAGGGAAGTCATCCTTAGGGCATGCCTTATTGATATCTCTAAAGTCTGTACAAATGTGGATGCCCCCAGAGGGTTTGTTTACTGGGACCAGATTAGAAATCCACTCTGCATAGTCTATGGACCTGATGAATCCAACATCCAATAGCTTCTTAAGTTCAACTTTTACTAGTAAAGTGATTTGTGGATGCATTTTTCTTAACTTTTGTTTGACTGGCTTAACACCTGGCTGTAATGGTAGATGATGCAATATAAGGTCTGGATCTAGTCCAGGCATGTCAGCATACAACCATGCAAATTTTATCTGTCTCTTTGTGAAGAATTCTTGAAACTCTTGTTGCTCTGTCTCTATCAAAGATGTTGCAAAGTATATTACACGCGGGTTTTCTTCAATGTTTATGTTGATCTCAACATACTCTTCTACTAACATGGGTGAATTTTCCTGAGCAACTGGGAGAATGTTCAAACCTCCATCCTTGGGTGCCTCAAAGATTTTTTTTCCCTTGGATGCGTCCTTTATTTTTACTATTTCTTCATCCAAAGGCGCCTTTCGGTTTTCATATAGGAACTTGTCATTTTCATCATTTTCATTTTTTTTCTTTTTCTTTTCAATTTTGTGACTGGAGATGTGAATAGACTCCCCAAAATATGCCATGTTGTCCAATTCAATGGTAAATCCAGCTTTATGATCCCCTCCTGCTATGCCTTCTCAAAGTCCCATGAACTCAGTTATCACTTTGTCGTTCTCAAATATGTCTAAGATGGGTGTACCTTGTTGATCCCAATCAATAAGTTGGGGATATATGAGGGGCATGTCATCATCAGAGTTATCAAATGTTGATGCTGATAAGGTGAGGATAGAGTGGTTAACATGGTCACAAAAGTTTTGGACTAACTCCTTTTTGTTCTTTTTCTTATGGAAAGGTAAACTTTGATGTGGGACTACTGTAAGAGCTAGGTTGTCAGAAGATGTTTTGTTAGGTGCCCAAGAGTCATGATCAAGGTTTTCCCAATAATAAAGTTTAAGCCATTCTTCTTTAGACAAGGAATTTTTAGGATGGGGGCTAGATGGAATTGGTGTGGGTTGTAGCATTTTATCAAGTTCGCCAAATAGTCTATCTAAGTCCATTATGCTAGTGGAGGAAAGGGAATCCTATTCATATTCACTTGAGTTAGGGGATTCATCATAAAATGGGTCAAGTGGTTCATGGGATATCTCAATGTCTTCTAAAGCACTTACTTCCTCTTGTAACGGTGATGAAGTAGCAAGAATACCAATTCTAATCGGTTGAAACCCCAACCCTAGGCCTTTTGGTCATGGTGAGACAAAAATTGGTTCAATCCTTCCATTTTGATGTAGTCCTAACCCACTATATTTTTTATATCCGTTACTTTGCATTATCATGAAGCCTTTTCCATATTTATCCTTAGATATTTGAATAGACAGAGGAGGGTATTCATTGTCCTCTTTGTACAACCAGGAGGTGATTTCATCTTGGTTTGTAGCTTCTTTACTTAACTCTCCCCATTTGTCAATCTCATTGTAGGAGGGACATGGAACGTGACTATTGATTGTCTCTTGTCTGTTGTAGGTAGACCATATGAGTTAGGAGGAACCATTTGACTGACACAATAGGATGCTTTCATGTTGTATTCTCCACAGCCCTTATCTTGGATCTCGACCTTAGGAGTGGATGATGGTGTTTATGATGTAATGGACTTGGTAAGAGTTGATGGATCAATGTACAAGGATAAGGTGGAGGATGAAGCCTCTTGATTGACTGGGACCTATCTTTGTGGAATTTTGAATAGGCTTGTGCAATATTGGAAAGGATATGGATCACCATCAATGGTGACCTCTGTACCATTGTATGGGAATTTAATAAACAGATGATATGTGGAAGGGATGGCTTTCATAGCATGTATCCAAGGTCTACCCAACAAAATTTTTTAGGGAAGGGTGAGATCCAAGACTTGGAAACTAGTGTCCATAACTGCAGGGCCAATCCTGATAGGGAGTGTGACAACTCCTTTAGATGATCTTTCCTCATCGTCATATGCCCTAATGACTATTCTCGTAGTGGTGTCCATGCATGCTTCTGAGAATCCTATTGCCTTAACCAATTTCAAGGTGCAAAGGTTCAACCCTGCTCCTCCATCTACCAAGACTCGTCTGACTTTGGTTTGATGGATAAGAACTTCAACGTGTAGTGGGTCATTATGATTAGTCTTCTCAGTTGAATAATCCTGCTGAGAGAATGTAGCATGATGGGAATTGGTTAAGTATCCTACCATTTCTTCAAAATGATTGACATCTAAGTTGGTAGGGATAGTTGTTCTTTGCAAGGCTTTATCGAGAATGGCTCGATGATCAAGTGATAGGGTCAACAGTTCCAAGATGGATATATGTGCTGGGGTCTTCCCCAACTAGTCAAGTAAGATATATTTAGGCTTGGAAGACTGTGGTGGTGGCTCTGATGAAGGACCTGGAAGGGTTATCTTGGTTCTACATGTATTGATAGCACATTTAGGATGCTTCTTTATGGTAATGGTATTGATATTTTCATCAGCAGCTCAGATATGATTGATGATAGTACCTAGTTTATAATCATACTTAGCACTGTTATAATTGGTCGAGGTATTATTCTTAGTTCCTGAACTGGAGGCCTTTCCTTTCCCATGGTCATGTAGTGGATCTGTGAAGACCTTGTGATCACTGTTCTTGGTATGTTTATGCCCATTGACTTCTATGGTTTTGTCTTCAACAAAATCTTGTATGATGTTTTTCAGTTATCGGCATTGTTGTAGGTTGTGTCCCTTTATTTGATGATATTCACAATAGGCGTTATCATCCCCCTATGAGGGTTTAAATTTTCTAGGATCATATTATTTTGGTTCCAGAGGTTTTGGGAGATTATGTTTAATTGATTCTTTGAAAACTGTCTCGATTGGTTCCCCCAAAGGGATAAATTTGCGTTTAGGAAATCTCCTTTATGGTCGTTGTTGTTGTGAATTTTGGACAAAGTTGGTTGTTTAATCTAGATTATTAGTCATTTCCTTATTGGATTTGTAACCTCTAAGTGTGATGATAGGTCCCACATGTAGGGTCTTAGCATCAACAATACTGTCATTTGTCACATTTTTTGTTCCTAGACCAAAATTTATTTCTATCATTGGGAGCATTTTGGTGTTGAACAAGTGGGTTCTTGCCTAGTACCTTAATGTCCCCTTTGTCAATAAGGCCTTTTTCAAGTATGATTCCTTTTTGCAACAAGTCTAGGAAAGAAGTACAACAATGTACTCTTAAGTCACTTCTCAGTTTTGGATGAATATTTTCAAGGAATATCGTGGCTTTTTGTTTTTTTGGTATCTCAACTAGACATCGACTAGCTAAACTTCTCCATCTCTAAAAAAAAGTGGTGAAAGTTTTTCCTTCTTCTTGCGTAGTGTGACACAAGGTAGATATCGTTATTTCATTGTCTATGTATAAGGAAAAGTGTTCAACAAACTTCTTAGCTAATTCGCCCCATGATCTTATGCCATATGGTAGTTTAGAGAACCATTCCAATGCTATCCCGACAAGGGTTCATGGAAATAGTCTCATTAAATACGTGGGGTCATACGAGATGTCTGTTAGAACCAGAATTTTTAGAAAAAATCTAAAGGCTTTTTTACCCAATTTTATGCTATCCTTTTCATAAAGAATCATTTTTTCCATCCATGAAGCCTAAACCACCTTCTCCCGCCATACACAAGGCCATAATATCCTTTTACCACTGTACCATTGCCTAAATATTCACCCTTTATAGCCCTCACCTTATACCTATTTACTGCAGCCCTTTACAAGACCACTTGTGGTATCACGATTATGAACAGTCACATTAGGTAGATCCCGCCACACCGTAGGAAGGTGAAACATAGCCCGCAGTTGAGCGGTGAAGTGAAGGAAGAAAAGACAATAACAAAGGGCCACCATGGTACTGCTGGAGGGAGAAATAGAGCCCAAGGTAAAGCGGATTAAGGATCAAAGTAGAGGCAGGCCACCATGATGTTGTTGGAAGGCAAAATGTAGTGAGCGATAGAGCAATAAGTTGATGAAAGGAGAGGAAGACTTAGCAATACCGCTGGGAGATGAAGAGAAGTATGAGGTGATGCGGTAAGCAACTCGAGTCCACCCGAAAAGAATGACAAGTTGTTGCAACACGCCATGTGTCAAGTAGTCAGATCCCAAAGGAAAAGAGAAAGAGCATTCCGAAGGGAAACCCTGATAGAGTGCCACGCGGGAAGCTCCTAGCAAAAGGCAACTGTGGTGTGGCCCCCACCCGGACAAAAAGCAAATAGTTGTGTAATGCCACTTGGTGGGCTGGAAGAGCTCGACTAAAAAGAAAAGTATCGTCTAAAGGAAAGCTTTGATGGAATGCCACGTTTCAAGCTAGCGAAGCCCGACAGGAAAGAAAGAAAAGCAATCAAAGTGAAGTCTCGACAAGATGCCACATGGAAATATTTCAAAAATTTGTTAGTGGCAGAGATTAATTTATTAATTATTGTTATCACCCTTTTAGTTGCATTTTTACGTAATCTCCTGCATCGTTATCAAATGGCACGACCATTGGTCTGAAGCTTTCCGCCTCTCATGAGAATGCGAGAAGACCAAGGCCAAAAGATACGGGAGATTTTCTGGGAGGGTATAAAAGGAGAAGATTGATAGAGATAAAAATGGGGAATGAGATATAATTTAGGGGTTAGGTAGGGAATATACTAAAAATATTTTCAAAAATTTTATCATATAAATTATACAGTGGAGACCATGTTGCATGTATAAGATTTTGGAGGAATTAATGAAAGAACTTTGATTTTGTGGCGTCATTCTGGTATCAGTTGTTTGTTGAATTAATTGAAAATATTATTAAGTTGTCTACAAGGTTGATATTTCTTTGTTATTTAAATTGATATATCAATTATATACTCAATTTATCGATGCACATTTGTTGTACTTGTGTGGTATGATTAATTGGTTCTTTCAAGTAAAGATTAAATCCTTCTAGTCATTCATAGTAATCTGGAAGTATCATTTGGATCATTAAGAAGAACCTGGTAATTACATCCTTGCATGTTTATACAAGTTATAAACTAATATTTGTATGCCAAAAAATTAGAGTTTCTGCCAAATATAAGCCATTCATCTAATACTTTCATTTGACTCTATTTTACCCAACAAGGCAATCGTCTCACCCATTTTATTTATTTAATTTCATACTACATGTGTTAAGTGAACAAATTATATTTTACCTTGATATTGATTATACAATTTATACTAAATTAAGATCACATCTCTCCATTATTAAATTGCCATTGTGGGTAGATTGATCAAGTAGGAAACATAGTTCAAATCTGCATCATTTGCATAGGTGCACCCGCCTAGGTTTGGCAGAGCCTAAAGAGAAGAAGGTTCAAATTCATTATTTGGCCTTGTACATTGGCCAAAAACGTTGTGAGAGCTTGGCAACCTCTCGTGGTTCAAACCTGCATTTTTGAGACCTAACAATGTCCATGCATGTTGTAGAAAATTCTCTGATGTGTTCCAAAGGATTCCTCTTCCCATTATACTTAGGAAAATTCAGTATAATGTATCTGTGTGGGAAGGGTGTCATGTATAGCGCTTTGTCAAAAGGACATGGACATAAATCTTGTGTTGAGATAGTTCATTTGCTGCACATAGACATACTGTCCATTTGTTGTTGAAGGATTTGCATTTGATTTTCCAGAACATCTACCTATGTCAAGGACATGTTGTTTGCGTTGTTAGGATCGATGTAATTGTTCTGAAATGCTATGTTCTATGATGGATTGTGATTTGGCGAGGGTATATATCCTGTTTGAATGTTCTGATTTGGTGTAGGGTATATCCTGTTAGAATTTTTTTATTTGGTTTAGGAATATTTCCTGTCGGAATGTTCTGATTTGTTTTAGGAATATTTCCTATCGGAATGTTCTGATTGAGTATAGGAATATTTCCTATTGGAATGTTCTTTGTAACCCCTATTTTTGGAATGGCAGTATGAGGTATAGTTGTGTTCATGCCAACTTTGGATCTTTTACCAGTAGTGTTTGTGCCAAAGGGGTTTGATGAAGATGCTCCCGCAGTGAATTGTAAACCTTGTGTTATGTTGAATGGGGTTGTGTTTACAATTGATGATGTTTGAGTAGGTATGCCAATTGGTAGTGCTGCGGTAATTTGAGGAACGGAGACACTTGATGTCATGGTTTACGTTGGTTGAGTAGATGTTGTTTTCAAAGTGTGAACGCCAAATCCTGGTGGTAGTGTGGCACCTTCTACTAGCAACTTTGCTAGATATCATTGGGGATCATTTGCCAAACACTTATCCATAAAGGATGCAAACTTGGGATCCTGTACAACAACATCTATGTCTTCAGAAAAAATGTTTCCATGTGTCTCTAGTGACATGTTTTTTAAGAAAAGTTTTACGTGGTCTCTCTTTCCCTAATGGTTGGTTTCTGAAAGGATTGATGAATTCGTTGGGGTCTGACATTTCTCTTTGTTTCTTTTTAGCCCTTGTTTCAACCATGAAAATGTTGCTCAAAAGGGAAAATGTAAAACTATGTCTAAAAACTAATATGTTCTATTTCTATGTTTTTGGAATTTTCCGAATATAAAGGATGTCACTAAAATTAAGGATTTTTCTAAAATGATGTAACTAGGAGGACGTATGCTATGATGGATTATAAGCAAAAAAATTGAGTAGACTATGACGGTAAATGATTCTAAGTGGGTATAACCTACCACCTATGGAATAATCCAAAGCTATGACTTAACTTTACCAAGGAACCTGATGTAGGACAAAGACAACTGATAAGGTGAATTTCCCAAACTAGAATGATGAGCTAGAAGGATTCACTGGTAAGACAATAATGACTAGGTTCAATGATAATGACAAATCGAAGCATGAATGTATCCAATGATGCAGAAAGTTGTTCTATTCTATGATATGCAAATTCCTATGGGTAACTAAGTTTTTGCAACTAAGATGACTATCTCTAAATGTAAATGACATCTAAACAATGCAAGGTTTTTTTTTGAGCAATTTTCAAGTTTTTGTCCAAGGTTGACCGTAAAAAATAGAGGTCAAAAAGATGGTTTGTTTTTCCAAAATGATTTTGCAAATTTTGAATTTTTTGTTGATAGTCAATTGTGGTTCAAGTTGCAAATGCGTTACTATAATTGACAGATGCATTGCAGTTTTCAAATGCAACTAACTAATAAAATCTAGTCTTGAATGTTGATAGACAAATGCGACTTTCACAGACATATGTGTTTCACCGTATGACAGATGTGACTCAGTAATCAGATGCGACTCAAAATTTAAACTTTGTGAAAACCAACTTTGTTGACAGACACATGCAGCTTCGAATTTGATAGTTGTGACTCGTAAGGACACATGCGGTTCAAAATTTGACACTTGTGACTCAGTTTGCAGTTGTGGTTTTCTGATGACAAAGTTACGACTGACCGTAAAAAATAGAGGTCAAAAAGATGGTTTGTTTATTCAAAATGATTTTGCAAATTTTGAATTTTTTGTTGATAGTCAATTGTGGTTCAAGTTGCAAATGCGTTACTATAATTGACAGATGCGTTGCAGTTTTCAAATGCAACTAACTAATAAAATCTAGTCTCGAATGTTGATAGACAAATGCAACTTTCACAGACATATGTGTTTCACCGTATGACAGATGTGACTCAATAATTAGATGTGACTCAGTAATCAGATGCGAATCAAAATTTAAACTTTGTGAAAACCAACTTTATTGACAGACACATGCGGCTTCGAATTTGATAGTTGTGACTCGTAAGGACACATGCAGTTCAAAATTTGACACTTGCGACTCAGTTTTCAGTTGTGGTTTTTTGATGACAAAGTTACGACTGACCGTAAAAAATAGAGGTCAAAAAGATGGTTTGTTTTTTCAAAATGATTTTGCAAATTTTGAATTTTTTGTTGATAGTCAATTGTGGTTCAAGTTGCAAATGCGTTACTATAATTGACAGATGCGTTGCAGTTTTCAAATGCAACTAACTAATAAAATCTAGTCTTGAATGTTGATAGACAAATGCGACTTTCACAGACATATGTGTTTCACCGTATGACAGATGTGACTCAGTAATCAGATGCGACTCAAAATTTAAACTTTGTGAAAACCAACTTTGTTGATAGACACATGCGGCTTCGAGTTTGATAGTTGTGACTCGTAAGGACACATGCGGTTCAAAATTTGACACTTGCGACTCAATTTGCAGTTGTGGTTTTCTGATGACAAAGTTACGACTGACTCAATTTTATGATCAAGTTTTTGACAAATAAAGAAAATACAATCATAGAAGACAATGTGTTTTTAGTTTTGACGTGTATGAATCTGTTAAAATCAAAAGAAAATTATAATCCTAGGCTGTATTGGACAGTATTTACAGAGTTCTCAATTGGATTTCCCTAGCTACGCATATTCAAGGCAGATGAATAGTAGTTTGACCCCACTGGCTCCCCTCCACGACACTCACTTATACGGGGCAACCAAGCTACTGTACCCATGAAACTCCCATGGCATACATTTCATCTCTACACATGAATCGTAAGGATTTGAGATGGCTTCACAAGTCCGACTTGCTGCACTAATAAATGGATGGGATTTTGGCAAAAACTATAACAAGTTGGCTTTTTTTAGTACAAGCACCCGTTCAGAAGAGCCATACGAGAGGCAATATCATCCTAGTCTGTAGAGGTTAGGCTCTGTAGGTTTCGACGCACCTCAAAGGTACTGGGGAATCAAATGCTTGTTTGTTGGGATCCTCATAATACTAAGCATTCCTCAAGTATTAAAATTTGTATACTGGTTGGGAGTGGCTCAGAGAAAAATCCCATCACCGGTTTTGAGTCGCATTGGTTACTCTTAACCACCAATGCAGGCCCAAATTTCTAGAGTCAGTAATTGGTTCTCTTACACCCAGGATCACATGAATGCGCAAGGGGAGAGGATACTACAATATACTGAATCAAGGTTCTAAACTAAATAGATACAGACACAAAATACAATGGTTAATTTTAATCCCAAATGATAATTATCTAACTACCAAACACAAGATTTCATTTTAAAATTAATAGATTTTAACATAGGTCCTACATGCAATTTGTTAGTAGTTTACTGTTTATGTCTTCGTCATTCGTCTTGCAGAAAAGGAGTTTGGTTTTCAATTCTTCTATGGTTCGTCCTGCAAAAACTATGTTATCCTCCTAAATCACATGTTGCAAACAAAACATTAGTGAAAAGAAAAATGAAAAGAACAAAAAATGAAAATACGAAAAATTTAAAATCGAAATTGTTACCAGCCAGATGCATCATTTTAGTCTGTAGATGCATTGTTGTTTTATCAGTCAAATACGTCACAGAAAGCCTCAAATGCATCTCGTGTTGTCAGATGCATCATGGAATTTGTTATTTGTGGTTCATGAAATCAGATGTGTCGTTTCGTCAGTCAAATGCATTTTTTTCGTACGATGCCTACAAAAGAAATTTTGAAAAAGTGGAATGGATTCATGAAGATTGAAGTGTCTTCACATCGGGTTCACCAAATGTAACGTAGATAAAAAGTGTTGCAGAAAAGATGGTTAAATATAACCTAAACATGCATTAATCTAAATCAAACAACTAAGAATGAAGAAATAAACTAAAACAATAATCAAATAACTAAAGCAAAACATGAAATAGTCTCACTGAATATCAGAAAACTCCTTCGAATTATCTTGATTGTCCTCCATTTTTTCATGATGGTATTCTTGCCCTCAGATCTTTAGTATGTATGCAAGTATAGCCTTGACATATGTGTTAAAGCAAAATATCAAAGATTAACAAGTCACTTCCAAAAGTATTGATTTCGGGAGGAGGAATAATGATGAATGCTAGGTCAATTTATAGGAAATTGGTTTTTGAATGATAAGCTTAGATTCAAAAGAGAGATCAATGATCGAGATTTATGAATGTCATGCGATGTGAGATTTGTGTCAGTTAGAATGTGAGTTGGGAGATTCTACAGGATAAAGATTAAATTAAATAATAATTTAATCTGGTGTTAAGACTATTCAAAAATAGACTGACTGAGAGATCAAGATTAAATAAATGATTTAATCTTCAGTTGAAAGTCTTCAAAAAATAGAAGAATTAGACTTTGAATGAAAAGGATAAATTTATAACTCAACAACGATCTGTTTGAATGCACACATGAATTAATTAATTAAATAAAGATATTTAATTAATAAATATGTGCATGCAGGAGAATTAGACCGACTGATCAAGACAGAGAGTCTCTTCGCAGAGAGGATTAGATATCGAATCAGGAGACAACTCATGGATTTAAATAGATCTCGAGTCAAATGGTGAGTGAATAATTAGTTAAGTAGGCGATAGAAGAATGTGACAGAAACAACTATTTTTATGAATTAAATATTTATTTAATTCAACATTGGAAATTGAAAAGATTTAATTAAATAAATAATGATTTGTTTAATTGACTGTCGAAAAGGTTAATTGAATAATTAAATAATTCAAAAAGAATATTTAATTATAGTCGAAATGTGATAAAAGGTAAATTAAATAATAAGTTATTTAATTCAGAAAGAGAACTAATTAATTAATGAAGTAATTAAATAAATAAGATTTATTTAATTAATCCAAGTTGAATAAAGGTCATAATGAATTAATTAAATAGTTAAAGGTTATTTAATTAATAGATGAAAGAATGTGTATAGGAAATAATTAAATAATAAACATTATTTAATCATGACCATGGACATTATAAAATTACGTCAAAATTGGTACTCGCAGGCCTAGACCAATTTCCAGTGTCTACACCAGCATTTTCACCAACTCTTTATCTAACAAAATGTCCATGAAATTGGACAAGAAAACAAAAGATATCTCAAAAAATAGAGTATGGGGGTTGTTTTGAAGCCATTTTCTACCCAGAATTATTCTAATAGCCTCCTCAACCTACACACGATGTATAGTGAAAACCATACCCAGGTTTCGTCTATCATATGCATTGTTGCTTCTTTTCTCGAAAAAAAAATTGGGTAGCATGACACGCCATGAAGACTCCATAATACCACAATGAAATTATGAATATAGAAGAGAGAAAGAAAATATGTTATAAATTATATGAAACAAGTTGGTGAATTATATATAGAATTAAGACATCAATACTCAACACTTGAGCATATAATTCACCACAAGACACACATGTTGGTGTAAAAATTATTTCGCAAACAATGAGTTACAAATTTAAGTGATTTAATAAGTAATAAAAGGTCAACCATTGATATTTGCAAATCTAATAGTTCTTGGGTTATTTTAGAGGTTTGAATTTTCTATTCTAGTGCTTCATACATTTGCTTCCAGAATGCAATTAAAACCATCCATCTAACATTCATCAAATGGTTATATTAATTTTTTGAGTATTACTAATTTTTGACACTTGTAATCATCTCACAATTCATAGCAACAAAAGATCAATCCCACCATGGCCCTATATGAATGCCTAAGAATCTATAATAGGAATTAGCACATGGTATAATGTGTGTCAAGATTTCATTATTTCATAATGAAGAATGTGTCAAAATTTCAGAGCTCCCCGAAGAGAATGGCCTCTATTAAACACACGTGCTTAATTCAAAAACTTAAAGTGACTAGGAAAAAGGGGGATCATTCATGGATGAGACAATAAGGCTCAATAGAGTGTAATTAAAACATTAGCTAAAAACATTAGCTCATTGAAAAAGTTAGACACGCATCATGTTTTTGAGGTTTCACGAGGTTGGAAAATGACAAAACCAAAGCCTCCGCAAACCATAGATATAATGTGAAACTTCGACATGTGTCTAGAATGCTTGGGGAACATAATACTTTAGGAAGGTAAATAATTAAGTTTAATAAATTTATAAGGGCCATTTAATAAGTAATAAAGGTCAACCATTAATATTTGCAAATTTAACAATTCTAGGATTATTCTGGAGGTTTGAATTTGCAAGTCTAGTGCTTCAAAAAATTTCTTTCGAATGCAACTACAGTTGTCCATAGAACATTCATCAAACATTTATATTAATTTTCTAAGTATATTAATGTTATATTAACTTATTAAATAATATAACTCATAGTCATAGTTACTAGTCATTAAGTTGTACTGACATCTAGCTTCATACATAGTACTTCGCTCGGTGGATCACTTCTGATAAGAACTTATAATATGTTGACACTTGTCTCCATTTTAGAGACTTTATGAAGGAATTTGGGTGTATGGAAAATTTATCCCGAAATAGAACAATATATGGCATTTGATATTTTTTCCACCCACACTATGATTTTTTATTAGCATACTAGTTTAATTCACCAATAAAAATAATTTATTGGTATGAAAATATGTTTTTGATTAATTAAGCAGAGAAGGACTCTGATCCCATGGTTAAACAACCAAAAAATAAAAAATGAAAACAGACTATGAAGAATAGCACTAGCCACCACAAAAACATAGCAATAAACTTAAACCAAAAACCAAGGTGGCTCGCAGGTCGAGTATCCAGAATTATAACCACGTAACCATAATAAGCTTAATCAAAAATAGAATACCCCCTGTAGGTCGAGTATCACAATTTTACCTTTAGCCCTTTTCATTATTTTCATTTGTGTTTTGTGCGGTTTCATTCTTGTGAAGTGCTTGGTGTCATTGAATATGGGAGGTGATAGGTGCAAGATCGAGCCCTTCTCGTGTGCTAAGATCAAAGCCAATGTTGATGTGTGGGAGATTTTACATAAGGGAGGGGTTACTCTGTTCATGGAGAAATTGCACAGGTTTGAGTCGAATGTCTCGTAGGAGTTTTTTGAAGCTTGGCATGGTCGGGTGTTGAGTATGTTTTGTATGGACATCACTGTAAATGAGGAGTTTATTGCGGAAGTAATAGGGATTTTGACTCAAGGGAGGAAATTATTCAAAGAAAAATCCATTTTGGGGGTGGCAAGAATGAATTTTTTGAGGGACAAGGAGAAGGAAAAAATGGTTAGACTCCAGTGCGGTGGTCTTGAATGCACCAAAATTAAGCCTATTTGGGGTGAAGTGGTCATGATTCTGATGTGTTACTTTACTTTGTACGGGAGGTACACGGCCCTTTATGGGCACCACTTCATGCTGCCAAATCACTTCTGGCATGGTAAGCTTGTATCATTCTCATTCTATCTTTTGTTGTCTTTGGAGAATGGGATTTCAAACTTTAGAAAGAATCCTAAAATTCCTTCCTACATGAGGGTTTGATGATGTTGATTGTGGAACATATAAGATCTAAATATGCTATTGTATCCCATGTTCTTGGTAAGCCTGACAAGTCCAAGAAGAAGGCTAAGATGAGTGGGAAATGTCAGTTAGAGGAGGTGGAAGATGATGTTGAAACAAAAAGTGAGGGTGAATCTTCTGCATGGTCGGATGGTTACCATATGGACCTAGATTATACCCCAACTACTGGGGATAAGAAAATATTTGTTAAAAAGGCTAAGCCCTCTTCCTCACATGTAAAATGTGAAATTCAAGTTGCTTGTGAAGAGGTGGTTTTGGAGGAAAAATTAAGTAGAAGGAAAACTCTGAAGCAAGGGCCGGTGAGTTCCTATGAAATGGTGGAGAATTTGCAGGAGGGAATTGGGATTAAGAGGGTTTGTGAAGTGAAAAAATATGTTAATGAGGAGAATATCCAGGATTCTGGTGGTGATGGGGGGGTCCCACCAATGGGGAAGGTGAATAATTTTGTTGATTTGGAGGATTCCCCTACTATGTTGGTTTCTAAAGACAAAGGCAAGGAAAAGTTTGTTCCACCTGATGGATTCTAGGAAGAAGGCCCTCTAATGAGCTCCCATCAGGGGAGGGGTTTTTATTGGGGTGAAATGGACTTTACTCAGGCTTTATGGTTGGTAAAGGAAGGGGAAAATGTATTTTTTAATCTGCTCATGTGGCTAGTTCAAGAGGTCCAAGACCTCCAAGGCAAGTATGACACGATTGCTCACTACAACATCTTGAACCTGAGAAGCTTAAGGGAGAAGGACTCTATTTTTAGTATGGTCAATTCATTGAGCTCTAATCTTGGCCTAATGGTGGAGGATGTTGCTAATTTTAAGAGATACCATGGGCCAAGGCTTTCCATTATGGAAAGGAATTCCCTACATATGTGTAAATATCTCAATGCTTTGATTAATCTCAACAAGGAGACGCTTGAGACCTCTACTAAAGGTTTAGTGTTTTTGAACAAAAAAGGGAATGGATTGGTAAATCCCTATTTAATGATCTAGCAAAGCAGGATGGTAGTGAGGACACTGAGATGGGTAAGTAGGCTACTGACTTGGGGACTAGTCTGAGCATCTGTACTTGAAGCAAAATAAAAAGAACAATGCAGTGTCAATGCAAGATGTCAAATAAATCATGGAAATTCACAATAAGGTGATATTTAAGGATATGGAAGCAACTAGGATGTTAAAAGAGCTTCTTTAGTCATTGCTTAGTCTATATTTTTTCTTTTTCTTATGGATTCTCAGTTAGCTTTCTGTTGATGGATGGATAATTGTTGTTTAATCAACCTAGTGTTTTTTGTGGGGTAGCCTAATTGCTTTATCTTTGTGTTGCCTTTTCTTTTGTATAGGGTTTTAGGTCCCCTTCAAAATTTATTTATGCTAATCAAAAACTAATAATACACAGACCATTAATAAGGTCAACCAAAGTCCAACAAGATCTTAACCATAAGAAAGCTATAATATAATAGCAATCCAGGATTATAAACCAAACAGCCAAAAAAAATAGAGCAGCCATAAATAGTAAAGAGAAATAATTCCATTACTTGGAATTGGTGATCAGGTCTCAGTATTCACCAATTTGGGAGACGAACTCCCTCCAATCAGGTCCCTCTTCTTCTACCTAGTTCTTCTTGTCTTCAGTCTTCCCCATCTTCTTGAGCATCTTCCTTATCTTAGTTTGACCTGAAAAAACACCCACCATGGCCCTCCGCATGAGACCTTTGGTAACCCTCATCAACGTGATGATAGCTTTCTCCATATCATCAATCTGGACCTACATATAAGTAATCCTACTTTTAAGAAAATCAGTGTTAGAATCATCAAGAGAATTAGTGGCAATGGCAATGTTCTTAGTTTTAGTGGCTTTCAAACATATCAACTCTATGCTCCTCTTCCCTTCTAGTATCTTCCTCCTTATCTTCTTTATCATCCTCCATATCTTAATCTCCCATATCATGAGAAATCTCTTCAAAATTTATGTCCTCACTATCATCATCCACTTGTGGCTCAAACTCTTCAACCACCAAATGTTCTTCCTCTTCTTGGACAATGGCCTTCTATTTACCTTCTTTTTCTAGAGAGGCAACCTTAGCAAGGTGCACCGATCTTCAGCCTCCAATAAACAAACCTCATTGCCCTTCCTCCAAAACATCCCTTTGATACCCCTCTTTTTCTTCATTTATGGTGATGATCACACTCTATTTTCTTGAGTCAATTTTTTAGGTTCTTGGCCCTTAGAGGTTCAAGGATTAGTGGGGAGTGTTTCCACTTCTCTGGGGTGGCCTTAACCAACTCAAGCTCAAAGTGATTTTTCATAGGAGCCATTTTACCCATAGGGGTTGAGGGTATGGAAATTTTAGCAAGAGAGGTGGATAAATTAACATGGGAATTCGCCTTGGGGGCAATAATTTGGGGCAAAGGCCTAGGGTTAGGCTCCATATTGGGATTAGCAGTAGTCAGGGGTTCTTCGTCATCCACGGAATTTTGATCCAGGATGTCCAACCTAGCAACCAGAGGGTTGTCGTAGGGGTTGATAGCAAGGGAAAAAATTTAGAGGGAAAGCATGAAGCCTTGGTGTAATGGGGGGTACGCACCATTTTCAATATTTTGTTGCAATGAGGAAAGTAGGTAAAAAGGTAGGTTAATGCATTCATTATGAAAAATGTGGTTAAGCAAGGGAAAGTGATAAGCACGGATGGTCATATATCTTCCCTCTAATGTAAAATATCTCATAACGAACATACTCACCAAAGAAAAAGGTGGTGAAAGTTGAGCTGAGTGTACCCATTCTAAAACCATGTGAGTTTCTCACCATCATGGAGGAAATTTTCCACAAATTCCTAATAATCTTCTCCACTCTTCTTGATGACCTTTCTTCCCTAGTTCTCCAGACCCATCACTTCCGCAATGAGTTGAGCAGTGACCTTAAATTTCATCACATCAATAGCCACCTACCCCTTCCTCCAAGAGTTAGTGAATTTAGTCATGAGACTCTCATTATACCCTTTCATTGCCTCAAAGAATGAGACCATTCTCGCCCTACTGAACAACCTCCAAAGATCTACATTTTTCTTGAGAGCCAAGCAATTTGGAGGTTCAGTTCATTTTCTTGTCCCTCCCATTTTTGAGCTTTGTAAAATTTTATAGTTATTCTTCTACAACCCTTTCCTCATACCACCACAACACCCAAAAACCCAACTAACCTTGCAGAGCACACAATAACAAATATTTTGATGATGATCTCTTTTAGAAATAAATTTCGAGAACTGACTTAAAGAAGAGACCTTTAACACATTTCCCAGGACGAAAATATCATTATTGCCTTTACTGATAATAAATGAGTCCAGATTTTTCATAGCAATCTTATCCTTGATTAAGTGTAGGATTCAAAATTAGGCACATCGAGACTCTGTGATTTGACACAAGCCTTAACAATGAAATTAACCATTTGATTCTGGGTTTTCTTGGGAATTATGTAAAAATTAAATTTCGCATCTGGGGATATCTTCTTACACCTTGGCGTACCAAGATTGAAATCATTAATATATGATCCCATTATAACATGAGATCTCTTCAACCCCCTAAACCAATCCCTTATACCAACTTTATAAGTTATAAACATTAACATATTTGTCTTTAAGCACTTTAACTTTCATTGTTGAAGGCAACTAGTTGAAATCCCATTGAGTCCATTATTAAACTTAAGTGCCTCATTATTTGCATAGTCAATAGAAATATTTCCTTCCCTAAACATGTGTTGGATACGGTAGTGTGTAAATAATTTCATTAGATTCTTACAATTGTCAATAATGTCCTTTAGTTCCCAAGGAACCAAAGCATCACCTTTCAGGATGTCAACTATTAATTTGGAGTCTCCTTCCAATATTACCTTTTGAAAACCAAGGTCTCTTAGTATCTTTATTCCTCCCCACACTGCCGTTGCCTCAACTTTTTGTTTGTGCATATACCCAAATTTGTCCCATATCCCACTATACAATCTCCAAGGTGATTTCTCAGCAAACCCCCCACCCCAGCAATGCCAAGATTACCTTTTGAGCATCTGTCAAAGTTGCATTTGATCCATTCCCTCTCAAGAGGAGTCCACATAGTTGACTTCCTAGCAGAAAGTGTAGACCAATTGAGATTGATAAGGTCCTTTATTCCCCAAATTTTCTTGATTCTCAATTCTTTATAAGTTGGCCAGACTTTTGAATAGTTGTACCCTCCAACTTCCACATTTTCCTATATCTGGGCCTTTATAGACATACATAGCTCATAGTTGTTTCTCTTAGTTTCCCTAGAAATCCTATTGTTCCTTTCCTTCTAGATTCCCCATGTTATGAAAGGAGGGGCTTGATTCTAGAGGTCCATTATAATCTTATGGGAGTAAGGACAATTAGACCAACTTTCAACAAATGATTTCATAGTAGGGGGAACACCTAATCCATCAGCAGCAAAGGGAGGAAAAAGGACCACACTTCTCTTGAGTAAAAATAGTGGAAGAATAAATGCATTATAGACTCTTCTTCCTACTTACAAAGGACACATTTTTTAACTAGCTAAAACCCCCTCCTTACAAGATTATCAATAGTTAAGATTCTGCCATGTGAGGTTGCCCACTAAAAATAATTAATTTTTGGAGTAAGGTTTTTTATCCACACCTTGCCCCAATGAAGATCTTTGTAATTAGTAAGAGGTTTCTCTAGTTTCTTATAAGCATTTTTTACCTAGAAGCATCTGAATGGGTTCTTAATCCACAACCATTCATCTTTCCTATATTTAGAGAACCAAGTCGCCTCCCTAATGAGGTTGTGTAGCCTTTGCACCACAAGTTCCCAATTAAGTTGTCTTTGACCTCTCAAGTTGGAAATCCTAAGAAGTCTTTTAAATTCCATCCATTTTGGTTTATCAATCTCCCAATTAATGTAATATGCCACCTTTTTGCCACAAATTTTGGTCACACTCTATTTCAAGGGATTGAAACTATCTAAGGAAGAGAGAGGGGGCTCAACAACCCAAGGGTCCTTCCAGAAATTAGTATCCTTCCCATTTCCAATACGCTTTCTCACAACCAATTTCAGCACACTTTTGGATTTGATAAGGTGGTTCCAAAAATGGATCCATAAGGTACATCAGAGGAAGTAAGGAAACAGTCAAGGTCTCTGCTCTTAAGATATTTTTCTTGGAATATATTAACCCAATCCAAAAGACTCTAGCCCATCTTGGCAGTGAGATCTTTGTTGAAGATTTTAATTCTTCTTATCCCCAGATCACCAACATTTCTTAGGGGTACACACTTTCTCCCAACCAACCAATGCCAATCTATTTTTCACTTCCATTCCAGACCAAATGAATCTTCTCTATATTTGTTCATTTTTTCCACAATAAAGTTTGGGATTTTAAAGAGAGACAAATAGTAGACTTGGATGTTCTAGAGAGAAGCTTTTAGCAATTTTATCTTCATGGCTAGGCTTAGAAGTTTACCTTTCCAACCAACCAAGTTTTTTGGACTCTTTCAATTATGTGATTCCAATAATTATTTTCCATCTTTCTTGAGATCAGAGGGATCCCAAGGTACGCAGTAGGAAGAATAGCTTCCTAGCAGCCCAAGATCCACACCACTCTTTCTTTCACAATTTGATCAGCATGGAAGAAGTATAACTTAATCTTATTATAATTTATATACTAACTTGAGGCAAAATCATAGTCATTTAAAATAGATTTCCATTGCCTGGCTTCACCAACTGAGACTTCTCCAAACAATATAGTATCAGATCAACAAACTGTTGATGAGAGTCAGGCAGGAGAGATGAAGTAGCTTTGAATCCTCTCAAAGCTTTAGAATCAATGAGCTTTTGAATATTCCTTCCAAGGACCTCAATAAAAATTATAAACAAATAGGGGGTGAGAGGGTATCCTTGTCTAAGACCTCCGCCACATGAGAAGAAACCCTGGGGGACTCCATTCACAAGAACCAAGCACATTTTAATTTTCCAATGAAAATATTTTTCTGATTTCAAAACAGGTTTTAATCACCAACAAAAATATTCTTTTTTTATTTGAAAATAGGTTTAATTCACCCACAAAAATATTTTTTTGGTTTCAAAACATTTTTAATTTTCTAATGGAATTTTTTATTGGTTTGAAAATAGGTTTTAATCACCAATGAAAATATTTTTTTGGTTTCAAAAAATAATAATTCGCCAGGATTTTCTACAGACTTCTACTGAATACAAAAGATTCGCCAATTGAGATTATTATTTTTCCCCCAAAAAAGAAATAATTTGTCAATAAAATTAATATTTTTTTGGGAAGTATACTAGATTTGCTAAGTTTTTACACCTTTTCTTGGGGGTTCTTAAATTTGTCCTTGAGGGGGAATCAAAAATCAATAAGTTCAATGAATGTTTTTGAGTTTACAAAAGTAGATTTAAGAAAAGAATAGAGACAAAAATAAAGTGCCAATCATATATCTTTTGAAGAGTATATGCTTCTATATAAGAAAGATAATTACAAATATATAAATGACAAACATATGTGAAGATTGAGAGGTAAATGGTAAGGGAAAGAGTGAAAATTTTAAGGTGAATAGATCAGATTTATGAAAGGATTGTGTGAATAGTTGTGATCAGATTTGTTTTTTAGTGAAGAAGTTTACTTTATCATCATTGAAAATTTGAGAGGGTTGAAGCCTATCAAGTAGCAGTCGAATCCTCTTATTGAGTTGGAGCTCATTTTGTATAAACATTGGAGACTTTGATAGTAGGTTGGGGCCTACAAGAAGAAGAATATTAATTTATTATATATGAGTAATATTTTGTTGTGGTTTTCTCTCACAAAGTTTTCCATGTAAATTTGTGTTCTCATTGTGTTCCAAATTGCTAGATCTTACTTGAATTATTTTAATTATAATTGAATTTTTAAAATTAAAGAATTGTTAGATATTGATTCACCCACCTCTCAATATCACCTTGTTCTCAACACAATCATGGTCAACCACTTCACATCAATTGAAAACCAAGTATTTGATTAAAATATTTAGGTAATTTATAGTAATTCATCATTCTACTCTCTAATTAAAAATTTTAAAATTAAATTTTATTAATAACAATATACTTATTGAGTTATAGCTTCTTTGATTTTGACTTGATTCTAACTAATTTAATATGAAGCTCTACTACATAAACATTTTTTTCTTCAAGAGAAACAAATTTAGATGTAAAATGAAAGAAATAAAGAATAAAATAAAAAGGAAATGAAGAAAAAAATACAAAATAAAAAATAAAAACATACCAAAATATGAAAAGGAACTACTCAAACCAGTTGTAGAAAGATTTAAAAGAATTCTCACTATGTGAGATAACAGATTCCCTTCTAATTTTTGCAAGTAAAAGGTATTTCTTCCTAGAATAATAACAAATTTGTATGGATCTAATCATAAAGAATCAAACTTGTGATATTTTTTGGGTTCTTCTATCACCTTGCCCCATAATAGGACAATGTTTTCAATACTATAGATCTTCTTTAAAACCTTATTATCAAAAAAAAAATCCTTTCTTTGGAATTTTCTAATTTTTGCTAAGTTATAACCCTCATCTAAAGCTAATAAATTATTTAACCTTTTATTGTAATACATTTAATTCTTTTGAACTATATTTTAAGGTTATTTTGGCAATAATAGTCTACAACTCAATAGGTATTGTTGCATCAAAACCATAAGCAAACATGACAGTAGAAAAATTTATGCTAACTTTAATATTAGTTATATCATCCCATAAAGCTTCATATATCTTTAAATGCTAATTTTTTGTTATTGTAGATCATATTTTTCATGATAATAATCAATTTTTTGTTACTAGAATTAGCTTGGCCATTACCTTACAGGTAATACCTAGAGGGATGACTTTAAGTAATCAAGTAATAATCTAGAAATTATAAATATTAATAAAAAACAAATTTGATCCAATTATTATAAATAATTTCATAAGAAATGTCAAACATGGAAAGAATTTGATTTTCAAAAAATGAGACCACATCAGTACTTACAAAAATTTTGAGGGTGATTGTTTCAAACCATTTCATAAAATAATTAGTTATGGTCAAAAATATCTATAGCCTATAGAGGATAGTGGGTGAATATCTTAAATGAAATCAATACCCCACTTCTAGAAAGTTTTTTCAAGTATTATATGATTCACGACATGGTCAATAAATAATCTCTCCATGTAAAGAGTTGACAATGCACACAAGATTGAACCATATATATGTTTCTTTGAATAGAATAATCCAATCATAATAATAGGCCAATGTAAGGTGGCTACCTCCCAATCATATAACATCTTCAAATTCATAGGTTTTCCCTACATTCTATTCAACCCCTATTTGGCAAAATCATCCAGCAATCCAATACATGTGTAACACCTTAAGGTAGACAACACATGGCCAAGCAAATTCATCTAGTACACACAAGGATGATAATAATGACAATATCATAAATAATGGATCTTCTCAATACCCACATATGAATCCTCCAAGGATGTACTCAAGGTAATCCACATAAAATATTCTTAAAAAGGAATTCAGGGAGAAAGAGAGAAAGAATCTTCTAATATTGAAATATAATTACAAGTATAAGGTAATACATTACACCCTTAAGGGATTGAACATGACATTATTCCCATCGACATTCTCAATTAATAATTTCATTTTTAACATGATCTTAACCACTTGTCTTAAATAATATGCATATAAATACCTATGTAATTCCAAGATTTCCAATCAATACAAAAAGGATAGAAAGTCTCACAATCTATTTGATATTATTTTTTTACAATCATGACATCAAATAATAATTTGAATTCTTCACACAAGGGAGCACAAGATTTTAAAATTGAAAACATAATCCAAAATCTTATTCTAGACTCCAAAAAATAACCAATATTTTCCTTTCATAATTAAACATACATTCAAAATGCACAACCAAGTGAGATGACACTTGAAACCCAATCAAGAATCTCAAAAATATTATATTCCCATTCATAAATAAAATTTCACAAACAATGAAGGCATGGGAACCTCCCTCCTAACTCCATATTATACAAAAAAAAGTGTAATACGCACATGTAATCCCATAAAATTTCCAAAGTCCTAAGATTTTTACCATTCCTTCATAAAAACATCACCAAAAAAGTTATTGCTCTCCTGATTATTAACTCAAAATTGTATAATTATTAGGCATAATCCTTGTCAAAGCTAAGGAGTGAAGTACATAAGGGATTGGCATGTCACTTCCACTCTACCCAATCGGGTGAAGCCACATGGAATCTTCCCATCCCCTCCACCAAAACTCTTACATTTTTCATAAATGGGTAATGACAACCCATGTGAATTCACATTGATTCCTACCCCAAATGATACTTCCAAACATCATATCACACTCTCACATCCCTATCCAAGTACCCTACCTATTGGTACTTTGATTGGGCTCCAAAAAAATATAATTAATTAAAACCACTATCACCCCTTTTTAAAATTTATAAAAAAACTAATTTCAAATTTCAGAATTAACCAAAATATTAAAAAATTAAACTTTTACCAAAATCATCCCCTCTACTCAATGCCTTGCAACTATCAAACTAATGGGTATGAAAATCCATGTGAATCCGTATGGTTTAAAACCCAAAAATGGTACTTCCAAGAATCAAATCACACCACCACACCCCTCCCCAAGCACTATACCCATTAGTAATTGGGTTGGGCCCAAAAAAATCAATAAATAAAAATGCACATTTCTAAACCATTTTAAATTTTTGACAATGATAATTATAGGTTTCACAAATAAACCCAAGTAAAAATCACTTCGATACATGAGGCAAGTCAAAAAAATTCAAATAAATTTATAAAATAATAAGGGAACATAACTAGAGGTCATGAAATGAATAGTAAATGGTTTTCTCAATTAGATTAGACCAAGATCATTTGATGTAACAATTTAACATAATAAATATTATTGTTCCACTATGTGGAGTGAGATGGATAAAATAATCATTATCAATTTTTCACCCCCCAATAGCCTTTCATGCCATTTCTATACACTCAATGCATATATTATTGTCATGAAAAAGTAGAACCAAATCAATATAATATAATATTACACATTCATCTATTTATCCATATATAATAAATTCGTAATAGCATACAAAAATTAAAATATAATTTGTAACAATTTAATTGCATCATTTACAAATTATAAAATCCATAAGTTTGATTAAATATCTACTTCACATAATTTTACGATTTTATTAAACCCAATTAAATCTCATGCCAGCATTTTATGTGAAACTCATATTTACCAATCTTAATTTATTTAACCACAATTATTCAATAAAGTATCAAATTTCATGTCTAACTGTAGTGTAGGAAATTGTACTCCCTTGTAGGTGAGAGTACAATTCACACTTAATTTGGACCTATTTTAGTGACCTCATATTTATGCATTTTCACCCTTCCTAAATAGGCCCTAAATCCCTTTATTATGCATCCCAAAACCTTATTTTTCTCGTTTTATGAAAGGAGAACCGATATTTAATTGATGTAACCAATAATTGAAACATCTTGGCATATGTGTGTCCTGGAATTATGGGTCCTCCTTAAGTCCTAAGACCCAATTTTTGATAAGTTTTTGGTGGAATTTTAATCATTCAAATTTCATATGCAAATGTCGGATACCGGGATCTAATATTTGGGAAATTAGAGAAGAAGCCTATAAAACCTAGTCTTTTCACCATTTAAAACTAGATTTTTTGAAGATCAAGAAAGCAAGCAAGGACATAACATTCAAGCAAGAAAATTTAAAGTCTTGGAGCAGCATTATGTGTATTTTCAAGTCTTCAATCATTTGATCAAGCATTGTTCATGAATGAAGGTTGATGCCAATGGTGGAACATGATGGATTCTAGGTTTTGTAGATGTATTTGGCCATTTCTCATGCCTAATGACTTTTTTTCTAGTGTTCTCATCTTCAAGCTTCATTCTACTAGCAACCTATAGAAATGTATCATTGTGTTTCAGATTTATTTGGGGTGTAATGACTTCTCCCTAAGTGGATCTTCATCATTAATCATTTAGGAATCATACTCTAATACACTTGAGTAGGGTTTCTTTGCATTTTATCTCATAACAACCTTAGATGCACTTAAGGTTAGGATTCATACACTATCATTTATCAAGGTTCAATTACCAAGCTTGTTGTTTAACTAAGGTAAACTCCCATACAAAAAAACAAACAAACATTTCTTGTTGTAGATTTATTGTAGGTACAGATCTGAAAATGAAGATTTGTAGGTACAGGAGTAGAGTGTAGACAAAGGGATGCAACTTTAGTTTTAACAGTTCTAGAAAGGCCTACCAGGACTCATTTTCCCTAGGGAAAACATGTTCTTCAACAGACCTCATAATATACTTTTGGTGCCATGTACATGTATCCAAACCCTTTTCGGATCTGCTTGCAAACTATGATTTCAATTTTTGTATCTTTGGGATCTTGCATTTTATCATCTAGTTAATATTGTTCATTAGGTTTAGGTGCATCAAATCATTTCCATTTAATTCTAAATCTTCCTATTGTCTTATGAAACAAGAGATTCAATTTTGATTGTCTCTCTTTAGGGTTGAAAGTCAATCTCTACACCTTGCAATCTCTTACTTTCAATGAGATTTTGGGAAGAGGAAAATCATTAGTTCCTAAGTTCTTTGTATGAAGGACCTAGGACAACCCATTTTTGATCTCCCCATTTTCTCATCTTTTCATTTTGGTGAACATGACATTGTACATCATCTTTTTTTGATTTGGAGATCATTGAAATCCTAGACCTAGGTTTTGCATTATCTAGTTTTGTATTGAATTTAGGGTTATATATTATATATTTACATCATTCATATCCATAAAAAATTCCAAAAACATTGCATGCATCCTGCATATTAGATTGTACAAAAGTGTTTTTCAGTCATTTAGATCAAAATTACATCAAAAATCGCATTCAAAAAATTTGTCATTTTGTTCATCCATTGTCACAAAATTGCATTTACATTTCATCAACATTTTGGAAAATACATTCACTGTAATAAAAAATTACAACTAGAAATAGAAAATCTAAACAGTAACACAAACCATCAGTTTTTAATTTTCTAGAACCCTAAGCAAAGACTCATTCACCCTAGTGTGAATCTATCCTCATACAAGTGCCTTGACAAGTTTTTCTATGCATTTTTGTGTCTATTTCTGCTTTTTGTTTTTTCTGGTACATTTGTGTTTTGGAATTCTAGAACAGTGTTTAAATGCATATTAAAGAAATTTGTCCTTTTAATTGCATTTGTAAAAAAGCTACAAAAAACTATTGTTACTTTTTAGTATTAGTATTAAATGACTATTGTTTCATTGCATAATCTAAATAGAGTAGTTTTATTTTTCAAATAGTTAAAAACATAGACCATCACAAAACATTTAATAAAAAAGCATACATTAAATAATTAACCTTGGGGAAAGCATAGTCATTTGATCATGTCAGATCTCTTTCTACAAGTTAATATATCCCTCAATCCCTTTAGTAGTGATGACTTTGACATGTTAGATAAATCCCTTGAGGACTTCATCTCACCAAAATCATCCACTAATGCTTGTCATAAAAAAACACAACAAAGAGAAGTTAATACAATTACACCTCAACTTATTATTTACCCACCTTCACAATAACAACAAAATCAAAACAAACCTTTTCTTATCATAGGACCACCTCAAAACAAATCAAAACCTTCAAGAGCTATCTTGAACTTTTCAATACAAATCATTAGTGAAAATGTGTCACAGCAACCAAGTTACCATACCATTTCCCATACATATAACACAAGGAGGAATAGGAAACCACAAACTATTCCTACATTGATACCACTTCCTCAACCTATTTTTCCTAGTGCTCCTTTTTTTCCTTCACATAGTGGAAAGGAGTATGACGTTGTGGAGCAACTTCGAAACACTCCTAAGATCTCTTTATGGTATCTCATCCAAGCATCACCTAATTATCATAGCATGCTTCAGAATGATTTACAACCAGTTGTGGTCCCTCCTAGTGCACAACCAAATGATGTAGCAGCCCTAATTCAAGGTATGAACTCAGTCAATATATATTGTTTTTCATCAAGAAGAGTTACCTCCATTAGAAATACAAAAACAAAATGAAGCTTTTATAATAGTGGCTAGCATTAACAAGTTTAGAATTAAGCATACTCTCATTGATAATGGTTTGGAATTCAATGTTTGTAGTGTAATCCTTTTATATAAACTTGGAGTGGACAAGACTAAAATTCAATCAGATTCTTTATCTATGGTTTTGACAATGTGGAAAAACAACCACTTGGTGTGATAACATTACCTGTAAATGTTGGTAGGGTTACATTGCAAACAACTATCCATGTCATGCCCTAAGAACTCTCATATAATCTTTTGTTGGGTAGGCCTTGGATTCATGAAATGAATGGAGTCCCTTAAACACTTCATCATTCAATGAAATACACTTATAAAAACAAAGTGTACATAATTAAAGCATACTTATAGTCAGAAAAATGTTTCCAAATTGAAAAAGGAAGGAAAATCCATTTGAAAACATTAATACTAGCTTCAAAAGTGGAATAGGTGCAAGAAGAGAAAGAAAATAATTTTTCAACAATCACTAAACTATTGGATGATGATTGGGGTTCATCAGATTTCACACCTACATTCATAGGAGAATATAAAATCACAACAAAAGAATCAAGAAAATAAAAAGAAACAACAGTATTATCAACACAACATGAAGCAGAATCACCACAAACATTTAAGTCCACAACTATTAACAAAGAAGAAGACACAAATTGCACAACCAATTATGAGGAGATGGATCATGAGAAGCCACCATCCTCGAAAGAAATGAATATCTTTATGGAAGAGGCTATCAACTCTTGAAACAACTTGACTATAATGGAAAAGGATGTGGAATGAAAGAACAAGGCATTAGAGTTCCTATAGAGTCTGACATACAAAAACATAAAAATTGGTCTTGGATATTGTCCTTCAATGATAACAAAAGCATCAAAAAATCCTTCACTTAATATCAACACTATTACAAAAGATGCTCTTAATACAACTCTCACATTAATGCATCCTGACTTAATAGATACCACAAATGAGAATATGCCTATGGATTATTTTCAAAATGATGAAGCTTTGGTAGAAATTTTGGGAGTCTATGATAATCTACCAACTCATCATCACAATCGAAGATTCAAATCTACCTTAAATACTAAGGGATACTTTGGAGATGAAGCTAAAATAAGTGATATGGAACAAGATGAGGAACAATAAATTTCTAGGCTTCTAAATCAAAGTACATTACTTGTGGTAAATACAAAAAATATACCAATGGATACATCTAATGAAGAGAAGGTTATTCAAATAGGAAAGTGTCTTGATGATGATGAACAAGAATATCATGCAAAAAAAATCATTATCGTAAAACGGGGTTTGATGGGACCTGAAACCCATTACAAGAAGGTTTTGCATGGACCTAAAACCCTATACAAGGCAAAGAAGCTACAAGGAAAATAAAAGCAAACTAACTGCAGTCCATCAGCAACACCTATACATAGATATTCAAATCAAATCAAGCTGCTACAAACAAGTTTTGAAGGGGCCTTCAACCCTTTACAACCAAGTTTTTACCAGGGATCTTGAACCCAAAAAAATAATCAAGTTTTTTCAAGGATCGAAAACACGACAGTCTACAATTGCTAGACTCCAACACACCAACCACTTAATGTAAGTAGCACTGAGCCAAAACAAAGAGGGCAGCAAGAGCTCACTTTAAAAACTAACATATATCCCCTACTCCCTACCTCAATAAGGAAGTAAAAAGGCAATAGAGAGTACAAAGAAGCATTATAACACTTGTTAAACCAGAAAACCAACTCAATCTCCACCTCAAAAGGAGAGAGCTCCCCTTTATAGGAGAGGATGTCATGACCAAATTTTCCACTGCAGCTAAAAATCTCCAGCACCCTGAACCTCCACCTTCATAGGAGAAGCATCCACCTCAAAAGGATCAATAACTAAGGAAACTACAAACAATCAATCCCCAACTCTACCTCAATGGGATTCAAGGAGAAATCCAAAATTCTAGTAAAACAAGCAATCGTACCATCCTTTGGCCATCCCAACAATGGGAACATAAGTTGAAGCAAGCAAAGAGCCATCTAAACAACTTTCAACATAAAACTCAACTAGGCACTCAATAAAAGCAAGAAGTATAACCCAACCATCAGCTCATCACAGCACCACAAGGTAATAGCATACAACCTCATATAGAAAAAAAATCTACAACCAGAATTAAAAAAACCCCAAAAACATATAATGCATTACCAACCAACTAGGGTTCCATAGAACAAACAATACACTCAACATTGAGGACCATAAAACACCACGATTCAATGGAAACTAAACAATATGGGCCAAAAGACCACAACGAGCAGAGACCCAAGCCCAAAGTGAGCGGAAGTAAATAGGACCCAAGAAGGAAAGAGCCCACACAAGAAGGAAACTGATAGGAGGCCAAACCATAAAACACCATTGCTACCCCAACACACTGGCTAGATCCAAAGATAGGCCAAAACTCCATAGAACCAACCAATTTGAAGCACCACCAATCCACAAGAGGGAAACTAGGAGCCACCAAACAACATCAGGATCAAGATCCACTAGAAGGGTGCCACAAAACAAATAGCAGAGAAAGCCCAAACGGGAAATGGGAAACCAAGAAGAAATAATTCAAAGAGCAATCCAACATGAAGAGAACCCTAGCTACCCCAATACGTCGATCAAGACCATAAATAATTCGTTTCTCCAACAAATCCTCCTCAATGCACCAAAGTGCGCAACAAAAAATCTCTCCAACTAAAAGGAAAGTAGCAAGAACAAAACACCAGGCAGAAGGGTCGCACACCTGAAAATGGTCCATACCAAAGCCAAACTACCTCAAAGAGGAGGGTAAACCCTCCCTCGGGAGGATATCAGCCAAAAAAACCCCACCAGTACCAAAAACTGACCAAAGCAAGGCCCATGAACACAAAAAACTCCACGTAGACCAACCCAACCAAAACAAGTGGTTCCCAAGAGAAAGAATGAGCCCCCACTTCAACAAACAACTTGACTACAACACATAGATCATCATCATCATCATCATTTTCTTCTCCTTCCTCCCCGCCCTCAGCCAAATTTGAAAATCTGCTCTCGCTGATCTTGCTCATCGTTGAATATCATGCAACGTTATTACATGACTTTCCTAAAAAGTTTGCTTGGACTTATTTAAATATGCCAAAAATTGATGCTAAGATAGTAACACACAACATTGTTCTTGAAAAAGATGAAAAAACCATAAGATAAAAGATACACAAGATGAATCCTAAGATAGATTTATTAGTGAAAGATGAAATTGAAAAGCTCTTGAATGTTGATTTTATTCATCCTGTTGATTATCCCCTTGAATATCCAACATAATAGTGGTGGAAAAACTTGATAATTATATTAGGATGTGTATGGATTTTTGTGACCTAAATAAAGAATCTCTAAAAGATTATTTTTACCTTCCTAATATCAACATTATAGTAGATTCCACTGCAAGACATGCTTTATTATCATTCATGGATAGCTTTTCTAGATATAATCAAATCTTCATTAATCCTCATGACTAATAAAAGGCAATGTTTACAACATCTTGGGGAAAATTTTGTTAGGTTGTCATACCTTTTGGATTGGAAAATTTTGGAGTGACATATCAAAGAGCTATGACACTAATATTTCATGATTTTATCCACAACAATTTTGAAGACTATGTTGATGATATTTTGGCTAAATCTATCACTCAACAAGATCATGTCAAAATCCTTTGTAAAATATTTGAAATAATATGAAAATTACAACAGGATATTGAACATGAAGAAATGCATCTTTGGTGTGGATAGTGGAAAATTATTGGGTTTCATTATGTCACATAGAGGTATTGAGGTGGAAAAAAAGAAGATTGATGCTATAATAAACATGCAACTTGATGGGAAGGGTCATTCATGTCACTTCTTGCATCATTTAATTTCTCAATTATCAAACTGGGTGTGTCTTAGAGTTGTATGTGATAAGGATGTCTCCAAAAATTGGGGGTTTTGCACTGGAAATAGTGAATTTGATTTTGATCAGTCTCCTTCAAAATCCCTCGGGAGCTCTCAGGTGTGGAACACAACTAGTTTCTAAAGACTAACTCTATCTTATCATTGACTAATTCTTATCTATACCTATTTCAACCCTAATGACCTAGTTCAGACCATACCTTAGTTGACTGTAATTGATTCATGGAAAGATCTAGGAAATAACTTAAATTAACTCTAAGTCTAAAATGTAGAATTGAAATTTTCTTGAAAAGAAAGTCTATTTACACTTCCAGGAAATGAATATTAATCTAGAAAATAGTGAATCTATTTACGCTTGTAGGAAATTAAACATTAATCTAGAAAGCAACAATACTAATTTTCATGAAAAAATTCCAATTAAGCCTCGGTTTGATCCTTACATCAGTCATCATTATTATTCTCATTACAACTACATGCATTTGAAAATAATTACTTAATCTAATTTTTGTGAACAACAATTGAATCTACAGTAAGTAAATAAATTTTGATCTACAACAAAACATCTTAACTAATTTGGATCACAGCAAACTGATCTCAGTAAATGCAATTACTAAACATTAACCAACAGAAATTAAAATGCTTAACTTTCAAACCAATAGAAACCAAATAAAATTTAACTGAATCAAAGAACATAAAACAAGGTCACCTCCTTCAGTTGAGTAGACCTTGCTCTTCCTTTGGTGGGACCTTTAACACCAATATTTAAATCAACTTCTTATTTGCATTTCAATTGGCCCAAATAGGCTAGTAGAACAAAAGCACATAGTACCAGAAATTACAATATTCAACAAAAGATCAACTAACTTCAAACTAAACCTAAGGATGAATATTTATAAGAACATCACTTATTTTGAATTCAAATTCATGGCGCTAACTGCCAAGTTATAGAGTGACAAACTAAACTAAAGCATAACTAGAAACATTCGAGAGAATCTCGCTTCATCACAGCTGGAGCAGCAATTTCCAAATCGACAAAGGGGGCCAATTCAAAATCATAGCAAATCAATATCCATCTGGAGCTTTCAAGAGCACAATTAATGCCATGTTTTTAAATAGAAAGTTTAATAGATCTAGCTTATTCAGTAAGCATTTAAGTACCTGCATGAAATCCTTAAGAATAGGATGCAAATATGACAGCAAATATTTTCAATTGCAAATTCATTCCATCATTAACATCACAAAAAGAAACACATTTAATGAAAATTTCATTTCTAATATATCTTCTAGTTAGTTAAGTATAAGATGAAGCAAGCAAACATTTAAACATATAATCTACCGCCATCATAGTTAATTAATAATATAATTGAGTCTTTGAGAACATAAAAAGATTAATTAAAGTGTCATTTCCAGGCACTCATCATTTTTTCCCCTCTTAATTTCAACCATGTCCTCATGGTTGAGGGTCTAGTAAATCCTTATTCTTCTTCACCATCCAAGCAACTAAGTCGACCAAATCAGCATCCTACAGCATATACTCTAAGTATTTCTTGGAACAAGCATAACCATTCAGTTTCCCAGTTATTGCCATCCATTCTCTCAAACTCTCCCCTATGAACTGTGGTGATGCATCAAATGTAGTTGCAGCATGATCACCAAAGGTGGTCTAAACCTCATCCCAATCCAGTTGGTCTGTTGTTCCCAATAACATCTATCAAAGTTGTCACCCTAGTGAGACTTCAGGTGATGTTTCTTGGTGAAATAGGTTCCCTCCTTCTTAATGGTGGTGGAATACTACAAAACCTATCCCTTGATGCACTTAAAGCTCTATGCGAAAGGTGATCCTAAATTTTCTTAAAAACTTGAATGCTTTCATACAGACTTCTCTTGTATGTAGGTGCTACATTCTTTGACATGACAAAGTACTTGAACTGAGCTCTAAAAGGTCTTGACCAAGGGGTCTCATTTCTCATAGGCAGTCATATTTTCATTTGTTCCTCCTTATACTAAGCTACCCTATTTTCCAATTCCACATGGTTCTGCAACAATGATACAAAAGTGTTGGCATATGGCTTCTAGTGTTGTCATTGATGGCAACCTAAGTCAGTGATTTGGTGTACATCTCTATATTTTTTCATACTGAGAGATAGAATGAAGAATAGGGTATCAAACTAAAGTTGGACCTAATTGCATTACCAGTTTATCAATTCATGTTGTGGATCTCAAGGAAGGTCATTGAGCATCTAAAATATCTTACTCTCGAGTTTTGTGGCATCACATCAAGTGGTGTACGAGTTAGGAGATCCGGTTGATTAATCTTTTGTTTAATAGTGTAGCCGACTTGGTGAACATAATATGTTGCGGATATTTGAGGAGAAATTATTTGAGCATTTTTGTGTTCTATTATGTTGATTTGGGTCATCACTATGTTATGGCTGACTTTGGATGATGCACATGGACAATCAATTGTGGATTTAGCCGACCGTTGGAAAATACTTTGTCTTATTGAAGTCAACAGGTAGCGATCAAATCTTTAGCTGCCGATATATATAAGTGATTGATTATATAATTTTGATATAGATACGAAGTGTGTTGGTGTGTGATGTGAAATTTATAAGGATAGTCAAGTGGTTTCACTTGCTCATATAAGATTTGTGATGTGAATTGTAGCAGAGCATAGCAGAAATCAGACTAAAGGTCATGAAATCGACTAATGTGGTTAACCGAAACTATTCTCAGGCATTTGCAAATGCTAATTCATAGTTCACCACTTTTGTTGTCTTTTGACACTAATTATAAGGCAATGATCCTTTCTATTTTTGAGCAGTGAGCTCTAGGCACTGTGTCTGAATGCGAGTGCATTCTCATTTTGTAAAACTTATATTTGAGTACTCAAATTATGGATTGACCTCCACCATGGTTTTTCCCCTAATAGGGTTTCCATGTAAAAATCCTTGAGTTATAGTTTTGTGGGTGATTGCTTCATATGTTTGCATCTTTCTTTTAGTTCAATGTTGTAAGTCGTTTAATGATCAGATTAACAAAGTTAAAATTGCATAACACTAATTCACTCTCAGTGTTCCCAGATTCCAACAATTGGTATCAGAGCTAGTTCCTCTAAAGAATTTTTACAGCTTGAGGTGGATCTTGGAATGTAATGGACTCTGGTAGTCTTCAAAAACAACTAGTGGTGGCACTTGATGATCCTTTCTCTTTTCCCTGGACTTAACAATCTAGAAGATATCTAGTAAGACAACCTAATGCTCAAAATTTTAATGGATATTGTTTTGCTTGCAACAAATTTGGTCATATGGCTGCTCAATGTAGAAGTAAATGAAATCGAGTGATCCATCATTCTCTGGTTAGTGTTTCAATTGCAATAATTTTGGTCATGAGTCAATTGAATGCAGAAATGTGTCTAACAACTTTGTCAGTAGAAGGAATGTTAAATGGCATACCCATGGAAGATTTGGGAATATTGCTAACCGGTGTAGATAGAGAAGAAATCAATGGAATGACTGTTCTATACAAGGAAATGTTGTGCGTTAAAACTGCAAAAAATACGGTCACATTGCAAGACTCTACAAAAACAAAAATATGGATAGAAAAGGTTTGGAATACAAAGGCAAAAAATATGCAGAAAGATGATAAAGGAAAAGGGAATTTGAATGCGGATAAAATAAGAGATCAGATGAAGAAGACATGGGTAATAAAAAATGAGTCTAAGGTAGGAAATGGTTTTGTACCGGAACCTGCTTCTGGTAATTCTTCCAGAAATTGATTTTGGACCATTGGCCTAGGGGGGGCTTTTCAAGAAAATATTTTTTCCCCTGTCCATAGTTGGTATCGGAATACAAAAAAAATTCAACAGTTGTATTAATGATTTATAGATGCATTGGTAAGCACTCATAAAGAAATTCAAGCAATTGAAGGTGCACAGAAGAATTTTTCTCTCGCTGACTAAGAAAACATAGTATCTAGATTACCTAGGGCAAAAGCATTTATAACAACAAAAGGTTAGGTGTGTGGGTAATAAAAATCAAGTTGAAACCCTCATTTTCTACTTCATATCAAATAAAAAGAAGGAGAGCACTGTGCAAATAGAATTCTGAAAGCGTGAAGATAATTCGACAGTGAAACCCTAATTCATCAGTTACTTCAAAAATTTTCATTTAATTTGGTGTGTGGTTGAAGAACCTCTTAAATAGGAACAAGACATGAGTACAGAAGTTAAAATGGAACAAATCAAATGGATAAACAACCTATATGAGTATAACAGTGAGAAGATTAGAGCCGTAAGAAACTTGTTGTCACTCGATGAATTGAAATGGCTGAATGAAGCTAAACATAAAAGCTTGGATATTTGGAGAAAAAATTCCTTATTTCAAAAATGTAGAATTCGTTAAGTTTATTCTAAGAAGATTGAATGATGATATTATAATTTTGGATAAACCCTACCATATCTCAAAAGAATTAATTGAAACTGTAACTGGATTATGCAAAGTTGGGGATGTACCAAGAAAGAAGTCAATCCAGAATAAAGAAGTTGAAAACCTAACTGGAGTAATTGGCGATCAAAGGGCATTAATAATCTTGACCATTAGAGATTCAGTGACAAGGTACATTGCACATGGTGTATCCTACAAAATCTTTTACAGAAACAAAGAAGGTGCAACTTCGATAGGTGTTGTTTACATTTCACACAAGATGATAATGGAAGATCAGGATTTTGACCTTTGCAGTTTATTGAAAGATCAACTGATGGAGAACATTCAATTGACAAAGATGAAATATTACCCTTTTAGGTTTTGTACTTTGGTTATATGTCTTGTGATGTACTTTTTGAATTGCTAACCAATGAACAACAATGTGATATGGAAAGAGAATGAACTAGTTTGCAAACAAATTTACATACACTCTAATAGTTTGGAAAACTATGATCAAGCATATAAAATTTTCTTTAAATGTTTTCTAGGAAAGTTTGGCTCAATTAGTGTTTCCCTTCCGGTAAGTGCACTTGAAAATGGTTCCACCTCCAGTGAGATGGAGAGGAAGAAGAAAAGAGCAAAAGAAACTGATGTTTGTACTCCTCCAGCATGCAAGACTCTAAGAATTGAAGGGAAAGGAAAAGAACAGGTGATTATAGGTATACCAGATGAGGAATCCGATAAGGAAAATGAGGACTCCCAAGGAAAGGAACTAGAAATAGCCAAACCGGAACGAGAAAAGGCTATGACAGAAGAAAGTGAAGAAGAAGGTGACTTAACCAAAGAAGAATTATTGCAACATATTCATGAGGAAGATTGAATATAGAAAATTGCAAACATGTGGTCTATCAGACCTTCATATGAGCAAGATATGATTTTAAATGTACTAGGTGCTCATCTTGTGCACAACCATATTAAGTTAGAGAGTTTGCAGAATACATTGCCAGAGGAGATGATTGAATGTATCAAGGAAATCATGGACTCTGAGTCCCATAACAAGGAAGAAGAAGAAGTAATTTTACATTTGAAGAAGCAGTACAGATTATCATTCACCAAGCTAAAAAGGCACATGAATCAGCTAAGCCAATGTATAAACATAGCAAATAGCATCTACAACTATTGTCTTTGTTGGCCTCATGCAATCGACAAGTAAAAAGAAAATTTGGAACAAATTGAACTGGACAGTATTGGACAACACTTTGACATGTTTCAAGATCAAGATGGTGCAATCAAGAAAATGATTCAAGAATTGCAAATAGAGCATACAAATGTTCAAAACACTAGAAACGGGATTGTTGACACCTTTTGGAAAGTTAAGGATATAACAGAATACAGACTGGAACAGTTGATTGAGATACTAAGGAAAGGAGAGATATTGGAAGATGCCATCACCATTCTAGAATCCCTCATCAAGACTATCAATTGAACATCTAAAACAACAGCATGATCATAATCACCGGGATAGTAGTAGAAGCATGGAAGAATTTTCTTCCGGAGATGAAGGAAAAGTACAAAAAAATATTTTAACTCAAGTATCGGATGTATGTCTTCAAATTTTGGACCAATTTTTTATTAAGTAAGTTATTGGTCTTACTCCAAAAAGAGATTACTGTAAGAAAAAAAAATCGGCTTGTCATTGATGTCAAATGGGGAGACAGAGTAGTGAAAAATGCCTTATCAAACTTAGGGGGAGTTGTGTCTTTTTGAAGTATTGAAGGTTTGCAGTATGTTGGTTTCAACACTTAGTCATTTTTCACTAAGTGTTGTCATCAATTCCAAAGGGGGAGATTTTTGGCATATGGCTTCTAGTGTTTTCATTGATGGTAACCTAAGTCAGTGATTTGGTGTGCATCTCTATATTTTTTCATACCGGGAGACAGAATGAAGAATAGGGTATCCAACTAAAGCTGAACCTACTTGCATTACGAGTTTATCAGTTCATGTTGTGGATCTCGGGGAAGGTCATTAAGCATCTAGAATATCTTACTCTCGATTTTTGTGGCATCGCATCAAGTGGTGTATGAGTTAGGAGATCCGGTTGATTAATCTTTTGTTTAACAGTGCAGAGAGCCGACTTGGTGAACATAATATGTTGCAGATATTTGAGGATAAATTTTTTAAGTATTTTTGTGTTCTATTATGTTGATTTGGGTCATCACTGTGCTATGGACGACTTTGGATGATGCACATTGAAAATCAATTGTGGATCTAGCTAACCATTGGAAAATACTTTATGTCTTATTGAAGTCAATAGGTAGCGATCAAATCTTTAGCTGTGGATATATATATAAGTGATTGATTATATCATTTTGATATAGATGTTAAGTGTGTTGGTGTGTGATGTGAAATTCAGAAGGATAGTCGAGCGATTTCACTTGCGCATATAAGATTTGTGATGTGAATTGTAGTAGAGCAGAGTAGAAGAGAAGAATTAGACTAAAGGTCATGAAATCGACTAATGTGCTTAACCAGAACTATTCTCAGGAATTTATAGATGCTAATTCATAGTTCACCACTTATGTTGTCTTTTGAAATTGATTGTAAGGTAGTGAGCCTTTGTATTTTTGAGCAGTGAGCTCTAGAAAGTGTGCCTGAATGCAAGTGCATTCTCATTTTGTAAAACTTATATTTGAGTACTCAAATTGTGGATTGACCTCCACCGTGGTTTTTCCCCTAACAGGGTTTCCATGTAAAAATACTTGTGTTATGGTGTTGTGGATTATTTTTTCATACGTTTGCATCTTTCTTTTAGTTCAATGTTGTAAGTGGTTTAATGATCAAATTAACAAAGTTAAAATTACAGAACATTGATTCACTCCCCTTCTCAGAGTTCCTAGATTCCAACAAAAAGATCTATCTGATATTCTCTTATGAAAACATTTAGAAAAGATTGTGGAAAATCACCAAGGAGAAAACCATGCTGGAAGTATTCACACATCTAGTTCTGAATGGTAGGATGACTATTGAAGAACTCCTTAAGGAATTCACTATCATCATTATAATCAATTTTTCTTTTGTGAACCAGCTAGTTAATTTTCCACTAGAGGAATCTCTCTCTTAAGAATAGTGCATATGATCCTGAAGGCTTTCTCATTGAAAATATTACAGATGATAGTTCCACCACTTGCTGAAATCTCTCATTCATTTCATCTCTTTCCTTCTCTAAAAGTTGATTTTTACTTCTCAATTGATTATTCTCATGTTCAATTTTCAGTGCAGTTAGAGAGAGGTATCTTCTCATAGCACTAGATGAGGAGGAAGTCTCATGAGATTGTAAGATACTTGATTGTTGCTTTAGTTTTTTCTTTTTGTAGTAATTATAACTTCAGTCTTCCTATTTCTACTGCATTGAACCTTGTTATCTCATCTGCTCAGGCTAATGCTTGTGCATTAACCTACTGTAAGGCCTTTTTTGTTTCACTCAATTGTCCTTGCAAAGCCCTCTCTTTTTCTGCCATTTCTTTTTCCAATTGCTCTGTCTTATTTACAAAGTTATGTGATTCCTCTTCTTTTCTTTTCAACTTCTCTTCAAGAAATTGTATTGTCCTTCTCTCTTCATCTAGATTACTTGTATTCTTGACACTACGATGGCCTTTGCTATCTCATCTTCTTCCTCTAATTCTTCTCCTTCCTGCATTCGTGGATATTTCTCTTGTTTGGCCATTGGCTCTTTACCCTTTCTCCTTTTAAAAATAAACATATGCGGAGAAGAAGATTCATCTTGCTCATCTCTAATTTTGCCAAAAGCCTCTTTTCCTTTTGTTTGTTTATCAAACCCTTCAACAGGGCTATCCTCTTTTGACATATGAGGTGATTGTGATCCATGGGATACTATACCAAGGGTTTTCTCTGAAGACAGAATTGGGGCTTTAGGAGGACTTTCGGGTTGTTCAGGGGAACGCACAAGGTTTTGGACTTCTCCATGGCTTCCCAAAGTTTCCTAAGGAGCTCTAGGAGTTTGTTCAGGTAAGTATTGAGGAGTTGAAATATGGGCATCAGTAGCACTAGGGTTTTCCTCTTGTCATTTTTGTTTTTTCCCACTAACAGTACTACGAGTTACACCAATTATTTCCTGTAGCTGTCTTTTTTCCTTTTTTTGTCTTTTCTCAAATGATTCCTCTTTTTCAGCTTTCAACCTTTTCACTGTTGGTCCCTTTTTAGATTCTTTTTTAATAATAGGAGTTGATAAAAATTCTAACCACCCTTCCCTTCCAGATTATTTCTTCATGAAATGATGCTTGATAATTAAGTGTATCAAACTATGATACCTAATAGATGATTCATCTCTAGATTTTACCCTAGATACCATAAAAGATATTTGAGAAAACAAGAAGGTAGGTAGGTTAATTTTTGTAGAGGGTCTGGTGTTTCCATACCTCAAATGTGTTAACATTCTCATTCCTGGCCTTAATATTGTGTTGTGTTGACCCTCATAGCTGAAAAAATTCATCAACCACATTATAGTTGTCTTCCAAGGCTTGTCCAGGTTGTTTTGAGCAATCCCTCTTCGACTTCCCTTGTGCCATTGAATCTCAGGCCAATTTTTAGGTTCTTCATAAAATACAACAACCAATTCTTCAAAAAATTTGTGCCCTTTATTCACAGCTTCACCTTCAACTGGAATACCAGAGAGTTCACTTATCATAGCAGGACTAATCTCTATTACCTCTCCTCTTACTCTGGTAACATTCACATGAAATTTTTTAACGAATTCCTCGACTATTTCCAGTTCAAACCCTTCATACATTTGTATGAAGTTGAGCTACCCAGCTTCTCTAAGAAATCTTTTCGTTTCAGGGTCCATACTGAAGTTTTCATGCTTTGAATTTCTCTTATGCCCCATATTGTTTTACTTCTACAACTTCAACAAAGAGAAATGGAAACCATAATTTTTCAATCAAAACATAGAATGAGTGCTTCTTTTCTAGCCACAAAAAATTTGAAAAACCACACATCATGTCCAAATCAGCCATTATTAATTTCCTTTTATTTTTCTTAGACGATTCGCACACTAGCACCTTGTACTTTGCATTTATGATTTTTAAAGTTGGAAGCAATGCTGACATAAGGAAACTTATTGACGTTGATGTGAGATATCTCATCAGTACTTGAAATTAATACTGAAGCCTTTTCAATGTCACATCTCTATTTCTCCACTAGATTTGAAATTATTACACTTATTTATTACAAAATTAATAACTACTTTGGAAGAGAGTTTTATGCTAAAAATTTACTTCATTTATAATCATAATAACTAAGTCATAAAATTATATTTCCAAAATGATACCTACAATAAATGTGTACCTTTTTATTAAATGTCAAAGTCAATTGGAGTGCACTAATTAACTCAGTTGGTATGAATTCCAACGAGTCAATAAAAAACTTGAAATTAACAAGAAGGTTATTGCTGAAAACTTTAGATAACATCAAGAGTCATCAAGAACCATCGGGAGAAAACTGAAGTTGATATAGGAAGTCCGCCATTTCTGGTTTCTAGCCATTCCTTCATCATTTTTTACTTTTCATTTTTTTTATTTTTAATTTTTTCTAGGAGATAAACCACCATTGTTGGTTTTCAATCTATCTCCTTTATTCAGAAGGTAAACCACCATTTCTGGTTTTCAATCTACCTTCTTATTCATGCCTTTCTTCAAAAATTTATTCAGGAACACATTCTCTTATGGAAGAAATATCTTCCATCAGAAAATGTTCAATTCTATGTTGCAGAAATTATAAAAATTCCTCTCTTGATGCAGGTTTGTGGTATATCTTCAGTCTATGACCATTAACCAGCATAATCCTTCTTTCTCCATCTATTGGTACCAATTGAACTTCTCCATTTTCAAAAACTTTGTCAATTTCATATGGTCCTATCCATCTTGTATGGAATTTACCTTTAAACTCATGGAATCTGGAATCAATAGTAGTGCCCAATCTCCCTTTTTGAATTTTCTAGTTACAATGTGCTTATCATGCCATTCTTTCCTCTATTTTTGAATCATTTCTATGTGTTGAAGAGATTCCATTCTCATCTCATCTAATTGATTCAGTTATAGAATCCTACTCTTCTCTGCTTTTGACAAGTCAATTCCAACATCCAATGTTGTTTGCAATGTCTAAAACTCAAACTCGATTGACATGACTGGAGTTTTTCCATACACTAGTTCATATAGAGAGAACCCTATAGTAGTTTTCCAAGTTGTATTATAAGCCCAGACTACTTCATCTAACCTTTCTACCCAGCCTTTTTTCCTTAATGAAACAGTCTTTGTCAAAATGTTTTCCAATTCCTGGTTAGTAACTTCTACTTTCCCATTCGCTTGTGGATGATATGGTGTAGATTTTCTATGTGTCATATCATATCTTTGCATAAAATCTTCCATCATAGCAAACATAAATTGTGGTCCTTGGTCTGAAACTATCTCCCTTGGTACATCGAATCTTTGAAGAATATGCTTGTACAGAAAATGAGATACTTTATCTTCCCTTGTTGCTGGTAAAGCTTTCACTTTGGCTCACTTTGTGACATAGTTTGTGCAAACTAGAATATAATGATGTCCTTTGGAAGGTGGATCAACAGGTCCCACAAAATTAATTCCCCATTTCTCGAATGGTTCCAGAGCTATCTAAGGTTGCAATGACATATCCATTGTTGTTGTATGTCTTCCCATGCGTTGGCACTCATCACAATGCTTAAAAAATAATAAACATCCTTTGTCATAGACGGCCAAAAATAAATGGCTCCTAAGAGCTTATGAGTATTTTTTATCACTGAATAATGTCCTCCTTTTGGATTATGATGGAAAGCATGCACAACATCATAAACATCTATCTCAGCAACACACCTGTAAAGAACATGATCAGGACACATCTTAAATAATAGTCTATTTATCCATTGAAATCTAGAACTTTCAAGAATTAATCTCTTTTTTTGCTTAGGATTGAAATGATTGGGACACTTCCCTATTACAAGACAATTTTTAAGATCAGAAAATGACAGAGGATGAATTGATATTGCAAACAAGTTCTCATCTAGAAATGTGTCGTCTATTGGCTCTTGATCACCCTACAAAACAATTCTTGAAAGGAAATCAGCCACAACATTATCTTTACCAAACTTATCTATTATGGTCACATCAAATTCCTGCAATAATAATAGCCATCTTATAATTCATCCACCCACTACAGCCTTGTTCATCAGATATCTAATAGTAGCATGGTCTGTGTGAATGAATATTTTGTAACCTGTAATATAATGTCTAAACTTATTAATTGCATATATCACAGCCAAAAAAAAAAAATCAGTTGTTGTGTAGTTTCTTTCTGTAGGATTCAGATTTTTGCTAACATAGTAGATAGCATGCATTGCTTTATTTTCATATTTCTTTCCCAAACTGCACCAATAGAAAAGCTGGAAGCATCAGTATGGATATAAAATGGAACTCCCCAAACAGTTCCTTTAATAATTGGAGAAGTAGTTAAGGCTTGTTTAATTGTTTTAAAAGATTTTTGATAATCATTTGTCCATAAAAAGTCTGAATCTTTCTTGAGAAATGTAAACAAAGTCTCAGAAATTCTACTAAACCCTTCAATAAATCTTTTGTAATACCCAGAATTCCCAAGAAAACTACGAACACCAATTCGATTTTTAGGGATCTCAATCTGTTGAATGATTTCTACTTTCTTGGGATCAACTTTGATTCCCTATTTGGAAATGTGGTGTCCTAGAAAAATTCCTTTTGTCATCATAAGGGAACACTTTTCATGATTTAAAGATAACCTATGGTCCTTACATCTTTGCAAAACCTTGTTTAAACTTTCAAGTGCTTCTTCAAATATTTGTGCATGGACTATGAATTCATCCATATATACTTCCACACATGAGGTAGTTAGATCTACAAAAATAGCTAAAAAAGCTCTGAAAAGTGGTTGGTGCATTGCACAGCCTGAATGGTAGAACTGTATAAGCATGCGTACCCCAAGGACATATGAAAGTAGTCTTATCTTGGTCTTCAAGAGCCACTTGGATCTAATTGTACCCACTAAAACCATCCAAGAAAGAGAAATAATTACTGCCAATGAAGTTATCAAGTACCTAATCAATAAATGGCAAAGGAAAATGATCCTTTTTAGTGGCTTTGTTTAATTCTCTATAATCAACACATACACGCCACTTACCATTTTTCTTTGGAACAATAACCAATGGAGAAACCCATTGATTATCATATATTGGATAAATAAATCCTACTTTCAACAGTTTTTCTACTTCTTGTTTAACAAGGTCTCTAAGAACAAGATTGATCATTCTTTGAGTCTTACTGGCTTAACATCTTCTATGTAAATATGGTGAGTACAAATAGAAGGTTGAATTCCTCTCATGTCCTTCTATTCCCATGCAAATGCTTCAGTGTGATTTTCTAAAGTTTGCTTTAATTCATTTTCTTGTGAGGAGGATAAGGATGAATTCATGAAGAGAGGTTTATCCCCTGCTACCATAATTTCTTTGGTTTCATTCTTAGAATCCAGTGGGTCCCCTACAAGTGTATTCAGAGGACATGGATGTGAATTTTTCTAATGCAAGATTCCATGGCAGTCCCTCTTTTCTTTGACTTGTTCAATATTTTTAGGATTAAGACCTTATTCTTCACATTCCCCTACATGTTCTACTAAAGTAACCATGGCCAATTCCACAATACCATCTCCTGCAGAATCCATATCCTCATCAACCCAAGGTTGAGTATTAGACTGAATTGATGGTTGAGTAGGAGGATAAAGTGACAAATATTTCTATTTTTGTCCATTAGAAATGATCATGCTTCCTGATCTACAATCTATCAATGTTGCTATTGTGGCTAACCATGGTCTACCTAAGATAATTGGATATCCAGAATATTTCTTTCTAGCTTTAAGGAATAGAAATTCAACTGGATAATCCCATGTGTCAATGGTAATGATGATATCTTCAAGAACACCTTCAAGTTTGGTAGTAGATTGATTTTCCAATTGTAAAATAGTTGTTGTGGGATGAATGCTTGTCATACCCAACATTTCAATAGTGTCTAAGGTGATAACATTGATAGTTGCTCCTAAATCAATTAGAACGTCAGTTATCTCAATTTCTCCAATGCTCAAAGTTATCATAGGACTACCATGATCATTATATTTTTGAGGAAGTAACCTTCCTGACAACACATCAATGAGTTTGGTCCCTATTTGAATTATATGAGGTAATTTCTTCTTCCCACCTAGAGTTTTCATACAGAGAGACTTGACCAACTGATTTATTTCTGGTATGTCTTTAATAGCCTATAACAATGGTATCTCAATATTATTTTTTTCCAATTCTCAAAGAAGTTGAGAATCTACCACATTCATATAATTCGGTTGGGGGATATCAGGAGTTATTTGTTCTATTTTCAAACGCTTTGGGTAGGGTGTCCGATTAACTTTTTGTTCATCATCAGAGTTTTGGTTTTCCTTGAAATGCTCTTTTTCATTTTTCTCACCCTCCTAGTCTTTAGCAATTACTATGGATGGCACATTTTGGTTCCTTAATTGAAAATTTTTAGCATCAATGGCATTCAAGGTAGGTGAATTTGCATCAGTATGATTATTTTTTGCGTTTGGAACACGTTGTGCTGGCATCTGAGGCTGGTTTACTTGTTTGTTGGTAGGATTAGAACCCTATGTTAATTGAGGTGACTACCCCCAAGTATGCCTCGTCCCTTGATTTTTCCATGGTTGAAATTGTGTTTGATTTTGTTGCCACTATGGCTGATTTTAATGTCATTGTGGCTGATTTGATTGCAACTACGATTGGTTCCATTGGGGATTCATCCATTCAGGTTGACCCCATAATGTAGGTGGTGGTTGTGTTTGGTAGGGAGGATTCAATTGATTTTCATTTGGCCAAGGTTTTTTATTCCAATTAGTTCTAGGACCATATGGCCCTTGATTAGCATTATATCTAGTATTTTGAGATCTTTGTCCAACATAATTAAGCTCTTCCTCTACCACAGGTGGTTTCTTCAACTGATTCTTAATTCTAAATAAGAGGTTACAAGAACTTTTTGCATGATGTTTCTCACAAATCTCACAAATATCAACTTGATTCAATGGACATTCTCTCAAAAGATGTTTCCCTCTAAATTTGGAACAATAAATGGCTAAGGGCTCGGTAGTCTTCTTATCTCCTTGCATATTGAGATGAAGGAGTAAATCAGTTTTCAAATTAGCAATTTCCTCCATTACTTAAGACACAATAGTAGTGAGAGCTTTATTTCTTCGGGAGCCTCTAGTCCCTACTCTAGTCCGGGAGTAATTTTTGCATATTTCAACAATATCTTCCAAAGAAAGTTTATTGATCTCTCCTTTTCCCATAAGATTCAAAGACTCTATAGACTCGTCATCAATTCCCTTCAAGAAAATTGTCTTACTAATCTCATTATCCAACCCATTACCACATCTCTTGTGCATAAACTGAAACCTATCAGCATAATCCTCCAGACTTTCATCTTCCATTTGTCTCATTCCAAACAATTCCTCCTTCCTATCTCTTACTCAACAGTAATCTTGGTGTTTATCCAAGAACTCAGTTTCCATTTCATGCCAAGTTGAGATTGTACATGCACCTAAACCCATGAACCCTCATAAGGCTAATTCCTTTACGGTAGAAGGAAATAGTTTCAACTTCTGGTTATCAACTATATAATCATAGGTTTGGCACAAAACCTTAAACTCAAAGAGAAATTGGTCAGGGTCCTCAGAAGTACTTCCCTTAAATTTAGGTAAAACTAAGGGTGAAATATTCTTCATAGGAGGCTCATCAAGTTCTTTGTTTAGATTGATAGGATAGGGAAAAGTCCTATTCATTGGGGGATCATTTCCTGGTTGGTCACCCATTTCTTCTTCTTAAAAATGTTCCTAATTCTCTTCTTGATTTTAAATCTCATGTTGCAAAATTTTTTGTTCTTGATCAAAATCAATATTTCATGGAATAAACCTTCCTAGATGGTCTCTATCTTGTCTCATCCACAAACTAAACTATCTTCCTTATCAACACTAAGGCTTCAAACTTAACAACCATATCTTTAATAATCCCTGGCAATGGTGCCAAAAATGATGGGCAAGGTCATTGGTATCACTTCTTGCATCATTTAACTTCTCAATTATCAAACCAAGTGTTTCTTAGAGTTGTATGCGATAAGGATGTCTCCAAAAATGGGGGGGGTTTGCACTGTAAATAGTGACATTGATTTCGATCAGTCTCCTTTACGAGCCCTGAGGAGCTCTCAGGAGTGGAACACAACAACTAATTTCTAAAGACTAACTATATCTTATCAATTGACTAATGCTTATCTAGACCTATTTGAACCCTAATGACTTAGTTCAGACCATACCTTAGTTGATTGTAATTGATTCATGGAAAGATCTAGGAAATAACTTAAATTAACTCAGTCTAAAATGCGGAATTGAAATTTGCTTGAAAAGAAAGTCTATTCACACTTGCAAGAAATGAATATTAATCTAGAAAAAAATGAATCTATTTACACTTGTAGGAAATTAAACATTAATCTAGAAAGCGTCAATACTAATTTCCATGAACAAATTATAATTAAGCCTCAGTTTGATCCCTACATCAGTCATCATTATTACTCTCATTACAACTACATGCATTTGAAAATAAGTACTTAATCTAATTTCTATGAACATAAATTGAGTCTATAGTAAGTAAATTAATTTTGATCTACAACAAAACATCTAAACTAATTTGGATCATAGTAAACTAATCTCAGTGAATGTACTTACTAAACATTAACCAACAAAAATTAAAATGCTTAACTTTCAAACCAATATAAACCAAACAAAATTTAACTGAATCAAAGAACATAAAACAAGTTCACCTCCTTCGGTTGAGTGGACCCTTCTCTTCCTTCGGTGGGACCTTTAACACCAAGATTCAAATCAACTTCTTATTTGCATTCCAATTGGCCCAAATAGGCAAGTAGAACAAAAGTACATAGTACCAGAAATTACAATATTCAGCAAAAGATCAACTAACTTCAAACTAAACCTAAGGATGAATATTTATAAGAATATCACTTATTTTGAATTCAAATTCATGGTGCTAACCACCAATTTATAGAGTGACAAACTAAACTAAAGCATAACTGGAAATATCTGAGAGAATCTCACTTTATCATAGCTGGAGCAGCAATTTCCAAATTGGAAAAGGGAGCCAATTCAAAATCATAGCAAATTAGTATCCATCTGGAGCTTTCAGGAGCACAATTAATGCCATGTTGTTAAGTAGAAAATTTAATGAATCTAGCTCATTCAGTAAGCATTTAAGTACCTGCACGAAATCCACAAGAATAGGATGCAAATATGACAGTAGATATTTTCGATTGCATAGTCATTCCATCATTAACATCACAAAAAGAAACACATTTAATGCAAAATATCATTTCTAATATATCTTCCAATTAATTAAGTATAAGATGAAACAAGCAAACATTTAAACATATAATCTATTGCCATCATAGTTAATTAATAATATAATTGATTCTTTGAGAACATAAAAAGATTAATTAAAGTGTCATTTCTAGGCACTCATCACAACCTCCTAATAATATTTCTCAATCTGTATTTTACAAGGAAAGATTCAAGCTATCCTTCATTTCGTTGTGTTATTGGTGGATCGGACTCTTCCTTTTACCCAATTCCTTAAGAAAGAATTTGAATTTAAGTGGAATGAGGATTGTCAAAAGGCTTTGGAAAGTTTGAAAGAGTATCTAGCTAATCCTCTTGTCTTGCAACTTGTTATTCAAGGAAAACCATTCATTCTTTACATATCAACTTCAACTCATTCTGTAGTTGTTTCAAGAATGAAAAGATTGAAGATGTTGAGGAAAGTCTACAAGTGTCGTCACTGATGTCAACCAGTCAATTAGTTATCTACTAGTTGTTGTTGGTTGTATATGTTGAGGATATTGAGAAAATTGTAATAAAGATATGTTGTAGGTGTTTAATGGTTGCTCAATTTTTTGCTCTGTATTTGCTCATATGGTTGTGTGGTTCAGATAATGTTCATGGTTATTAGTAGATCTTATATCTTGATTTTTGGTTGTTGGTTTGTTGTATAGTGCAAGTTGTGTTCACTAGTTGTGAACTATGGTTTTCTGTGTTTTTGGTTGAGGTCCGAGAGAAATATCGTTGGTCCGGATTTCTCCTTGATGAAGTCTTATGACTTGTGGTTCTAGATTTTTTTTTCCTTAGTTCTATTGAAGATAGTTTCGGCATTTGGAAGATTCTTGCTTAATGGTTCTATGTGTTTTACACTAGTTTGGCTGACCTTGTGTGAAATACTAATTTTGAGGATGATGAAGCGTGTTGAAACTTTTTGGGTCCCTTGAAGCATGTGTTTGGGTCACCCTCATTCTAATTCCACCCTAGGATGTTTTTGTGTTGACCTAATTTGAATTTGAATTTAGATGGCCAACTTTAGATATGTTTCAAAGTTGAAGATGGTATAAATGCAAGATGTGTTAATGGTGAAGAGGTGATGCAAGAGAAAATAAGTAGAGTGATAAGAGAAAAGAGAAAGTGTGGTTTTATGCGACATTGATTCTATTCAGTAAGTGAGCATGTGTTGAGAGTGTGGCAAATCAATGTGAAGCTTAATGCTAATTTTTTGGTGTTGATGTTATTGTGCAGCATCGGGTGTCACTACCAGCCAATCTCCTTACACTATTGGATAAATTAAATAATATTTGTTGGCTATTTAATTTATAAGAGATAGTGATTTATTATGAAGAGGCACATCTCTTGTATTAAAAGAAAATTAATTATGAAAGTGGCTCGATTTCATGAAGAGGCACGATTCTTTTTAAGGCCAACATCATTCTTATTATGGTCGTGATTTAATGAAGGGACACATTCCTTTATGAAGGCCGATATGATGCCTTGAAGGGTCACGTCTTCTACCTCATCTTGTATATATGATCGATGGCATTTCATTTTTGATGATTATTATATATGCAATTCATAGTTCATCACAAGTTCGACATATTCAAGTGTGAATTTTGTAGAAGAGAAGATTGTGAATTCTGTAGAAGAGAAAATTATGAATTTTGTAGAAGAGCATATTGATATTCTATGGAAGGTTGATTTTATAATCAGGAAATTACATCATCTTCATTGTTGTGTTGCATCAGATTGTGGTGCTCATATTTGGCCTTTATATTGGCCTCTTGTAAAGGAGACAATTCTTTTTGACATTCAATATATAAGTGATATATTGTTGTTGGGTTTTTCTCCCTCAAGTGGAGGGTTTTCCCAAGGTATTTTCTGTGTTGTGTGTCTGAATTTGAATTAAATTTCTATTCTTTAATATAATCATAAAAACTAACATGGTATGAGAGCGGGTTTTGTGAAGATCCGATCAGATTTGTGGAAGAATTTAAGTGATCAACTTATTATTCTATCTGGTGGTTGTGTTCATTACCTTTGGTCTTTATTATTGTTGTTGATGGAGGAAAAGCTCAGATGCAAGATAGGGTCGGGAATCTTTGACCTTGATTGGTTGAAATAAGATCTGAAGGATCAACATTGAGATCTTCACACAGGCAAGTTCCTGAATGCCGATATTGGGAGCAACCACGATGGCTCATCATATATGACCTGAGAGTTGCTAATTATTGGTTTTCGATAGTGGATTTGTAGTCATCTTAAATGAAAAATAGCCGAATATGGACTTGAGAATGAATTCATCAATCTGGATATTAAGCGATGTCACCTTCAGAGCGATAGAGAAGCCTCATCCTTGCTAGTAGCGGAACTCACTTCAATTTTTGGGTATCGCCATATCATGATTTGATCTAGGCGCATATGGTGTTGGAAATCTAGGCTAAATCCACTACTAGTATCGAGTATGTGGATCATCATCATAGGTTTATAAAGTGGATTATGTATATAGTCACGTTCCTTGAAGAATCTGCTAATTCATGGGATTCCTTATGATACTGTGGTGCCAACCTGTGGTTCAACATGCGAGAAGATGCTGCAATGTTTTGTTTTCAGATGTTCAGACCAATGTCACTTAGGTCCGTGTGTTGATGCTTGTTGAATCATTACGGTAAATTTATGTTGTTATGGAAGCTCTAGGAAAGAGATCCACTGTTATGAAGATTTGAATGGTCTTCAAATCACATTCAAATATTAAGAAGATCCAGCTCTATGGTATACCATGAAAATATTTAAAGAGATAAGTATTCTTTGTTTTATTTGAAATCACCCTTCTAGGCTAAAATTTAGTTTGCTAAGTTGTGCAAATCTGACCTTGGTTATTTGAATCATGTGTGTTTAGTCAAAATCGTGGTTTCTCTTGAATAGTGATCACTAGGACAAGATCCTTTGAAGATACCACTATTCCTTGCAAATTGTTAAGATCTATGAGTGTGACTCTGAGATGAAAAGAGAACTACAACTTCATTGTGATTGGATGATCATATCGATAACATTCTCTTTGTGCATGGACTATGATGGTGCCTTGAGAGGCCTGATCCTATGTTGTATATGTTGGCTGCATAATGTGTCTACGAAATATGAGTTGAGAAAATTGTCTCTTGTTGTGCTGAGATTAGCTCTTTCAAAAGGAGTAAAAGATGGAAGAAAGATATATCAAAATCAATAAAGATAAGTTCTATTACTTCTTTACTTTTTCTCTTTTGATATTTTCTTCTTATATATAATCTATTATTATTATTAACACTTTAAAATGAAGATTGGATCGAAGCAAATGAATGATGAATTAATTATCTAGGATTATTTGAGGAGAATCTAATGAGATAAGTATTTCATGCTCATGAATTTCTTATGTAGTTATGAATTCATGATATAACATTGAGATAATAAATCATGTATGCTTCCAGCATTGGTATTTCTCTTCAGAATAGTTGAATTCTATAAACTAGTAGTAATCTCTCCTTAATGTCTTCAGGACGGACCAAGAAGCATATGAGATTTCTTTCAAGAGAAGAAGAGATTGACGCATCTTGTAGGTTGAAGCATGGAGACACAGCTTGCAGCCATGGGAGTGAGTTGGTGGCTGAAGACATCTCTCGAAAAGGAAGAACCTATTCAAGTTGTCATTGTAATTAGGTTTTTCAAAGAGGAGAAATTAACCTTCAGAGGGAGTTATGTGACTCATGGAGAAGAAGTTGCAAGGCCTGATGCTAAATCCTTGAAGATCCTCTTTAGCACTTGAGATAAGAATTGCTCAAGTCAGGAAACATAGATTTAACATTGGTAGCTTCACAAACCTATTCAGTATAGAGTGTTATGGGATGAGGTCGAAGAGGACAGCCCTGAATCTCTACAGAGGTGTGCGCTAGAAACCATTTCTCTAATGCAAGTGTTGCAGGAAATCTTGGACGATGAGGTCAAAAGGTTGATGAAAGTACTTGAAGATTCAGAGGGAGCCTACTGAACCTAAAGAAGATGGTAATCTAATTAATTTTGGTTCCTTATGTTGATTTATTTCTTACTGGAGAAGATCTCCTCTTCATCAAAAGCATGAAGGGGTTAGCTTCTTAATTTACAATGAAGGATCTTGGATACATGCATTAATTTCTTGACTTAGAAGCATGGAAAATGCTAGATGAGATTATTTTAAATCAAGAGAAGCATAAAATTAACATCTTGAAGAGATTTGGTATGATGGATTGCAAATCCATGTCTACGCCTATGGAAACCAATTTTCAGAAGGTAAAAGAGGTTGTAGCTAATTCAAATCTAGTGGATCCCATCATGTACAGGCAGTTGATTGGATCGTTGATATATCTAGTCAATACTAGATCGGATATTTGCTATGTAGTGAGTGCACTTAGTTAGTTCATTTTTGAACCAAGGAAAATACATCTAGTTGCAGCAAAACATATCCTAAGTTACTTACATGGCACAGTTGGATATGGATTGAGATATTCTTCAGGTGTGGACTTGAAGCTGCATGGTTATACAGATTATGATTGGGTAGGTTGTGTTGTTGATCACAAGAGTACCTCTGGATATTGTTTCAGTTTGGGGTCTGCGATGATATCCCAGTGTAGCAGGAAGCAATTTGTTTTGGCACTGAATATAGTAGAGTCCAAGTATATTGCAGCTTGTGTGGCAGCTCAAGAAGCAGTGTGGCTTCAAAAGCTCCTTGGAGGATTGTTTGGACAATCAATGGAGCCTACTATCATTTACTATGATAACCAGAGTTGTGTGAAGATTTCTGTCAACCCTGTGTTTCATGATAGAACTAAACATGTTGAGATCAAATACCACTATATCAAAGATCCGGTATTGAGGAAAGCAATTCAGTTGAGGTATATCAGCACTGATGAGCAAACAACAGACATAGTCACCAAGCCTCTCTCCAGGATAAAGTTTTTGTACTTTTGAGACAAGATTGGTATGGTGGAGAATGAAGCCCTAGATGAGAAGGAGTCTCAGTATCAGTGATCCATGTTAATGCATTTCTATTTGAGAGAGATTTGAGGTGCAAGCCCTTGTTAATGCATTTCTCTTTGAGAGAGATTTGAGGTACAAGCCCTTGTTAATGCATTTCTCTTTGAGAGATATTTGAGGTGAAATCCCTTGTTTCCACCCTCTGGCAAAGCCATGGTGGATTTCATGTGTGTGACTCCATGACAACATCACGTGAGAGAGTCTGTGATGATTTTCATGTACTTGTGTTTTCACCCTTTGGGAGATCCGTGGTGAACGTCACGGTGAGGTGACTACATCACGTTGAGTGATGAGCACTTGTACATACCATACATGGGTATAGCCATGGTGGTTGATATCATGATGAGGTGATATCTTTCATTTCCACATATGGGAGTAGCCATTGTGGTTGACATCATGATGAGGTGATATGTCTTATGCAGCTAGAAGTATCCTCCCTAGCTGAGAGGGACTGTTGATGTTATTGTGTAGCATCAAGTGTCACTTCTATCCAATCTCCTTATACTATTAGATAAATTAAATAATAGTCATTGACTATTTAATTTATAAGAGATAGTGATTTATTATGAAGAGGCACATCTCTTGTATTAAAAGAAAAATAATTTTGAAAGTGGCTCAATTTCATGAAGAGGCACGATTCTTGTTAAGGCCGACATTATGCTTATTGTGGTTGAGATTTAATGAAGGGACAAATTCCTTTATGAAGTCTGACATGATGCCTTGAATGGTCATGTCTTCTACCTCATCTTTTATATATGATTGATGGCATTTCATTGTTGATGATTATTATATATGCAGTTCATAGTTCATCATAAGTTAGACATATTCAGATGCGAATTTTGTAGAAGAGCAGATTGTGAATTTTGTAGAAGAGAAGATTGATATTCTATGGAAGGCTGAGTTTATAATCATAAAATTACATTATCTTCATTGTTGTGTTGCATCAGATTGTGGTGCTCAGATTTGGCCTTTGTATCGACCTCTTGCAAAGGAGACAATTCTTGTTGACATTCAATATATAAGTGATATATTGTTGTTGGGTTTTTCTCCCTCAAGTGGAGGGTTTTCCTAGGGTATTTTCTGTGTTGTGCATCTAAATTTGAATTAAATTTTTATTCTTTAATCTGATCATAAAAACTAACATTTGGATGTAGTGAGTAGAAGGAAAACTCTATCATTCATGCATGTGTGTGAATAATTGTCGTGGAATCTTTTGTTGCATTGGGATTGTATTCTCTCTCTAAAAACTCTTCTTTATCTTCTTTGTATCTTTGTGGTAGTGAGCCCTTTGAGTTGTATCCCTGTTGGATAGTGAGTCCTTGTTCTAGACAATGAGTCCTTATTTCAGGTAGTGAGCCTTATTTCAAGCAGTGAACCTTTTGTAATTGGTTTTGATATTCTCTATAGTGTGAGTTAATCCTCATCATAGTTTTTCTCGTATTGGGTTTTCCACATAAATCTGGTGTTATTGTGTTTATGTGTTGTATTTAATTTTCTCCATTGGCATTTGATGATTAATTATTTAAGCAGTATTAAGGATTAGTTTCGGTGATTGAATTAAAGGCCTAATTCTATGAAAATTGATACACCCCCCCTTAGTTGTCTTATTCAACAATTGGTATCAGAGCTTGGTTCCTTGGTGAAGAGCTTAACCGCTTGAGGAAGGTCTGGGATGGCTGGCAAAATGGTTTATGATTATCTGAGGTTTGATAATCTAGAAAGTATTGATGGAAGAATATCTAGAGTATTGTGGATATGATGTAGAGAAAGCTTAAAAAATACACTCCTCCTGCTAATGGTCTAAGTACACCTGAATAAATCAAATTACATGAAGCGAACAATAAGGTGAAATACATTTTGAAGAATAGTTCAGTACATTTAGAGTTGATCAAGGTTCATAATTTGAAGACAAATAAGGAAGTCTGGGATACTTTAGAAAGAGCACATGATGGTGATGAAAGAGTTAAAGAGGAAAAACTATAAAATTTGGAGACATAGTTTGATCTTCTACATGTGTCTGAAGATGAAAATGTTAAAGCTTATGTATAGAGATTAGATGAGATAGTAGCCAGTATGTGAGGATTTGGTGCTACTATTGATGAAACAAGGATTGTAAAGAAGATTCTCAAAACTCTTCCTAATGCTTACAATGAGAAGGCGGGTTTTATTGAGTAGACTATAGATTATAGGACTTGTACTAAGGATATGTTGTTAGGATTTTTGACATCTTATGAGATGAGGAAGCCGAGTCTAAGGAATGGAAGAAAATCAGAGACTTCCTTTAAAGCTACAAATTTTGAAGATCCAGATGAAGATAACTTTGATGAAATAGAAGCTAACTTTGTAAGAAGAATAAGGAAAGGCTCTGGTAAGTATGAAGGTAAGTTTCCCTTTAAATTCTTTAGTTGTGGAGAAATAGGTCATTATGATACAAAGTGTCTGGAAAGAGATAAAAGGAATAAACTAAGAATATGAGAAGGAAAAGAAAGGAAAGAAGATTAACGGAGCTTACTATGTAAATGAGAATGATAGTATATCTGATAAGGATTCAAAATATGAAGATCCTGATGACAATGAATGCTTGTTCTTAGCAATTAAGGATGAACCTACTTATGCTAATTCTGAAAAAGGTAAAGGAAAGCCCTCTAGTGAAGGAGAAAAATGAAGGTATTGTTATCTCTACCCTACATGCTAAACAAGAGAAAAATTATTGGGTAGTTGATAGTGGTTGTTCACATAACATGACTGGTGATATAAGTAAGTTTGTTAAGCTTGAGAAATATGATGGAGGCTTGGTTATGTTTGGAAATGATATTGGTGCTAAAATATGTGGGATAGGTTCAATAAGTTTTGATGGCAAGCATCATACTGACGATGTTTACTATGTTAAGGGTTTAAGGCATAATCTATTGAGAATTGGTAAGATTTGTAGAAAAGGATATGATCTTGTGTTTAAAGATGAGAAATGTGAGATCCGAAAAGAATCTAGAACATTGATTGCTACAAGAAAGAATCTGAAGGGAATATCTATCAACTTAAGGGTGTTGATGGACAATGCTTTATGACTCAGATAAATGACATATGGTTATGGAATAGGATAATGTGTCACATGAATTTTGATAAGTTGGCAAGGATTAATTTTGTTCAGGATGTGAGAAATTTACCGAGAATTACAAAGCTTGTTAATGCTATTTGCAGGAATTGTTAGTTTGGAAAGCAAGCAAGAAATCATTACAGATCAAAGGAACAGTCTACTACTAGACTACTGGATTTAATTCATACAAATCTTTGTGGTCCTACAAGAGTAAGAAGTCTACTTGGTGAAAGGTACTTTATGCTTTTAATTAATGATTATTCTAGATACATGGGTTACATTTCTTAGAGAGAAATAAGATGCATTAGATAGATTCAAGGCATTCAAAGCAATGGTTGAAAATGAAGTGAATTATAAGATAAAATGCTTAAGATCTGACAAAGGTGGAGAATTCACCTCCCATGAGTTTAATATGTTTTGTGAAGTGCATAGAATAAAGAGACATTTATCTGCCCTGAGAACTCCTCGACAAAATGGAGTTGTTCAAAGGAAAAATAGAACAGTTTAAGAAGCTCCTAGGTCAATGATTACTGAGGTTGGTTTACCAAAATTTTACTGGAAAGAAGCTATTCATACTGTTATTTATGTGTTCAATCAAGTTCAAGCAAGAGAAAACAGTACAAAGACTCCCTATGATCTATGGCATGGAAGAATTCCTACAATTAAATATTTTAAGGTATTCGGAAGAAAATTCTATATCAGAAGAGATGAAGAAACTTTGGGAAAGTTTGATGCAAGAAGTGATGAAGGAAATTTTTTTGGATATTCTACTAAAAGCAAGGCATGCATATGTTTCAATAAAAGATAGAGAAATATTGTAGAAATCTTGAATGTGAATATTGATGAGACAATGAAGAAATCTATTGACATTGATGGATATGTATTTGATAAACATGATTGAGCAAGAATAGAAGAAATTATGGAAGAACAAGAAAAATATGAGCAAGAGAAGCAAGATGAAAGAGAAGAAGATGCTCCGATGATGTCCCTTAGGACACCTAGATATGTACAGAAGAATCATTCAAATAGTCAGATTATTGGAGATAAGACAAAAGGTGTGTTAACTAGAAGCAAAGCTATTACTAAAGTAAATTTGTGTTTACTTTCTGAGATAGAACCAAAGACAACAAGTGAAGCTTGTAAAGATGAACATTGGAAGCAAGCAATGAAAGAAGAACGTTTCTAGATTGAGAAGAATCAAAGTTGGGAACTGGTCCCAATATCGGGGTAGATAAAAACATCATTGGATCAAAGTGGGTATTTAGAAATAAGTTGAATGAGAATGGAGAAGAGGATAGAAACAGAGCAAGGCTTGTGTGTAAAGGTTACTCACAAGTAGAAGGCATAGATTTTAAGGAAAATTTTTCCCTAGTAGCGAGAATGGAAGCGATAAGGATGTTCTTGGCATTTTTTGCTTATAAAGATTTCAAGGTCTATCAGATGGATGTCAAGTCATCATCTCTTAATGGTGAGCTAGAAGAAAAAGTCTATATGGAACAATCAGAAGGATTTTAGTTGACAGATCAATCGGATATGGTGTGAAAATTAAAGAAAGCCTTATATGGGTTGAAGCAAGCTCCTAGATCTTGGTATGCAAGGTTAGATAAGTACTTGATTAAACAAGGATTTAACAAAGGTACAATAGATAGTAATTTATACTTTAAGATTGAAATGACAAAATATTGATTGTAGTTGTATATGTTGATGATATTATCTTTGGAGGAAATGAAAGTATGTGCAAGATGTTTGCAGAATAAATGCAAAAAGAATTTGAAATGTCTATGTTTGGGGAGATGAATTTCTTCTTTAAGCTACAGATTAATCAAACAGAGAAAGGAATTTTCATTTCACAGTCTAAGTATGTGAGAGAGATCTTGAAGAAGTTCAAAATGGATGGTTTCAAACTGGTAAGTACTCCTATGATGGTTGGTTGAAAATTTGGTAAAGATGATAATTCATCTAAGGTTGATCAGAGCAAGTATAGATCTATTATTGGTGGACTCTTATATTTGACTGCTACTAGACCGGATATCAAGCATGCAGTCTGTCTTGTGGCTAGATTTCAAGAAGATCTTAAGGAAACACATGTTGTTGCAGTTAAAATAATATTTGAATATTTGAATGGCACTCTGGATTATGGATTGTGGTATCCTAAAGATACTAACTTTACACTCAATGCCTATACAGATGCAGATTGGGCTAGATGTGTAGATGGAAAAAAGAGTACAAGTGGTGGTGAATTCTTTCTTGGATGGAGATCAGTGGCTTGGTTGAGTAAGAAGCAAGATTCATTCTCTTTGTCTACTGTTGAAGCTGAGTATATTGCTACTGTATCTTGCTATGCACAAGTTTTATGGATGAAACAAACATTTAAAGATATCACAGTGCTATATGATGATCCCATTTCTATTTTTTGTGATAATATAAGTGCAATTAATATTTCTAAGAATCCTGTGATGCACTCGAGGATGAAGCATATATCTATCAGATATCATTCTTTGAGGGAGAAGGTCATAGAGAATGAAGTAAATATAGAGTATGTTTCGACGAAGGATCAAATTGCTAATATTTTCACGAAGGTTCTTCCTAAAGATACTTTTGAGTATCTCTGGGAGAAGTTAGGGGTTATTGCCCCTTCTTTCTTGAACTAGATGCATATGGAGATGCATCAGTCTGGTGGATCTATGGATCTATATTTCTTTTGGACTGATGTTTTGGTGGCTACCTCTTAGGGGGAGCAGGTAGTATCAAGAGTTTCCATTTTGTGTACTCAATTGTCATGTCAAAGGAGAGATCAATAGAAAATATTCTTTTGCATTTTCCATTGATGTCAAAGGGGGAGAGAAGAAGCATGTGAAAATTGGATGAGAAAGCAGCATATAATAGATTATCTTCTAAGGGGCAGAAAATAGAAAAATGTATTTAGAGCTAGTATATTGTCTTTGATGGTTTTTCACATCATGTGTTGCCATCAATGATAAAGGGGAATATTGTTGCAAGAATGAAAAGACTGAAGGTCTTGATGAAAGTCTACAGGTGTTGTCATTGATTTCAACCGATCAACTAGTTATCTACTATTTGTTGTTGGTTGTATATGTCGAGGATATTGAGAAAATTATAATAAAGATATGTTGTAGGTGTTCAATGGTTTCTCTAGTTTTTGGTCTGGATTTTCTCTTGTGGTTGTGTGGTTCAGATATGATGTTCATGGTTGTTATTAGATGTTATATCCAAATTTTTGGTTGTTGATTCATTGTACAGTGCAAGTTGTGTTCACCAGTTGTGAACTATGGTTTTCTATGTTTCTAGTTGAGGTCTAGGAGAAATGTTGTTGGTCTGGATTTCTCTTTGATGAAGTCTTATGACTTATGGTTCTATATTTGTGTTTCCTGGGTTCTATTGAAGATAGTTTCAGTATTTGGAAAATTCATGCTTAATGGTTCTATGTGTTTTACACTAGTTTGGTCAACCTTGTGTGAAATACTACTTTCAAGGATGATGAAGTGTGTTGGATATTTTTGGGTCCCTTGAAGCGTGTGTTTGGGTCACCCTCATTATAATTCCACCCTAGGATTTTTTGGCGTCGACCTAATTTGAATTTAAATTTGGATGGCCGACTTTGGATATGTTTCAAAGTTGAAGATGGTATAAATACAAGATGAGCTAATGGTGAAGAGGTGATGCAAGAGCAAAGAATTAGAGCGATAAGAGAAAAGAGAAAGTGCAATTTTATGTGACATTGATTCTATTCAATAAGTGAGCATGTGTTGAGAGTGTGATAGATCAATGCAAAGCTTAATGCTGAGTTTCTAGATGTAGTGAGCAGAAGGTGAACTCTATCATTCATGCATATGTGTGAATAATTATGGTGAAATATTTTATTTTATTGGGATTGTAGTCTCTCTGTAACAACTCTTCTTTGTCTTATTTGTATCTCTATGGTAGTGAGCCCTCCAATTTGTAGCCTTGTTTGATAGTGAGTCCTTATTTCAGGTAGTGAGCCTTTTGTAATCAATTTTGATATTCTCTATAGTGTGATTTAATCCTCACCATGGTTTTTCTCATATTGGGTTTTCCACGTAAATATGGTGTTATTGTGTTTATGTGTTGGATTTAATTTTCTACATTGGAATTTGATGATTAATCATTTAAGCAATATTAAGGATTAGTTCTAGTGATTGAATTAAAGGCCCAATTCTATGACAACTAATTCACTCCCCTCTCAATTATCCTATTCAACACTAGTTGCATTATTGTCTCAACAAGATGACAATGGAAAAGAACATCAAGTTCATTACATTAGTCGAACTTTGATTGATTATAAAACTCGATATACAACAATCAAAATATAATGTTTGGCTTTGGTGTTTGCTACTAGTAAATTGAGACATTATTTGCTAAATGAAAAACTGAATGTTGTCATGAAATTTGATCCTTTGAAACACCTTTTTACTAAAAAAATTTGTCTGGATGTTTAGCTAAGTGGGTTATGTTGTTAACTAAATTTGACCTTAAATTTATTCCTCAAATAGTGATTAAAGGACAAGATTTGACCGACCACTTAGCTTATGCTCCCTCACCATTAGCATTACCCACTCATGACTCATTCCCCAATGAGAATGTGTTAACAATAGAGGATGAAAAATGGGAATTGTATTTTGATGGTTCTAAGTGTCGAACTGGCTCTGGAGTGGGGGTTATATTAATCCCACCTTCAAGAAAGCGTATTCCCTTGTCTTACTATTTGAACTTCCTATTTACAAATAATACTACAGAGTATGAGACCCTAATTGTTGGGATATGTGTGACCTTATCCTTAGGTTTTCAACACATTTGTATATTTGGTGATCTCAATTAATCATAAAATAAATCAATGGGTCCTATCAAGAGAAACATGATAAGTTATCTCAATACAAAAATCTCATGATGATATTGCTAGAATGCTTTAAATATTACACAATTGATAATGTACCATGAAAGGATAACCAACATGCAAATGCAATGGCAATTTTTTATTCTCTTGTTTCTCTCGAGGATCCTTCCATGTACTTTACATCAATAGTTCACACAATTAAAAAGCCATCTATAAATGAAAAGATCAAAGACAAATTAGTTGTCAATATTGAATCCTCTAGTCAATGGTACTCGCTAATAATCAATTATTTAAAAGAGGGTATCTTTCCTGAACCAACTACTAAAAACACAAGAGCTTGTATTAAAAAACTTGTAACTAGATATATAATCCTAGTGGATGTCTTATATAGAATATCCTTTAATGGTCTTTTTCTTTGATGTGTTAAACAATCAAAAATTCCTATAACCCTTGAGGAAGCTCATGCGAGTGTTTGCGAGGGGCATTTTGGTGGAAGATCATTAGTTCAAAAGTTAATTCACATAGGATACTATTGGATAAACATGGAACAATATTGTTTTGATCATGTCAAGAAATGTCACAAGTGTTAAGAGCATAAAAATTCGATTCATGCTCTTGCTTCCAAACTTCATGCCCAAGTTCTTATTTGGCCATTTTTAGTTTGGGGTTTGGATCTCATTGGAAATATTTCTCCTCCCCCCTCTTCTAGAGATACGTTTATAATTAATGCAACATATTACTTTCATGAAGTGCGTGGAAGCCATTTCGCTTCACTCCATGACTGTTGATGTGATTTTTTTCTCTATCTTGGAAAACATTATTGCTAGATTTGGTCTTCCTTCCACATTAGTTTCAGATAATGGTACACCATTTAAGAACAATGAAGTAAAGAAATTCTTGGACACATTTCACATTCAACATTGTTTTTCAACATCATATTACCCACAATCTAATGGTCAAGAAGAAGTAACAAATAAAATGCTCAAAAAAAACTTGCAAAAAATAGTAAGTAAAGATAACAAATATTGGCACACTCGAGTGTCATGTATTATGTTCTTATCACACAAGTATTCAAACATCTACAAGAAATACACCTTATAACCTTGTCTATGGCATAGAGGCAATAATGTGTTTGGACTTATAAATTCCTTCATTGAGAATTTATCTTAGGGGCCTTATTGATGATAACACCTACAAAGAACAATGTTTACAACTTGGAATGCTTGATGAACAACACATAAATTCTCTCGAGCATCTCCAAGTTTATTCCAAAAGAATGCAGCATAGTAACAATGATAATGTCATTCCTCACTCACTTAAAAAAGGGGGTTTTGTGTTATATTAAAATCAACACAATGTTAATGCCACTCCAGGTGAAAAAGGAAAATTTAGTTTGAATTAGTTAGGCCCTTATGTAATTGATGAAAATTATGGGTCTGGAGCGCATATATTAATATAAATGGATGGTACACCTCTAAAAGAGCTTATAAATGTTGTGTATTTGCACAAATATCACACTTAAAAATTCTTCTTAATAGTATGTGTATTAAAGCATGTTGTTAGATTAAGTAGATAGCTTTCTATTTTATCTCATATTGCTTCATTCTTGAAAAACATTTTTCATGTGTCTTGAATTATCTTGAGTAATTCTTCATTAGTTTGAATTATTACTTTCTTTGGTACATATTCATTCAATAATATGTGTGTTGTGCTAAATTAGATCATTACATGCATTTAATTTCCAAAATTAGATCATAAGTAAATTTAATTTAACATAATTTCACTTAATCAAAATGTAGTATCTAAGTAAACTTAAGTGTTTAAGTTAGATCACATAACATTAGATCATGAAGACATTTATTAAATAATCTTACATAGATAGTTTAATAGATCACATTGACATCTAATTCAAAACAACATTAAAACATGCTCATATATATATAACAATCATAAGGTTTATATACATGGTCACCATGGTAAAAAAATGTGGCATTATACAATATAAATACATCTAGGGAGGCCTATGGCTACCAGACTCCTCAAGGCCTGGTGTTGGTGGTTCTCATTGAGAGACATTGGATTGTGAGCAACTCATGGATCTCATTGTAAACCCTAAACCTAGCCTAAATATATACCCTCATGAATGAGAGCATAAAAATAATCTTGATCTATTTGGTCCCTATCCACTCATACTATAGCGAGCTCCATCTATACCTTGTTTAATTTTAATCACATGAAGGTCAATGCCTTGCTCTTAGAAGGAACTTGAGTGGATCAAAGCTCCTCATAGGCAATACTGAGTTCCTCATAGACAATATTGAGTTCCTCATAGGTAACTCTAAGCTTCTCTTGTGCAACTCTAGACTCCTCCTCTCTAGATCTGAAATCCTCAATTGTCCTCATAGCATCTTCATAAGTTTACCACCTCACTAAGGGCTTAAAAAGGTCACCATGGTGCCCCACACTAGGTGGTGGTCTATGCTCCACTCTTTTCACCTAGTGTGGGGGCATTGATGGTGTCATGTATGTAGTGAATAGACTAAAGAAGTCTAGCCACTCTCATGTATGCGCTGCAAGGAAAGAAACATAATACAAGTTAGAACACTCTACATCATAATTAATGCATAATCAAAAACTTAAAAGGTAAATCATATATCATCACCTAGATTTCCAGCTTGCCAATCAAGATCTCGATAGGATACAATAATTTCCCTATCAAGACTCCTCGCATGTGTAGGAAGGGTGGTAGGTGTAGCACAACTTCACTCTCCATGCTCATGGGATGAGGTGCTAGTTGCATTTGATGTCTATGCTCAGGTGACATGAGGATGAGATTTTGATCTCTCCTCAGGGGCATCCATGGCCTTTGATGGATCCTCTCCTATAGGATGTTGATCCTCCTTTGTATCCTTTGTTCTCTGATCCTCATCTATAGTATCTCCATCAATAACTTCATCTTCTCTCTCATCTCTAGAACCTAGAAGAGGTTTGTCATCACCTACAAGATGATCATCAAGAAAGACGTGTGGAGGTCATGTTCTTGTCCATCATCTCTAATATCCTATAGTGGTTCCCACATCATCCAAATCTGACAGTAGGGTTACATCATGGTCCTCATCATCTAAGTCATTGAAATAGACATTGTTGATTGTAGGATGATGGATGTCTCTTGGCCTAGCACCACTATGTGCATCTCTCAAGTACTTAGGTCATAGCCCGAGTGCCACATGAACTTTCCTAAACTAACACATGACGTGATCATAATAAAATGGCATAAAAATAGTCATGGCATCCAAGAAACAATCTATCTTGTTGCATCTTGGTTAGTTGTCATGTATGATCCAGCCACTGTGGTATAGTCCTATAAGGTCTCCATGAGATATCATCCTCCTCTAGGTGATCGAACTAGACTCTCTAGTGCAAAAGATCTCTACATTGCTAGGCTCACCTCAAAGAATAGCTATACGCTCTTTGATAACCAAGTACCATCATGGTTGAAATATTGGTAGGTATAGTGCATGTGGTATGCTCAAAGTCCCACACTTGAAGGAGTGTACAATGCACTATTCTATGAATCTCACAATACACAAATCGATCAAGATCATAATATAGATGAGCTAGCATACTAAGACCCCATGCATATATGGTTTGATGCTACTCCATTTCATGAATAGTATGAACAAGGCCTCCCTCGAGGTGTGTACCTCATCCATTAGGAACAAGTTCTAGTGTCATAGTCACCAATATAATTTGTCAAAGAAATATAAAGAAAACATATGGAAGCCATTTGAGCTCGATGTGATCCCTAATATCCTTAGGCATAACAGGGTGGTTGATACAATACTAAATTGTATGCCTCATCTATCAGTGTGTGCTATCCTCCTCTATGTGGATGGTCTCACCCTAGATGGGTATCCTAAAGATCTGATGTATATCCTCAAGTGTCACTATCATCTCCCTGATTGGGAGATGAAATGTACATCTATCTAAATCCCACTTCTCCACCAATACCATCAACATCATATCATGATCTCATGGGTGGCATGAGATATATTCAAAATAATATAGTAACATAAAGAGTATCCATCTCCTCCTTAGTCATCTGGGTAACCTACTCTCAAGGGAAAGAGAAAAAATGTCCTCCTAGTCTCTATTGGGTGTTTGGAAAAATTTGAAAGAAGTAAAAGACGTCATCAATAACATAAAAAATTGGTCAACCAAATAGATAACAACAAAGCAAAACTATCCTTGGATGTTCTACATAAAATGGGATAGGGTCACCATTTTTGGATGGGGGGTCAAGCACAAGGTCATCATTTCAAGATGGAGTTTCCAAAATGGGACAATCAAAATCTTCACTCCTCTGCAATAAGGTGGTCTCCAAAAGGTAAATATCAAAATGCTAGTCAAAATACGATTTTTCACTAACATATAGTAAAGTTTATCAATAGTACATTTCACTCAAATCACCATAATGGGGGCTAGAGAACTCCATTTTCAATGTTTTCTATTGTTTTAGATTCATAGTTTCATCCTTGATCTCATCTAATGTTTATTGATCAATGGTGTTGTGATATCATAACCCTATCATAAGCATTTCAACCTAGAAATTTGATGAGGTTAGATTGCTACCCTAATTCCACCTCCATAAAGCAAGCAGAATCAGGGGGACATACATCTACCCTCAAATTTGATTCTCTATAGAAGTTTGACATGTTTTAAGATAATTTTAAACATCTAATGAATTGTTTTTGTAGAATGTGGTTCCTAACATTGTGTTTTTATTGATAACTAAATTTGGGGGCTTCATTCTCCCCATTCACAAATGAAAATTACAATATCCATATGAGTATCATTTTATGAAGCATATTTTACTTTATCCTGGATATGCACATAGTGTCATATGGCCATTGAAGTGGGGGCTAAATGTAGTGTACGAAAATGTAATTCCTTGTAGGTGATAGTACAATTTCACACTTAATTTGGACTTATTTTAGTGACCTCACATTTATGCATTTTCATCCTTCCTAAATAGGCCCTAGTTCCCTTTAATATGCATACCAAAAACTTATTTTCCCATTTTCCAAAAGAAGAACTGAAATTTAATTAGTGCAACCAATAATTGAAACATCTTGGCATATGTGTGTCCTAGACTTATGGGTCAGGACCCATTTCCCAAGGGTGAATGGGTCCTCCTTAATTCCTAAGACCCAATTTTTGATATTTTTTTGTGACATTTTAATCATTCAAATTTCATATGCAAATGTTGCCTAATGGGATCTAATATTCAGGAAATTAGAGAAGCCTATAAAACTTAGTCTTTTCACAATTTCAAACTACATGTTTTGAAGAGAAAGAAAGCAAGCAATGAGATAACATTCGAGCAAGAAAAATTGAAGTCTTAGAGTAGTATTGTGTGTATTTTCAAGTTTTCAAGCTCATTTTTCAATATTTGATCAAGCATTATTTATGAATGAAGGTTGATGCCAATGGTGGAACATGATGGATTCTAGGTTTAGGAGATGTATTTGGCCATTTCTCACACCCTAATGACTTGTTTTCTAGTGTTACCATCTTCAATATTCATTCTAATAGCAACCTACAGCAACGTATCATTGTGTATCAGATTTATTTGGGGTGTAATGACTTCTCCCTAAGTGGATCTTCATCATTCATCATTTAGGAATCATACTCTAATAAAATTGAGTAGGCTTTCTTTGCATTTTAGTTGATAAAAACCTTAGATTCACTTAAGTTTAGGGCTCATACACTATCATTTATCATATCTATATCATTTATCAAGGTTTAATTACCAAACTTGGGGTTTGATCGAGGCAAACCCCCATACAAACAAACATTTTCTATTGTAGATTTATTGTAGGTACATATTCGTAAACAAAGATTTGCAAGTATAGGAGCATATTGTAAACAAAGGGTTACAACTTCAGTTTTTACAATTCTAGAAAGGCCTACCAAGACTCATTCACCCTAGGGAAAACCTATCCTTCAATAGACCCCAAAATATACTTTTGGTGCTAGGTACATGTGTCCAGACCCTTTTTATATTTGTCTGCAAACTATTATTTTATTTTTTGTATCTTTGAGATCTTTTATTTTATCATCTAGCTCATATTATTTATTAGGTTTAGTTTCATAAAATCATTTCCATTTAATTCCAAATCTTCCTATCGTCCTAAGAAAAAAGAGATTTAGGTTTGATTGGCTCACCGTAGGGTTGAAATTCAATCTCTACACCTTGCAATCTCTTAGTTTCAATGAAATTTTGGGAAGAGGGACATCATTAGTTCCTAAGTTCTTTGTATGAATGACCTAGTACACCCCATTTTGGATCTCCCCCTTTTCCCATCTTTTCAATAACAAGCCATCTCATAAGTTATAATTAGCAACATTATACAATCATCACTATTTATACTAAGTTAGACTATCTACATATTTAATATGACTGTTCAAGTTAGTGCAATCAACACCACATGCTTAAATTCACTATCATCATAGAATACAAGTAACTAGCATGATTTAATAATATAAAAAGATTAACATATTATAATAAAAATATTAAATAACATGAGGATCACAAGAAAAAAAAGGAAAATTAGGGCCACAACATGGCTGGACCTTACATGGAACATCTCACTCATGTGTTCTTGTTCCTTCTTTGCACTTATGGTTTTTGTGGCTATGCACCCTAGCCTAAATATAAAAAATCATCAATCTCTACCTCATCCATGAGGGCCACCATGGATTTATTGTATTTCTATTTGGATATGCAATTAAAAATGCAAATTCCAACATTTTGTGTTAATATTATATCAATAAAATAATGACTAGAATGATCCTTAGGTTCCTTGCATTGATGTATAACACAAGTAGTATTCTTAACTTTCCAACTATAATTCATGAAGAATTTTTCCCTCTCAAGCTTATTGGTGATTTTTCCTTTGAATATTCTCATTTTTTATTTCTTGTTATCTTCCTCTTTATGATATGATTGGACACATGTCTTATCAAAATTCCTTTTATTTAGTGGTGATCACCCTTATACATATTTTAGTGTGGAGACCTCTAAGGTAATTTATCACTATTTCTCCATTTTTCATGTCTAATTATATTGGCATGGATTACCTTCAAAATCTATGGTGTATTCCTACACTTTTCTACCACCCTACTTGACATACAACCACTAAATATTTTGATCAATTATATTCCCAATTGGATGGAATTATTTAGGCAACAAATCTTTGATCCCATCCCATCTAGCAATAATAGGTTTTTTATTTTTTATAAGTAGCCAAATAGCTTCCTACTATACAAGTGAATATCCTTCCATTTTGAGATAGGAAAAATAAATATTTTGTGTCTCACTAACACTATAAACACTAAAATATACCTCATTTAATTAACTCGTGTATCCAAAAATTCCACAGGGTTAGACTTAAATTCCTAATAATGAACTATTAAAAATAAGAGATACTCAAAGAGGACATGCTAACTTGAAATAAATTAATTAATAGTAAGATCCCAAAAGGGAGATATATTGGCCAAGAAAATTTCTTCATTTGGTACTTTTGAAGCCAATGCACCCCCTCATTCCCTTCACTCTCCTAAATACCACTATAATATAATAAAAAAAACATAAGTAAAATAGATTTATTCTATGGGTGTGTGTTGGGTACATTTACTCCATAGCTTTTTATGATCTATTGGGCATATTATTATTGATGTCAATGGTATTATCACTACAATAGAATTTCAAGTGTACCGGGATTCAAATGAGGAGGCATGTTTGAGATAATTTTATAATTATTTGTTATATGAACAGAAAAAGGTATTAATATTAATATGCAAGCCTATCAAAAGAGAGAAATTCCATGATTTTATTGAGTAAATGATTACACCACTAAATAGGATGGTAGGGATACTAGAGACAAGAACATTACATCCATGCATTTTTATATAATGAACATGTTTAACTCTACAACTTGTAATGTTAACTAGGCATTCCTCATTAGTGAAAATATTCATCAAAAATTTGGATTTCAAATTAGATAAGAGATTTTTATATGATTTCATATAGTTTGTTATTTATCTTGGCACATGTGAGGAAGTTTCTAGGTATGAATGAGGAAGGTAATATGGACACACTAACTTTGTGTGTAATCACATATCTCAACTACAATAAGGAAATTTTCTTGTCCATTAGAGGAGATTGAATCATGTGTATAATTTTTATTATTAGAAGCATGGATCAACCATATGAAGAGTGATATTTTTAGGAAGTAAAGGTAGTGGTCAATAAATATGGGAATTTATTTATTCATTTTTCCAACATTCACCTATATGATAGTTGATTTTTTTAGTGAATGGTCTCTGAAACTACCTAGGTACCCAATCTTATATTTTTTTTAGAGTTGAACAAGTAGTTAGTGGAATTTAATTTCATTTATAGATCTAGACATAGAGGGGGGTACAATATACCTTACAATCGAACATTAATTTTTTAAATCAAAATACACTATGACAAATATAATTTTAAGTTATTTTAATATAGGTCGTCATTTAATTGTAAAAAAAAATATAGAGAAAAACGTAGGAAAAAAGTATGTTCATGTGCCTCATTTAAAATATTTTGGGCACATTGTGCTAATGAGTCTCAAGTTAAATAAAGGAATTATTGATACCTTATTTTATATCAAATAAAAACCTACCAAATATTTAACTACCCTAAGGAGCTTGTTGAACATACCAAATATTTAACTACCCTAAGGAGCTTGTTGAACATAATGATGAATTGAGATAACATACATGTGACTGGAGAGAGCTAACCACAACCTCATTCCCAATAATAAATTGGTCTAGTTACTCTATTATATACTTGAAATACAAGAGTGGGAACATAATGCAAAGAACTTATTGTTAGAGTACAAAGATATTTTTGTAATGAATTATTTAATAAATTAGGTCCTTTTTTCACACCAGTATACTTAAGCTTACTACAAGAAATAATTTGTAAACTAAAATGGAAACTAATGCAAGACACAAGATTCATGTTCCAAACCACTACAAACCTCTAGATAGATCTCAACAAGAGAGTGAAAAAAAAAAAATAACATCAAAAAAAAAATCAAATGTTACCATAGCCTCCATTGTTGAATGATTTTCTTCTTGAATAGTGATATGTGGATGCTCCTTCGCTTGAAGATACCAATTTGATAACATGTACCTAGCATAATTTATGATTAATATAGAATGAAGGATATAATGCTTGAATTTATCGAATTTTGGAAGGGGGAATGAAAGGTCAAGATTTGATAATGAGATCAATGGTGGAGATGGAGTTTGTTAGATTGTGAATGGCTAAGATGAACTTACTAAATTTAGTAAGTAGTTATGAGCATGAGGGAAATAAGGGACATGTGCACCTAAGAAGGCTATAACTTTTGGTTGTGTTTAGAGAATAAGGGTACCATAAGGACAAGTGTTCTTATGTGCCCTTTATTCTTGGAATGTGTTAAGGGAATATAGGCTTAATTAAATAATGATATTATTTAATTACTTTAGCCACATGTGAGATGGAAAATAGGTGGAATATGTAATTATTTATTTATTAATTTATGAGGATATGGAAAAAGGTGTTTAATTAAATAATATGATTATTTAATTAATTTATAGACTTTAAGTGAAAGGAACTAGATTAGGTGATGATATTGGTCGATTAGAACTAGGTGATGGGGAGTAGGCCTATGGAATATTTGAGGTGTCTACATTTCCCCCTCTTTGATACAATTCAAATAAGTGGTATTGTGTCAAAGAAGAATATAAAGTAGGATGGGATGGAATGAATCTCTAGTGGCAAGTTGCCCCAGTCGCTTAGGGATGATGATGGAAGTGATGCCCCCTCAAGAGAATTGTTGGGTGAAATGAAATCCAATAGGTGTCTTAAAAAGATAAAGGGTGATGAAATATTTATCATAAAGGATAAAAGATGACTTGAAATAAATCATGTCAAGATGATGTACATGGCATGAATATAGGATTGATGATGGATTAACGATTGGGCATGCAGGATCTAAACCTATATCCAAGGCTCCTTATAAAATGACTATAACTGAGTTGATGTAGTTAAAGGCTCAACTCCAAGAATTGTTGTAATATGTATGCAAATATTTTAGTTTTCACCAATTTATGCAATTAGACATTTCATCAAATAGTTTGCAAGCCTGTTGGTTTACTCATTTACAATTTGAAATAGAAATTCTTCATAATAAATCATTCAAATAACATCCCTTAGTATGTTCTTCTGGAAAAAAACTAACTCAATAATTTCAACAATGAATATCTTCCAACAAGGTTATTATTTTTGAAACTCATAATTCATCAATAAATTAAATTTGATTCCCTTTTCACATGTGTAGGTTCAAGGAATTCAAATTACGTAAATAAATATATACTTGAATTTATTTGCAATAAGTAAATACCCATGAATCATTGATTCAGACTCCTCCTTCAACAAATAGAATAATCAATGGTCATCCACTAGCCTTCAATAATAATCATCATCTAACATTTATCTCTAACTCGTGTTGTGGTTGTTTTAGTTGGCACACAAGGAGGTCCCAATTGGAAAATTAGTGTGTGAATTTCCCTCAAACTGGTTCAAAATCACCTAGTACATTTGTGTTAGAATAAGACAAGTCTCTACAATTCCACGTCAGACTCCTAAGGAAGTGGCGATGATAAATATAAAGGTTGCACCTATAGGAATCGACTATAAATAATTAATTTGATTTGATAATTCCAAGTATAACCCATCAATACCAAAAATTGATACCGATATCAATTATAATCTCCCTTCAATTATATTCCAACAACAATGCATAAAAATACCATGATCCTTACACCAAATAAATGAACAATAATAGTAAAATAGTCAATAATAATATGAGAATGTCAAAAGAAATATAAATCATCCTTAATAATATTAATATGATTAGTAACTGATAATATTCATACCAAGAGCAAGAGGTTTCCAATAAAATATATATATTAATCTAGTCTTCCAACAAATCACGCAATCACTAGTCAACAAACATAAGAGATGGCTCTTCCAATAAATGCATTGATGACTATAAACTATATTTGATCATAATCTCTCTTTCCAGGATATATATGCACCAACAATATTAACCAATGTGAATCACTTAGGAAAAATAATCGACCAATTACAACTTCATTCCTTGTGATCTTCATTCCATGTTAAATCCAACCAAAGAATTTGATTGATTCTTCCAAGACCATCTAAGGAAGATAGTTTCACTACCGAAAATGGTTTTCCCAGGCATCCATCTCGAGAATTAATTTGAGAAACTCTCAAATAAATTGTTGAAGAGAAAATAATAATCATCCACCCCATTCCCGAGAACCAAAGATCTTTTTATAATATTATTTGACAATTTCGAGTGGTTATCACATTTATTAAGTGACTTTAATTAATATTGATTTCCTAAAGTCACTTCTATCAATTATTTAATTATTACCTTTTAATTATTTTTAGGTAATATAATAATAAATAATTATTTAATTCTCTCGCCATTAAAATTGGGACATTGCAAGTCTTCTCATCCAAGATTTCTTGCCCTTAAGCAATCCTACTCTAGGGCCTCATATTAAGCGAGGTGATCTATACAAACCTTTGTTGTAAACACAAAACTACAACCGATCTGCAAATATTGTCTTATGTTTCTTATCAATAAATTGAATGATCCTTTGTATAAATTCTGCAAAATCACCATCAAAGGTCTTATCCAGCTTCTATTGTGCCACTTTGATTCCTAAAAATAATGTTTCTGACCACATTGCTATTACTTCATTCTAAGGATCCTTGTCCCAAGCCTTCAACACTATTTGTCTCCTATCAATAGTGAACTCTAACTCCATTGTTCAGAAATATTGATTGAATTTACTAATTGAGTGCAACCACAAAATTCCCAATATAATATCTATCTCACCGATCTCCACCACATAAAATCATCAGTTAGTGTGTACTCATCCAACTAGATGCTCAATCATTGAACCATCCTATTGCAACTTCTTCTAGATTTGTTGGTCATCATGACCCTAAATTTTGGAAATTCCTCATATTGTATTCCTTGTTTCACCACAAGAGCCTCATTAATTATGTTATGAGTTGTTGCATTATCCACCAAAAAAGTTACCTTTTGTCCCAAGATTACTCCTTTCACTCGGAAAGTATGATACATAGAACCTCCTATTAGGCATGCAACAATGCCTTGTGCCTCCTCATCCTCACTTCCTGAGCTAGTATCTACTACCCTATCATTTGTGTCAGAAGTGACCTCAATGTAGTATGCTTTATCTTTCCCAATACACCTGTGATCGGGTTCACATGGTTTATGACAAGTAAACTTCTTCTTGTGTAACTCTCTCCTCAAGTCAAAATCCAACTTCGGAGGTGTGATCTTAAATGGATTGGAAGGTTTCATATCTGATTTGTCTTCTTGCTTTTCATTCTTAGATGGAATTCCTTTTGATTGAATTTTGGTTTTTGAAGTGGAAAACTCCATATCTCTCATCCTTTTGATCACATCCTATAATGTGAGTGGGTTAAGCACCTTAATCCAACCTCTTAATGGATTAGGTTATTCATCCATGAAAAAATCAATCTCCTCTCAGAAATATCTGTCACTAAAACCACTAATTGCTAAAATTCAGCAATGAGTTATCATTTGAAACCCATTGCTTCAATTGTGCCAACTCCTCAAAATTGAGTTTGGGATCCTTCTTATCAAACTTTTTTGATAAGCCTTTCTGTAAAATTAGCATATGAGGTGATCTAATCATGGTCCATACTGACCATTCCATGATGCCACCATTCATGAGCAATTCCATCTAGATCTATGGCAATGTATTTGATTATGTCATCTTTGGGCATTGGATTCAATTGGAAATAAGTATCAACTTTATGAACCCAAGCATGTGCTGATGTCTTCCTTGATCCATCAAAATAGGGCAAACTCAATTTACCAACCTTTTTTTTTTAGATCATTGTGATGATCTCGATTACCCTTGTTGGGCATATGTCTCATTCTCAAATCAATGTAATCCTAGAGAGAAATATTATGTTGGAAACCTGGTCCTACATCAACCCAATCTTGTCTGAGTTATTCCTACAACTCAATCAGGGTAATCTCATTGCCTTCTTGAGGCTCTACTCTGGGTGGAAAGATAGGCATTAAGGGCCTAGAACTAGCAGATGCAACATGCCAATTTTGTGTCCTGTTATTAACCGAATTATCACCTTGGCCATTATTACCTCCATTTTGGCCATTCTAATTATTCCAATTGTTATTGTTATTGTTGTTAAGCATGGTTCATGTCATCAACTCCATCAACTAATTCATCTGTTGGTTTGTTGTCCTTTGCTCTGCCAATAAAGCTTTAAGGAGATCTTCCCCTCTCTAGTCTTCCCCTTTTTCACCCATCTTTGCCTCAATGTGTGCACCTCCTGTAGAGGAGTCAATGCTATTATTTGAAGATCTCTGATGTATGCCCAATATGTCTGAAATGGTTTCCCCTTCTGAAATCTAAGTAGACTTCTACTTTTTCTTTATTTCTCTAATATAATATTGGTTCTCCCTGTCACTCATGAAACCTACAGGTTGGCAGGAACATCAGCTCTAATACCACTCTAAGATCCTAGGCCAATCTTGTATGCAAATATTTTTGCTTTCACCAATTTATGCAATTAGACATTATTCATAATAGATCATTTTAATAATATCCCTTAGTATTACATATCATGAATAATCAGATTGATTTCATTTAGTACTAGAAAATATTGTATAACAAGACAAAGGATAATTTATTTCATACAATGTATTTTCTTCTAGAAAAAAACTAACTCAGGAATTTCAACAATGAATATCTTCGAACAAGATAATTATTTATGAAACTCATAATTCATCAATAAATGAAATTCAATTCCTTTTTCATATGCATAGGTTCAAGGAATTCAAATTACATAAATAAATATATATTTAAATTATTTGCAATAGGTAAATACTCATGAATCGTTGATTTAGACTTCTCCTTCAACAAATAGAATAGTCAATGGTCATCCAACAGCTTTCAATAATGATCTTCATCTTACATTTATCTCTAAACTAGTGTTATGAAAGTTTTAACTGGCACACAAGGAGGTCCTGATTGGAAAATTAGTGTGTGAATTTCATACACATTCCCATCACCCTCCTTTATTGCTAAACACTATCATATGCAAACTATATCCTTCAATGTTGAAGTTTGAACAAACACTTAGACTTTTCTATCGGCACATAAGGTATCTTCCACATTAGTCTAATAAGATAGTGATATGAGTCATCCAAAATCATGTGTATTCCTTGTGTAAACTTTGATATTGTAATATCAATATTTGGCATGTCTTAGAGGCTTGATATCATACAATGACTTTAATATCCCTAAAACTGGTTCAAAATCATGCAATACATTTGTGCTAAAATAAGACAAGTCTCTACAATTCCACATTAGACTCCTTAGGAAGTGGCAATGATAAATATAGAGGTTGCACCTATAAGAATCAGTTATAAAGAATTAATTCGATAATTCTAGGTATTCATTGTCAATACCATAAATTGATACTGATATCAATTGTAATCTCCCTTTGGTTATATTCTATCAATAATGCATAAAAATACCACAATCCTTACATCAAATGAATGAGAAATAATAGTAATATAGTCGATAATAATATGAGGATGCCAGAAGCAATATAAATCATCCATAATAATATTACTACGATTAGCAACCGATAATATTCATACCAGGAGCAAGAGGTTTCCAATACAATATATTAATATGGTCTTCCAAAAAACCACACAATCACCAGTCAACAAACATAAGAGATGACTCTTCCAATAAATGCATTGATGGCTATAAACTATATTTGATCATAACCTCTCTTTCCAGAATATATATGCACCATCAATATTAACCAATGTCAATCGCTCATGAAGAATAATCGACCATTACAACTTCATTCCTTTTGAGCTTCATTCCATATTAACTAAAGAATCTGATCGATTCTTCCAAGACCATCTAGGGCAAATAGTTTCACTATCAAAAATGGTTTTCCTAGGCATCCATCTCGAGAACAAATTTGAGAAACTCTCAAATTAATTGTTCAAGAGAAAATAATAATCATCCACCCCATTCTCGAGAACCAAATCTCTTTTTATAATATTATTTGACATTTTTTAACAGTTATTACATTTATTAAGTTACTTTAATTAATATTGATTTCCTAAAGTCACTTTTATCGATTATTTAATTTTTTTAGGTAATAATAATAAATAATTGTTTAATTCTCTCACAAGATGGTACATTATTCTTGTGTATAGATTATTGTATGCTTAAAAAAGCAACGATAAATAATACATATCCATTGACACATATCGATGATCTCTTTGATCAAATGCATGGAGCATCAGTGTTTTCAAAGATCGATCTATGATCAGGTTACCATCAATTAAGTTTTAAGGATGAAGATATCCACAAAACAACCTTTAGAATGAGATATGGACATTATGGCTTCACAGTTATACCCTTTGGACTGATGAATGCACCTACAACATTCATGAACCTAATGAACAACGTGTTTAGAGACTGTTTGGATAAGTTTGTGCTATTATTCTTAGGTGACATTCTAATTTATTCTAAAGATGAGGAAGAACATCTCCAAAACTTGCAAATTTTTCTCCAACGTCTAAGGGAACATAAAAAAATTGGTAAGCTTTCAGAAGAAAGTACAGTATTCGGGTCAATTAATCTTAGTAGAGGGAATTGTAGTAGATCCATCAAATATCAAAGTCGTACTAGAGTGGCATGCACCAAAGAATGTGCACAAAGTCTGCAGTTTCATGGGTTTGGTTGGGTGTTATATAAATTTTGTAGCTAACTTTTCAAAAATAGATTTCCTCATTACTTCTTTGTAAAAGGAAAGGGAAAAAATTTGAGTGGTCAGAAAAATGTTAGGAGACGTTTGAACAATTAAAGGAGAAGTTAACTACAACTCCAGCTCTAAAGGTACCAGATCCATAAGGTAATTTTTTGGTCATCGTCAATGCCTCAGGGAAGGATTAGGAGGAGTACTTATGCAAGAAAGGCAAGTGATTGCCTATGAGTCTAGGAAATTAAAGACTTATGAGCAAAACTATACTTCACATTATCTTGAGCTAGCAGTATTTGTTCATGCATTAAAAATGTGGAGACATTATTTGATTGGGAAACCTTTCAAGTTAAATACCGACCATCATGGTATGAAGTACTTGTTTACCCAACCAAATCAGAATTCTCAATAAAGGAGATGGCTTGAGTTAATATCTGACTATGATTTTGAAATTGATTAGATAAAGTCAAAATAAAATCGAGTTGCAGATGCCTTGGGTTGAAGGAGACATCTCCTCGATGATATTTATTCATTTTGATTTCAAGAATCAAGTGTTGCAGAAGTTTAAGGGAGATGAATATTATGAGCAAAAGCTCTCATGGATGATCCTCAAGATTCAAGGTATGATGGGTTCCATTTTGAACCATATGGATTGCTAAGATTTAGAGGAAGGATGTATGTACTAGACTTCGAAGAATTAAGGAATTCTATGCGGAAGGAATTTCATTCTACACCATATTCAGGACATCCTCGACTGACAAAAATTTTGGCTGAAGTGAAACCACTATATTTCTAGAAGAGAATAAAGAGAGATGCTGCAAGGTTTGTAGAAAGTATTCTAGAGTGCCAGAGGGTGAAAGTAGAACATCATTTGATAGGACTTTTATATATCCTCATGAAATTCTAGAGAGGAAGTGGTAGATCATTAGTATGGGTTGTGTACAAGGTCTTCCTATGTCAAGGAATAGGCATAATGCTATTTTAATATTGGTGGATGAGCTCACCAAGGTAGACCATTTTATACCTGTTGATGGTGAAAATCACACAAACAACGTTAAACAAAATATCTCTACTCTATTTCTCCTGAAAAATAAAGACAACATATAGTAGCCTAACTCCCAAGGTCCTGGTAGTTGGTTCTCAACTGTCTGGTGTCACTCAATTGGTCCATGCAACTGTAATATTCAAGGGGCCTTTATTGGTAATAAGGAATGAAAGCAATGACGGATTCATCAATCTGTTCTTAACTAAAAGGGGGTTTTAAATAAAATAAAAAGATTGATCAGGGCATACATCAGCGAAACATGAATAAAAACTATCTAATATCCAAACATATATTTTTAACAATGAATGTTCTTCTAATAGATCAAGAAAACCATAACATGGTGCAATTTACAGAACAATCCATACTATTGCATGCATCTATGGTGCTTAGTTTAACCATCACAATCACACATCATAATACCTTAAAGATTCAAAAAGAATAAACTCTCATTCGTTGCTAAAATCATAGATCAACAAACATTCAATAATTCAATCCATAGATAATTTAATGAAATAATCTTTAACTCTGGTTCCTTCTATTGATTTTCATCAAATAAGAAACACTTATGCTTTAGCACAATCACTGGCATACAGATAGACTATAATTCATTAACCTTATCTAGTAAACTCATTTCCAACACAATACTGTGTAAAAACTCATATTCGTATTCAACTGTAACTAAAAAATAACAAAGTGTCTTTGCAAAGCTATAAAATTCCTATCTCCTACTATCAAGTGGCCAATTCTATTCTTATTAGCCGACCCTTACAATATGATACCCCAAAGGTATTTATACACGTACAAAGCATCAAAATCTTCTCAATCAAAATTGAAATCCACAAATTGTAGCAATTGAAACTTTCTTGGAAACTCAGATCGGTTGATCTCCAGTTCCAACGTTTATTACAAGAAAGAATAAAAGAGAAGACAAATAGAGATCATGCGCCCAAAAGACTACCACTTATCCTTGCATAGTTTTCTCCAGAATGTATTCATCATAACTGGAGAAGGCCTGTTGAAGAGTATCCACATCTGGCCCATCAATCCAGTTGTCCTCAAATTGAATTCTCTTTAGTTCTGCGGAAGCAAACACCTTCATGTCTTTTAACTTAGTCAACTCTTTTCTCGCAGCCTTTACTCCTTCCCGGATATCCATCAATCTATCCAATAATAGATCCTTTTCATCATCTTCTTTTTGCATAATTTCTTGAACCTATTATCCCATTTTTCCTTTAACTAACTTAAAGGCAAGCCCTCTTTAACAGGTATATCAACATTAACTAGAACAGCTACAATAGCTTCTAGTTCATCCAGTTGTTCATTCAAATATTTACTTGCATCCTAGACTTCATTCCTATGCCTGTTGTGATCCTAATAAAATGCTACTTCCTAATGTGAGATGTTAGATAAAACTAATAGTGCAATGTGAAGAGAAGTAACAAGATAAAAGGGCACCTCAATAAGATTAGCCTAAGAAAGTGGACAACATGGAAGTAAGATAAACAAATTGATTGCTGTTATACCTTCATGTTGTTGCTTCCTTGGTTGGCCCTTGATTTTTGAAGTATTGTGTGCTCTTTGGATGGCAATGAAGTTGAATGGATGCAAGATGAATTGATGCAACATGGATTGATGAGATAAGTGCTAAAATAGATGAGAGCTTGAATGGCAATTTTGCAAAAATTTATTTGCAAAAGACTTGATTCTTTAAAATGAAGGAATTGAAAGGGTATTTATAGGCTAAATTAAATTCTCTAGAGAATTCAACAGTTGGGATTGATCCAACAAAGATCAAGATGAAGGGCTATGGTGATTTGAGGACTCACAAGCCCTCACATCTTGACATGTGGAAGGTGAGATGTCTTAGGGTGGAGTGATGTGGAAATGAGGTGGAAGAGAAGGACAAGAGGTGGAAGGGAAGTACATGAGGCTGATGAAGGACAAGTACCTTTGAGGTACCTTGGGGGATGAGAATATTTCCTCAAAAAGGAACTTCTTGTCCCCAAATGAGAATGAAAGAGACTTTTGAAGAATTGTAGAATTCCTCAAAAATCTCCATGGGAAAAAGGGAAGTGCGTGGGAGAAATAAATGTAAATTACATTCAATGGAGAGTTTATTGGATAAAAAGAGGTCTCCAAAAAGCTGGAGATTTGTCACATGTGGGTGATGTGACAAGTCCAAGGTTCTAGAAACCTTGGACACATGTAAAATGACATGTCATATTTGCATGGGGGATGAGGAAGACCTTGGGAAGACCAAAGTGAATTAAAAATTCACACGGGGAAGGGAGTCTAGGCTAAAAATAGTAAGTGGGAAGGTTGACTAGAAAAGGTAAGCCAAATGTGGCTAATGATTTTGATTAAGATTATACAAACACATGATTAAGATAATTAATGAGGGATTAGAGGCAAGTGGGAGATTATGGAGGATGTGACACTTAATCTTGACTAAGTGGTGCACATCCTAATCACAGATTAATTAATTTAATCCAGATTAGAAGAGGGTTATAGAGAATGTGACAAGGAGAGAGAAAAAGATGAATTAAAAATTGGTTTTTAATCCAAATAGGTTAAATGACTAAATTAAATAAGTTTTCATATTTATTTAATTTAGAGAAGGAAAGGGGGTAAGGTAAAGTATTTAATTTATTTAATTACATACTTTAGGAACCTTAGGCAAAAAATGAAATAATGATTAAATAAATTATTTAATCACTATTTAATGAACTAGATAAATAGAGTAGACGATTTTGATCATATGGAAGTGATCGAATTTGGATGTCTACATTTTGCCCATAGGGCGATGTTGACAGCCCTGATAGAGAGGTGGAGCTCGGCTACGTTGATGTTTCATTTGCCGACTGGAGAAATGACGGTGACGCTGAAGGATGTGTGGCGGATCCTGAGGTTACCGATAGTAGGACGGTTAGTGTGCGAGGAGGAGTTGAGAGGAGAGCAGTTACATGAGACCGTTCTAGTGTTATTTGGGTGAGATGACTTGCCGATTCAGAGGGGGAGGTTGGACGTAGATAGATGCCTGGACCTGGGGGTGCCAGCATTACCACTATTTCTATGTTGCCTGATTAGCAGGATTATGTTGCCAAACCGGAGTAGGCGTTTCTACAGCCTACGGTACATGGGGGTGATTTGACATATTGTCGAGTGGGGGGAGGGGCAGTTTTCCTAGGGGTCATGTTTATTGGCTCAGCTATATCAGGATATGCACGTGATCTGTTAGCGGGGGGTGCAGAGCTTGACACACCAGATGCTACTGTAGGTATGGGGATGGACACATATCGCGGTGATAAGGCCTATAGTGATCAGAGGAGGAGACTTGGATGAAAGAGAGCCATTGGTGTGGCAGTTTGGGGTAGCCAGAGGTTGCATCTTATGGTATGAGACACAGGGAGAGGTGGAGCGGTGGAGGAGAGTGTTCGATGATTTACAAAGAGAGAATATTATATGGCGGCCATATATGTTTTGACGGTTTAAAGGATGGAGGACCGAGGAGGAGAGACAACGAGGGTTCTTCATGTGTAGATGTTTCTTGATTAGGAGCCCAGGGTACATAGTGGAGTTGCATCATCCAGACCAAGTGACGCGGTAGTTTGGACTTGTGTAGGATATTCCAAGAGCGTCGGTTATGTTTCATCAGCTTACCAGAGAGGTACCTTGGGGGGCAGCATTGGTAGCGAGAGACGTAAGGGCGTCATGGGTGATGGCAGGTGAGGTGCCCTATCTAATGAGGTGGGAGGGTCCAAAGGATGCTGGAGTGACAGATCGATATGATCGGTGGTTTCACAACCATCGATGGGAGAGGGTTACACCGGAGGTGCTTGCTATGGGGGCCTTAGAGGGGCGCCAGAGTATGAGTAGGAGGGGGGACAAGAGGATGATGGGCGAGAGGATGAGGGACATGAGAGTGGTGGTGCAGAGGAGGGTGTTGTTGGAGATCAGCCAATGAGGAGGGGTAGGGTTAGGAGGAGTCGACGGTCGAGGAGGTCGAGGGGGCCGAGGAGGCAGGAGGAGCTGATGGGGGGAGGAGATAGAGGCAGGGGGAGCTGATGGGGGGGAGGAGATAGAGATGGTAGGAGCTGATGGGGGGAGGACATGGAGGTGGTAGGGGCGGATGGGGGGGAGGAAATAGAGGTGGTGAGATTGGAGAGTGAGCCAGAGGTGGAGATGCTTTGGGTGTTGGAGGGGAGAGCTGCTCAGCCAGGGATTGGCATTAGAGTACAACGAAGGTGGGTGCAGGTGAGAGCTGAGCAGGAGGAGGGGAGAGCCTCAGAGCCATCGGTGGATGTGCGAGCCAGAGATCCGCAAGAGGAGGCAGAGAGGGTGATGGATGTTAGAGGACAGCCCAGAGAGAGGCCTGAGAGCAGTCGACAGAGGAGAGTCCAGCCAGTTGAGCAGGAGGTGAGGAGACTAATGAGGGTGGGGAGGAATGGACAGCCATGGAGGATTTGGTTGATGCGCCAGACAGATCTAGTATAGGAGGAGAGAGAGGGGGGGCGATGGACCTGGATGTACTGGTGATGGAGCCTTTAGCTATAGTACCAGCAGCCGTAGTTAATGATCCAGTGATTTTACTAAGAGGGGCCCAGATGAGGATATGGGAGAGAGAGGAGATAGTGTTTGATCGTGTGGTGAGCCAGCTGATGACAGACATATTGGCTATAGAGAGAGAGAGAGATGAGATGCGAGTAGAGAGGGAGAGAGAACGAGGGGAGTTGGCTCAGGTGACATAGGACTGAGATAGGCTAGAGGCAGCGATGACAGTTGCGTAGATACGAGGGCAGCCGGAGTCAGTAGGAGGGGGGGAGATGGAGACATGGAGACTTCAGGTGGCAAGATTTCAGAAGGAGAGGATGGCACTACAGGAGAGGGCATCTGCAAAGAAGATGAGGGCGAGGGTTGAGGCCACAGAGGTTAGACTGGAGACGGTGCAATAGGAGAGAGAAAGTGCACAGGGACAGATGTAGGCTCTACAGGGGGAGAGAGACATTGCACAGGGATAGGTGTAGGCTCTACAAGAGGAGAGGGACTGTGTATAGGGATAGATGCAGGCACTCCAGGGAGATAGGGATAGTTTATGGAGACAGGTCTAGATTCTGCAGTTCCAGAGAGACACAGCAGTGGGTCGGGCAGAGAACGCTGAGGGGGATATAGCACAGATGCGGGCACGTCGAGGGCCGAGTGATGGGACTGTGCTAAAGATGATGCAAGTAGAGAGGGGGAGATCTGTAGAGCATATACATTTATTAACAGTGACACAGGAGGCATGGGAGCAGGAACGACGGGCCATGAGCAGAGAGAGGGATAGGTATAGGCATGAGTGGAATGTTGCTCGGTACCAGGCTGGATAGAGAGATGAGTATATGCAGGAGGCAGCGTACTGGAAGTGTGCGTATGAGTAGGTAGTGTCTGACTTGGTGCGGCGTACAGTGCAGTATGTCAGGCAGACACCACAGATGTCAGCACCATCCCAATCTTTAGGGACATCGACTAGGGGGTACAGTGACTTCCAGCTGACTCCTTCTCTATTTGGGACTCTAGGGCGTGAGTCACAGGGGACTCTGACACACAGAGGACCGGTACCTGAGTCTCCTAAGAGGTCAAGTGTGGGCAACTCAGGGTAGGCGGATGACAGGTGACAGAATACAGATGTTTTTGACAGGTACCAGATGGTGGTGATGCACCTTATTTTGAGTATGATATGGAGGTGATTATGTGGTGACTACATTTTGGATATGGACATTGTATTATTTTGATGATGATATGTGATGGTTCCCATTGATGTTATGCCACATTTTGGCGATGGATGGTATGTATATGGTGTTTTATGTGATTTTCCTATGATAGTGGATGTATGTTATGCATATGTATATGATATTTTTTTGTTGATGTGGATGTTTTACTTATGTATGTGTGATTATGTTAATGATTTATGTATGGGCCTTATATGGAGTAATGCAATATGGATAGGTGAACTTAATAAAAATGAATGGATATAAATGGATACATGAATGGATCTAAATGAACCTAATGAATTGATGTGAATGCAAATGGATAAATGAACCTTAAGGGATTGATGTGAATGCAAATGGATAAATGAATGGATGTTTAATGTAAATGGATGTTAATTGATAAATGAACTTAATGAATTGATGTGAATGCAAATGGATAAATGAATGGATGTAAATGGATAAATGAACTTAATGAATTGATGTGAATGCAAATGGATAAATGAACCTAATGGATTGATGTGAATGCAAATGGATAAATGAATGAGTGTTTAATGTAAATGGATGTTAATGGATAAAGTATTAATGGGTAGATGATATGTGTAGGATGTGGGGATTGCAGTACCTGTCAAAGACCGTAAGGATCCCGAGAAGAAAAGTTAGTAAGAGTGAATGAGAGTTTGCACAACCAAAACCATAAGTCATAGATGTAGGGGAAAGATAGGATGAATAGGGAATATGCAACATGAGATGAAATGCAATGAGATGAAATGCAACATGAATGCAATTTGCCATCCTTTAGAGCACTGATTTTTGCTATAGCATAAGACATCCGGCGTCAGGGTATGTAGACCAAGATGGATTAATGTCTAATGCATAAAACAAACACGACAAACAAGAAGGCTATCCCAATACCCCAAAGTTGCGATGACTTTGGTCGGGCCAGGTATTGGAATAACCATAAGCACAAAGGGATGCCCCCACATAACACAGGATCCGAGAGGAATCCTGGTGGGTACTATGTGGAGTATCCCGGCAAATACAAACAATAAAATAGTCAAGAGGTGCCCCTATGTTAACTAGGCAAAACACACCATAATATGAAGGATCATGGCGATCTTGACTAGTGATTATAGGGAGCTCAAATGATAAACAAAATCCAAAAGTACCGAAAGATTGTAATCAATTACAAGTGTCCTTTGCCATAAGATCCCAGGGATGGATGGGGTTGATGTGGTCTATTAGGAAGGATGCATCCTGTTAAGACCGATGATGGATACTAAGCTAAAGTGACCTAGATGACGCAGGATAATTTCCATTGAGCAAATTTCTTGATACGAGAAGACCTTGTTTATGAAGAATCAACGACGATAGGGACATACCTGACAACGAGAGGATGAGACACAACCTAAAGACCTAGGGGCTTGAGGGTTGATCAAAGATCAACCTTGCCTACGTGAAAGCACAGAGCCCTCGTAGTTCAGGAAAGGACCATGAGAAAAGAGCGGAAAGTGGACTAATGGAAACCGATGGAGGACCAAAACAGACACAAGCCCCGAGGGTAGATCAAAAGACCAACCTTGCCTACGTGCAAGCATAGGGGAAATGTAGTTCAGACACGACAAAAGATCGAGGATGGACAAGATCGAAAAGGGGACTATGAGGACAAATGATGAAGGACAAAATGCCTCGAGGGCCGATCAAAGATTATCCTTGCCTACGTGCAAGCACAGAGGCGTCATAGTTCAAGAGGAGATGATGATAAACGTGGAGAGAGGATGATGACGACAGATGATGGTGGACAATGATCAAATGAGTTGACCACAAAAGAAGCCTCGGGGGTGGATCAAATGATCAGCCTTGCCTACGTGCAAGTGCAGGGGCAACGTAGTTCAGAAGGAGACGCGATGAGACCAAGATGGAGATAGACAAGAAGAGATGGCACAGGCTCATATTAGGATAATAAGCTCAAGGTGTTGGATAGCGGATGACAGCCGTCCAATTCTCAACTAGAATATACCAAGCGATGAGGTGATGCAAGCGGATGGCAGGATATGGGGATTGAGGAATCGGCAGATAAGCCATAAAGTAACCAGGACGCGAGGTAGATAATGATTAAGCCCTATATGAGAGGCACCTATGGCTAGGTTTTCACCAATCGTGGGTATCCAAGGTGCCACACAGGGGTGGTTTTCACCATAGGACAAATTATTTCTTTTTACTATTTTTGGATTTTTTCTGATTTTTAAAAAAAATTGTATTTTTTACTTTTACCAAGGAAGATACCCCAGCTAATCTAAGTGTAGAACTTCTTCAGGTGCATGATGTTGATGGGTTCCTCCAAGGGCTCACCTTCAAGGGTGGAGAGCCTATAGGCACCAAAATTGTACTTTGTGGTGATGACATAAGGGCCCAACCAGTTTGCTTCAAACTTGCCCTTTTTCTCTCGATCTTGCTGATTCTACTGATTCTCTTTTAGGACTAAATCACCAACATTGAATTGGTGAGGGTGGACTTTCTTATTGTAGTTTATTTTGAGTTGGTTTTGATAGGCTTGCAGGTGGTTATAAGCCTTGACCCATTTTTCATCTAGCAATTCCAATTATGCCAAGCGTGCCACTCGAGTGTCTTCATCGGTGATGAGATTCTTGAGGGAGATGCGAAGTGAAGGGATTTCAACTTCGATTGGCAAGATGGCTTCAGCGCCATAGACAAGAGAATATGGAGTGGCTCCAGTAGGGGTGCAGATGGATGTACGGTAGGCCCAAAGAGCAGGATGGATATGGAGGTGCCAATCGCAGCCAGTGCTATTGACCATCTTCTTAATGATTTTGATCAATGTTTTATTTGTTGCTTCTGCCTACCCATTACCTTGGGCATAATAGGGAGTGGACCAGCGATATTGGATATGATATGTGTCACAAAGGGATTTCATACACTTATTTTTGAATGGCTTTCCATTGTCAGTGATGATGGCGGAGGGGATACCATACCTGCAGAGGATATGGTAGAGGATGAACTTAGAGATCTGAACACCAGTGATTTGAGTGAGTGGAATGGCTTCCACCCACTTGGTGAAATATTTAGTGGTTGTGATGATAAAGGTGTTTCCATCAAAGGATGGAGAGTAGATCTTGCCAATCAAGTTGAAACCCCATTGTGAAAATGGCCAAGTTGTTGTGATGGGTTGGAGTTCTTATGCTGGAGCGTGAATTAGATCTGCATGTTGTTGACACGGAAGACACTTTTTGACATACTCACAAGCATCTTGTTCCATTGTGGGCCAATAATATCCTGCTCTGAGAATCCGTTTCGCTAGGGCCATACCATTAGAATGGGCCCCACAAATATCGCTATGTACCTCTATTAACATCGTGTGGGCTTCAGTTTCGTCTAAACAATGGAGGAGAGTTCCATCATACACGCGTTGATAAAGTGTATCACCGATAATGGTGTAACGGGTTGTGCGTTGGATAAATGATTTACGTTGGTTTCTCGTGAGTTCAGGTGGGAGGGTGTTGTCATGAATGTAGGTGTAAATGTCATGGTACCAAGGGGATTCGGGACCTATAATAGCACACACCATGTCACCCTCAGGGATATCGTACACTAGGATTAGGAGTTGCTCGACCAGGAACTAACAATTTGTGCAATCTTTTGGCATGTCAAGGAGAGAAACAATGGTAGCCATAGCATCTGCCGCCTTATTCTAGAGTCTCGGGATCTGCTCAAATTGGATGGTAGTGAAATATTTCTTGAATTCATCCACCATTCATTTATAAGGCACCAACTTTTCATCTTTTATTAGAAACTCATCGTTGACCTGTTTTATGACTAACTGGGAGTCACCAAAAACATTCAGATGAGTGATGTGCCATTGGACTGCAATTCTGAGGCCTATGAGAAGGGCTTCATATTCAGAGATGTTGTTGGTGTAGGGAAAATCCAGTCTGAATGATTTTGGTATGTAGTCGCCTTGGGGGGTGATAAGCAAGATTCCTACCCCCAATCCATTATGAGTGTGTGATCCATCAAAGTACAGTGTCCAGGTGGTGGCTTCTGAGACCGCAAATACTCCTTCATCTGGAAATTCAATTTCTATGAGATAAGCGTCCACTAGCGGGGCATCTGCCAACTGATCCGCTATTACTTGTCCTTTAATGGCCTTTCTATCCACATATTCTATATCAAACTCATTGAGGAGCATGATCCATTTAGCCATTCGACCAGTCAAGGTTGTCTTGGATAGCAAGTACTTGAGGGGGTTGACTTTGGATATCAATTTTATAGGATGACTAAGCATATAGTGATGTAGCTTTTGTGTGCTGAAGACCATAGCTAGATAGGCCTTTTCCATCGGTGAATAATTGAGCTCATAACCAACCAGTGTGTGGCTAATGTAATAGATCACCTGTTCCTTTGAAGACTCATCATGTTGTGTCAATAATGCCCCCAATGCAACTGACGTGGTAGATATGTACAACAAGAGTGGTTTTCCAGGGATAGGTGGCATCAAAATCAGTGGGTGGGCCAAGTATCCTTTGATCATGTTAAAACCCAACTGACACTGTTGATTCCACTTGAAGCTTGTGTCTTTCTTGAGAAGGTAGTTGAATGACTGACATTTATCCACGAGTTAGGCTATAAACCAGCGAATGGATTGTAGTTTCCCTTGGAGGCTCCTTAATTGTTTTAGGTTACTTGGTGGAGGCATATCCATGATAGCTTTCACCTTAGTTGGGTCAACCTCGATGCCTCTTCGAGATACTATGAAGCCCAAGAGTTTCCCTAATGTGACACCGAACACACACTTTTTTGGATTCAGTCGAAGCTTGTACTATTCTAAGCGCTCAAAGATTCGTTTTAGAATGGCAGGGTGCTCTTCTCTAGTTCTAGATTTTGTGAGTAGGTCATCAACATAATCTTCCATGATGATATGGATAAAGTCATGGAATATAACCGTCATTGCTCGTTGATATGTTGCCCCTGCATTTTTGAGACCAAAGGGCATGACATTGTAACAGAAAGTACCCCAAGGTGTTGTAAAAGCGGTTTTATGTTGATTGTCGGGGGCAATCTGGATCTGATTGTAACCAGAGAAGCCATCCATGAGGGATAGCATCTCGTGTCCTGCAGTGATTTTGACTAACATGTCAATGTTAGGCAAGGGAAATTCGTCCTTTGGGCAGGCTTTGTTAAGATCTCCAAAATCCGTACAGATTCTGATATCTCCATTGGGTTTAGCAATAGGTACTATATTGGAGATCCAATTAGAGTAATCAATGGGTCTGATAAAACCAGCATCCAGTAACTTTTCCAATTCTTTCTTAACTAGTAATGCCACTTGTGGGTGCATCTTTCGGAGCTTCTGTTTGATAGGTTTAGCCTCTGGACGGACATCCAAATGGTGGACAACAAGATTTGGATCCAGGCCAGGCATATCAGAGTAAGCCCATGCAAAGTTGATGACCCCTTCTTGAAGAATGTGGACAATGGTGCTATATTCTGCTTCAGATAAAGATTTGGCCATATAGGTTACCCTTGGAGTTTCTTTTGTTCCCAAGTTCACCTCTTGCTTTTCTTCAATGAGAATTGAAGATTGCTTAGACAGTTGTGTTCCTACAAGGGGAAGATGAACGTCCCCATCTTCCAGTGCCGTATTAAGGTTTTCACTGTCAAATACATCCTTTATTTTTACTTTTTCCAAGTCAAAAAGTGCCTCGGTGAGGTTTTCACTAGTTGACCTATTTTGCTTTTGTTTCTTCTTATTTTTGCGATTAGGGTGTTCATCTTCCCCCAATCCCATTAGATGTACGTATGTATCCTCTGAGGGCAATATACTGACAAGTGCACTACCTCATAGGTCATAGTCGATAAGCTCAAGATGTTTAAGGGATAAAGTTATGGTACAAACAGATAAACATTCGAACATGGCAGGGAGGTCAATGTGATCCAGATCATCGTACGTGTGTATGATGGACTCTTCCTCCGGTATGTCTTCGAGGGAACCATTGTCAACACTAACATTGTTAGAAGTGTTAGCGGATGTTGTAGGAACCTTCTATTTAGTATCATAACCCAATCCCAAATTTCTTGGTCGGATGGTAAGTGCTTCAATGGGTTGCCGTTTTCCTTGTTCTTCTGTACCAAGGCCTCCGCCTTGGTAATGACATTTTTCAAAAAACTTGGATGCACGTGGATAAGCCTCTTGAAAGTATTCCATAAGGGGACGTGGTGGTTCAGGTTCTTTTTGGTAAACCCATTGACTGATATCTTCGTCCATTTGATCCTGGAGGGATCCCAAATCATTGAATGTTGTCGACCCCACGTTCTTGGAAGTGAGGGTAAGTGTCTTTTCCACTTTTGGCACTGGCAGGATTGGTTGTCCATATGTGTGGGGCAAAGGTGGCATGGTTGCCACATTGAGTGTGGTATGCATTTCGTATGTGTCACATCCCTTGTCTATGATCTGGACCTTGGTGACAGTGGAAGTAGGTGTGGATGATGTTGGGGATGAAGTGTTTAGTGTATTGGTGGATGGGTCAGGATCAGATATTGGGGTTGCCCCCATTTTGACTCCTTGACAATAATGCGAATGCAAAAAAGAAGCTTCCAAGGCATGACAATACTCAAAAGGCTGGGAGTCAGCTTGCATGGTGACTTTCATTCCTTGAAATGGGAACTTTAGGCATTGGTGATAGGTGGATGGTACGGCTTGCATAGAATGAATCCATGGACGGCCAAGAAGGATGTTGTAGGGGAGTTCAAAGTCCAGAACATGACACATAGTGTATTGTACAATGGGGCCCACTTGAATAGGGAGGAAAATGATACCCTTAGAATCCCACTCTGCATTATCATACGCCTTGATGGTGGTGATTTGACTTTTTAGATCAACTTGGGTGTATCCAACCTGTTGTATGAATTTTAACGTACAAAGATTTAGGGCCGAACCATTATCTACCAGCACCCTTTCTACTTTTTGACAATTGACACCGACCTCAAGATGGAGGGGGCGGTTGTAGCTAGAATCAAGATGTGGCATGTCCTTTTGGTTAAAGGCTAGCTGATAGGTCAATGAAAGATTGCCTACCAATGCTTGAAATTGGGTAGGGTCAATATTATCAGGCACTTGTGTGCTTTGCAAAACCTTAGTCAAGATATCTTGATGTATGGGAGATGACTTAAGCAGATCCAAAATGGATATTTGGGTTGTAGTTTTACCTAGATGGTCTAGGATGTTATATTGGGAATTGGCGGATGGAGATGCGGCAGGGACTGTGATGTGAGTTCGTCGAGTAGCAACAACACATTTTGAATCCTTTCCTTTGATGTGTATCATGGATACACGTGGTTCCACCTGTTCTACGTATGATACCACACCTTGATAATTGTATGGTACATTTTTGTAGCTGATGTTATTGGTATTGTTTCCTAACTGGTTATTATTGCTAGGTCCACGATTTGAGTTAGATGTACTAGGAACCTGGTTATGATTAGGAAAGGCATTTTGATATATTTGTAGTTGAGCATTGGACGAGGATGCTACATTAGCATCCACATGGATTTCACCTCGATCGATGAGACCTTGGATGTAGGTTTTTAAGCCTTGACATTTGTCTAGGGTATGTCCCTTAATTTTGTGAAATTCATAGTATTCATTGTCTTTAAACCAAGAAGGCTTGGGTTTAGACGTATCGAGAGGTTTGTTAATAGGATATGTGATGGGGTAGTTAGCTTGAAGAAGCTTATTAAACACCACGCTAAGGGGTTCTCCCAACTGAGTAAACTGTCGTTTGTTGCCCCCTTGGTTGTTTTGATTGGATTGTTGTCGTGGTGCCCCTTGAGGGACGGATATGGCAATCTGAACTGATGGTTGTTGTGGAGGAGGGTATCTTTGCGTAGTGGTGGCCACTTGAACATGTTTGGTGTATGTGACGCTGTCATTAACAAAATTCTTATTTCTATTCCAATAGCGAGGTTTATCCCCAAAGGATTTTTCTCTATCAGAATTGAAATGTTTGACTTGTCCTCTTGTGACAAGGGCTTGTTCTAAGATGGGGCCTTTTTCCACAAGTCCCGCAAAGGTAGTGATACAGTGGAGTTGGAAATTGTGCACCATATCTGGGTGGGAGTTTTTGATAAATAGTGTGACCATGTCCTTTTCTGTTGGTGGGGATTTCATCCTACTAGCCAAGGCACGCCATCTTTGCAAGTAGCTTGCAAAGGTCTCTCTGTCACGTTGTTTTTCTTTGAGGAGATCAAGTGTGTCAATATCTTTCTCTAGGTTAAAAGAGAAATGAGAGACAATCTATTTAGACAATTGTGCGAAGGTTTTGATAGATCCCTTTTCAAGACCCATAAACCAGTTGAGGGTGACCCCTTATAGACTTTTAAGGAAAAGTCAGATAAGGTAATTATCATTGTGCATGACCTCTTAGCAATGAGCATAAAACTTTTGAAGGTGAGCTTTAGGATCCTTGGTTCCTTTGTATTTGTCAAATTTGGGTATCTCAAAATGTTTAGGAAAAGGAATCAAGGAAATGGAGGGATCAAATGGATAAGGGCATATGTCCTCAAACTTGAAGGATTGTTTTCTCATTCCAGCTTGTAAGTCCTTTAATGTGGCTTTTACTTCTTCCAAGTCTTTATTGATGGGTGTCATGGGAGTCAAAGTGGATTGAGTGTATGGATAATGTTTTGGGTATGATGAGGATGGCCCTACCATCATTGGATCATAGACGGGTTGGGTCGGATATGAATGCATTGGTTGATTATAGGTGGTTTGATAATTGGATGATTGATTGTATTGAGTGGGAGCCACTTCTTGTTGATAGTAGGAAATAAGAGAGGGGTTCTGTTGTTGCATAGCATTTTGGTAATGCGTAGAAGTAAGGCCTCTCTGTGGATGTGATGACGATTGTTGATAATAAGAAGCGTAAGGTGCCGCTTGTTGGTGAGTTTGTTGTTGTTGCAAGTGGGGTGGGTAGGATTGGTATTGTGGTGTAATGGTGGGTTGTTGTGTGGCATATGGGTATGGACTTGATGTTTGTTGATGGGGATGGTGTTGAGGTTGTGAAAGATTGGCGTAAGGTGGCGGTTGGGTATGTGTTTGGTTTTGCACATTCTGATGAGGGTTTGTATGGGATGGAATAGTGTATGTGCTAGTGGGATGATAGAGATATTTGGTAAGCGGGTTATGGTGTATTTGCGTAGGGATGTGCACATGTTGTTGTGGAGGTTGTTGTTGTTGTTGATGAGGTGGATGAGATAATATTTGTTGTTGTTGAGGTGGGTGAGATGGGATGTATTGTTGTTGTTGAGATGGATTAGGTGAGATGTGTTGTTGTTGTTGAGATGTATGTTGCACCACTTGATGTGATGGTTGTGTGAGAACGGAAGGGTGTTGTGGATGCAAGTGTTGAGATGAAGCTATAACAGTAGCAAAATGTTGTGGTGGTGTTGGTAGTGTGGTGGATTGGTGTGGATTATTTGGAGGTTGTTGGAATTGAGGAGGTAGCACATTGGTAAGTGGAGGTGTGCCCCCAATATTAGAATATGGGGGAGGAAGTGGTGGAGCAGATGGGATGTATGGCAGCATGCCATAGGTATGAGGGTCATTAGGATCGGATGGTGGAATAGTAGATGTTGTGGTTGGAAGATGAGGATATTCTTGGACTTGATGAATGACAGCATTTCCAAGTTCGAGGTGATACCAATTTTCAGTGGGGGCACCTTCAAGAATGTAGGAATTTTTTGGAACGTTTTGTGAGGTTTGTGGGTCAACAAATGGGGGAAGGGCATATTGTGATGTATTGAAACCAGATGGTGGTTTGACTCCCTTCATGAGTAAGGTGGCAAGGATCTTATTCCCACATTTGTTTAGGAGACAATCCATCATTTGGACATTGGCAGGATTATTAAGATATTCGTTAACGGTGACTTCAGGTTGATTGACCATGTTTTCGACACTAGGCGGTGTGATGTTCTGGATGTCGGTGTTTGATTGAGATGAGACATCATTATGAGGATCGTGTGGAATGTTATTAGGATCTTGAGGGACATTTGGTTGGGAGCCCTGATTTTGTCGATCTGCCATTTTCTTTTTCATTTGTGAACGGGTTTGAACGGGCATGAATGTGCAAAACAACTAGGTGATTTCAAGATGTAATCCCTAGAGGATGATCTACCTCTAGGTGATGATTTGGATTGATTGACTTAGATTGGATGATGGATCAATTGATGGTGTATCAATTGAGGATTTGGATGAGTATTGATTTGATTGGATCAAATGATGGTGTATCAATTTGATGATTGGATTGGGATTGGATCAAATGATGATGTATCGATTTGATGATTGGATTGAGGCTTGGGTTTGATTGGATCAAATGTTGATGTGTCAACTTGGTGATTGGGTGGTGATTGGATTGGATTGGATCAAGTGATGATGTATCACTTGATGCTTTGGATGAGGATTGGATTTTATTGGATCAAGTGATGATGTATCACTTGATGATTGGATGATGATTGGATTGGATTGGATCAAATGATAATTTGGATCAATGATTGGATGATGGAAGGGATCCTAAAACCTGATTTGGAGACCACCCTAGGTGACTTGTAACATTGGTTGATTGGATTAAATCAATTATTATGATGCCTAATCCACCTTGAGATGGAAGGGGATTGATTTGGGCCAATGATATTGACTTACAACACAAATCTGCCTCAAGATAGAAGTGGATTGACTAGGTTGAAGACAAGGATTGATTATGTAGGATAACGATCAATTTAATGCCTTGGTCAATTCGGGAGACAACTCCTAACACAAGGTCTTAAGGGATTTTATGTTGAGGAATAATGATGCATGCAAAGGGAAGATGTGTCGTTGAATATGTTTAGGTCTTACGATAAGATGGGTATCCCAAATGGTGGAATGATCAATGCGAATGTGGTAAATGGACATTTTTGGAGAGGTTAAATAGAGGTTTGGAATGGTCAAATGGATGTTTGGATTGGTCAAATGAGTGTTTAGGATGATCAAATGGTCAAATGGAGGCTTCGGGGATTCGAACGGAGGTTTAAAAGGGTCAAATGGATGAAACTGTCTGTTCAGGGGGCGTATTCGCACTTCTGTAGAAAAGGCTGAAACAGTGGGGCAAGTTCGCCCCTCTGCAGTAAAAAATGTTGAAACAGTGGGGCAAGTTCACCCCTTTGCAGTAAAAAGGCTGAAACAGTGGGGGAAAGTTCACCCCTCTGCAGTAAAAAGTCTGAAACAGTGGGGCAAGTTCACCCCTCTGTAGTGGAAAATGTAACTTGGTTTGGATAAGAGATTTTGGCAAGGACTTAAAATGATTTAATGACGGTTTGACTTACCAAAATTTATTGGTTCTTCACAGAAAGACACTTTGAACAAGCACAATCCTATTATTAGTGTTTAACGGGTATGGTCGGCAAAGGTCTTACTCTATGATGAACAAGGTTTCTAGGGAGTCCTCAATATACGCTCGGTACATGAGGCACAACCGTGAACACCAGTCCATTACAAGCGTGAGTTGGGAGCCCCAGCGAGATACTGAAAGGCTCGGACCAACTCTTCATGTCTATCTAGGTATCACCCTAGCTTTGACGTTCTGCTAATTACGATGCAAATGGATTGGGGTACAATTTTGGCTCTCCCCCCTTTATATACCCCGTCGGTACGCGTGGTTGGAATCATCCCTTGGGGTGATGAAATCTCCAAGCAAGTCCCGCTAAGAAGAAGACACTAATCATTTCCAACTACCCCCTTCGGATCCGCACAAAGTGAAAAGGAGGAAGGTGAAAACAAACTAATGCCCCCTTAGGGTAAAACAAATAAAATAGACACAGCAAGCAGCAAGTATTACTTTCCCCTAATTATACTAAGTAAATAGATAAAGCAGTAAGGAAAGAATTTTAAAAATCAAAATGAAATGAAGGCCCTGCAAGCAAATGTTAGTTGTTTATCTTTTGCCCTTTTGTGATTTGCAGCAAAAATACGCAAGATACCATCATGAAATCTGACTTCATTCATCAACAAACAGGATTAGTGGGTTAGAGCACAAAACAACAAAAGAAAGAGACAAAAACGAAGCTAAAATGTCCCTTTTTTACCTTCTCGAATGTGCTGTTAAGGGCAAATTCGCCCCTCTGCAGTGAAAAACGTTGAACTGGGAGGGCAAATTCGCCCTTCTGTAGAAAACAGTCAAAAACAGCAAAGGGCAAGTTCGCCTCTCTGCAAAAAACAGTCAGAAACAACAAAGGGCAGGTTCGCCCATCTGCAGAAAACAGTTAAAAACAGCAAAGGGTAGGTTCGCCCCTCTACAGAAAACAGTCAGAAACAACAAAGGGCAGGTTCGCCCCTCTGTAGAAAATGGCTGAAACAGCAAAGGGCAGGTTCACCCCTCTGTAGAAAACAGTCAGAAACAGCAAAGGGCAGGTTCGCCCCTCTGCAGAAAATAGTCAGAAACAGCAAAGGGCAGATTCGCCCCTCTGCAGAAAACTGTTAGAAACAGCAAAGAGTAGGTTCGCCCCTCTACAGAAAACTGTCAGAAACAGCAAAGGGCAAGTTCGCCCTTCCGCAGCGTTCGGGAGGGAAAGTTCGCCCCTCTGCGACCTGAATCTGCAAACAAACTAACAACAGAAGACATGAAAGAAAGAGACCCCTTTGTGGATCCCATCGGGCATGCCAGAAATGTAATCCTAATAAAATGCTACTTCCTAATGTGAGATGTTAGATAAAACTAATAGTGCAATATGAAGAAAAGTGATAAGATAAAAGGGCACCTCAATAAGATTAGCCTAAGAAAATGGACAACATAGAAGTAAGATAAACAAATTGATTGTTGTTATACCTTCATGTTGTTGCTTCCTTGGTTGGCCCTTGATTTTTGAAGTCTTATGTGCTCTTTGGATGGCAATGAAGTTGAATGGATGCAAAATGAATTGATGCAACATGGATTGATAAGATAAGTGCTAAAATGGATGAGAGCTTGAATGACAATTTTGTAAGAGTTTGTTTGCAAAAGACTTGATCCTTTAAAATGAAGTAATTCAAGGAGTATTTATAAGCTAAATTGAATTCTCTAGAGAATTCAACAGTTGGGATTGATCCAAAAAAGATCAAGATGAAGGGCTATGGTGAGTTGAGGACTCACAAGCCCTCACATCTTGACATGTGGAAGGTGAGATGTTTTAGGGTGGAGTGATGTGGAAATGAGGTGGAAGAGAAGGACAAGAGGTGGAAGGGAATTACATGAGGTGGATGAAGGACAAGTACCTTTGAGGTACCTTGGGGGATGAGAAGATTTCTTCAAAAAGGAACTTCTTGTCCCCAAATGAGAATGAAAGAGACTTTTAAAAAAATTTAGAATTCCTCAAAAATCTCCATGGGAAAAGGGGAAGTGTGTGGGAGAAATAAATGTAAATTAAAAATTTACATTCAATGGAGAGTTTATTGGATAAAAGGAGGTCTCCAAAAAGCTGGAGATTTGTCACATGTGAGTGATGTGACAAGTCCAAGGTTCTAGAAACCTTGGACACATGTAAAATGACATGTCATATTTGCATGGGGGATGAGGAAGACCTTGGGAAGACCAAAGTGAATTAAAAATTCACATGGGGAAGAAAGGAACCTTGGTTAAATAAATGTGAATTAAAAATTCACATGGGGAAGGGAGTCTAGGCTAAAAATGGTAAGTGGGAAGGTTGACCAGAAAAGGTAAGCCAAATGTGGCTAATGATTTTGATCAAGGTTGTGCAAACACATGATTAAGATAATTAATGAGGAATTAGAGGCAAGTGGGAGATTATGGAGGATGTGACACTTAATTTTGATTAAGTGGTGCACATCTTAATCACAGATTAGTTAATTTAATCCGGATTAGAAGAGGGTTATGGAGAATGTGACAAGGAGAGAGAAAAAGATGAATTAAAAATTGGTTTTTAATCCAAATAGGTTAAATGACTAAATTAAATAAGTTTTCATATTTATTTAATATAGAAAAGGAAAGGGGGTAAGGTAAAGTATTTAATTTATTTAATTACATACTTTAAGAACCTTAGGCAGAAAATGAAATAATGATTAAATAAATTATTTAATCACTATTTAATGAACTAGATAAATAGAGTAGACAATTTTGATCATATGGAAGTGATCGAATTTGGATGTCTACACCTGTATATAAAATCGGATCTAAGCCGGATTATGCTAGAGGCCTTTTCCAAGAAATTTGTATTGTCTTCTTCAAGGATCGATTGTTCAAGCAGAGTAGACTTTGGCAATTTATTGGTGTCCTTTATCTTTTGGACATACCCTCTATACTCTTCCTCTTGTTGTTCCAATGTTTCAGCATGATGCTTCATCTCTTCTATTAGCTCCAATGCCATCTTGTGAATCTCAAAACTATTTACAAGCACCTGACCTACCTCCTGGTTAAGCTTGTTTGTCCACCTGTCCATCATTCCAGAATTATTCTTTACTTGCACTAGATCATCCACCTCTCTTTTGTTGAGCAACACCGGTATCTCTAAGGCAGCAAGTTGTGATCTAGGAGCAGAGATTTCCTTCAAGAAGGTATGTAACTGATCTAATTGAGCTTTGAGCTCATCTTTTCTTTGCTTATCCTTTATCAATCTTGATTTGGTGGATGATGCTACAACATCAATCAGGTTCATTTGTTGATTTCTTGTATGCCTTCCCAGATTGACAGTGCCTAACTAATAATCAGTGACCTGCATATCTCCCACATCCTTATCCACTACTGGTATTGCACATTCAACAATAATTTCTCCTATCTCAATTAGCCTTGTGGAATGAAGAATATGAGCCTTCTTCTTGGGTCTCTCATTCTCAATTTCTTTCATCATGTTATCCCAATTAAGAGGTTGTGAGGGCATTATTGGTCTCTTCTAAAGATCAAGCTTCAACCAGGTAGGAGAACTTAGAGTAGTGGCCATTACAGTAGAAGAAGAGGCAGCAGTCGTAGAGGATAATGGCTGTAGTATAGTAATCCTAGGTTGAGAATCAATCTCTTGTACATTTTGTTGTTCTCCTTCTACATTTTCTTGTGCAAGCTTTTCAGCTTCTTCTTTGTCCTTTTGCTCCTGCACCCTCTTATCCTCTTGTTCCTTTTTTAATATTTCTTCTTCCAACCTCTTCTCCTCAAATAGCTTATTTCTTTCTTCTTCCAAAACCTTGAGTCTATCTAAGGCCTCATTCTCCTTTTGTTGCTGCTTGGCCAGCTCCTCAGCATCTTTCTCCTTTTGTGAGCATTTTGTTTCCTCCTTTTTCTTGTAGGCTTCTTCAATTAGCTTTAATTTGGCCTCAACGGCTTCTCTCTCTCTACTTTGTTTAGCCTTTTCCTCCTCTAGCTCATGGATCATCTGCACCATCTCCAGCTTATCATTTTCTTCTTTTTTCTTAAGCTCATGCTCCTTATGCTTCTGCTGATTTATTACTTCATCAGCTCTTTGCTTAGCCTCCAATTGTTGTTGTTGAAGTGATGCATCAGCTTGCGCCTTAGGAACTATTTCCTTTTGTTTTTCTACTTTTGCATGTGCCTTAGCATCTGAACCTTTCTTTGCTTCCTCAAATAATTCCCATTGATACTCCTCAGTTAACACATGCTCAGTTGTCTCCTCCGGAAGCATCTCTTCCTGTGCATCTTTTTCTGATAAGGTCTCATCAGAATCTATTTCAACATCATGGATCTCCATCTCTACCTCTTTTCCTTTCAATTTTTCAGCTATATTATGAAGAGTCCCCTTAGGCATCTCTCCAACTTGTTTCTCTGTAAGAGGGACTTGGGCAGATGATTCACCCATTATTGGTGTTGAAGCCACAGGTCCTGTTAGGGCATCCTCATGTATTCCAGACAAATCTTGGGTGGGAGGTTCAAGCTCAAATTATTCAACATCAGGAAGGAAGAATTCCAAGGGTTCCTTGGGAGGCATTTTCCTTTGGATTCTCTTATACCCTTTCCCTTTCTTAGGAGTTGAACCCCCTGGAGTTTTAGCTTTGAGAACAACCTAGTGGATACTCCTATCCAAGACTGGTCTCCCTATTTGCTTGATGTCAATTATCTCCTCAACATCCCAATTTATCGGATCCAAACTCTTGGTACTTATGTTCAATGCTTCATACGAAGGATCCAACACTACCCCATCATCTACTAATGTATCGGGAATGTCAACTTTGACCCCTAATTCTACCATAAGTGAGACAGGTAACCTCTCATAATTCCTCTTCCTGAGGTCATATTCATCTTGGAGATCACTCCAAAAGTCCTCCAATAGGTTGAAATGTCTGTCAAAGACTAAAGCTAGCAAAGCATTCATCTTTTTCTTTGGATCAAAGTGCTTTCGGGTAGTATATAAAGCCAACTTCAAGTAAATCTACTCACTACAAACCACCTTAGCTCCCATAAGATGTGGGTAGCTATACTCACCCAATTGCATGGGGAACTTGTGACAACCTGGTTTGTGTTTTATTCCAAATCGGGCATTGACCCCCAAAGCCTGATAAACAAACTCCATCAAAACCATCCTATTGCTACAGCACCTGGGGAGCAAGTGAGGATGACCCTCAAACCCATCCAGCCTGAAATAAGTAAACTTGGGGTACTGGATATACCAACACCCCCATTCTATAATGAAGGCCATGGCCTCCTGGCTTAATCTGTACCCTGCATCTCCATTAAGCTAATTAATAAATACATATAAAAATACATCATTAACTCTTCTAAAGTGTAATTCAGAGATCTGTAGGGACAGCTAGTCATAATGATCCCATACTCTCTTTTGTCCATCAGCTTCTCCCGATATTCCTACTCTGTTTAACCCTGGAAAGATGCCTCCTCTGGCTGTTGCATAGACAACATAAGAGGTCATGAAAAAGCTCTTAGTTTCCCTTATTCTGGTCAACTAATCATATATGCTATCTAAGACAATCATAGGCCAATCAAACTGATTCATGCCATCAAAGATTGTCTAAATGAAAGGAAACATCCATTCCTTAAAATGAAATGCATCCCTCTTCCCAAAAATCTAGACAACATCATTATAAGATATGATACCTCCTTGTAGAATTATGCCCTCTTTGGCTGATCTGAAATCTTTTCCAAGGACTTCTTCTTCGTTCTTAACCACTTCTTATTCAAGTGAGCCTTGTTGGTCTCCTTGTGTTTGCTATAAATCTCCAAAGCATTTGCCTCATTCAGTTGTGCAAGGTTCTTTGGATCAGGGACACTAAACATGAGTTGAAACATTTGAGCAGTTAGGTCTATGATCACATTATCCTGTGAATCTACACATTTTTTGGTGGCGGGATTGTAAGCTCCAGTTGATGTCATGATCAATTCTCGGCATTGGATGGATAGAGGAAATATAGTGATGTGAGCCAAGCTAGACTCAACTATTCTTCTAGTTCTCCCTGTTACGTCCTTAGTAAATGTCTCTGAGTGCAACTCCTCATAACTGAATGGGCCTAGATTGGTGTCAGTTATATTGGCCCAATCCGATTCCACCTTGCTAACAATGACAACAGGACCCCTATAGTTATACCTCAAGGTATAAGGAAGTTCCTTCGGTTTAATCTTCTTAGGCTTAGTTATTGCCTTCGAAGTTTCTACAGGTTGATTCCTCTAGGAAGCCTCTCTTGATACTCTTGACATCCTTTAGCTTCCTGCAACAAAACCCCAAATTAGATCCCTAAAAAGTATAACAAAAACATGATCAGAAATCCTACCCTTTCATATATACCGAAGGCGAAACCAGGAAGAAAACATTCTAAACAGTCTTTTTTAAAAACACTATCGGGATCGGGACCTGAATAGGTATTGAGCTTCCAATAATAACAAGGTAGGACCAGAGTCGGAGTTGGGATGGTAACCGAAATCAAAATCGGAACGAGAACCGATTTGGTTCCATGAAGAATTTTCCATTTCATATTTGGTTTTGGTTTCGGCTCTGGTAGAGTTATCAATATTTTAAAAGCCTGCTTCTTACCATAAGCAGAGTCAAAGATGGAATGGAAAAAAAATTGATACTTATTACAAAACATGGTTCAAGATCAAAATCGATTCCAGTTCCAATTTCGTTCAAAAATAATTATGACATCATAAGTGATTTCAACAGGATAATAAATAACATCATGATCTAAGGACTAGGTCACATCAAAATGAAAGGGGCTTTAAAATAACCTATACAAGACCATTCCCATATGACCGAGAGGAAACCATAATAATTAGGGCATCATATTTAAAACAAAAACATGCCAAAACCCTAATTCACAAACCCTTGATTTCAAATAATTATTTAAGGTATAACCATAGGGGTCTTGTTGTCAATGTTAGCAAGGTGGAATCGGATTGGGACGATATAACTGGGACCAATCTAGGCCCATTCAGTTATGAGGAGTTGTACTTAGAGACATTTACTGAGGATGTAACAGGGAGAACTGGAAGAATAGTTGAGTCTTTCTTGGCTCACATCACTGATGGTATAATTATTTGAAATCGAGGGTTTGTGAATTAGGGTTTTGGCTCATTTTTGTTTTAAATATGATGCCCTAGTTTTGTCCTTGGTTGTTTTTCAAACAAAGTTTGGAGTCTTTCTTATCCAACACTTTGTTTTTCTTTGGTTTGTTCTATCGGAACCGGAACTAAATCGGGTTTTGAAACCTATTTCAAAGATCAATTCCGATCCTTGTCTCGACGGTCTTTTGTTGCCTTTTTTGTTTGTCTTTGTCGGAGTCAAAGCCGAAGTGGAAGTTAAGTCTGAATTTATTCAGGGTTTTGAAATCAAGTTTCATTTCGCCTCTGCTTTTTCCTTTTGGTCTTTTGTTTAAACTTAGGTTTTTGTGTTAGGTTTTCTCGTTTCGGTCTTTGTATTTCTCTTTTTGTCTTTTGTTTCGCTTTCTGAACCAGAACCGGAACCGGATTCAAAAATTTGGATAAAGTTTCTAAATCATTTCCCACTCTGATTCCACTCCCGTCGTTTTGATGTTTGACTTTACTGAAACTATATGGCAGTAATGTGCCAGTTCCCTCTGTAGTTCCAACTCTAATCTGTCACATTTATGGCATTGATTATAGGTTCCATGCACAAGCAAAGCTACAATTTTAACCTTAATTAGGGATTAACTGGAAGTTATCATCATTGTTTAAATATCAAGAGCGAAGTAGAGTTGCAGTGGAGCATTTGGACTTGTGATTCGATTGAAAGGGAGATAATCATGCATGGAATCATCTCAAAGGGCTAACCTATTTATTTGCGTTTTGAGGTAGGGTTTATGTTCTTCTCTTTCATTTTCTTTCACTTGTCATTTTTGGTCGATCATTGGTTTCTTGTGAATTTGTGACTCTCAGTTCTATTGTAAGTTCATGTGATTCATTTTTATTCTCTTTTGTTTTTGTTTTCTTGTTTTTCTTTTTCTTTTCTAGTGTTTTGTTTCTCATTTGTTTGTTTTTGTCACAGTCATTTTCACGTTTTAATCGTGACCGTATCGTGATGCCCTAGTTTTTAAATGGCGTGGATTAGTTGCAATTTTTACATTGGTAGGGTTTGATAAATTATGGTTTTACTTAGGAAATCCTCTTACACATTGATCTGATTAGTTTGAATGGGGTTAAATTTGTGCCCTAATTATTTGAAATCGAGGGTTTGCGAATTAGGTTTTTGGCGCATTTTTGTTTTAAGTATGATACCCTAATTATTATGGTTTCCTCTTGGTCATATGGGGATGGTCTTATATAGGTTATTTTTAAGCCCCTTTCATTTTGATGTGACCTAGTCCTTAGATCATGATGTTATTTATTATCCTGTTGAAATCACTTATGACATCATAATTATTTTTTAACAGAACCGAAACCGAAACCGGAATTGATTTTGATCTTGAACCATGTTTTGTAATAAGTATCGATTATGTTTCCATTCCGTCTTCGACTCTACTTACGGTAAGAAGCAATCTTTTAAAATATTGATAACTCTGCCGGAGCCAGAACCGGAACCAAATATGAAATGGAAAATTCTTCATGGAACCAAATCGGTTCTCGTTCTGATTCCGGTTACCATCCCAACTCCGAATCCGATCTCGCCTTGTTATTATTGCAAGCTCAATACCTATTCCGGTCCTGATCCTAACAGTGTTTTTAAGAAAGATTGTTTAGAATGTTTTCTGCCTAGTTCCGCCTTCGGTATATATGAAAGGGTAGGATTTCTTATCATGTTTTTGTTATACTTTTTAGGGATCTAATTTGGGGTTTTGTTGCAGGAAGCTAAAGGATGTCAAGAGTATCAGGAGAGGCTTCCCAGAGGAATCAGCCTATAGAAACTTTCAAGGCGGCAACTAAGCCTAAGAAGATTAAACTAGAGCAGCTTCCTTATACCTTGAGGTATAACCATAGGGGTCTTGTTGTCACTGTTAGCAAGGTGGAATCGGATTGGGCTGATATAACTTACACCAATCTAGGCCCATTCAGTTATAAGGAGTTGTACTTAGAGACATTTACTAAGGACGTAACAGGGAGAAATGGAAGAATAATTGAGTCTGGCTTGGCTCACATCACTGTGTTTCCTCTATCCATCCAATGCCTGGAATTGATCATGACAATAGCTGGAGCTTACAATCCTGCCACTAGAAAATGTATAGATTCACAGGATAATGTGATCATAGACCTAACTCCTCAAATGTTTCAACTCATGTTCAGTCTCCCTGATCCAAAGAACCTTGCACAACTGAATGAGGCAAATGCTTTGGAGATATATAGCAAACACAAGAAGACCAACAAGGCTCACTTGAAAAAGAAGTGGTTAAGAATGGAGAAGAAGTCCCTGGCAAAGATTTTAGATCAGCCAAAGAGCGTAGAATTCTACAAGGAGGTATCAAATCTTATAATGATGTTGTCTAGAGTTTTTGGGAAGGGATGCATTTCATTTTAAGGAATGGATGTTTCCTTTCATTCAGACAATATTTGATGGCAGGCAACAGTTTGATTGGCCTATGATTGTCTCGGATAGCATACATGATCAGTTGACCAAAATAAGGGAAAATAATATTTCTGATCATGTTTTTGTTATACTTTTTAGGGATCTAATTTGGGTTTTGTTGCAGGAAGCTAGAGGATGTCAGGAGTATCAGGAGAGGCTTGCCAGAGGAATCAGCCCATAGAAACTTCGAAGGCAGCAACTAAGCCTAAGAAGATTAAACCGAAGTAGCTTCCTTATACCTTGAGGTATAACCATAGAGGTCCTGCTGTCACTGTTAGCAAGGTGGAATCAGATTGGGCCGATATAACTGACACCAATCTAGGCCCATTTTGTTATGAGGAGTTGTACTCAGAGACATTTATTGAGGACATAACAGGGAGAACTGGAAGAATAGTTGAGTCTGGCTTGGCTCACATCACTGATGGTATAATTATTTGAAATCGAGGGTTTGTGAATTAGGGTTTTGGCGCATTTTTGTTTTAAATATGATGCCCTAATTATTATGGTTTCCTCTCGATCATATGGGGATGGTCTTTTATAGGTTATTTTTAAATATGATGCCCTAGTTTGATATGGACCTAACCAAAGTCTATCAAACTTCTGGTGATCTCCCTTCTTCTCTTTGGCTTTATCCCATACTAATACAAGATCTGATATCCTAAAGGATTTTACCTTAGCCCTTTTGTCAAACCAGCATTTGACGATAGCCTGATGCTTAGAGAATTGCTGCAAACAAGCATCTCCTTGTTCCTCCATGTTAAGCAAATTAAGCAATCTAACTTCGACCCTATCACCCTTGCTATAAAATTTATGCATAAACTTAAGAATGGGTATTTGTAAATGGATCGGGAAGACTAGGTCTTGGCCATAGACTAACTTAAAAGGTGAATTTCCTAGAGCTACTTTGATTCGGGTTCGATCTGCCCATAGGGAAAATCTCAACTGGGTGTGCCAATCCCTAAGATTACTTTCTAACAACTTTCTTATTACTTCTAACAGGTTTTTATTAGTGGACTCAACCACTCCATTTCCCTGAGGGTAGTAATTGGATGAATACTTCAAAATAATTTTATGTTCGTATGTATATAAAGTGAAAATAAAATTGAGTTGCAGATGCCCTAGGTCGAAGGAGACATCTCCTCGATGATATTTATTCATTTTTATTTCAAGAATCAAGTGTTGCAGAAGTCCAAGGGAGATGAATATTATGAGCAAGTCAAATAAGCTCTCATGGATGATCCTCAAGATTCAAGGTATGATGGGTTCCATTTTGAACCATATGGATTGCTAAGATTTAGAGGAAGTATGTATGTACTAGACATTGAAGATTTAAGGAATTCTATGTGGAAGGAAGTTCATTCTACACCATATTCAGGACATCCTCGAGTGACAAAACTTTTGGCTGAAGTGAAACCACTATATTTCTAGAAGAGAATAAAGAGAGATGTTGCAGGGTTTGTAGAAAGTATTCTAGAGTGCCAGAGGGTGAAAGTAGAACATCATTTGATAGGAATTTTATATATCCTCATGAAATTCTATAGAGGAATAGGTAGATCATTATTATGGATTTTGTACAAGGTCTTCCTATGTCAAGGAATAGAAATAATGCTATTTCAATCTTGGTGGATAAGCTCACCAAGGTAGCCTATTTTATACCCAAAAAATTGATGGATGAGGCACCAATAATAGCTCGCAATTTCATCCAAGAAGTGTTTAGGTTGCATGGTTAAATCCTAAGAATATTGTCTCAGGTAAGGAGGCTCATGTAACGTCAAGGTTTTAGCAAACTCTATTTTCCTTACTTGGGACTCAATTAAACATAAGTTCAACATATCACCCTAAGATACATGGTCAGACAGAAAGGGTAAACCAAGTGTTGGAGGATCTTGTTGGTGTTTTTTCCCACATAGGATTTGTAGTTCTCTAAGAGGTAGCCAACCTCTATATTAAAGAACCACAAAGGCTAGTGGCCAGCTGACAAGATTCAATCAAAAATTGACATCTCCTACACTTCTGGCTCTGCAGGACCAAGGTGGGTAAACCTAAAAAATGCTCAAAACTTAAAACACTCATACACTGGCATTGCTTTACAAAGCAGATAATTCCCAATGAAACAACACTAAGGGAAGCATTCACAACTTTAAACTTGGCTAAATTCTCAGTAACTCAACCCTCTCTCAGCCATTGGAAAGCAGGACACAACCAACTAAATAGTAAGATTAGAATGATTTTTCAATTAAATTTGTTTTTGAGATGCACAAAACTACATAAAAGATCAGTGCCACTTCTGGGCCATGGAGTCAAACACATAAAATGAATTTCTCAGCAAGCAGTCTTCAACCAATGAATTTAAATTGTTGATGCTTTGCATCAACTGTTAGTGTCTTGCACTAACAATTCTTCTCTTGATATCAATCAAATTCTTCTTATCAAATCACATCTGCACACCTGAAATCACAATCACCTACTCAAAGAATTTTAACCATTTCTTTGAAACAAAACAATGAACAGATAACACAACCTCATGAAATTTGAGATGATAATTTCAAAGATACTTTGTATTATTGAATTTACATGACTAAAAGTGTACAAATATGGAGACAATTTGATGACATTCATGAATGTGGAAACACCTTCATGATGTTAATTGCATAAACTGGATGTATTTACTCATGAATTCACAAAATTACAACTTACAGACTCAAACAATGACTCAGAAATTATAATTCTCTATCTACCCAGCCCAATACAAAAACTCAGAACCTTCTCCAGAACCCTTTTACAATGAGAGAATAATAGAAGATATAGAAGAGGAGAAGCAAATAGGAGCAGCCCTAAATTTGATCTGGTGATGCCATTTGGAAGCTCCATTTACCGTTGATCAAACTGAAAAAAATATCTTCTCTTCTTCCTTTGCAACAACAAACATATCCCCTCAAAAACTACTTCAGCTCATGATTGCCCAGTAACTGAAAGCATGCCCATGTGGAGAATCTTCAAATTCACCGAGCTGGAAAATATCTCCTTTCCCATGCAAAATTTTGTTTGTCTTTTATTTGCTACAACAATACTTTAGCAAATAATAACCCTTGTTTACAAAGTGAATAAATTCACTTTTCAGCCCAACACAGAATATTCAATCATAAAGTGAATAAAATGAATATTAAATTCACTTTGCTTTGCCCCCAAGTAATAAAATGAATAAAAAATTCACTTTATATGCCTCATTAAAATATCTTTTTTTATTCTCACGTGCACTTCTACTTCAGCAAAATAATATTCTCCATTTAAATTATTTACCCACTGTGGATAAAAATACTCCACCCGATAAAATAAAATACTCATGCCATTATTTTAAATAATAAAATACCCCACACACATCTCACAGGGAAAATACATTACCCATATTTTTTCTATTTTTACTCATGGGGTAAAACTATTTAAGCTCCCTTTCACTATGCTTTATTTTACTATCATGGCCTTTTACGGTGGAACATTTAAATTTTCCTAGTAAAATATTTTACCCACACCTTTAATTTTTTGCTCACCCTTTTTTAAAATATTTTACCCGAGAGTTTATTGTAAGCATCGGGCTCAAAATACTTTATCCCTGCCTTTGCATTTTAAAATGGGCCCACCATGTTTTGACCTCACTCAACCTTGCATACCTCACAAGAAAATTGAGGGCGTCACCAAAATCCCAGAGGCTTGCGAGGTTGGCCCACAAACATTTAAATTTAAATGTTTTTCTTTCTTTTAATGATTTTTCGAGCACCTTCAACCATTTTAAAATTTTGCATTGGGGCCCACCCCATTTTAATCAAACATCATTAACCTTTTGAAAAATTTAAAACGGGCTCCTCCCGTGCATTCTCGCACATTCTCGCCAACCTCGCACCTTTTTTATGACATCACCAAAAATTTGGCAAGGTCAGCGAGGTTGGCCCTAATTTTTGTTTGCGAGCTCCTTGCAACCTCCTCTCCAAGCCATGCCTCTTACCATTTTGGCCTCCCCTTTGTGTATTGGCTGCGCCATTCACTTGGTCTTCTCCAAACTGCTCGGGTCTCTCCTCTGAGCTCCCTGTTGTTGACATGGTGTGGGCCTCCCCAAATGCACTTGCCTGTGCCTTGTCGTGCATCCTCCTCACCTTTATGCTTTGATGGATTTCCATCTTTTGGCGTGGGCCTTCCAATTCTTCTTGCTAGTTCTTCCTTGTAGGTGCGAGCCTCTCACCTCTCATCTCCCTGTTTCAGCAGGCTGCGCCCCATTCCTGGTCCTCTCATCACATGGCACAGGCCAGTCTCTATTCTTCAGGCGCAAGCTTCCTCATCTTGTGGCCAACGCACCTGCCACTTACATTTGTTTAGAAGTTTCTAAGGTATTTTGACAATGCATTTTGTGCCTATTTTGCATTGTGATGGTGCCTTCCTTGTTGTTGTTCGCACCCCAAGCTTCATACAAACCGGTTGCATTTTCCTGAAAGCTTCTCTAAAGACCTTTTCAACGCACCCGCGAGCTCTCTGATGCCTCCACATGAAACTCGGGTTGAGCCCTCATAACAGTGCCAAAGAAATTCAAAGAACTTTTCAAACAGAAACTCCCCAAATAAATTTGATCCATTTTCACCGCTAACACACCGAGCATCAAACAAAGATGTTTCCTATAGTAGCTACATTTTGAAATCTCTTGGAGTACCACAATGACTGCCTTCTTTGATTGTGTAAGATGAAGAACCATTTTATTTTTATTGAGTAATCAATCTGAGCAATTCACTACACACCGTTTTCACTAGCATTAGGCATTTCATTTTTAGTACCAAGCAGCTATCCATATAGCCATGCAAGATCAAAATAGGGTTGTGACTTTATCCCATGGTAACTCAAGTGAAGCACCATCCTGATTCAGTTGATGGAAGACTGTAAATTCTCTCACATATTGATTGAGGTATTGGGCCTGAAATCCTTTGGTAATAAACACATAACTCCATTCATACATTTAAATAAACAAATCAATTGTGTATATCCTTTGTTTATATGAAACATATTAGCCCACTAAAAGATTTCCCCCAAACAATTGTATGTAGCTGCTCAAACAATTTAATAAGATTAGATAAATTTGTGACTTTGTCTTATGGGAAACCAAGTGAGGCACCACTCTTTATCACATTTCTTTCCATACCATCATACTTCTATAGCCTGAGCAGAGAGTATCACTGATCAGTGATTATTTGTAACACCACCCTAGTGTAATTTGAGGGACTATAAAGATGAGTAACTCTATGCGAACTACAACATTTTCACCTTTACTTATGCAAAGCATGTTGGATATCACCTTCAAATGACTTGACACTGCGTTTTGAATGCACGTGAAGTGAAAACATGAACTGGGTCGCCATTAAAATTTGCTTTCTGGCACATTTGGAAAATGGGCAAAACTGACCAAGTTGCCTTAGGAATCAATCTGGGAAACCAATCAAATGACCTCGTGAAGCTATGAGAACTTGAAAAAATTTAGACGTTTGATCCAAGAATACAGTGCAAAAGATGGCTCAGGAAAAGGAGTCACGAGGTGAAAGATATTAATCCGCAAAGATGCTCAATCAAACTTTTCTGAAATAGTAGCAGTTCTAAAACAATTAAAACTCATTCAACTGCCAATTTGTAAAAATAGTGAATCAACTCCTGGCGAGCTGCCATTAGACATAGTAAATAATTTAGGTACCCTGAGCACATGTGCAAAATTAATTTCTTTGAATCATCGTTGATCAAAATTTATTAACGATCAAAGTTGACCACTCAGAAAGGTTGTCAGGAATGCAGATGTGGAACTGAACAAACTGCATTCGGTTTCGACTTGTTAAAAATAACAAATCAGATCATGAGGCTCTGAAAACTGACATGTGAGATCATCTTGATATGGAGAATACAAAACAGCATTCATTATGACATGATAGTCAACTGGTTGTGAAATCCAAGATCAAACAAGAAGCTATTTCGCAAAACTGACAATCTGCAAACAGCAGAATAGTGTCAAAACCCTCCAGCTTCACTTTTTGAAACTCTGTCAAAACTTATCATGGGAAGCTGAAAACTGACACACACACTCACATAGGTCAATTGAGTATGTCTTCAAATGGGTTTTGCATAACAATCAACAGGCTTTAAAATACAAGCCTCCAAAGTGGGTCCCCCAGACAAATTCTTCAAGTGCACTTCTGAAAGTGCAGAAGCAAAATTTTGAAATAGGCATCTAAAATTTGCAAAATTTGAGAGTGCCATCAGATCTATTGAGAATATATTGCATAGATCAATAATACAAATGGGAAGATTACCTCACACTGGTAGAATTTTCTTACAATGACTCTTCTCATTTCACTATCAAGATGACTCCATTTGAAGCATTATATGGAAGAAAGTGTTGAACTCCTATAAGCTAGGATAAGCTAGAAGATAGGATTAGCCTTGGTCCAAACATGCTATTATAAATGGAGGAGCGGATTAAGTTGATAAAAAAAAGGTTAGCATAAGCAAATGATAGGCAAAAGAGTTATGTTGATGCTAAGCGAGTACCAAGACATTTCTCAATAATGGAAAAAGTTTTGCTCAAATTCAAATCACAAAAGAGTTCAATTAAGTTTGGAAATTCAACCGAATTGGTTCCATGTTATGTAGGTCCCTTCGAGGTTCTCAAAGAATTCAATCCAGTTGCATACAAAATTGCTTTACCGCCATCTCTTTTCAAGATGCACAATGTCTTTCATGTGTCATATCTTAAGAAGTATATGCCAAATGGTACTCATATTATTGATTGGAATGCATTACAAGTGTACATACCTAAAAATGTCCCGAGCATATCACACATCGAGATTTCGCATATTAACACCATTTCTCTCCTAATTCACCCATTTCATCTATTTAATTAAATAATGTCAATTGTTTAATTAAATTCACTATTTTCTCATATTAATCGAATAATTAATTTTATTTGATTAATTTACCACCTTCACACTAATTTTCTTCTCTTTTGATTAAATAATGTCAAATTATTTAATTAAATGTCATAAATCCTCTTTGATTAAATAATTCTTAATTGTTTAATTAAAGTCTCTAATTCCCTCCACTTGCATAATTAAATAATTTCTTAAATTGTTTAATTGGTTAATTTCCTCCAATCATTCAAAGAATATTCTCATGGAATATATTCCCTTTTTCAAATTCAAATTTCTCCCTCCACATGGAAATATCTTCCACATGCTTCCTAAAATAAAGGGATTTATTATTGTCTCAATCAATTTGGACCTTTGATTAAAATCCTTGATCCATGTCATTATGCATTATCAACCCTTGTTTTGATCTTTGATTCATTTCCTCATCTCTCATCCATTTTCATTGATTGATTAGATAATTCAATCTCAAATATTAATTCATTCCAAAAGTCTATAAATACTCTTCATTTTACATGTTAATTAATTCACAAGAATTTGAGTAACCTTACTCTACCCAATTTCATACTTAAGTTATTGAGAATTTGTGAATCAACATCCAACATTACCAATTCATCAAGCTTTTGCATAAAATCAACTATGGATAAGGAAATTTTAAACAATCCACACCATACCTTGACTCAATTGCACTTAATCCACAATGGGATTGCATTGGTTTACATCTTGGAAAGTTTCATTTAGCTTCATTTCATGTTTAATTGTTTTAGAATGAATCTTTCTTATGTTGTAGATTAAATATCATTGAATATGGATTTTAATTGATCATTTCATCTTGTTATTGTTTCAAATCTTTAGTATTTGATCAATTAGACTAATCATGTACACATTTGGCACGCTCGGTGGGACCTATGTCCCTAAACTAATCAATTTGGTTTGAGTTTGTCAGCCATTACAGGTTCCAGAAGTAGATCAATGCCTTTATCTGTGGCAGAGAAATGCTTTTGCAAATAGCGACACCATTACAAAGCAATGCTTTTACAAATAGTGATGCCTTTGCACAATAACCCTTTTGCAAATAGTGATGCCTTTACAAAGCAACCCTTTTGCAAATAGCGATGTCTTTGTAAAGCAGCCCTTTTGCAAATAGCGGCGCCTTTGTAAATCAACACTTTTTCAAATAGCGACGTCTTTGCAAAGCAACACTTTTGCAAATAGCGACGCCTTTGCAAAGCAACACTTTTGCAAATAGCGACGCCTTTGCAAAGCAACACTTTTGCAAATACTGGCACCTTTACAAAGAACACTTTTGCAAATAGTGACACCTTTACAAAGCAACACTTTTGCAAATAGTGACAACTTTACAAAGCAACACTTTTGCAAATAGCGAGGCCTTTATAAAGCAACACTTTTGTAAATAGCGATGCCTTTGTAAAGAAAAACTTTTGCAAATAGCGATGCCTTTGCAAAGAAAAACTTTTGCAAATAGCGACGTCTTTGCAAAGCAGTTTTGTAGTGACCCTCCTGATGATGTTTCTATTTTTGTTGTTTGAGTTGTTGATAGTCGTTAGATTGTTTTTGAGACTATATTACTGTTGTCAATTAGATTGCACCTGAACGCTTGAATGGTGAAATTCAGCAATCTGTTGAAACATGGGAACTAATTCCAAGTTGTGGGTACCCTATAAGGAATTAGACCTCCAGATTCTAAGTTGGTTTCTATATGATTTCCTGATTAATAACTGAGTAACTTGTTGGGAAAAGGGAGAAAGACTAAATTTAAATGCAGAACTGTAAATCCTAGCTATGGTGATGCACCGATGGAATCTAATATGCAGACTTAACTCACAAAATGATTACCCACCACTTTCATTTGCACAACCTGATCTAAAAGCTCAATCACCTAAATTTTTTAAACATAGGCTTTGAAAAGACAATCTTCGAAGGAAAACATGGTTTTCACAACTAAAATTGTTTAATCATTAACATGCATAGTGTTTAACCAGTGAATTTAAACTAAGATGCATACAAAAACTCATGAAGGAGACAGAAGTGTTAAAGGATTCAAAATTGCTAACACAATAACTCCTCGATCAAATCCTACATAGCAATGATGCTTGAAATCTTGAAGGAAAATTCTGAAATGCTGGAAATAAAAGGAGACTTTCTGCAAATCGTACACTAATTAACCTGTAAACCTGCTACTGTATTAATCTGAAAAAGTTGAGTTACAAATAATTCACTTTGCATAATGCAAAGGATGAAAAACAAGAACTAGAGGAAAATGGCTAAGTTTTCTCAATATATACAATAAGCCTTCAAAAGACATGCAGGTGGAACTGAAAGTCAATTACAGTGTGAAAAAGATAACTCCAAAGCAATTCCCGAGCAGAAATAAATATCTCCAAAAAGAGGGTCAAAACTCATGCAGAAATGAGTTCACTCGAGCTCAAACTAGCTGTCAACTCGTAACTGATCCATGGAGTACTCAAACTGAATAAAAAATCCCTCAAAACGTGGGCCCAAGCATTGGAAAGCCTCCTTATTTATATCAATTCGCCCATGATGACTTGAACTCAACTCTATATCTTAATCAAACATGAATGATTAGGGAAGTAATCTGATGTTAATCTTTGCATCTAAAAATAGTTAAGTTGATTAAATGATTTATATTGCATCATTTAATTAACTTAACTTCACATAGTTTTAAGCAAAGATAACATTTACATTTTAATAAAAATCTTAACCCCTTACATATAAATGAAGAAAAAAAAGGCAAAGAAATACCTAAGGCAAAACAATGGGATGAAACCCATGGCCTTGGTATTTGCAAAGGCATGCAAATTTATTAAAAAATGTGACAAAAGTCACAAAAATATTTTGATGAAATTAGGGTATGAGACCCTAAACTCATGGCATTATTCTTTTATTTCATTCCATTTCTGCACTTTGAATGTTAATGAAGAAGCTTCAAGCTGAAGAAGAGCACCACCAATCAGACTAGGGTTTTCAATTTGAAGCTTAGAGACTGAGATTTTTGTCTTCAGCTTGGTCGACTCCCCCATACACAGACTTTGGTAAGTTATTCTTGATAGTATTATGGCTTCTTCCATTTCATTTGAAAGGCGAAAATGGCCATTAAGGCTGCGACATGAATGAGTTTTCTTCTGATTTTCTTTGTTCATGTTTTTTGTGTTTGATCTATCTCCTTAGCCACCATGAATGTGAGCTCGAACCATGTGTTTTAAGAGCTATGTGAGGTTGGCCGTGGCCATTGTGTTTTCTTGAAGCTCATTTGCTATGAATAATGGTGAAGAAAACCTATGTCTGCCCTGTATCTCTCCTGGAGATGAAATATAAACACCTTTGTATACAAAAACAAAGCATTTATCTATTTTTAAATAAGTCTCACTGTGACTGGGTCGCGGCCATATGGTATCTTTCCTGGGTATTTATTTGTTTTTGAATGTGGTCGCGGGTGTGATAGACCTCTATGATTCTTGCCTTCAATTATCTTTTAGAAACCTCGGGCCATGATTTGTATTTGAAGCATTCTTTTATGTGCAATGTTTAAATTCTGCTATTCACTGCCTGGTTCACTTTGTATTGGTGATTTTGGAACAAAAATCCAAATCTTTTGAATATCTTCTTGAAGAAAGTGGCAACTAGAAATTCTAATTGTTTTGTGGGCTAAACAAACGTATCATGACCTGGAACACTACTTTAAAAAAAAAAATGGCTTGCTTGCTACTGATAACGACCTTCTCCTATCACTGCAAATTTATTCTTCATGGCTTTTTTATCCTTTTGTTGATGACTTACTGACTTTGGATGGATCAGCTCTGAAGTTGATGAACCATTTATTCCTTACAAAAGTTGATGCTTCTTGATTGAGATTGTCTGGCAAAGAGGTACTTTTCATTATAGATGAACCTAATGCAACATAACTATCCTCATTGTTCTCACTGCCCGTTATTGAAATAGAGAAACATTGTTAGGAAAATAACAGTTTAACCTATCTAATTCCTCTACAGGATCACTGACATAACTCATTTTTTTGAAGCCAATGTGCATTAGGCTATTTTAATAAAACTGTAGTTTGCATGCTCTGACTCCTTCTAAAAAAAAATCCACCATATCTTGTTGTAAAAATATTTATGTCTGTTGTATTGGTGAAGTTACAATGGTAGCAAAGAACAATTTTTTGTATATCTTGCAAGCTCCTTTATAGTATTCATTATACCTTTGTTCTATTGTTGCCTTCATGATCTTGAAAACCCATTCCATTTATTATCTTGGAGACTAAACCTTCGAACTTAGTGATGAAGGTTTGAATGTTAATGAAAGAAAATCTTATATAGGTTGCACAATCAGTAGAATTGGAAGCTATTGATAAACACCAACAACAAGGTGTTCAATACTGCTCATCTTATGATTGATATAAAAAGTGGAATTTACTGTGAGTTTGATATACAATTGTATTAAAAGCTTATTTCCCTGTATCTATCATGTTTCTTTTTCTCCTCAAGGATATGCTTCTTATTTCTCACTGTCATGGTGATTTCACAACTCACTCATGCCATTTTTCCATGGATTTATTTTTCTAATTTGATGACTATCCACCTCCATATGGTTGTCTTGCATTTATGATCAAGCTTCTTATTGTTCTTCATTTTCATAGTGAGAACTTGTATATTTGTATTTTGATATATCACCATATGATGTGATTGTGCCTAACCATATTGAATGCTCATTCTGATGGAATTGTTCAATTCAACATTGCCTCTTATTTTTCATTATGTTCAGTGCTGAAAATCGATTTGCAGTTGTTCTTTATGGCTATTCTGATATTGTTAAATGACTCTCTCGTATAACTAGAGAGTATCCTCTTTGACATGTCGGGCTCAACCCTTGTGGGAGCCCATTTTACCCCACATATCTGATAAAATGATCATGAACATAATAAACTTGTTCCTGCACAGTGAACAAACATGTTAGTGAAATAAAAGAAGTTGGAAGCTTCCTCTTGAGTTGACTTTTTTTGAATTTTGAAATCATCTGATGGATGCCTGATCAATTGTATGCTATATTTATGTTGATAGCGTAGGCATATGATAGGATTTGATTCGCATTTATCTAACCAAACTTCCATCATACTTGTAGGTGCATCAGAGCTTGGAGCTAGATTGATTTGGAGCTGGAACTGAAGACCTCAACTTGTCAACGATTCATCATTCCAGGCAATGATGAATCACTTTCTACCCTATGCTTTCTCTATTCTTAGTTGTATAGTTTACTTTACTTCATGCACCCCTTATTTGATTATGAAAATCAAATTAAGTTACTCCCACAGCTTGTGTGGGATTCTGGTTTGTACATTATGAATAAAACAGCAAAAATTATGCAATCTTATGATACCATTTTGAAATGTTTTTTTTTGCATAATATCACTGAAATTTACACTGTAATGAAACATTGCACAATAATGAATACTTAGCAGAAATTTTTGAACATCTTGTGTACCTTTTGATTTGAATTTTCAATTCAGCTCTACCTGTTTGAGCTAGTAGTGAAAAATAGGTAAAAAATTGGCGACCTCTGCGAAGTGTTTTCCTGCTTAACAACATAGACCAGTTATGTAGCTTATCCATTGGGCATGGAGTCTATTCTTGCTCGTATCTTCTGGAAAATTGTTGTAACTCAACTTCAAAACAAAAAAACTGAAAGAAACTACATGCAACTCTATTTATAACAGAATCTAAAACTCCTATGCAGTGACTGCACTTTATTGGAAGCGAAACAAAACTAATAAAAATTAATGTGCAAAGAGCACCTATTGCAAAAAAAAAAAAACTGAAACATATATCCTACTCTACACTACCCAGCAGTGGTAGTGTTCAAACATGACCATTCATTGGTTGTGAAAAATAGCTGCCCTTCCTTAATAACAAACGTTGACTCACATGTTCATGAAAAGTTGATACTATATGCAACACAAGAATATTTTCGATAAATAGCTGCAATTCTTCATAAATTATGTAGGAAAACTCACTCACCCTTTGATTTTGATCAGCCATGTCGCTGGTTTGGAAATATTGGACAAGCTGAATCTGTTGTCCATTTACTGAAACCTCATCGGGTATGCTTAGAATCTCAATCCTGGAAAGATGCCTGATTGGGCATCCTTCTGAGATGCTAAACCGATAACTCCTTTTGCTAGTTTCTCCTTTATCAACCACAGCCTCTTTGATTACTTTGTAACTTTGATCACAAACCTTTTCTTTGAGAAATGCAAGGTTATCAACAATGTTGAAGCAAAAAGCTCCAATGCTATTTGAAGAAAAATCCTCTTCATGAATAATTTTATCCTCGGGATGGGTTTCAAAGCTCCTACCTTTAACATTTATGAATTGTTGATTTTATTGCTCTACTTGAGCAATCTTTTCTTGTGAATCAACCTCCTGAGCTCCCAAAACATGTTCTAAATCATGGTTGTCCTCAATTGTTTCTTCCATAATCTGCACCATGCTTAACTGATTCCCTGCATTCAGCTGCTTGAAACTAGGCATTGATGTTAGTTCAATCAAGCATTGCTCGTCTTCATGTACAAATTCTGGAAGTTCATCAAATAAATCAACAAGAATATGAACCTGAACATCCTTTTCTACCTCAATAACCTGTTGTTTCTGATGTTCTTCCTCAACAGATGGAAGTCTTGAGTCTAAACTTGAAACGAATACCTCAAGCTCATCCCAGAACAAGTCCTCTTCATTCAGATTCTCATTTTGTTCAGGAAGAGGATTATTTACCTTATTGCAGCTTTGTTGAGGAGGTAGAAAATTACTTTTGTTATTTTCCTCCTACTAATCTGAAGTTAATACCATTGTGATCTAACATTCTTCTCGCTCATCATCAACAAAACATGGATTTTTTTTAATCATATCAGTTAGGTCATTGGAAAAATCAGCCTTTTCTTGATCTAAACCTTGTTGACTTTCAACTACAACCTCCTCTCTTTCCTGGTATACAATCTGATTATGCTTAAGTTCTTGAGTCTGAACAGGCTGGGGAAAAGGTTGTTCCTAAAAGATTAGAAGCTGAAATTGTTCAAAAATGGGTTCCTCATGTATGACGCGTAGTTTATTGAACATGGGAACACTAAGAGCTGAGCTTGTTTCTTGTTGAATAAGAGACTCTTGAAATGAAGGGAAGTTTGTAAAACATGAAACTTCAACTTGGGAAAATTTAGGAGACTCACCTTGACTAAAACTTGGAATTTTAACCTTGAGAACCTCTTTTTCGCTAAGTTTCAGCCTATTTTCTACATCTTTTGCAGCAAGTTGTTGAGAAATATTTTCTTCAGATTGCCTCCTTTGCACCTCATATTGAAGATAAGCTTGATACTCCTCCCATCTCTGTTGTAAATCACATTCTTGTTGACATTCATTGTTATAATTCTGCGAGCAATCATATTCTGGACAAAGCAATTGTTCTTGTTGCTCTCTCCCTTTAAATTGTTCCTCAAGGAACATATTCCTTATCTTCAACCTTATATCTGGATTGTGAATTTGTTTGAGCTTGTCTTCAAAACTTTGAAACTTTTGAAGCTGATCATATGGATTGATTTGCTTATTGCTAGAAAAATGGTGGCCTTGGGATTGATCTTGAACATACAAAGGTTGATACGAAGTATTAACATGTGTAGGAGGATGGTAAGAATGATGAACCTATTGGTCATTTGTTGTGATATACAGATTTTGAGCAAATTCAATATTATGGTTTTCTGGGTATGCGTGATAAGAGGGTTTATAAGCAATTTTTTCATCATATGGTGGTGGGTATACATGACATCCATGAAAATATGTCATTTCTACTCTTACATATGTTGGATAATACCGATTCTTTTGATGATTTATTTCCTTCTGAATCTGTTCTGAATTGTTTTGATTCTTTCAAAGTTCTTGCAAACAGATATATTTCATATTTAATAGATTTATTGATATCTTCGGTTATAATCTTCTATTTCTTGCCTTAGTTTTTAGCTAGGTCGATTTATTCATGGGAGTTTATTAGAATAATATGCGATTGTAGACCTCTCTTTTCGATACCATTTGAATGAAAGGTTGCATGTTTCATATACTTTTTGAGATATGAAAATTTGCATATTTCCCTCCAAAATTTACACTTTTATATCATTTCCTTAGCTAGCAAGACCAAGTTTTTTTATGCATGCCTGTTCGTTTTCAGAACTAGCCAATATTGCATCCTTTATGTTTCATTTTCATCTTACCTTCATGCTTGTAGTTTGATTTCGAACTTCTTCATGGTTACCAATAAATTCCTTTCTGTGGGATGGTGGCTTGGTTGTTTTGTAGATGATCTGAGTTTTTTATTGTAAGTTTTCTTCGCTTACTGCATGCATCGGTATTGTGTCTTTTAGTGAATGTTTTGGTTAGGGGCGGCTAGTAAGACTTCATCTTTGTTGGCATAAATTTTCTTTGTAGATGATTTTTAATTTTGTTTCCTGGTCACGTGAAATCTTTACATATTTTTGTGCTCGTCGGTATCCTTATGATCTACCTATGTGTAATTCTTGTCCTATCTCAATATCTCTGCATGGCGCAATAATCAAAAGTATTTCTTATCTCTTTGTCACTGAACATCTTGGAGACTATTGATCTCTTCCTCATTTAAGTCATGGTCGATTGCAAAGGTTTGGAGTGTTTCCTCTAAATGGTTGCATCTCTTGCATGCGTAATAAGTCTATAGCTCGATTGGTTGATTTCGACGATTTATTTATACTTTGACTATTTACTGTATGCATGGTTTGAAATCGGTCCAGTTGGCTGAGTTTATCTTAACCTGTCTTTGTCTTAGACTGCGTTATTTTACTCATGCAAATGCTGGTGTTGTCATGCATGAAGAAGGAATGCACTCCTTACTCTTACCCTATCCTCCCTTATCTCACATGCACTTGGTTCATCTTGTTGTGTATCTTTTGTTTCTGACTCTTTTCCTTAAATTCTTTAAGATGCATTGGAGTTGCGGGTTCGTAGAATTCGATGTTCTTGTTTTGAGTTTTTAATTGCAAATATTTAGCATGTTCATTCGCCTTTTGACTCCTCGTGTTGCATGTCAAATTTAATGTAGGCTTAGCCATAGAGGAATACGGTAGGAACTATGTTTTAAGTCATCGTGATAGTTAAGTTAATGGTCACTTATTATGGTGTTGAGTCAGTGATGCTAACCGAAACTCCACTTCATTGTTAGAAGTGACACCGTTAGCTTTGAGACATAGTGTCTTTTTATGGCGAGCGTATGATACTTAACTACTACTCATCCAATGCGTGTTTCTTTTTAACTGAAGGTCAATTTACTATATATGGTTTTTGGTAATTTTAAATGATTAGATAAAGGTATTTAAATCTTATAGTTAGTTTGTAATCGAAGGTTAAGGGTTATGAAACTAAGGAGGTGGGGTCAATATTTGTTTATATGGGTTTCATTCAAATTTGTAAATGAGGGGATAAATATTACCATTACAAGCGGTGATTTAGAATTCCATTACGGTTATTGGTATGATTTATTTTTATATATAGAATTCTTTGAGTTTGTATATTAAAAAAATAAAATATATTTTATATTGCATGATTGGTTTTATTGAAGAGTTGTCTTAAAGGAAATTATAATGTTTGTTTAGAAATCATTGGAGTTGTTTCCTTTTTTGTTTTATAATAATGTGTATCCATTATTAAATTTAAGTGATGAGTTGTATTATTAAGTTGTGATTAATATGTATATATGTATGGTTAATAAGGGGTTTTCAATTCGTAATATCATCATATGAAAGGATTGTTATATTAATATAGGAATAGTAGTGGATTCAAAAGACTGGTTTTTACTAAAGTATGATTATGTTTCATATGAGGATAATGAAGTTTATTAGCAATTAACTTGATTATGTTTCATATGAGGATAATGAAGTTTATTAGCAATTAACTCAATAATTCTTTTGGTTAATCAATATTTATTGTATTCCTTAACGATAAGTTCAAATAGGGTGAATAAAAAATTTATGATGAAGGTAATTGATTAGGAGATTTTGAAGGGAAAATAATTCTTGGATATTGAATATAAAGTAATTTTGGATCATTGAATTGATCTTGTTTTATAATTGCCTTGTAGTTTTGTTGGTGTACTTTTTATTTTGCAAAGACTTCTAGAGGCTTGAAATTGGCATTCTTTTGAGGTGGAACATGGCTTGTTTATTATGATGGTTCCTTGTCTTGTTTTTAATGTCAAAACATGAGCCATGCACATTCAATGTTCTTGTGATTTTATTCTATACATTTGTATTCCATGATGTGGAAGTGCATTGAATGAGAAAGCTTTGCCATGCATGTTTTGTGGTTCTTTTTGGAGATATATATAATGTTATGATTTAGGTTCGACCACTAAGGGTCCTAGTATAAAGGAGTCTTCTGTTACATGCATATTGGCCTTATTGATTTATTCTTTATGAGAAGTTGTACCATAGGAGGAGTGGCTTTCGTTACGGGTCAGACCCGCAAGCGGTTACAGGGGTAACCTATCGGAAGTTGGTAAACCAAGTGATAACTTAATTAAGCTTTTAGGGGTGGCGAGTAGCATCTCATATTAATATAGATAAGTTAACCTCATTCATGACCTAAGTGATTGTTTGGGCTTGGGATGAGTGGGAAGGTCTGGAATGGCGAAGATCAACTATCTTGTCCCTTTGAAAGGTATGTTGATCTCGCATGAGTGAGAGTGGGGGTCGGGGATCAGTTGAGGTTGCCAAGGTTTAACCAAGTGAGGGGGGCGGTAACCTATGAAGATCCCATTGGATAACCCATGTCAAGCTTGTGTGATGACACTCTTGTCCTTGTACACTTGTTAGTTCTCTTTTGTTGAGTTATTTATGATTATTAGTTGCCTCTAGGAGTATGTCAGTTGTCTTGTCATTGTGATGTCATGTATGTCAACCATGTATTGTGTGATGTTCTTCTTGTTGTTTGTTTGACTTGAGGACCTATTCTATCTCCTAGTATGGGGGGTAGGCTTTCGAGTTCCACATGGTTGGGAGGAACGTGCCACATCTTCCATTGGGTCCCCTACAGGTGATATTGCTCGAGACTTGCTTGTTTTGGCAGGATCCTGGATTGCACTTCATTCATCGAGTTGTTCGTCGGACGAGTTCGTGGTCGTGGTCATCATCTATTCTTGATCTCATTCTTCATTTTTCACACTCATGATGTTACATGAGGTTTCTTGGTATTGATACTTGAAATGTTTTGAGATTTGTCACAATCTCACTTATTGTTATGTAACTCTTGATGTAATGTATCTGGACATGACTATTCACATGGTTTTATGTATATTTGGTTCTTGATGTGTTATAATGTTTATTTTCTTTAGTAGCGTAGTTGTAGAACCCTAGAACGTTTATGTTAAAATGTTTAGCACATGTTATTAATTGTTTTAAAAAAAGTATTCGATTGTTTATGTTAATGACATAACATTTCCTGAGTTCCACAACGAGGCGTTACAGCTTGGTATCAGAGCAAAGGTTCTAAAACTGGGTACTATGGTTCATGCGAGCCCACTAGGTTGTCCTAGGTGTTGTACTTTTGAGTTTTGTGTCCCTTTTGGGTTGTGTTTTCTTGTCTACCTGAGAGTTGACTTTAGGTGGTGTTGGACCAATGGTGCAGAAAACCAATGGAAAGGATAGCACCCTCGGTGTAGTGTACAATACACCGATATCCTTTCTACCTAGGAAATGCATTATGGAAATTTGTGTAGTGTGTGAATGTGTGTGTGTGTTAAATCTAGTATTGAGTGCAGTTGTTGAGGCTACCAGTAGAGGACAGACAACTGACTCGAGAGCCCATGGTTGAGCTCATCAGGGTCCAATGGGATCCTAGTGACGAGGCATCAACTACTTGGGAAGATGCAACACGTATGAGGGAACTTTATCCCTATCTATTTGTAGGCTTCCAGGAGTAAGCCTCATCCTAGGGGGGGAGGATGTAGTGACCCTCCTGATGACATTTCTATTTTTGTTGTTTGAGTTGTTGATAGTCGTTAGATTTTTTTTGAGACTATGTTACTTTGATGTAATATCTCATGGTTTACATAACCTGTTTTGAAACTCAGTCAATGATACACTTTACTTTATGATGCAATGTTTACTTTCATGAGATTTCATTAGTATGATGATCGATGATGTTCTATTATGTTTATGATGATACTATGATGTGATTTATTTTAGATGCTATGTATTATGTCAGTTCGGTGAAGGAGATGGTTTAGTAGTACTCATCTGTGAGTGCCCTGTTACGTCATAATTCTTCTTCACAGTATATCTTCATATATATACATGTTGTTCATTTAACTGTGCAGTGTGATGTAGCTTTTAGGTACAGGCATCGACTCCACCTGCTTGATAGGTCTAAGCGTGCCATGGCCTAATGGAATCGTTAAAGGGAGATAGACTTGTCCTCTGTCATGAACCATCGTTTTGAAAAGAACGAGTATCTTTTGTCACCCTTATGTTATGTTGTCGTTTCATCTTGTTATTGTCCTTCTTGTTGTTTTGCTCTTTGGTTGTCACATCGTGTTATGTGGTCATGTTTTCATAATGTTATGTTTAGATTAATTTAATGATTTAATTTATAAGTGTTGAATTTAAATATGATTAATTGCATCAATTGATTAATGATTATTTGTGAAAGGTTAATTAATTGTAATTAATCTGTTTGTGCAAGTTTGATATTTTTGAAAACTAAACAGTCGGTTGTGATTTAAGTTGCAAAATATCTTCTTTGATGATTGTGTTCGAAAAGGTGAAACTGGTTGATTAAAAAATTGCATGCAATTTGAAAGTGGAGTGGTGAATTGTATTTATTCGGGACAGAAATTAATTTTCAAGGCAGGAAAAATATTGCTTTCACAGGAAAATATTGTCTTTGTATTTTGCTGGGGTTTTGATTGATAAGCTGAAAATTGATTATTGGAGGCGGTGTTCGCACTATGAAAGTTTCATGGGCTGAATTTTGGGGTTTTTGCTTCGCCGATTCTGGATTCCAGAAAGCGTACAAGGTTTTCCTCTTTTTGATTTCAAGTTTGTTTTGATGAAATCTTGTTAACCTCTTACTACAAAACTTGTCTGAAAATTTTGTCTTCAAGTCGTACTTGCACAAAATGAAAATGGAAACATTAATGTCGATATTGATAGAGTTATTAAGAAATAAATGATAAAGAAAATATTGCAGATTTTTCTATGGAATTATGTATTTATCAGGAAACGATTTGTGATGCAACATTGTTGCATGAGCTTGATTTTATCTCCCTTTCTTGTATTAAAGATTCTCATTCAATGAATTACAAGGTCCTCTGAGACCGTGATTCTACTCTGCCATCTACTATTCTCTCTCATTTTTCTTTCATGAATTGCATACTTTATCCTCTGGCTTGAATTTGAAGTGGATTATTCCTATTAGAAATTATAGATTCTTTCTAAATTCATTGGGTTCCTGATTATACCGATTATTTTGATGATTTGTTTCCTTCTGAATCTGTTCTGGATTGTTTTGATTCTTTCAAAGTTCTTGCAAATAGATATATTTCATATTTAATAGATTTGTTGATATCTTTGGTTATAATCTTCTATTTCTTGCCTTAGTTTTTAGCTAGGGCGATTTATTCATGGGAGTTTATTAGAATAATATACGGTTGCAGACCTCTCTTTTCGATACCATTTGAATGAACGGCTACATGTTTCATATACTTTTTGAAATATGAAAATTCGCATATTTCCCTACAAAATTTACACTTTTATATCATTTCCTTAGCTAGCAAGACCAAGTTTTTTTACGCATGCCTGTCCATTTTCAGAACTAGCCAATATCGCATCCTTTATGTTTCATTTTCGTCTTACCTTTGTGCTTGTAGTCTGAATTCAAACTTCTTCATGGTTACCAATAGATTTATTTTCTATGGGATGGTGGCTTGGCTGTTTTGTAGATGATCTGAGTTTTTTATTGTAAGTTTTGTTCGCTTATTGCATGCATCGGTATTGTGTCTTTTAGTGAATGTTTTGGTTAGGGGTGGCTAGTAAGAGTTCATCTTTGCTGGCGTAAATTTTCTTTGCAGATGATTTTTAATTTTGTTTCTTGGTCACGTGAAATCTTTACATATTTTTGTGCTCGTCGGTATCCTTATGATCTGCCTATGTGCAATTCTTGTCCTATCTCAATATCTCTGCATGGCGGAATAGTCAGAAGTATTTCTTATCTCTCTGTCACTAGATCATCTTGGAGACTATTGATCTCTTCCTCATTTAAGTCATGGTCAATTTCAAAGGTTTGGAGTGTTTCCTCTAAATGGTTGCATCTCTTGCATGCGTAATAAGTCTATAACTCGATTGGCTAATCTGGACGATTTCTTTATACTTTGAATATTTACTATATGCATGGTTTGAAATCAATGTGGTTGGCTGAGTTTATCTTAACCTGTCTTTGTCTTAGTTCGCGTTATTTTACTCATGAAAATGCGGGCATCGTCACACATGAAGAAGGCATGCACTCCTTGCTCTTACCCTATCCTCCCTTATCTCGCATGCACTCAGTTCATCTTGTTGCGTATCTTTTGTTTCTAACTCTTTTCCTTAAATTCTTTAAGATGCATTGGAGCTACAAGTTCGTAGAATTTGATGTTCTTGTTTTAATTTTTTAATTGCAAATATTCAACATGTTCATTCACCTTTTGACTCCTCCTATTGCATGTCAGATTTAATGTAGGCTTAGCCATAGAAGAATACGGTAGGAACTATGTTTTAAGTCATTGTGATAGTTAAGTTAATGGTCACTTATTATGGCGTTGAGTCAATGGTGTTGACCCTTCGTTGTTAGAAGTGACACTGTTAGCTTTGAGACGTAGTGTCTTTTTATGGCGAGTGTATGATACTTACCTACTACTCATCCAACGCGTGTTTCTTTTTAACTGAAGGTTAATTTACTATTATATGGTTTTTGGTAATTTTAAATGATTAGATAAAGGTATTTAAATCTTATAGTTAGTTTGTAATCGAAGGTTAAGGGTTATGCAATTAAGGAGGTGGGGTCAACATTTGTTTATATGGGTTTCATTCAAAGTTGTAAATGAGGGGCTAAATATTACCATTACAAGCGGTGATTTAGAATTCCATTACGGTTATTGGTATGATTTATTTTTATATATAGAATTCTTTGAGTCTGTATATAAATATATATTTTTTATATTGCATGATTGGTTTTATTGAAGACTTTTCTTAAAGGAAATTATAATGTTTGTTTAGAAATCATTGGAGTTGTTTCCTTTTTTGTTTTATAATAATGTGTAACCGTTATTAAATTTAAGTGATGAATTTTATTATTAAGTTGCAATTAATATGTATATATGTATGGTTAATAAGGGGTTTTCAATTCGTAATATCATCATATGAAAGGATTGTTATATTAATATAGGCATAGTAGTGGATTCAAAAGATTGGTTTTTACTAAAGTATGATTATGTGTCATATGAGGATAATGAAGTTTATTAGCAATTAACTCAATAATTCTTTTGGTTAATCAATATTTATTGTATTCTTGAACGATAAGTTCAAATAGGGTGAATAAAATGTTTATGATGAAGGTAACTGATTAGTAGATTTCGAAGGGAAAATCATTCTTGGATATTAAATATAAAGTAATTTTGGATCATTGAATTGATCTTGGTTTATAATTTCCTTGTAGTTTTGTTGGTGTACTTTTTGTTTTGCAAAGACTTCTAGAGGCTTGGAATTGTCATTCTTTTGAGGTGAAACATGGATTGTTTATTATGATGGTTCCTTGTCTTGTTTTTAATGTCAAAATGTGAGCCATGCACATTCAGTGTTCTTGTGATTTTATTCTATACATTTGTATTCCATGATGTGGAAGTGCGTTGAATGAGAAAGCTTTTCCATGCATGTTTTGTGCTTCATTTTGGTGATATATATAATGTTATGATTTAGGTTCGACCACTAAGGGTCCTAGTGTAAAGGAGTCTTTTGTTACATTCATATTGGCCTTATTGATTTAGTCTTTATGAGAATTTGTACCATAGGAGGAGTGGCTTTCGTTAGGGGTCAGACCCGCAAGTGGTTGCAGGGGTAACCTATCGGAAGTTGGTAAACCAAGTGATAACTTAATTAATATTTTAGGGGTGTCAGGTAGCATCTCATATTAATACATATAAGTTAACCTCATTCATGACTCAAGTGCTTGTTTGGGCTTGGGATGAGTGGGAAGGCCTGGAATGGCGAAGATCAACTATCTTGTCCCTTCGAAAGGTATGTTGATCCCGCATGAGTGAGAGTGGGGGTCGGGATTGGTTGAGGGGATCAGGGATCGGTTGAGGTTGTCAGGGTAACCTATGAAGATCCCATTGGGTAACCCATTTCAAGCTTGTGTGCTGACACTCTTGTCCTTTTACACTTGTTAGTTCTCTTTTATTGAGTTATTTGTGATTATTAGTTGCCTCTGGGAGTATGTCAGTTTTCTTGCCATTGTGATGTCATGTATGACAACCATGTATTGTGTGATGTTCTTCTTGTTGTCCATTTGACTTGAGGACCTATTCTATCTCCTAGCATGGGGGGTGGGCTTTCGAGTTCCACACGGTTGGGAGGAACGTGCCACATCTTCCATTGGGCCCCCTGCAGGTGATATTGCTTGAGACTTGCTTGCTTTGGCAGGATCCTGGATTGCACTTCATTCACCGAGTTGTTTGTCTGATGAGTTTGTTGTCATGGTCGTCCTCTATGCTTGATCTCATTCTTCATTGTTCACACTCATGATGTTACATGAGGTTTCTTGGTATTGATACTTGAAATGTTTTGAGATTTGTCACAATCTCACTTATTGTTATGTAACTCTTGATGTAATGTATCTGGACATGACTATTCACATGGTTTTATTTATATCTAGTTCTTGATGTGTTATAGTGTTTAGTTTCTTTAGTAGCGTAGTTGTAGAACCCTAGAACATTAATGTTAAAATGTTTAGCACATGTTATTAATTGTTTTAAAAAAAGTATTCAGTTGTTTGTGTTAATGATGTAACGTTTTCTAGGTTCCACAATGGGGTGTTACAAGTTTTCTTTTAAAAATAGTGATGCCATTGTAATATTGCCCCGCTTTTGCAAATTTGCAGTATGGCGCTTTTTTGACAGTCTGATGCCTTTGCACAATAGTATGATGCTTCTGCAAAGTAAAACAAAGACTTAACTTCTTAGGGATCAATTTGATTTGGTTTTTGGTCTTTAGCTAACCCTAACTATTTGTTGTCTACTATTTTTCTATTTTCTAAGCATAACATTTGCAGATAACTTAGAAAATCATGAAGCATGGATCAATTTGAAAAGTGTTTATTAACACATATTTAAAGGAATAATCTTAGGGTCATTTTAATTATATGCATTAAATAGACTCACACTTATCTTTGGTGCATTAAAATAAACCCTACAACTTACATCTTTATTTTGGTGCACTAAAATAAACCCTACAAATCAAACATTTATCTTTGGTGCTCTAAAATTAGACAATCAATCTACACCTTTATTTTTGGCTTAAAACAAACAACACAATCTACATCTTTATTTTGGGCTTAAAAAGAACAACACTTTCTATATCTTTATTTTGGGCCTAAAACAAACAACATAATCTACACATTTCCTTTGGGCTTAAAATGAACAAAACACTTACATTTTGGTGCACCTAAAAAAAATGAGTGTTTGTTGTGTATTTCATGTTTGGTAGGTTTTAGATGTGTATCCTCTCCCTTTATGCCTAGTGTGATATTGGGTGAAGAGAAACATCTTTAACTTACATTTCATGTTATCCAAAGGAAGTTGTCTACGTATCCTCTCCCCTCACACCTAGTGCAATCTTGGGTGATGAGAAATAGCAACGTGAATCCTTCTCTTTTTTTTAAGGAGGCTTACCTTGGGATACATCTTTATAGAGAACCTAAGGGATCAAACTCAAGCGAATTTTTTTAGCACGCTATATAAATTGGATGAGAGAAAATGTTGTATTTCGATCCACATGATGTTCATGATGCTCACAGATGTTCCACCCATTAAGAACCTTTGTTGTAGATGCCTTAAATTCCATTTGAATGTAATATTATAAAGTGATGCAAGGGATGTGAATTTTACCCTAAAGCTACTCACCATGTACTATATTAAGTCAAAATATATTCTTTTGGGGTTTCTAGCAATAGTCTCTTAGGAAGAGAAAGAAGGTGTGCCTGTGGCATCTGTCGACGACCCTATTTCATTACACATCTACTATTTTCCTTTGTATAGAAAAGGTTTTGAAACAACTATTTCATGAATCTTTTTGAGTATTTACCCCTTAAATGGGAGGTGGGCTTACTTAAAGATTACACACCCACTAAATAGGTTGTACTTCATGGTGTATTCTCATGTGAAGACATTGTAACAAGCATCTAATCATGCCTAAATATTCAATTTACATGTTGTAAACTATGTTTTTTGTAAAATCAAAACATCAAACAGCTAGGTCAACTCACATTTTAAATATCCTTTGGTAGATCAACACATTTATTCGATAGTGTGGCGCCTTTGCACAAATTAACGCTTTCATTTTTTATCAAAATAGTGTTTTTATTTACACATCGACACTTTTGCACATCTCAGCATGTTTGTTAGAGAAAACAAACATCTACAGAGCAACACCTTTATTCAAATAGTCTAAAGCTTCTAATGAACATTGGCACCTTTGCAAATAGTATGACACTTTTATAGTAGACAATCAAACAATCCATTTCAAAAAAAATAAACAAAATCTTTGTTTGCTATCATTTTGGACTTGTGATTATTTGGATCATTAAAAACAACAAAAAAACCTTTGGTCATTATCACTTTGAGCTAGCAATATTATGATTGTTCACTATCATCTTGAGCTTACCAAAAACACTTCTTAGGTTCTCAATTATGATCAAAACATAAAACTATCAAACATAAAACCATCAAAAAAAATCATTCCACATAGTACCTTGAAATTTTGACATAAATCCTTTAGACTTATATTTTTCACCTTATCAGCTAGTTTAGCTTCATACTTAGAAACAATCTATTTTCAAGTGTCTAGTCGAATTAGCAAACATCATTCTAAAAAAACTCACCTTGGAGTCATGAGTCTAATCCCAAGGTTTGTAAGTTCATCATCATCAACATCAAACACGTCCAAAAATTGAGTCTAGAATCTTGTCAAAATTGAGAGTTTCATATCCTTCACCCATTCACAAAATCATTCAACATCAATCCTAGAACCTATTAAAGTGTGACAACCAATACATTTTAACAAGGATATTTGCATCAAAAATCTCCTAGGATTGATACATTTCTTCATCATTCAAACATTCATCCTAGATCATTTAGAGATCTTGAAAACATGGAAGTTCCAATCAACTATTCAAACTCATACCCATATCATTCTTACATTGGTTCAACATATCCTACAAGCTTCAATGACATAAATATGGGTATACATGAACAAATATTTTGAACACCTTGTCATATGATATATGTCAATGAATGGAAAAATTTACCAATTTATCAACTGTGAGAGAAGGGGGATTCACTACTCACGAGTTCTCTTCACTCAAAGAGCCTCATGGGGCAAACTGCCCTAAACCACCTCAAAGGATAGTGGTGAAGGTTCTAGAACTAGGAAGAACAAGTCACAAAGATCCTTTGGAAAAACTGTCAAGCTCTCGGCCAAAGGACATCAGCGCAGAACTCAGACGATAGCGTGACGCATAGGTGTCCCCGAGGTGTGTTGGTGTCTCGTACAGACCAAAGAGCGAGCCTATCACAGAAAATAGCTAAGTGACTACTAGAAATTTGATTACTAAGAACTTCTAGAAAGTGATAAAGAAACAAAACATAAAGGAACTGAAATAGAGTGAAGTAGAAGTTACAAAGATAAGGAGAAGAAAGGAAAGGAAAGGAAACACTCATGAACGTGTGAGTGATGAAGCCTCCAGTGCATGAATCCCTTCAATACGTACACACGAGAGAGAGAGAGAGAGAGAGAGAGAGAGAGAGAGAGAGAGAGAGAGAGAGAGAGAGAATGTTGGGGTTATATAGGGGTTTGCCTCAATCAAACCCTCATTTTGGTGTTCCCACCTCCATGGACAGCTAGATAGATAGGAAAGTAGGAAATGAAGTAAACACAAAATCACTATAAAACAATGTTATGCTCCTCAACCAAGTAATAGGGGAGAGGAGTGAAATCTTACCACCTCCGCCCAAAGTGCTCAAGGCTAGTGGGGGAGAAAATGAGAGAAACTCAAGCCTGTATTTCCGTGGTGTTTTGTTCCACACTTTCTCTACTGAAGTGATGGAGTCTTGATTTTGTTGTTGTGAAGTGTAAAGTGTTGCTTGAGATTGAAGAGATGGTGAAGAAGTTGCTTGGAGCTTGTGGAGAGAAATTAGAGTGGTTGTGAAGGGATCAACCAACCCTGAAATGGAATGAGAATGAGTGAATATGAAGGATAGAGGAAGAAAACAGCCCTATTCGGGTCGGTCGGCCGAAGAGGGCGTTACAAGTCAACTCTGAATGGGAATGGTAATGCCTCTGCAAGCTCCAGACGCAGGAATCTGTCAAGGACATTAGCGCATCATGAAGTTGTCTATGCATCGCATGGGCGTCCTAGATAGAAACACCCCCACTGACACACAAACAAGGCGCCAAGTGGAATGAAGATAGCGGGCTTATGTGGAATTAAGCCTCCAAAGCTAGTTTTATAAAGTGTTAAGGGACAAAAGGGAATTTGTGTTAGGGGTGTAAATTCATGTTCATACATCAACAAAACAACAAAAGCATGATTCTTCATTAACACAATATTTGTTCACCAAATCAATACATCTCAAACAGGAACATGTCAAACATGAACATACCAAATGTGAACCTATCAAATATGAACATGTAAAATTTGTACATGGTGAACTATAGGATGGATCCATTCACACCTCAAAACATCATTCAATATCCACGTCAACAACATATTCAACAACATCAAAATGACACATATCAACAACAAACACAACATCAAAAAAAACTCCATCCTTACAGCAACAACATCAATATCAACAATCATCACAACAACAATTCTTGCCATCCCACAATACTACTAAATGTGAATACACTGCCAATTGAGTTGGTGTTAAACGAGTTAGTCCATCCTAAACTTATCACTCTTCTAGAATCATTAGGTGGTTACGAACCTATCTTCAAAATTTCATGGTATGATTACAAGGCTTATTGTGAATACCATATTACAAAAGGTCATGAAACATCAAATTGTATTAAACTCAATAACCTCATACAAGAACTCATTGATAAAATAACAATAAGTGTTGAGGAAAACTTCAAGACTCATCCACCCATGATCATATTGACAATGTCTCTACTTCACCTCATGAGAATGTCAACATACATCAATACTCTTTTCCAAAGCATGATCAACATATTGAGCCACCAATGTCTAGAAATGGCCCATTCTAAGATATATTAACACCATTTCACCTCATAGTTGCAAATATTGAGATTATTAGCATGCCATTTGATTCAAACCCACTTGAGGATCAAGAAACTCTAAAATTGATATCCATGCCTAATGAAGAAGATCTAAGCCAAGAGTTATCATCCACATGCCCACATGTTGAAGACATCCAAGAGCCTTTTGAAATCAACCCATTCTTTGTGTAATGGCATAAATTTTCACCTAGGAAATTTTTCCATTAATTTACCCTCATTTTAGCCTTACATGTTTGATAATGTAAATACCCATCGCTTTTATCCTGCTTTGCCTATGTGTACTTGTCATTTTGTGTCAATGAGGGAATTTTTCTAGGGATGCATGTGCACCAAGCAAACATTTGTGCACCACCTTGTCATCCTGACAAAGATTCCTAAGTTTAGAATCTGTAGAAGCGTTATGATTCTTGGGTGCCTAGCAATGTAACATTCTCTATCGAATCTTGACTAAAGAAAATAGACTATTTTCCTCCATTTACCCATTTGAACTTCATTCTTACTCTCTCTAACTCATTTTCTAACACTTTTCTCATTCTCACAACACTTCTTGATCATTCTCACAACATTCTTGCTTCACTCTCACTCTTTCTTGCTGCTACCAACTTTCTGCTTGGTCTCTACAACTTTTATTTGCTCCAACACCATTGTCATTGTAGGTTCATGAATATCCACCTCTTTAGCATGGTGTTATCTATCTTCTTCTTCCTCTCTTAGCCTTGAGTGATCGCAAAAGGGAAGGTGATATTGTGTCTTTTAATTTGCTTACATTATCATTGTTGTAAAGTAGCATTCGAGTTTTCATTACTCTCTACTTTATTGTGTCTTTCCTATTCTCTTCTTTATCACTTTTATCTATATCATTGTCTATTGCATGTCTATAGATGTGGGAACGCTGAAACAGGGACTTGATCGAGGCAAGTTCCAAACACAACCCCAACATTTTTCTTGTCACTATGTGTAGATGTTATTCATTTTCTTGGAGCTAGTTGGTGAACAAGACCTTGAGTAAGTTGGTATTCTTCTTCTTGCTTTATAGTTTCATTGTTAGAGTAAATTTTGTAGTATTCTTCTTGTTGTACTTCACATTTCCTTTACTTTTATGTCAAACTACAAAACTTCAATATTTGGGTCGTTAGTAGACTGTGATTTTTTAGTTGTTGCTCGACCCTTTGTCCTCACAAGATGCCAGTGTGTATCTTAGACTCCAACATGGTGTGTTGAATTCTAAATCCTTCATTGTTGTCCCCTAATAGAGAGTTGTCTGGTTCACCATCTGATACCTATGTAGTCTACTCACCTGTTTCCTAAAAACACCTATCATAATATGAAGGGAAACAAAGTCATGTTTGCCCCTCATTTTTAGCTTGTCTTTTCTTCTTTAACTTATTAGGTAATCTGAGGTAGTTTAGGTCAATTCATTCCCTTAGGCTCTTCCATGACCTGAGAGCCTCAGGGGTGACGAATCCCCCTTCTCTACATTTTTGGTGAGCTCGAAATGAAGTTCTTGTTTTCATTTCTTCATGTCAGAAATATTTCTCTCGTGTCTTGGGTGCGTTATAGATTCATGTGTTGTGAAGCTTTATCAACTTTACAACTCAGTCTACAACCTCCAGGAATGTGATTAGGAGTTTGCAACATATAGGGATGGAATCTAAGAATATCACCGGTCCTACCTTTGATGAATTAATTTCAAGGATGTCTACTGGATTCCCCAACCCCTTTGGAGAAGTTGTTACACATGTTCCTACTCCTCCTACTTCTCCTTTCACTTCATCTATGGAGGAAGATGATGCTCTTGAGGTCCCTATAAAGTATTTTCTTTCCTTGGATAAAAGACTCAAGGAGTTTGAGAAGTATTTGTAGAAATACAAAACTCTTTCTAAAGCTACTATGGTTGTTAACAGATTGAGAACTATGTTGGAAAAGGACCAAAGAGGTATAGAATTTCTCTGGGGCCTTGCGTACATTATGGACACTCACATCTTGGCCTACAATTATAACCTAGGTGTTTCCTGAGACATTATCTCTGAGACCACTAAGAGATAGCTAGAGGTCTCAATGCCTAGGGTGTCTATATGTATGACGAAGACTAGCCCTTCTGTTAACACCACATTCATACCTTAGCTGACCCCCACCATTAAAGTAAGCAAAGTACCCTTGGGTTTCAATTTCGCCACTCCTAATTCTCTTGGTGGTAATCCTAATTCTCTTGGTGGTAATCCTAGAGCCCATAATGGTCCCGATGGCGAGGTCTATACTGGTATGGGGTTGGTGGCTCTAGTGGTTCTGGTGGTGGTCCCACTAGTCCTATTTCATCATCTGACCTTGTCTTAAATGATTCATTATAGAATATGGGACAAATGCAAACCCAGTTGGTGAACCTTTCCACCTCTTCCTCTCAACCTATCTTTCAACCTTTCTTTCATCACAGTCCTTTGTCCATTGCTATTTTGAACACTCATATCCCTTAGGGGATGGAGATTCCAAAATTTGAAAAGTATAGTGGTCGTGGAGACCCTCAAACACACATCTCGACATATAATGCTATGTGTATTGACTTCTTCCACCATGATGCTTTGATGGAAAATATTTTTCCATGATCCCTTAAGGACGTTGCCCTTGAGTGGTATTGAAATCTATCGGATAATTTTATTTTTCATTTGATGAGTTGGTAAATCAGTTCCTAAGGTAATTCCAAGCTAACATCAAATTGCAGATGGCTTTCTCTAATCTCATCTAATGTAAGCAAGGGACCACGAAAAGGTAACTAACTTCACCGCTCGCTATCAAACATTGTTTTCACAAATCTCTTATCCTTTACCAAACTCCAATGTTTACGAGGTCTTCATCGAGAACTTACAAAAATAGTGGCTAGAGAAGTTTACCTTGATGAAGTATGCTTCCTTTGCACACCTAAGTGCAACACTATGTAAATATCAATAGATGGTTGCTCAATTCGAGGTTTCATCCTCATGCTCCTATCCCAATAGCTAGTCAATAGTGTTGGTTTTTGGAAAGAATAAGGCTATTTCAAATGTGGTCTCTACATCTAAAGATAAAGGCCTAGGGTGCAATAGAAATTTTAAAAAATTATTTGAATCTTATACTGATGTTCTGAAAATTTTATTGAAAGACAAAGTTTTGACATTGCCATAACCCCAACATCTATTCAAGTTGTACCCTGAGTGGTATGAAGTGCAACAATTATGTCAATTCCAACGAGTGTACAAACATGATACCAAGCGATGTGTGTGCCTACGCCACAAGATTCAGGACCCTATCAATGACGGGACTATCTGTCTCGATGGGATGAAACATAATTCTAATAAATCTGTAGACAAGGCTAACAATGATTTGTAATAATTCTAATCAATTCCCTTCTCACTCAGTAAATTTAGTCACACAATCCTCTAAATCTTTTGAGCTAGTTCCATTTGAGTATGTGAACGTGATCTCGTTCATGTGTATCTATCTTGTTGAGATACAAGTCCAATGCCTAATATAGCTTTCACCTCGCATGGTGAACCACTAAATAAGGAGCCTTCCCCTCTATAAATTCTTGCCTAGATTAATGGAAATTTTATAACTGACATCTTACTTGATCCGACGAGTCGGATAAATGTGATAATGGAGGAAACTCTATTCATAAACAATTTACATAAGGAGAGGTATGAAGAGACACAAACCACTCTATGTACCCATGATAGACTCTCTATTTCCCCTATGGGTGTTATTTTATTAGTAGAACGCAAGGTTGTTGATGTGTCATTTCATGTGATCCCAAAGTCTGACCTATTCAGAGTTAGGCTAGGCATCCCATGGCTAGCTTCTATGAACTATGCTACCTCTATAATCCATAAATTTTTAAAGTTCCCCCATGAAGGCATTGTGCATGTGGTGCATGACACTGGCTATAAACCACTAGTGTCATGTGGGGGCTTCTCTTTGGATCACTTTTGGCCTACCCTGGTCGGGCCTCTCCCTCCAAGGGGATATTTTTTATATAAGGCTTATATTAAATATAATACTGGGGGCTCAGCACTTAAGGTTAGTTATCTTGTCTCTCCCTATGCTATTTATATAAAGGCTTCTATGATAGCACAACAACAAAATGTTTCTTCAGCCCTGTCAAAAGGGAAGAGGAATCTTGCTCGCACTCTAGAGCATTCTCCTTATGTATATTTTGCTCCACCTAATTCTGCTTCTTGTCTCACAATGGCATCCTTAGTTCTTGCTCTTATGCCTCACATGGGAAGTGCGATGATGCCCATGTGACGGAAAGCGAAGTGTCAGACTTTTTAGTTGCCTATTCTACCCATAGTTCTTCAACCGATTATCTATGGCAAGGGGAAGCCCGTGGGGTTATTCCTGTGTTTTGGCCTCCTTATTATTTTTCCACTTGTCTCTCAAGTAGAGAACGAGAAGAGGCTCATTTTCGAGGCATATATCTTTGTTTCTCCTCTTATTGTCATTTTTTTCTTCTTCGCCTCCTCCTCCAACTCCTACATAGGATACCACCCCTCCACCAAAAATGGTTGTGAAGAATGTTTATGTAGTTGAGTAGTAGCCTCTAGCCTCTTCTCAAGTCACATCCTCCAGTGCTCGCAACCAACATAACCGGCTTGCATATGAGCGCAAGCACAGGCAAAAGGCTCTAGCTGCAGATAATGTCGCCTCGCAAAAGACAAAGAGGGAGCCATTTGCCTCTATTTTTTCATCTCCTTCTAGTGCTCTTCTTTCTTCTATTGTTCCTACTTCACTTCCCATCGCTTTCATTTTGCTTCTAGATCATCCAACGATTCTTGATGATTCTCACCCCAAAAGGGTGCAAGTCTTCATCGCTCCCTCCATGGAGCCTCCCCTTTTGATGTCCATCTCATACATCTCTCCTTTCTCGCAACCCATTTACATACCTCATACAAAGGTGGTGTCTTCTATTGTTGCCTCTAGTTTCTCCTCCACTTCTGCTTCTTTTGTGGGGATTCAACATCCTTCGTTGAAGCACAAGTTAGAGGATGACCTCACCATGGGTGGAGGTTGGAAGAAGGGTTCACCTTCTTTGGAAGCTAGTTCTATCTTGGCTTATGTTTTCCTTGTGATAGAGGTATCCCTCGGAACCTCAAATTTTGTCACTATCCCTTTTGATGAGGTTGGTGGTGAATCTCAGGTGCCTCACCCTTCTCCCACCTAGTTACAACAAGGCACTCCTCAAAAGTGCGTGTTCAATTCAATGGATGATATCTCGGCTTTGTCATTGATTTTTGCAAAATCGATGACTTTCACTTCATAAGAGCTCGGTGAAGAAGACCTTGAGGGGCCTTCTTCCTTAGCCCTTGTTGTAGGTAAGTTGGAGGGCACTGCTCTTGCTATCCCACCCTTGTAGGATCGTCCTCCCTCCCCTTATAATGATATAGATTGAGAGAAGGATGACTTGCTGGTCTATGAGGACTAGGGTGGTGCCTCTTCTACATCTGTAGATTAGATTTGTTTGTGTGTATGTGTTCCCTTATGCTTGTCTTTTTTATGTTTGTGATTCTACTTGGAGGACCCTTGCTACCCTTGTAGTTACTTGGATATAGACACAAAAATATATCGTACACTTCTATTTGTGTCATCAGTCTTCTATCTGTCATAAAATTACTTTTTGATATTGGGGATGATGCAAAGTATTGGGAGCATTTAGGCCTTCTTCCATGTTGACCAAATTTTTATTTTTGTATTCATGTGCTCTTCTTCATGTTCAAATAACCTTATGGATCGATGACCGTCTATGCACATACCATATTATATCAATCTATTTGTATCTATGGACAATTCTGACCCTAAATTCTTAGATCCCCTATCTCTTGATTTCTTTCGTCTCTTCTTGTCTACTTCTTGATGTTGTGGTTCTTATGTGTTGTCCCTCACAAATGTGACAACATACCACAAATAAATCTTGCCATGTATCTCGTGCCACAACATCTCTACCTCTCCTTTCTCTCCTTGGGATTTCATGTGCTCCTTTGTGTAGCACACACCATCCTAAGGGGGGGCTACCATGCTTTTATAATTTTCATTAAAGAAAATTCTTTCAAAAGGATTCCTTGGTGTCAAATTTTCTTTACAATGAATTCCTTGACAAAAGAATCCCTTATTGAAAAATATCTCATTTTCCAAAATTTTGTATTCTCTCAAAAGGGACTCCTTGATGAAATTTCCTTTCGAAAAGGATCCCATAAGCGAAAGAGTCTAAAAATTTTCCTTTCGAAAAAGGAACACTTTTTATAAAATGAAAGAGTCTAAAAACTATACTTTTAAAAAGGAGCATTCTTTCCACTAGATTCCTTGATGAAAGATCTTTCAAAATAATTCCTTGATGACAAAATAACTTGTGGAAACTGTGGTGTCTTTCAATTGGAGCGCTCCTATAAATGGACCCCTTAGCATCTTGAAGGGTTCTCTACCAAAGGAACCCCCTTTGAAAGCTTTCTTCTCAAAGGATATTTTTGGTATCTCACAATGTGTATTTACTATCTGATATTTTATGTCACGTGTCTTGGTGTCAGACATCCTATATCTTGGTGTCTAGCTTTGGGGCAGCTTGACTAGACCCACCTTTTATGTGACTGTCTTGCAATGCAATTTGCAGTAGTCGCAATCTTATCTATCTGATTAGTGTGTGTCTTGTGTTTATCTGATTAGGTTGTGTCTTATCATGTCAACTTGTATCTTCTTATGTCTTATGGATGTGTGTATTTTATGATTATATTTTTTTCCTAACATGTTTGTGGTGAGATCACAACTAGCTTTGCAGGATCAAAGACCACTGTCATCTTCGCATATTTGTGGAGCTCCCTCTTTCATGTCAAGGTACGTTGAATCAGAGATCTACTTCCTCGACATTATCAGTATATTCTCTTCAACCTCTTTCTAATTTAGATCACATACACATTAACATGTATGCTCACTAAAGTGGGGGAAAAATGTAATGGCATAAATTTGCACCTAGGAAAATTTCCCATTAATTTACCATCATTTTAGCCTTACAAGTCTGATAATATAAATACCCATCATTTTTATCCTGCTTTGTCCACGTGTCCCTATTGTTTTATGTCGGTGAGAGAATTTTTTTCAAGGATGTGCGCGTGCCACAAAGACATCCACATGTCGCACTATTGTCCTAACAAAGATTCCTACATCTGAAATCTACAAAAGCATTGCAATTCCTCAGTGCCCATGAATGTAACATTCCCTGCCTAATCTTAACCGATGAAAATTGACTATTTGCCTTCACTTACCCATTTAAACTTAATTATTACTCTCTAACTCATTTTCTAACACTTCTCTCATTCTTGCAACACTTCTTGATCATTCTTGCAACATTTTTGCTTCACTCTCACTCTTTCTTGTTGCTACCAGCTTTCTACTTGGTCTCTACAACTTTTCTTTGCTTCAACACCATTGCCATTGTAGGTTCATGAAGCTCCACCTCTTTGGCATGGTGTTGTCTATCCTCTTCCTCTCTCAACCTTGAGTGCTTGCAAAAGGGAAGGTGATATTGTGTCTTTTCATTTGCTTTCATTATCTTTCTTATAGAGTAGCATTCAGGTTTTCATTGATATCTACTTTATTGTGGCTTTCATATTATCTTCTTTATCACTTTTCTCTATATCGTTGTCTGTTAGTTGTTGGTGGAGGTGGGAAAACCGAAATGGGGACTTGACTGAGGTAAGCCCCAAACACAACCCTAACATTTTTTCCATCATTGTGTGTGTAGGTGTTGTTTGTTTTCTTGGATCTAGCTAGCGAGCTGAACCTTGAGTAAGTTGGACTTCTTCTTCTTGATTTTTCATTTCATTTTTAGAGTAGCTTTTGTAGTATTCTTCTTGTTGTACTATGTATTTCCTTCACTTCTCTCTCAAACTGCAAAACTTCAATATTTAGGTCGTTAGCATACTTTGTGAGTTTTTGGTTGTTGCTTGACCCTCTATCTACATAGGATGCCAACGTGTATCTGAGACTCCAACATAGCGTGTTGAAGTCCAACTCTCATGTTGTTGTCCCCTAACAAAGAGTTGTCCGGTTTATAGTCTGAGACCTATGTAGTCTTCTCACCCATTTCCTAAAAACACCTATCATAATATGAAGGGAAATAGAGTCATATTTGTCCCACCTTTTTAGATTGTCCTTTATTCTTTAACTTATTAGCTAGTCTAAGGTAGTTTAGAGTAGTTCATTCCCTTAGGCTCTTTTGTGATTTGAGAGCCTCAGGGTTGATGAATCCCCCTTCCCTACACTTTTAAATTGATCCATTTCAAGAACTTGATCCAAATCATATTGAAGGTAACTCTAACATTAGTTAAGATCAAGAATTCATATCACCAAATTACTACAATGATTTGATGAGTATCTTCCAAGATATCCAAAGTTCTCCAAAAGAAGACCAAATACATATACCAAGCACACACACATCTGCCCATGATATGATTCCTTTTGATGGACATGTAAATGATCTTCAAAAACAAGAAGGCCTTACTCTCACCAATGATGAAGAGTCTTCTATTCTTGACATCCTAACAAATGATCAAAGCATAGCATTATCAAGAAAAGTTCATAATGATCATGAAGAAGATCCCTACATTGACTATGAGTAATTGACATCTATAGGAGAAGCATCAAAATACAATACATCCGAAATTCAGATTGAAGACATTGAGTATGAATACATTCAACATTATCAAAGAAAAGGATTTGGCTTACATGAACATGATATCTTGGGATCAGTACAAACAGTCAACAATCTTGAGTAGTAGAATTTTGGTTATACAACAATCATGAAACCCAATCATGTTAGTGATACTTCCACAATATTAGGGGAAAATTTATCTGGTGCAAACATCAACATGGGGAGCACAAAGAGTCCTTATGATGAAACCGCTACCAACACTACTACTATCCATATCATGAATCATCATCCTCACATCTTTCCACCCTCTAATTGGGGTCAACCAAAAGAGAAAATCTATATCAAAGGAAAGAGTAAGTCAGTGAAGCAAAAGAATCAGAGAATCTGATGGGTTCATTTCTTAGCCTATTTTCTGATGTTTTTATGCATCCTTTCAGACATCATTAGATAATACTCCTATGCTAAGTTATTTTTTCATGCTTATTATACAACCTTGGACCTAAATTATAGTAATGGAAATATGGTTATGATATAGTAGCATTGCATGGTTTATATGTGAGTATGTATGAAATATGGATGGAATTATGTGTTTAATCATGGTAGTTAGATTTGTGTATATGTTTTGTGGATTAACCTCTTGCAGCCCAAGAAGAGATTGTAGCCCATAACAATTGGAAGTTGTACCCTGCGATAAAAGGAGGACTTGGACAACGAAATAGGGGAAGTGTCAAATCAATTTAAATACAATAACTACCATGTGGATACACTTGATAGAGTTAGTCGTGCATCATTATGATAGTTAATAAGGTGTTGAAGAAGAAGAATTATTTTGTTGATAGGATTCTGGATAACTGTTTGTATGTTTTACATGCAAATTTGTTTTGCAGAGTTTCAATTCTATTAGAACTCTTGTCTCTTTTCAGTTATAGTTTGAACAAATCAATCTTAACTATATACTCTAATATCTAGGAGTTGTAGTTAATGATTGCAGTTAGGAGTTGTGCTTAGAATAAACTCCCTCATGCTTATATACAATTGGTGGTTGGGTCCTTAGTTTGTGTTGTTGATTCAGTATTTTGTTATCAATTACTTTTTAGTTTTCAGTTATCATCTAAAAAACATGTTAATTATTTAAAATTATTTCCTTGAATACAATTTGTGAGAAAGATTTTGTGTAATATTTTGTGATGTGTAATGAATTAATTTCAAGTTCATATGGATGCATAGAATCTGAGATTTAGATTTGGTTTTAGTTAAGTGAATACAACCACTTAAGTAGGCCACTCAAGGTACTGCTCTTCACTACATTTGCATTTTTTAATTTTTGCTAGTAGTTATTTTTGTTAATCATTACTTATAAATTACATGTAAGCTAGAATAGATTCTCATAGTGTAATTGTTCATAATAACTATTCATGTGCATGAATACATTGAATGATTTGTAGTACTCCAAAGGTTAGAATAAGTGCAATTACTAATTTGAGTAGTTTTGAGTTAGTTCAGTAATTCTTTATTAACAACAATTCAATTAAACGTTATATTGTAGGCACCCATAGCCATTAGCATTAGTTTACCTCTTTCACTATTATGCATTTCTGTGATCTTCTAGCAAGTAGAATACCTTGAATAGGATAACCTAGGTAACCTCAAGTCTCTGAAGGCACATATAGTACAACACCATCACAAGTTTACAAACCTTGGTTGATAATTTAATGAAGTCTTTACAATGTTGAGTGGACTGTTTAGCTAGTTATACCTATGAATTGTGTGGTTTCTACCAAGTTAACAAGGCACTTGTTTAGACTCTACATTTTTGGTGCCATTGCCAGGGATGGTGCTATCTTCGTAGAATTTTTTTTCCAAGCTTTCATAGTCTACATTTTGTTTTCAGCATTAGGACTGTTAGATTTAACCTTTTTCAAAACACTAGAAATTACACTAACACTGTGCAGGACTGCTACTATACAAAGACATATTTATTGTATGTGGAGGTAAAGAGATTCATTAGGTAGATTCCTTCCCTCTACATGCCAAGAAGGCATAGTAGAAATTGGTGAATCCAATACTCAAAGCAAGGGTAATATTGAAGAAGAAATTTCCCTATTAGCAACATCTACTACACTTAAAAAGGGGACATACCAAACCATGGGTGATGCAATGGATGATCTTGAACGTGCAACCTTTGAATTCACAATCACCAACCAAGAAAGGGCTACTGTGCTGAAGAATATCCCTCCTTCAACATTACCAATCTTTTATGGGTTGGTGACTGAAGATCCAGACACATTTATGTTTGAATTTGATGTCCTGTGTAGAAGATATGACTATACTTTTGATGCTCAAGGCTCAAACTCTTCCCTGCCACTCTAAAAGATGTAGCCCTAAGATGGTTTATGGGATTAGGCAAGGATGTTGTTCCTAATTGGGATACCATGAAAACATTATTCTTAGACAAGTATCAAGACTATTATAGAGGACTTGATAGGAAGAGAGATAAAAAATTTAGAATGTCACAAAAGGAGGATGGGCCATTAGAAGACTATGTAGAGAGATTTCAGTTTTCCTTGAAGAAAAACCCATAGAGCAAGTTATCTATAGAATCCCTCTAGTTAGTATTTTTTAGGGGAGTCAATGAGGACTGTATGGATGCCCTCAATCTTATTGGACACGGGGATATTTCTCAAATACCATTTGAATACATCTGTAAGGTCTATAGAAATTACTCCAAGACCTTCACTAAAAGGCCAAGAGGAGAGAAGAAATCCACTATTGGAAAATCATCTACTAGGGTTTCAAAGATAGAGTTAAGAAATTTGTTGTCTAACATGAAGGAGGATATTATCAGTCACTTGGAAACTTGGTTGGATACTCTCCATATCAAGAAGAAGCAAGAGGAAGTTGAAGTAATGCTCATTGAATATTTCCCCAGTTGTAGGCAAAGGAAAGAAAATAGTAATTGCAAGAGGGTGGCTAATATTCAACAAGACAAAATTGAGAGACCTAATTTTTAGCCACTTGAAAGAAAGGATGGGTAGCTATTTTACATAGCTCAAAGAATTCCATGGAAATAAAAACAAGGTATGCAAAAATACCCTCTTAGCTTAAATTCATCCTTTCCCATTGGAAATCAGAATTTTTCTGCCTAGAATTCTCAACCCTAGCTAGCTAATCAAAATCAATGGAAAAACCATCAATAATGGCCATAGCCTTAGTAAAATTGGAACCAACAACAACCAAATCCTTGGTCACAATATAATTTCTATGGTTCCAATTACAATCCCCAATGACCAACACAACAGAACCAGTGGTAGCCTCAATGGCAAAAAGGCTAGTAGTGGCAGCAATAAAACATGAATTATCAACAACCTATGCTTCCTCCTCAACCCCAAAAACAAGCCATTATACCTCCGTCAAATTGAACATCTCAACCACCCAAACCACCAAAATTACGTTCCCAACCTGCACCTAACACTAACAATAATCATGTCCAACAGGCTTATACTACCGAAGCTATGCAATACCTCACTTATGGAGTAGATGTGAGTAATGTCCACCTCAAGTCATGGAAACAACTATTTGTACCTTCATCCCCTCAAATCATTGAGATGGAGGATGAGGAACCTATAGTTGAAGCTATAGACAAATTTCCTTTGGAACTTGAGTCAAATCAGATACACCAAACTACCTCAAGTCCAAAGCCTCCTTTCCCTGAATGCTTAGCCATTCAAAAGCATCACACACAAACTAAAACAAACCTATTGGGTCAACTTAGGGATTTCAATAGCAAGATTCATTTCATCCAAGCTATTAAGTACATTCCAATCTATACCAAGGCAGTCAAGGACCTATGTCTTAAGAAACTAGGGAAGAAAAGGAAGGATCCTCACACAATTCATGTCCTAGGAAACCTTGCAGATATCATGTTAGGGAACATAACTATCCCTAAATACACGAACCCTAGTATTCTAGTAGTGGACTTTAAGATTAATGGGACCCTTATCAAGAACGCCTCGATAGACTTAGGGGAAACAATCAATGTTATGACTAAAGAAACAATGCAGTTACTTCAGTTAGCCAGCTTTAGACCCACCCAAACTATTCTACAATTGGTTGATAGGTCAACAATCAAGTCTGAAGGAATCATTGAGGAATTAGTTATTGCATTAATTTTTTAGGAATATCCTGTTGATTTGATAGAGTTACAACCAAAGTTTAACATTGCAGGATATCCACTCATCCTAGGTAGACCATGGTTAGCTACAATTGATGCATTCATAGACTATAGGTCTGGAAATATGATAATATATAATGGGACTGTGACCAATAAATTGGTCCTCTATCCTCCAACCCAATCTTATGTTGATCTTGAGCAAACCATTTAGCCCACTTTGGATGAGAAAGATAATTATTCCCTGCAAACTTTGATGACAATAGAATGCAACCCTCTATTGGATGATCAAGATGAAGATGAGTTGATTGCTCATATAATACAAAATGACTGTGGTAGGAGCCCACAATAGCAAGATTGTCTAGTCTATCTACAAGATCCCTTGCAAAGCATTATACCTACCAATTCCTCAAAATAAATATCTCAGATCTTTCATTCCTTACTACCACAATAATGTGTCTCAATCATTCCTAGCCTTAACCTCTCATATGTGCAAGAATCATCCAAAGAACTAGAATTCATGCTAGGAAAAAATGATGAACATAAACAATGCATTAACTGAAGAACAATAAAATTCCCTACACACAGTATTACAGGCACACACAATAGCATATGTATGGGACTACCATGATATGAAGGGTATACATCTTGAATTATGTATACATAGGATCTATATAAATGATGGTTATAGACCCATTAGACAAACTCAAAAATGAATGAACCCTGCCTTGAGAGAAATAGTCAAAGATGAACTTTAAAAACTCCTTGATGTAGGCTTCATTTATCCTATATCTGACAGTGAACGGGTCTCACCTTTAGTCATTGTTCCCAAGAGAGGTGGAAAATGGAGAGTATGTGTAGATTATAGGAAATTGAACACAACCACTAGGAAGGACCACTTTCCATTTCCCTTTGTATACCAAGTGCTTGACTCTTTAGTAAGGAAGAAGTAATTTTCATTCCTAGATGGTTTCAGTGGTTACAATTGAATAAAAATTTCTCTAGAGGATCAGGACAAGACAACATTTACATGTCCTTGGAGTACTTATGCCTATTCTATTTTTCCCTTTAGTTTATGCAATTCTCTAGCTACTTTTCAGAGGGTAGTGGTTAGCATCTTTTTTTATTATGCTCATAACTGTATGGAGATATATATGGATGACTTCACCACATATGGAGAAAATTATTAGGAAGCCCTTAGTAATCTGGAAAAGGTATTAAAGAGATGTAAAGAACACAATTTATCCCTCAGTAGTGAAAATTGCTTTATGATGATGATAGGGAATTGTTTTAGGACATTTTATATCTAGTGCAGGGATTCAAGTTGATCCACATAAGATAGAGATAATTTCTACATTACCTATTCCACAGAGGCAAAGAGATGTTAAAAGCTTCCTTGGCCATGCAGGCTATTACATGAGGTTCATTAAAAAATTCAGTAAGATTGTTGCACCATTATTTGTTCTATTGACTAAGACATTGAATTTGATTAGACATCAGAGTGCCAACATTCCTTTGAAGATATGAAGAAATCCTTAACTCAAGCACCTATTTTGAGGGGGTCAAATTGGACCTTACCCTTCCATATACACATGGATGACTCAGTTTTTGCTATTGGAGCAGTTTTGGGTTAGAAAGAAGGAAACAAAGAGTATGCAATTTACTACATTAGAAAGAATCTTCAGGGAGCAAAGCTAAATTATACTATTACAGAAAAGGAGATGCTAGCAGTAGTGTATGCCATCAATAAATTTAGGCATCACATTACTGGTTATTCAGTTTTTGTCCATATAGACCATACAACTATCAAATATTTGATGAACAAGCCTATAGTTGGAGGTAGATTAGTCAGATGGTTGATCCTTCTACAAGAGTTTGATATCACAATAGTGGACAAGCCTGGTAAGGCTAATATAGTGGAAAATTTTCTATCAAGGTTTCCAACACAATCAACTAAAGGGGTAGTGGATGACTCATTTCTAGGTGAGAACTTTTTTTCTCTTAATGTACATGTACCCCGGTATGCTGACATTGCAAATTATTTAGTGACGGGGTAGATTCCACCACACTTTTCTCCTAGGGAAAAGAGACAGTTGGTACATAAGTGTTTTCCATACTCTTGGATATCTAGTTACTTGTTCTACACTAGCTTTGAAAAAATCATGAGAAGGTGCATAAGGGAAGATGAAATATTTGATATCATGAAGGCTTGCCATGATGAACCATGTGGGGGTCATTTTGCAGCAAAAATAACAACATTCAAAATCCTCATAACTAGTTACTATTGGCCAACTCTACACAAGGATTCTATCAAGTATACAAGGAGTTACATGATAGGTGTCAAAGAATGAGTAAGCCAACAAGAAGTAATTAAATTCCATTAAAGCCTTAGTTAACACTAGATCCCTTTGACAAGTGGGGTCTAGACTTTATTGGACTAATCTCACCTAATTCTAACAACAAGGAATATATTCTAGTTTGCATTGATTATTTGACTAAATGGGTAGAAGTGAAGGCATTACAGTTTTCCAGAGATAGAAATGTGGCTAAATTCTTGTATGAGGACATTTTTACTAGGTATGGAGTACCTAAGGAAATTATGACTGATTAGGTTCCATAATCTACTTTAGACCTCATCACCAAATTGGTTGAAGAATACCAAATTAGGCACAAAAAGTCAACACCTTATCACCCTCAGGCCAATGGTCAAGTGAAGGTTACCAACAGAGAAATTAAGAGTATTATAACCAAGATAGTGCAATTACACAAAAAATACTGTGTTGCTAGGTTACCAGAAGTAGTATGGGCATATAGAACAACCTAGAAAATAATAACTAGTTTCACACTGTATGAGTTAGTATATGGAAAAATAGTAGTCTTCCCATTTGAGTTTGAGTATAAGACATTAAGAACAATAGTAGAGATGAAAATGGATCTAATAATAGCTCAAAAGTAGAGGTTACACCACTTAAATGGACTGGATGGAATTAGGATGGAGGCAATCCATCATATTAAGATAGTACAACAACAAAGGATAAAGTGGCTTGACCAATATATCAAGACAAAGGAGTTTAATGTAGGAGATTAGGCCTTATTATATGATTCCAAATACAAGGATTTCAAAGGGAAAATCCAATCCAAGTGGTTGGGACCTTATGAGATCAGTCAAGTCTTTCCTAATGGAGCAGTGAAGTTGCACACCATAGATGCAGTAAGGTTCTCTCTCTCTTAGTTAATGGCCATAGGCTGAAACTTTATAAGAAACCAGTATAGAAGGAAGATTTCATACTTTCTCTTATTCAATAGTATGGTGCTCTCAATGATCCAAATATAGTTTCAGAAACACAAAGTGATGCCTCAATAGTAAAAGACATACTGAATTCTTCAGGTGATTTAGAGATTGAGCTACACAATTTAATCCTTGAGATCACTCGGGATTAATTTCTTATTTCACCTCACAAGCACACACAACATAGTTATAATGATGTACATAATTTTTCTAGAGGGACTTGTAGCATAATAGTTGTCAACATTCAGATGGGGCCTAATGACGAAGGAACTCGTAGCGTCGTCTAGTAGAAAAAATTCAAATCACTTGGTGCCACATTAATTGCAGTTCATACATTTTCACCTCAAAATTCTCACATGCACTATCCATCTCATCATAATAAATACCTATAGCATGCTTCTTTTATTTCATGCTGCCAATTCAAATTATAAATTTTTGAATTGTCACATCAACAACTATTATCCATTTATTCTATTTCATTACCTTACATCTATCACCTCACAATTCATTCACATGCAGTTACTTCTGGTCACATCAAATCATATTATGGATACATGCTATTCAGCTCACATGTGCAACGTTTAGTTAGTCACCTCTGACAGTACGCAAGGTACACTATCATAATTATCATAGATTTCTTAACATTTTCATTATGTATTTCATATTAAATTAAGCATGTGATATATTCATCATTTATTTCCATACTTTCTAATCATACCTTCATCTATCACAAAGTTGAAGTGAGGTCACTTCAAACCTTTAGTTGGGGGAGGGTACAATTCAGCTATTTTTTTTAATTTTTTCACCACCTAAAACCAAATAGCAATAAACAGATTGACATGCAAACCCTTTTTGTCCTAAAATTGCATCTACTTTTTGTTGTAAATTCAATTGCAAATTCCCTAAAACTATGTGATCTTGAGCTAAGTCAAACCCATAACCCATTTTTGAACTCAATTAAGCTAATACTAAGAAGGGGAGTTACAGTTACAGTATAGTGGTAGTGGGAGTGCATGAGGAAACAATAAAATAAGAGAAGGTTTTGAAGGTGGTGAAGTGGAATTGAGCTGAATTTTTAAGGTTAACACATTGAGTAGAGGAAAAGTGATTCATAATGGGAGTTGATGCTATCAGGATAGAGCCATTAGCTTATAAGTAGATATTGCCTATCTTCACAAGAGTGGGTTGGCTCAATTATTTCCTAAAGATGACATAATTTGACAATGACATAGCAAGAAGATTTGTAACCACATTGGATCATGATGAAGCAATGGTAAAATGGGTTGTTAGTAGATGCATCTAAATTTGCCATAGCACAAGTTTTTGGGTTGCCTAGGACTCGACTAGAGTTTCTAGTTAGGGCAGATCCAGTGGTTGCATGAGAAGAATTCTATGAGCGAGGAGAGAATTTGGATTCGTCTTCACAAGGTACAAAGAGACTTTCTCTTTGATGGTTTTGGGCCAACTTTTCTTCCTATGCCATTAGATATCTTACTTGTGATGGTAGATAAAAACTTTTGTATACTACACATTTCAAGTTACTTAGTCATCTTCGCCATAACCGGTTAGTAAATGTGCCAAATTTTATTTATAATATGCTAAAAAGGATGGCATAAGAGTATCAGAGGAAACAAAGTGGCACAACCTTATCACATCACTGATTGATTGCCCTCTTAGTAAAAATAACTTTGAGAATTCAATACCCATAGGTAGCTTGGGAGAATTTTGTAAAATGTGAAGATATTAACAGTTTACTTGAGGTACCTATAGTACCTTAAACTTTAGACTCACAAGTTGAACCTATAAGAGAAAGTTCTCTTGTCTCACCTATGACTTCACCTACTTGTAGCCAAGGTGAGCATGAGGAGAACAATGTGCCAAAGTCTAGGTCACCAGTAGTGGAAGAAATGAATTTCTTCTTCAAAACCACCAAAACCTAAGAGCAAAAGAGGTAGTACATCCACACCTTCTAAAACAAAGAAGAAAAAGAAGGATGCTCAAAAGAAGAAAAAAAAAAAGGGATGTTGAGAAGGAGACACCTACATCTAGACGTTCAAGCCAATTGAAAAATCAAGGTGCCATGAGGGGGAGTGTGGAAAAACCTAAAGAGGAGAAAAAGGCCTAGGAATAGTAGGAGGAAGATGTGATGTTGGTTGAGACAGACTCCAAAGGGAAGGGAAATGTCCCCACAAATGTGCACATACCTGTAAAAAGGAAGAGATATGTGTCTACTACTGACTCAGATTCAGAAGATGTGTTTGTTGCCAAGAAAACATAAAAGAAAACCCCAAATAGTCCTACTTTTAAATACTATGGTTGTACAGGGGGTGGTAATGAGCAGTTTTGGGGAATAGAAGAATTTTTTATAAAAGATAGAAATGTTAGGAAAGAACTTCAGGAAGCTTTGGAAAAAATTAAACATTTGGAGGAACTAGTGTAGAGTCATGAAAAGAGATAAAAAAAGAGAGACAAGAATACAAGAATTGGAAGAAAAATTGCAAACATATGACCATGGTACTAAGCTAGATCAATTGGCACAATTGGCCATTACCAAAACAGGGGATGGAGAACTTTTAGTACCAAATCAAATACCTTCTCCCATAAAGACCCCAATTCACCATACAACATTGTCTCTTGGTTATCAGTTATGGAAGGTGACTGATGAATTTGCAAATAAAAAAGAAAACTGGAGGAAAGAAAGAGAAACTTTGATTGAACAACATGCTAAGGTGTTGGAAGGAAAATAAATTGAGCTAAGGAGATTAGCAGTCAAATTGGAAGAAGTGGTAGATAAAGCTACTCAAATCATAAGATGCAGACCTCCAACAAGAACATATGCACTATTTTTGCAAGAAAAATTTCTAAGTTTTCAGTTTAGTAGGCTAATTAGTAACCAATCAGTTGGGATGAGCAGAAAATTTGAGTTTCTTAATGTTTTTGCTAATTCTACTCCAAAAGAGCAGTATCAATTGTGTGAATACTATTTGCACAACTATGTGCTGCTAGATGAAATAGAGTGGAATATTTTGGTGTTTGTAGGGGATCTCCAAGTAAGGGCACCAACATTTTATTACAGGAATGAATAATTTAGGGGAGAAATAATGGAAGAATATGAGGAGAGGGAGAAATCAGTTGCTCTCCCAATAAGGAAAGAGTCTAAAGACCCCGATGCACATATAGATGAATGGTTGAAACTCTTGGATCATAAAGATGTAGGAAGAAAGATTATGAAACTAAGGACAAAGGATTATAAAAGAATACAAACATTAGCTATGGGCTTGAGTTAGCAATGATACAGTTATATGCAGAGCAGATGGAACATCTTGACCCCAGAGTTGCAAAGAAATAAATCTCATTCAGTATGCAATTTTACCACCATGCTTGAGAGGGTACGCATATACATGAAAATTGGTGTTAACATAGGAATTCACTCGGTACCAGTTACATTTCACCCACCTATGCTACTCTATCCAATTCCACATTGAACCAGGGAAAAAGTGAGGAGTGTGAGAAAGTCAGGAATATCAGAATGAGACAACTTACAACTTACAAAGGTTTCTAATTAAAGCAGATCAAGGGAGTTGATGTTGTCATGGACCTCAGGGAGATCACCTCGCTTTATAATCTATACCCCTAGTGTTTTGCTTGAGGACAAGCAAAAGTATAGTTGGGGGGAATCATGGGTTCATTTATTAACCTATTTTCTATTTTTTTATGCATACTTTCAGACATCATCAGACAATACTCCTATGCTATGTTATCTTTTCATGCCTATTATACAACTTTGGACCTAAATTATAGTAATGGAAATATGGTTATGATATAGTAGCCTTGCATGATTTATATGTGAGTATGTATGAAATATGGATGTAATTTTGTGTTTAATCATGGTAGTTAGCTTTATGTATATATTTTGTGGATTAACCTCTTGTAGTGCAAGAAGACATTGTAGCCCACAACAACTAGAAGTTGTAACCCGCAACAAAAGGAGGACTTGGATAGTGAAACAAGGGAAGTGCCAAATTAATTTGAATGCAATAAATATCATGTGGAGACACCTGATGGAGTTATTCTGCATCATTATGATAGTTAATAAGGCACCAGGAAGAAGAAGAATTATTTTTTTGATAGGATTTTGGATAACTGTTTGTGTGTTTTACATGCAAATTTGTTTTGCAAAGTTTCAATTCTATTAGAACTCTTATCTCTTTTTAGTTATAGTTTGAACAATTCAATCTTATCTATATACTCTAATATCTAGGAGTTGTAGTTAATGATTGCAGTTAGGAGTTGTGCTTGGAATAAACTCCCTTGTGCTTGTATATAGTTGGTGGTTGAGTCCTTAGTTAGTGTTGTTAATTCAATATTTTGTTGTCAGTTACTTTTTACTTTTTAGTTATCATCTACAGACATGCTAATTATTCAAAATTATTTCCTTGAATACAATCCGTGAGAAAGATTGTATGCAATCTTTTGTGATGAATAATGAATGAAGTTCAAGTTCATATGGATGCATAGAATCTGAGATTTAGATTTGGTTTTAGTTAAGTGAAGACAACCACTTGAGCAGGCCACTCAAGGTAATTGCTCTTCACTACATTTGCATTTGTTTATTTCTGTTAATAGTTATTTTGGTTAATCATTGCTTATAAATTACATGTAAGCTAGAATAGATTCTCATAGTGTAATTGTTCATAATAACTATTCATGTGCATGAATATATTGAATGATTTGTAGTACTTCATAGGTTAGAATAAGTGAAATTACTAGTTTGAGTAGTTTTGATTTAGTTTAGTAATCCTTTGTTAATAGCAGTTCAGTTATAGGTTATGTTGTAGGCACCCATAGCCATTAGTGCTAGTTTAACTCTTTCACTATTATGCATTTCTGTGATTTCTAGTAGGTAAAATACCTTGAATAGGATAACCTAGGTAACCTCAAGTCTCTGAAGGCACATATAGTGCAACACCATTATAAGTTTACAAACCTTGGTTGACAATTTAATGAATTTTTTACAATGTTGAGTGAACTGTTCAGCTAGCTATACCTTTGAATTTTGTGGTTTCTACCAAGTTTACAAGATACTGGTTTAGACTCTACAAAATCAATGTAATTCCCTCTCAAAAATATTAATTAAATCTCCCAAAAATATTAATTAAATAATCAAATTTAATTTCATAGAAGTCCCTCCCATTTATTTCTTTCAAACTAATCATTCGAAGTTGATATAGTGATTGAATAGTTAAGATGGAACTTAAGAGGAATTTATATTTAACAAGGATTACTAAGGACTCGATTACTAATTACATATTCCATATTTACATCAAAAACCTTAAACTATAATTCTATCTTATTTTACTAAAAGTCCCACATTAATTATGTAGATGCCAAAACCTTTATCCAAGTTTGTACGCTACTGGAGATAATGAAACTATGTTAGTCAACTAATTAATGAGTTTAGAAGACTAACTGTATATGATGGTAGGAATTCTTTCAACTTTATTTTCTTCCACAAGGAAGTAACTAACTTTGAAGAGATGCATTGCAAGGTTAATTAGATATGTAATTGAATAGAGAGAAATAGGCTGATAATAACAAAAAAACTTAAGTAAAATATCATTGGGTTATTAAAATCAAGAATATAGCAATAAACTATTAGGATTTCATATTTCACAGAGCTCCATAAATCCTTCTTATATCAACTATCTGGAATTACCTAAATCTCAAAAGTAGCGCTAGTTGTATTGAATAAAATACAACTAAATAATTAGAATTAGGAGACATTCAATAATATTTTGAAAAAAAAAGATAAATTGTTCATTCTAAAATACTAAAATGGCATAGATGTAGATATAAATTTTGATGTCTTGTTGCAAGAACTAGGTAACAGGTGATTCAAAAGTCTGACAGTAGTGTTAAATTTAGAAGAGAAAATGAAGAAGAATTAAATTTAAAAATAAGCATTCCTAAGATGCTCCAATAAACCATTAATACTAGAATTATGCCTGTTGAGCATCGGTATGCTAATAAGTTTTCAGATTAAAGATTAAAAACTAAATTATTGATTAGTTTTACTAACGTATTAGATTAAATACTAAATAACAATATTTACAAATTAAAATAGGATTACTTGTTTTATCCTACGATAGATCATTGACAGAGATAATCATAATGATAGACTATTTCAAGTAGTATTAGAAGACAGTTATGAACAAGCCACAAAAGGATAACCTTAAAAAGACCACATGGGTTCATCAATGGAATCGATCATGCATTAAATATTTGAGATGTAAAGATGAAATTTATTTCAAGAAAAATAAGGAAGCATACCAATATGTGGATGTGTAAATGGAAACATATCAACAAAGTAAAATGAATCGTCCAAGGCTAGATAGAGGTGTTAATGTGTGGGTTCAAAGATAGGAAAGCTCACCACAGGTAGTGCTAATGGACCACCAAATAAAGCAAGACAAAAACAGTTACAAGAGTATTGACTACCCATATGCATGCATTAAAATTCTTCCCTAAAGACTAGGCATATGGTGTTTTAGAGTTTATAGCAATAGAGTAAACAACATCCCTGAATCAATGCATAACCCTTATGGTAAAAGATGTAAATCCATAGACTATGGCATTTTCTAGACTTAACGTTGGCAATTACTATGTATGCATTAGAAAGGAAAAACAATAGGGCACCAAGGAGATTATCTCAACCTCAATTAGTGAAAAGACAAGGGAGAGGTCGTAGTAGCCTAGGGAAAAGTCAAATTCTTAAATATAACCCAGCACAAATTTCATCAACAATACAGTATATTATTGGCTACATTTTGGTAGGACATATATATTTCCCATGGAACAACATTTATATGAATACGCTAGCTATTCATGACGATATCCCCAAAGAAAAATCAAAACTTACCCATTAAAGAAAACACATAGCGGGTTTCATAACTCGTGTCATTTAACAATATAATCTAATCTTTTAACAGTAATTTCCATTCATAGAATATGCAGCAAGTTGATTGAGTACCAAGAAAATGACATACACAAAAGCTTATGGCCACAAAGCTAAATACAAATTTATTTCTAGTAAGAACAGTCGGAATAAGATAAGATTTTACATATTATTAAATTTGTAGATTCATATTTGCAAAGACATGTGAGGACTAAAGAATGACTACCACCAGAAACTTCATTTATGGAATTTACAAAATTACCATTTCAATACAATAAAAATCTTGTTCTTCCAATCTCGTTGTGAATATCTATAGCTACATAAACAATTACTAAATGTTGCATAGAATAGAATTAAGGAAGTTACGTGTATTCATTATCTATTCTCCAACAACTTTTCTTGCTTCTATAACTATTTTGGAAAACTGTTACATTGGTTATTACAACCAAACATTTAAATCCAACACTACATAGAAATAGGAGAAGTTACAAACATTCATGATTCTGCGGTAACTTGAAATCTTTTTTCCAAAATCTAAACCTACAACATTCAATTTGGGGCAGCCCAATTCTACTCTCCACCCAACCATAGGACAAGATAGTCCACCTCCGAGCGGGAGGCAAAGTCCAGATACAAAACATAGAAAGAACAAAATAGAATAAAAGAAACATTGCACAATCACAAAGAAAACCCCACACAATTACACAAAATTGAACACAATGCATTTCACATAGACACATGCACAAAGAACCCCTGCCTAGGATTCTTCAAAGGGGGAGAAGGGGGATCCCCTTCCCTCTTGGGGAACAAATTTTGCAACTTCATTAATTTTCATTTCAAGCTGCAACATCAACCCTTCATACTCACAATGCCCAATTCATACCTCCTTCCCAACCAACCATTCTCATACTCTATCCTTCACCCACAACTCCATTCTACCACACAACCATAACCATCCTCCACTCCTCCCATTCCACACATATTCACATTTTGTTACACATCCCCAAGAGAGGTTCCACACCCTCCTCAACCCCACATGAAGGAGGCTCTCAACCCACAGGCAAGATCCACTCCTTAACCATACACACAAACCTCAAACATGAATAACATAAATAAAAGAAAAATATACATACTTCCCAACATCACAACAAAATCTGCAAGAATTTGCAAACCCATAGAGAATAAAAGAGGCAAATCTTAGGCCTACCTTTGTTGTCCAAGCTAGGATCAACCCAAATCCAAAATCGGTGTTTCAATTCTTCTTCTCAATGAGATCTCTTTTGGTATTTTTGGCCACTTCCCAATAAAAATCAGTAGTTTTTACACACCCACATTACCTCAGTAGAATCAAACAAAATTTTGAAAAGAAAAATTAATTAGGATGACTATACCTCGAATCCCTCTTTAAATAAAATCTCCCACAACTCTTCAACTTCCCAAATATGAAAAGACCATTAAAAATTATTATAAAATTCTCTCCACAAACAAATAAAAATCATAAAAATCAACTCACATTTAACATTGATCCACCCTTTTACAAATTAAAATCAACAATTAAGTTTCAACATTTGGACTTTGCCTCCATTTCCCAAAGAACCCAGGCTTCCCACCTGTAATACCTCAATAAAAAATATCAGTACACTTTGGAAATGAAATCAAAACATAAAAATATACTTTAAAGTTTTCAACATCACATAATAACCAAATTTATCATGATAATTGAAGGCACTTATTGAAGGCACTTAATCTTGCAAGAATTAAACATTTAACTAAACATGATATGAATAGTTTATTTAACTAATTAAACACACCATATCACTAATAATAATTAATTGTTTAAACACACAAGTTAACATCTATATCCACAATTCCAAATAGCAATATCCATGCACCAAAATATCTACATAACCCATGTCCAAAAATATCATAGCACAAAAATATGAACTCAAACCCAAGTCTCTATAAAAACACTAGCTATACCCTTCAATCAAAATGGACAAGTAAAATTCAAATGGATTCCAAAGAAAAATAAAAAATCATCTATATCAAACTCCATTAGTCAAAGAAATTATGGGATAAAATCAAAAAGGGAATTTCATCCATCAAAGATGTCCATTGATGAAAAATAAAGCTTCAAGAGCGACATACAAATTATATCAAGAAGTTGCTCCTAATCAAATCTCTATATCCACCCTTCATTTCTCATCATCCCAACTTTGGAGAGTCAAATTCCAAACTGTCAATCAATCCCTCTACATCTCATATTCATCATTGCATTCCACGATCCACTTCAACATCCATAATATCCAATTATCGCATTGAATGTGTCTTGGCAACAACTCAAGTTATCATAAGGACTCTAAGGGCACTCTATCATGATGTGCATATCTAGATAAGGTTAACTCTACTATCGATAAAGAAGACAATAACATATAGGGGCTACATTCAAGTGACTATATCTTGGCAAAGCAACTCCTCCAAGCAGGATATCATTGGAACAACATGACAACAGTATCTACATCAGCACCACTAGTTAGTTTGACATGATTATAAAACCTTCAAAATTGTAAAAAAAAAAAACAAAAATAATACAGAGAAAAATTGTCCTCTAGTGGAAACCACTTTTATGGCGCTTTGGGTAAGTACCATGATGAAAACTTGGAAAAATAGGCATCATGATTAGAATCGAGCATCTACGTGTATCATTCCAAGTGGAAGCATCTCATACCCTCCATAATAAATCCAACATCCCATCCATTTTATCCATAATAAATTCACGATCCATCATCCATCCTATCCATTTTCATCCATCTTCCAAATTATCTTGATCTTGACAAAGATTCGACATACACTTCACACTTTCTTATGGAAAAATCTTGACATGGGTCATTATCATTGATCTTATCTTATCCTAGGAAATACCACATCTTGAACAATCAAGCATTATCCAAATGATCATCCTCTATCTGAACATGTTATCTTATCACAAGATAATCCTTGGCATCCTTCACATGCTTATCCATATCCATCCATCATCCTGGTCCATGCATCCGCTCATGGAATATCAAACATTTCTAGACATTGGGGGTGGGTACTTACATCTTAATTTCAAATAAATCTTGATCCATGTCCAATAAGTATCACTTCAAAAATAAAAAAACATCCAAATTATTCAAAAATTAAAAAACATCCAAATTACTTCAAAAATAAAAAACATCCAAATCACTTTAAAATCCAAAACATTTTTAAAACATTCAAAAATTAAAAAAACATTTAGAAAACTTTAAAAACCCAAAACAAACTCAAATATCTTCATAAAATTAAAACATTCAAATAACCTCAAAATACCAAAATAGCCTCAAAACATTTCAAAAAGTAAAAAACATTGGAATATTTGAAAACAAAATCATCTATCCCATCTCGCTTTCACCTGCAATAAACTTTCACACACAATAAATTAATTGTCACCTTCAACCTTTGGCAACACAAATGGAAATAGGTACAACAAATCAGCAAAACACAAAACTATTAAATGCAAATATCTTAAGTCTTGATAATGGTAGAAAACGTCGATTAACATTTATATCAATGGCCTATCAAATAGTTAGAATTAAATCAACATCCAATAACATGTCCTACGGATATATCTTTCCTATAATGGATATTATCATTGGAAATCACCCTAAAACAACATCCTTTGGAAAGAGATATGAATAACATTGACGGTTTGATTCATTTGATCTTTTCTTATGATTTATCTTATTGGTCCATTTCGATGATCTCTTGATGACCTGTCTACAAAAAAATTTAGAGAGAAAGGAATGGGGCATTAATCATTGCTTTCATTTGATGTGCTTATTGGATATTCTTGTAATACGACCTTGCTGAATACTTTCCTTACCTGAGCGAGAGTAGTCTCAAGTAAAACAATGGCTAGGACATATCAGGTTCTTCATACCTTTTATGTATTAGTATCCTTACTTTGATGGCTTCATTCTTTCACATGATTAAACAAGGTTTTTGTATGTCAGATATGAATAAGGATACTCCTATCTATTTGTAGAGTTAATGTCCATGCATTAGATACAACTCATCTTGGTTTTCAATACCTTGGTGCATTGTGTCTATTTTTTATATCAAAAATAAGGATTGCTATGATGAAATTAAGCCTAATTCTAGGAGCAAAAGCAATATCATCTATCCTATCTCATCACATATCTAGTAAAATCTCAAATAATTATAGGTTTGTTGGAATACTAAATCAATCTCAATACAATGCCAATCTATTCTATCATCTCCATTATAACCATTCTTCTACTTCTACCATCTTTATTCTCATTCTTATTCTTCAATCCATACCGACATTTCTATCCAAGTATCAAATATCTGTGTGATATATATCAAAATATACATGAGGCTACCCATGGCTGATGAATGTCTATACATCATAAAATTTGTTAATATTTTTTAAAAGATTTCTAAGATTTATCTTTTGTCCTCTATGTAGACAAACCACTCTAGTAATTTTATTGTGATATCGACCCGAAAATCAAAATTTTCGATCTCTCGAGGGGGCAATACACCAACATTCCTTCGTTTGCTAGGGCATAGTGGGCCATCCAGAAAAGTCAAGAAATTTTTAAATTTTTCGATATGAGCAGTATTGGTCTAAGCAGTATCAGTTCTTTTAAGCAACACAACATGTACCTCACTTCAAAGAGGGGCAAAATGTAGATACCTACAAATGTCCTGAGAATATCACACATTGAGATTTCATATACTAACACCATTTCTTTCCTAATTCACCTATTTCATCTATTTAAATAAATAATGTCAATTGTTTATTTAAATTCACTTTTTTCTCATATTAATCAAATAATGAATTTATTTGATTAATTTACCACATTCACACTAATTTTCTTCTCTTTTAATTAAATAATGTCAAATTATTTAATTAAATATCATAAATCCTCTTTGATTAAATAATTCTTAATTGTTTAATTAAAGTCTCTAATTCCCTCCACTTGCACAATTAAATAATTTCTTAAATTTTTTAATTGGTTAATTTCCTCTAATCATTCAAAGAATATTCTCATGGACTATTCTCTTTTTAAATTCAAGTTTATCCCTCCACATGGAAATATCTCCCACATGCTTCCTAAAATCAAGGGATTTGTTATTGTCTCAAGCAATTTGGACCTTTGATTAAAATCCTTGATCCATGTCATTATGCATTATCAACCCTTGATTTGATCTTTGATCCATGTCCTCATCTCTCATCCATTTTCATTCATTGATTAACTAGTTCAAGCTCAACCATTAATTCATTCCAAAAGTCTATAAATACTCCTCATTTTACATGATAATTAATTCAAAAGCATTTGAGTAACCTTACTCTACCCAATTTCATACTGAAGCTATTGAGCATTTGTGAATCAACATCCAACATTACCAATTTAGTAAGATTTTGCATCAAGTCAACTATGGATAAGGCGATTTGAGCAATCCACACCATACCTTCACTCAATTACACTCAATCCACAATGGGATTACATTATTTTGTATCTTAGATAGTTTCATTTAGCTTCATTTCATGTTTAATTATTTTAGAATGAATCTTTCTTATGTTGTAGATTAAATCTCATTGAATATGGCTTTTAATTGATCATTTCATCTTGTTATTGTTTCAAGTATTTAGTATTTGATCAATTAAACTAACCATGTACACAATAGGTACAAGACCTAGGAGTGGTAATGATTGAGCCTCTCAAAGTGCACAAAACGTGTAGGCTCCATCTGCATAATAGAGAGGTCCTTCAATGCAAGTTATAGCAGGACCATTATGTAGAAGACTCTGCTACGTGGGATGATTACAATTATATTAAGCAAAGATTTCCACCTCTTATGGGGGAGGATATGTTACACCCCAATGCTAATTTACCAAATTACTTTAACTTTTATGTTTAAATACAGTTTTAATGCATGATCTTATGTCATGATGGTATTTGATGGTTGAATGAAATGTATGTATATGCAATATGATGAAACTAATTTTGAATACTTATATGATGTTATTGTTTATGTTATGATACTTTAAATAATTGAGGATGATGATTCTTATGGGGGAGGATATGTTACACCCCAATGCTAATTTACCAAATTATTTTAACTTTTATGTTTAAATACAGTTTTAATGCATGATCTTATGTCATGATGGTATTTGATGGTTGAATGAAATGTATGTATATGCAACATGTAATGAAACTAATTTTGAATACTTATATGATGTTTAATCTATACCATGATTATGATTTGTATGTTATCAACTAACTATAAATATGTTGCTCTACATTGAATACAAGAAAGTTGAACCCTCCAGAGGGGGAGGGAGGGTATCAACTAGGAGAGGAGTTGGTACTTGGAATGTTTGGTATTGCTATTTGAGTAGATGCACACTCTCACTCACTTAGGTTAATTGGAACTTCATCAAATTAGTTCAAGTATATTTTGGTAAGTCTTAAACCTAAGTTGATAGGTTAAGTGTTCTGAGGGAAAATAATGCTTTATCATTATTGAACCTCTTTGATCGTCAAATTAAACTATTTGCAAATAACTATCGTGTATAACATATATAATATGTATAGTGTATTTGATTAGTATATGTGAATATATATCTATAATATATATAGGAGATAATGCATATAAATATATCTATGTATATATGAATATACGTAGATATGATGTTTTAATATTTACGTATATTCATATTTACATACGCATATGTGTATGCAGGTAATAAATGAAATGTATATATATTATCATATATATAAATATATAATATATTTAATTGGTTTAAAAAGCCATATTAAATGGTTGTTATGCCATGCTTAAGTCGTTATGCCTAAGCTAACTTGCAAGGCTTTATGGCAGATTATATCAATGAGTATTGAGGCTGCCATACATAGGCGCAACCTTAAGTTGTTATTAAGTTATTTTAAAATCCATGTAATGGCTGATTTGTGTGTTATATACAAACTCATATTAGCTGCCATATGAAGAGGCATGGTGAGATTTTATGCATATGATCCTATTCTTGAGCTTCCACAACTGGTTAAAAAGTAGAGGAAAAAGTCGAGTTGGTTTGAAACACTATTACAAGATGGATCAAATTGCAAATCATGGCCAAGTAAGGCCATGAAATTATGGGAAGTCAAATTGTTTTTGAAGGCTTTTCTAATTGCATTTGAATTACCATGTAACTACATTTTTGAGGTCTTAGATTTTGAATAGCATAGACTCAGTCAAATTTCTAGTTGTGGCAACTTTATGGGTTGTTTAAGCGACTATCTTGAATGGCATTCTTCATGCTTGGTAGAGGAGGAAAATCATGGAATTTGTGGAGCTATTCGAGCCTCCAAAAAGATAATTGAATTCTATCTTTGGTAGATTCATTAAGTAGTAGAAGAAAACTATTATAAGGTAAAAAGTATATATACATGCTGCTCATTTTGAAAAAAAAGGTTTTTTTTGGATAATAAAAATTGACAGAGAGAGTTGTACACAAGTTTGGTAAGAGAAAATTTAGTATTGTTGGAAGAGCATTTTTTCAATCTACAAATAAAAATGCCATATAGAGAGAATAGCTCGATTAACTCTGAATTTAGGTTGCTCATTAGATAAAGAATATTGGTATTATAATCAAGAAACCGGTTGCAATTATAGACCATAAATCACATTTATAGGGAAGGGAATGCAGAGGTGGATTGTTTGGAAAATAAGGGGATTGAAGATGAGTAGTGCTAGTGCCCATGTGTCAAATGGGTCATTTGTCTATGGCAGGACAACTAGATTGGACACATGGGCAAATTGTTAAGGATGACCAAATCACCCATCAACATTAATGATCCTTCTCTCTTCCAAATTGGCTATGTAGGTGCTTAATTTGGGTGTATCATGCAAGGATGTGAAACTATATGGTTGGCACTTTGTCTATTGAGTGACGTGGATAGTTGACATGCTCGACCAAAGATTGCTTATGTATGTGGCAAGATTGATCAGTACTGAAGTACTGGATCATTAAATGCACTCTCCACTGAACGTCAATCAATGAGCCTTGTTTGCAGTTATTGAAGTCTAGATTGGTGGTGGGTGGTAATCAGAAACTCGTGTGAATTGGCCTCGGGTTCTTTAAAATGCAATGGTGGTGGAATTTACACTCATAGCTGAGATGAATACTCTTGTGTGTTTGCGTTGCTCAAAGAATCAAACGACCTTTCTTGGCTTCATCATAGATTAGAGACTAAAGAAAACATGTATGAACAAGGACATTCTATGTTTGGAAGCTATATGAATGGTGTTGGGTGGGAAGTTTTGTTTCTCTTCCAATAGGGTAAGGGAAAATTCTGATATCTCCTCCCAGTTCTTGGCCACTTTGCTAGATATGAATGTGTTCCAAAGTTCGTTGTCTACTCCTCCTAAGGTCAATGTTCAAGACAACCATATTGGTTGATGACCTGGAAGTGGTCATTGTTGTTGAATTGGGAATTGGAATAGCATGGTCGAACGATATCGATAGAATGTTTTGTTGCAGGGTGGCTATGGCAACCGTTCCTCCTTGATTTGGATGAAAGAAGCAAGGCTTTCCACATGCATTGGGCTACAATAGGCTACAATTTTCTCTATCATAGGTTGGGGATAATTAAGGTTGTGGGCATACAGTGGTACAAATATTTTTCTAAGGTGGTGGAGTCATGCAAATTCTACGATGAAGATGAGTGATTGGGGCTTTCAAATGCTAGGTGCTTGGGTCGTTTTATGCAAAGGTCAATCGAATTGCTATGTATAAACTTCTTGAATGTTTTAGGTTGTAATGGGTAAATCTGCTAATCTGTATTTTTGGGAGGGCTGGGGTCATTGTTATGCTCATCTACAGACCCCCATTTTGGGTTTTTGCTTAGATGTACATGTTTTCAAATTTTAATATAATATATGCAACCTTGGTTGCATTTTGCATATCAAAAAAAAGAAACTAGTTGCAAAATTTTGTGTTGTGTGTGGAGCTTGAAAAGCATAGAAGTTCTGAGTTGAGTTGCAAAATTTTGAAGAAAGAGATAGCAACTACAAAGATCAAATAATCTTTTACAGACATGTTTTAAATTTCTTCTTTTCTTCTAAAATTTGAAAATAGTTCTTTTATATTAATGAATATGAATATGCCAGTATTATATGCAATTTTAGGGCTATTTGCTAACGTTTATGAATGCATGATCAAACATGTAAAACATAGATTATTTATGAGAGAGTATAAGAGATAATAAGAATTAGAGTAACCAGGTGGTTAGATCGAAGTATCTCACTTTTAAAAATATTGTTAAAATCATGCTAGATTTATGTTACATTGGGTTAATATATTCAAGAGAGCTTAAAAAGAAAAGTCAAAGACTCTCTAAGTTGTGTTTTACCAAATGACCAACTTATTAAACTAAAGTAGTGAAAATTTGCTAAAGACATGATTATGTTATTTATTCTATTAAGGAAACATCTTTATATACAATTGATAACACAAGTTTATATTGCAATTTTAGTGATATGGTCTAAATGTAATAGAAAGGTAAAGCCTTTTATTATCATTTGAATGTTATAGTAATACATAATAGACCAAGAATCATTGTTATTACCTATTCATTGTAAATTAATCTTGAAGTAGAGGACATTATGTTCTCGAAAAAACCAAAGGCCATAAAAATAGGAGAATAGATTATTCCTTGTGAATATTTAAAATAATCGAATACGAGGTAGTTTCCAGACCCAAAATGTTGCGAGCACGTAACAGGGTATTCAGGTTAGATGGGTTAAACCTACTTAGTTGAATAATTGACACTAGTAAAGTCATCACTATTGAAAGAGAATCTATTTTAATTAGTTAAAGTTTGGGTCAAACCAAAATTAAAGTTAACCATAGGTCAATATGATTTCCAAGTCGAGTTAGAGGTGGGTGAACTTATGACACCTCTTCCTTAGAAAATGGATGATTATTTATATCAAAACTCTGGCTAAAGTAAGTGCAAAAGCTACTGCTTGCACTTGTCGATTCATTATGCTCCAGGGTTGCATAACTTGTCAATAAAATCATACATAGTTAGAGAATGTTTTGTATGACTGTACATGTTATGCATGACAAAACACTAGATAATCATATGGGAATACTAGGAGTTCCTACACCAAACTCTTCATCGAAGGATAGGGCCACTTCCAATTTGAAGGTGTGTAGGGGATCGTTGGTCTCTAGTTGGAGGTAAAATGCTTGGGTGATGCTCTCCCTCTTGTATACGACACATCAAGACTTGTGAAATAGAAGAGTAATCCAACTAAAGCTACCCTGACCTTGTTCTTATTGTAAATTATGAAATTGTTTATATGATCATGGATTATATTTATAAATTACACTTGAAAAGGATGTGTTTCATTTACATGAAGTTTAGTTATGTTATTTCAATTATGCAATGTTATATGAAATTCTTTATGCAGTATGTAAAATATGTTATTAGAAAAGAAAAAAATTACGCTTTGATTTTTAAAGCATTTTATTATTCACTTCACGAGTTAAAATCTAGGTGAAAACTATAAGAGTAAGGATAGACATGTTACAATTCGCCCCCCTAATGAGATAACCTGTTGCAAAGAAACATTGGAAGCACACTGGTGGAGTAACGCTAGAACCTTAATCAAGGAAAGCAAATGAAAGATAATTATGATGCTAGAAACTGTATTAGAGTAACTCAAGGACTCATGCTTGGAATCATGATAAATCAACAATAGTACCAATGCCAAGGAACACTAGAAAACTCTTTATATAGAGCAACCCTGGAATCTGAATGAAGAAACAAGATATAAAACATCGTTCTAGTATTGAAATGAAAGTGCAAAGATCAAAATTGCACCCTCCCAATTGTCAAAATATCTAAGTAATCTCTAGGACACCTCTCGAGAAAAGAACTAAAATCACGATATACTTGGGGAGAAAATAGAAAAAGTGCATGGATGGCATGATAAAGCTCCTCAATATCTTTCCAACACCATAATAATAACAAAAATCGAAGATCATGGCAAAAAGTTATGAGATTAGGAGCCAAAATTGAAGATATGATTTCAAATAGTACTAAATGCCTCAAAACAACAAAAAAACAGAAAATAACCTACACCATTGAAAAGTTGACGAAGCCAACTTTTCGAAAATATCTCGTTGGCAAAAAAGAACCTCCTAGATTGCAAGTTATTGAAGTTTGAAAAAAGTGCCCTATTAGGGCCTTGAGGGACAAAAAATAGGCACATGGGCTTTAAGCCCTTGGTCCTCCATGTGACTTATCGGTAAAAAGGTTTTTAAAAAATATTTTGATCATTGCCACCTCACCACCAACGGAGTAGTAGGTGGGAGGTGGGCGAGTGGTGAGGGGGCAGTAGGCCTAAGTTGCACTAGTCGAGGCATAAGCCCCCTACAATATATGGAGATTGCGACCTGTAACTACAGACTAATCACTAACCATAGTTCAATTACCAAATAATTTTTGGCAATCAAAATATTTAAACCAAAGTTTATAATAATAAAAACTTGTGGATATAAATGTAAATTGTACCAACAATTTTTTTGAAATGATAGATGATGTGGCAAGTGTACATCGAAGACCAAGTACTACAAACACAATGATTATGCCAACATGATGTAGATGCCGAATATGCTAGGTACAATGAGAATATTTTACCAACCTATCTAGACCTATGATGCTGCAAACTGTACGATGTTGTACAATATGACCAACTTCATATCCATACGGATCCGTATGACAACTAATTTTTTTTTGCCTAATGCTCTCGATCAAAGGTGTCAAAATTTTATGAATTGATAGTTGTTCCTTAGGTTCTCAAGCCTTCTGAATACAATGGCGGGGTCAGGTTTGACCCAAAGTGCTCCGAAAAATCAACTACTTCCAAGTTCTAGCAACTGAAACCCTCCTTCAAATACTTGTAGATCAATCAAAATATAATGAAAATTGATGAAATGAAAGACAAACCTAACTTTCTTTGGCACCTTGGATTCAATAGTTAGGTCCTTGAAACTCCAACTCACACCCAACAAAGTTTTTATGCCAATATTGATTCCTCACATCTAGGAAGAAGTCTACAACACTAAAGCTCTGATATCATGTAAGAGTTTATGGTGAACTCTTCAACACCCCAGGATCACTTGTAAGATAAAATAACTTCCACAAGAGAGAAATGACAGAAATATCATGCTATGATTATGGATGCAAGATTGTCAGATTGAATTTATCAATGTACATATGATGCTTTGATTATTAAGGCAAGTTGTGGGATAGGATTAGACAAGATCTTGACATGTGTCTTAATCTTGTACAATGAGACAACTACCTCAATAAATATTAAATGACTTAGGACACAAGCATTTAATGCCAAAAGATAAGTGGCAACTAATGCTTAACTAGAAATATTCCCTCTAGGACCTAAGTGGACTTAACATGTGAATAGGACCTAGATAGGTAAAACACATATTTACACCAACATGGATTTGACATGATGCAAAGTATTGTGTGATTGGCAACAACTCTCATCATGTTGACCAAATATATACCTTTATTTTTTTGTGTCTTTGACCTTTTTAATTGAGCTTTTCTTATTGTGCTCCTCCTTCATCATATATTACATTTTTTTATAGTTTTTGATTTAACCTTTCAATCATGCCATGCATGTTGTGTTCCTCATTTATTGTGTCTTCTAATAACTTATGTTACCTTTTTCTTTTTGGCATATTGCCATGTTTGTTGCGAGTCTTCTATCCTTATGTCTTTATTTTTTTAGATTAACTAGATAGGTTTCTATTGGGGATCCACCCTTGAAATTGCAGGTTTTTTCATGGGATCCACATCCCATACAATTTATTTATGTTTGCTTGTTTTCTTCAATCATTATTTCATACAATTAACTCAATAATAAGAAGGGTTTGATCAAAGGAGGACATTCCTACCTTAACAGGGTCCTAAACAATGTATATTAACACCCCTTTGCAAGAACAAGTTCCGTCCTTTGAAATAAACACATTTTGAACAATAAATTCTAAGATTATTTCCATTTACAAGACTCAAATCCATGAATAAGGTTCATATCTATAGCTGCAAAATTGAATCATAATGATGAATAAAGAATATACTAACTCAATTATTTTCATCTAATCAGACATATCAACAAATCATTGACAAAAGAATCTTCATCAAACTTTAATTACATCACCAAGACCAACATATTAAATATTGGTGAGGTTAAGTGCCTATCTTTCTTAATTATTTATTCAAATTTTCTGTTTATTTTACTTAAAGACGAAGACTTATGTCGGGGTAGGTGTAGATGCGAACCTAAGCTTGGAAGCTTCCATGAAAACATGGGGCAAAGTGCACCAATTAGCATGGTTCTGGATTTAATATATTTATTTTTTAGGGGCCTTTTTATTATTTAGAATTAAATAAATTAAAACAGGCCGCCTGAATTAACCACGTGCGAAAAAGAAAAGGAAAAAGGTTAAAAAGTTCAAATCAACTCCATCAACGGACACGCTTTCCTCCCAGCCTGCAGCGGTCGCCTTAGGGCGTCCAGCGGCATGGTCACATGCAGAAAAAACCAGCAGCTTAATTTCGGCGGCGGTGGCTGTTTACCAGCATAAAAATGTCCCGCTCACAACACGCCAAGTGAAAAACAATGAAACATTAAACAGGCAGCTGAAGCGAAGCTGAGAATCGTGTCTGTAAAAAGGGCGCAGGTTGTCGCTATTGCAACGCACTGAGCCGCGCCACGTGTGCACACGCCATTGCAGAATTCCCACGAGATCCGATCGTGCTGACTCATAAAGAGCAAGTGAAAGGCTTAGGGGAGTTTCTTTATCTCTGTTCCCAATTCTCTCTTTGCACAGCACCAAAACCCCCCAACTAAATAGAAAAGAGAACAATGGAGTGCCCCTTCTCCGTAGAGAATTCCTTCTCATGGTGCCCTAATAATAATTCCATCACAGTTGCAGCACCAGAGAATAGCAGCACCACTAAATTTGAAGTTAATTCCCCGGGATTTGGAGAGAGTGCTGCTAAATTTGGAGTAGGGCGCAGCAGAATGCAGCGAAGTGATTCTGAATGGGCCTTTCAGGAGTTTCTGAAGCAGCACGATTCTAACGAGGATGAAAAGAAGAAGCCGGCGCCGCCGCCGCCGCCTGAGGAGGAGGAGAAGGAGGATGCGTCAAGTGGCGGAGAAAATGATGATGACGGCAGAGGGAAGAAGAGGCCTGCGGCTAAAGATCGCGTAGCTTTGCCTGGGACGGGCGGCGATGCAGACGAGGTGTCGGGTGCGCTCTGTCCTCTGTTTACTGGACTTGGGGAGGAATTAGGGAAAGGCGGAGCTGGTCCTTCTGATCCACACGAGCTTAAGCAGAAGCTTAATCTTGCATGCGCGGCCGTAGCCTTAACTCGGGTTAGTTTTGCCATTTTAGTTTTTCAATTGGTTAAATTGTACATTTATTGTAATGGATGTTTCATGGAGCGTATGCTTGTGTCGTTTTTATGTTTAATTTTTTAATTGGTTAAATTATACGTTCATTTTAAAATGGATGTTTCATGAAGCGTATGTTTGTGTGGTTTTTATTTCATACTCTCAATTCGCACTGTAAATTTCCACAATGATCATGCACGCTATGCTAGGTGACTTCAGGTCATACATCCCCGGCCTTCTTGACTTTCTAACATATGCCCTTGGACTCCTTGAATTCCTCCACCATGTTAGCCCATCGGCTGTCTTAGTGATGAAAGGAATTGGTTTGTAGGACCTACCAAAGTGTATAGAAAATGGATTATTTTGAACTTTGTTGCAAAGCATTTTCCAGAGTTGTCCTTTTTAAGAGACATGATATTTCCGCAATCCATGATATGAGAGAGAGTGCTTCTGGATTATGATGTTAAAATTTACAACACAGTTAAATCTAGAAGCACTCTCTCTCAGTTACCTTCTTTGTTACCAAACTTCACTATCTGCTGCTCTTCCTCAACTCTTTACGAGAGTCATATTATGGAGTGCCTTGAATGGGAAGAGTTGGTCATCAGATCCATTGACGGTGGAAGAACAAATAGCTATGATTTCTACTGGAACCAAAAGCGATCTAGGTATTAGAGATTGAACAATTGAGAAAATTTATCCTTAAGTTGTGTGGGTATTTAGTAAAAACTAAACCCCACTTTGGATAAATTGTACGTTCATGGAATGAGCAGAAGCTTTTTTAAAAGAAGCTATTGAAGAAAATAAGGTATTAGAGATTGAACAAATGAGAAGATTTATCCTTAAGTTGTGTTTGGTATTTAGTAACAAATAAACCCCATTTTGGATAAATTGTATGTTCATGGAACAAGCAGAAGCTCTTTTCAAAGAAGCAATTCAAGAAAAAATGAACTTTTCCTATAAGAATATTAATGAAATAATAATTAATTATAATTTATAAACAAAAACAAATTTGAGAGTAAAATGAATTTTAATATTTGGTAGGTCAATGTCTAGTACCTATCCACGTTGTGTATCGTAGGAGTTTGCAGCTAGATTTGCTTGTCAAAAAATTGAGCTATCAAGCGACATGCTTACTTGGTTAAAAATATTCAGCATAACTTTTGGCTTTTAAATATTTTTCCTTTTTTTTGGAATTTATCTCTACATTCTTTTTTATTTTGTTTTTGGTTTATCTCTTACATTGTTTACCTCTACTTGTACAGTATATCAGTGCAAAAGTTGAAATAAAAATTATTACCTAAATGATTTCACATTGTTTTTAGTGCATTAGCAGGATGACCTCTCTGCATTATGACTTCTTTGCACTAACTTGCTTGAGCCATTTTGTTGGTAGGTCTGTTTACATTTTACCAAGATTTTTATTGTAAATATTTTCCCTTAGTTGCTTCCATTGTTCTCTTATTTTTAGACTCTATCTTACTTTGTTACTCCTAATTTTACCCATATACCGGTGTAAAAGTTGTAACAGAAAAATGTTTCTTCTATTGTTCCATAACATTTTCACTACATTAACAGGATGATCCTTGTTGTTAATTATGATCAAACCTATCAGATTATAGACTTAATAATGAACTAGAAATAATGAAGTTGATGTCAAGTTAAATGTGAATGAATGTATGAAGTACTAAGTCTGAATTTCTGTTGTAGATATTCGATCCTCAAGAGCAGAACATTTATTAATTTCGATGATCTTCTTTGAGGATTGGAACTCCCATAAATATAGAGAGGGAGTCACGTCCCATGATAGGGAGACACATCTTTAGGGAGACGCGTCTCATGAGAGGACGTGTCTTAGTTAGTGTCCCTTAGTCTAACTTAAGACAACCAAACTTAATCGATTTAGCAAGGGCGATTTATATTTAAATGTCATCAATCTGGAATTCGATCTGACTTATATGTACAATTTATATCCTCAAAATACAGATCGAAACTATGCTTGGATGTAGCGATTTTGATATAAATGATGATGATGAATAAATTCAATCATCATGTATATCTGACTGAAGCTACTTTGTTTCAACACTCCCTCTTAGCTAGGGAAGATAACTCCAACCAAGTATATAGTGATATCACCTTACTTGTGATATTAGAAGATATGGTATGCTTCTAAAAGTGTCAAGTCACATGACATTCTTCATAACGCATCTTCATTATGGTATGTGCACTGACATCAAATCACATGATGTCTACCATAATAAATCATGGCATATCCACGGATATATACATATCCACCATGAATATCTCACAAGGATCATAATGATCTTCAATTGATATCAAGTCTCATGATATCTATCAAAATGTCCACAAGATACTATCATGACATATCCACATATATCAAGTCACATGATATCTATCATGATAGTGCAACTAATCATTGTAGAGTTGTCACTTTACAATGTCAAATACAAGTGTTCATTAGCAGAAAGATCGTCACCTTTCAATAATGTACACAAGGGGAGAGAGGGCCCATAAAGTCATGGAGTCACACACATGACAAAAGAGTTTACACATTAAACATCTTTTAAATACATTAGTACAAAATAAACAATTTGAATCTCAATCTTAATAACAATTTACATTTCAACCATACCAAGTTTCTTCCTGTAGTGTTCAACTTTAACTCTGGAGAGAGGCTTGGTGAGAATGTTTGTTGTTTGATCATTTTTACTAATATACTCCAACTGGATCACATTCCTTTCTACCATGTCTCTCTCATAGTGGTAAGGGATCTCTATATGCTTAGATCTATCATGGAATACTGGATTTACTGAAAGCTTAATGCAACTCTGATTATCACAGTGGATAATGGTAGGATTCAAGGGCTCACCAAATAATCCCATAGGCAATTTCCGGAGCCATATTGCTTCTCTTGCCCCCATAGAGGCTGCAATATATTCAGCTTCTGTTGAGCTTTGTGCCACTGAAGACTGTTTCTTGCCGATCCTAAACTGAAGCAACATCCTGATGTGCTTTTCCGATCGGTTACACTTCCAGCCCAATCTGAATCAGAGTATCCATGTAAATCTAGTTGGACATTTCTGTATTTAAGACCATATCCAATAGTACCTTGAAGGTATCTCAATATGTGCTTCACAACAACAAGGTGAATTTCCTTTGGCTCACACATGAACTGGTTTAGGGCATTCACTGCATAGCAAATATCTGGTCTGGTGTTAACCAAGTACATTAATGATCCAATTATCTGTCTATAGAGAGTAGGATCTACAAATTTTGATTCTGCTGTTGCTTTTTTCAATTTGTGTAAGTTGGTTTCCATGGGTGTAGACATGGGTCTACAGTCTAACATCCCAAATCTCTTCAGAATATCAATAGTGTACTTTCCTTTATTTAGGATGACGCCATCTGATTTTTGCCAGACTTCTAACCCCAAGAAGCAATGTAAAATGCCCAAGTCTTTCATGTCGAATTCTGAGGCCAAGTCCTTTTTACCTTGAGCAATAAGGTGATCTTCTCTTGTTATTAGCAGGTCATCAACATATAAAATTATTATTAGCATATCACCTTTAATTACCTTAAAATAGAGATTTGGATCTGCATCATTCTTGGAAAATCCTAGTCCCAAAAGATAGCTGTCAATTCTTTCATACCAGGCTCTGGGAGCCTGTTTAAGTCCATATAGAGCTTTCTTCAATCTGCATACATATGAGTCTACTTTATGTATCACAAAACCTTCAGGTTGCTATAGATAGACTTCTTCTTCAATGGTCCCATTCAGGAAGGCAGTTTTAACATCCATTTGATGGATTTTCTGGCCTTTAGCTGTTGCAATAGCTATTACTGCTCTCACAGAGGTGTACCAAGCAACAGGTGCAAATGTCTCTTCATAATCAATACCCTCCTTTTGAGAGAAACCTCTGGCCACAAAACGTTCCTTGTGTTTCTCTATACTGCCATCAGCAGCATGTTTGATTTTGAAGAGCCATTTGGAAGAGACAACAGATTTCTCTTTTGGTCTAGGTACTACATCCCATACATCATTTTTCAAAATGGACTGATACTCTTCCGTCATCGCATCTTTTCACACTTGATGCTTGAGAGCTTCAGTAACACTAGTTGGTTCTGAACTAATGATCTCATTCATTAAGGCAACATAGCTTGAGAATCTTTTGGGTCTCTTACTTTCTCTAAAAGTTCCTTTGGGTGCTGTATGTTTCTTAGCTTCCTTAATCATTTTTCTTGCCCAAAGTGGTCTCCTCTTGCAGTTGTTATTAGGATTTTCTTTTGGAGCAGTTTGGTTTTCATTTATGATTTCTTCAAGATACTCCCTCTGAATCTTTGGAGCAGGATCCTCCTCCAAGACTTTAGGAGAATCTTGAATTTCTATCTCATTTGAATTCTTTGCCCTTTTGAAAGCAATGTCTTCCTCGAATATGACATCTCTGCTTAGTTCAATTTGTTTATGACCAGATATGTATATTCTGTAGGCTTTTGAGGTTTCACTATAGCCCACAAATACCCCTTTCTTTCCAGAAGGTTCTAATTTAGATCTCTTTTCTTTAGGTACATGAATGTAGATAGGGCAACCAAAAATTCTTAAGTGACTTATGTCAGTTTTACACCAGTAAATGCCTCTTCAGGAGTCTTGTTATCTAGATGTGAGTGGGGACATCTATTTTGAATGTAGATAGCTGTCCTAGAGGCTTTTGCCCAAAATGAGGTTTCTATGTTTTGGTCAAACAACATTGCTCTAGCAGCTTCTACAATAGTTCTATTTTTCCTCTCAGCAACACCATTTTGTTGAGGATTGTAGGCTATAGTAAACTCCCTCTTAATCCCAACATTTACACAAAATTCCTTAAAGATTTTTGAGGTGTATTCCTTCCCATTATCTGTTCTTAGTATTTTGATTTTCTTCCCGGAGAAGTTTTTTGTAAGTGCTTTGAACTCCTTAAACCTTTTAAGGATTTCTATTGACTCCTTACATTTAAGAAAATATATCCAGGTCTTCCTAGAGAAGTCATCTACAAATATTACATAATATAAGAATCCCGCCATGGAGGGTACAAACATAGGTCCACATAAGTCAGAGTGTACTAGTTTTAATACATTTTTGGTTCAAACTATTTTGGAAGGTCCCCTTCGTATTCTTTCCTAGGGCACACCCTCTGCATGCTCCTTCATGAATTTGTGTTAGTTTGGGCAATCCTGTTACTAATTTTTCTACAAAAGGTAGGGCCCGGCACGGAAATGAATATGTCTTAATCTTCGATGCCAAATTTCATTTGAATTAGAGGTCTCATGAATAAGAGCTTGTTTAGAATTAGTGCACAGTTTGTAGAGATATCCTTGTCTTACACCTATATTTTGTGCTTTCTTTATAGTGGAGTTCTTTGGTCATGCCAGAACTTTTCCATCCATAAAGGTAACCCTATATCCGTTATCTTCAAGAGCAGAAATGGATATTAGATTCCTCTTTATTCCTGGTACAAACAATACTCCAGTGAGTTGTAGATAGAGGTCAGACTTCAAATTTATGGTGCAAGTTCCAACCCCTTTTACTGGATATGCAGAATCATCCCCAATAGTTACTTCTTCTTCAGTTTCTTCTATCATAGTATCTAGGTGTTCTTTGAACCTTGTGATGTGCCTTGATGAACCACTATCAATTACCCAATTGTTGACTTTGTTTGATACTTGACTTGATAGTGCTGAGTAGAAGACAAATTTCTCAGAGTCATATTCTGTATTTGTCTTTCTAACTTTAGCAAAGGATGCTTGTTGTTTTGTTCTATCAGGGCACTTCATTGCATAGTGTCCATATTGATCACATCTGAAACATTGTATTTGGGAGATGTCTTTCCTTTTCTTGAATGGTCCCTTTCCATAAGAATTCTTCTTTCTCTTGAAGTTTTTCTTCTTACCTTTCTTATGAGAATTTGCGTTTAGCACATGAATATCCTCATCTATGATTTTCTGATTGTTTTCTTTTGTCATTAGTCTTGTTTCTTCTTGTAAGCAATCTGTTCTTAGCCTATCAAATTTAGGGAGTTTTGATCTTGCACTTATTCCTTGAACAAATGACTCCCAAGAATTTGGTAGGCCACCTAGAGCTATTAGAGTTAACTCTTTGCTATCAATTTGATATCCGACTGTTGACAGTTGATTTCTTAGTTCATTGATTCTCATGAAATATGCACTAATAGATTCTCCCTTGTTTATCTGAACATGATTAAGTTGCCTTTTTAGAGCAAGGGTCCTACTGGTGTTGTTTATTTCAAAGGTGCTCTCAAGGGATTTAAACATTTGATATGCAGTCTCATGTTTAGATAGAATAGGTACTATATGATCCCTAACTGCATCCACTATAATTTTCATGGTTTTCTCATCGTTCTCAATCCATTGAGTTTTCTCCTGATCAGTCTCTGGTGCTATCTTGTTTTCTTTCACAAATGAGTCTAACTTATTTTCTTTTAGAATCATCATGATTCTGAATTTCCATGAAGTAAAGTTGTTTGCACCTTCAAGACGATCCTCGAATCTGATTACATTTGACATTATGAAGAATGTTATGTGTTTGTGATTTCAAGAGAAAATACGATTTAAATAATTTGATATCTGGATTTAATCGGATCTTTTCTCAACGTGGCTCTGATACCATGTTAAATATGATCAAATCTATCAGATTATAAACTGAATAAACGAATTTGATGTCAAGTTAAATCTGGATGTATGTAAGAAATACTAAGTCTGATTTTTGTTATAGATATTCGATCCTCAAGAGCAGAACGTTTATTAATTTCAATGATCTTCTTGAGGATCGGATCTCCCATAAATATGGATAGGGAGGCATGTCCCATGATAGGGAGACACAACTTAGGGAGACGTGTCTCATGAGAGACACGTCTCATAAGAGATATGTCTCATGAGCGTGTTGTGACCTTTTTCACACATCACCCCATCAAGATGGGGACCCCCTAAATTTTGCTCCATTCTGGTCTTTTGGCTTTGGTTCGCTCTCTCTCTGGTCTCTGGTCCTTCCGGGGATGTCCTGTCGTTTGACCCAGGTTAAAATTTTGGTTAAGTCTGTGTAATTAGGGTTTTCATCCTTCCGGCTTATTTAAGGTCAAACCGAGTCATAAAATTGAAATCTAAGCTTAGTGCAGCAGTCAGAAGACTTCCAGCAGAGTCCCCCTAAATTTTCACTGTATTCCGGCAACTTACTATTTTTAGTAAGTATTCAATTTGGGACTATTTTATTGAGATTTTGGAATTCTGTCAGTTCCACTGCATCCGGGTAACATCAAGCTGCCTACACGTAAATTTTGAGCCAGATCAGACGACTTGCTATTTTTGGCAGTTCATGCTTCAAGAGCCATTTTCAGGGTTTCCACATGAGCTTTTCAGATGCATGTCTGGAGAATCCTTCTGGGTTTTCCAAAACCTTCGCAGTGATGTAACATGCAAACCGAAACGATCACTTTCAGAGTTCAGCCTTCGGAGGCTATTTTTAGGGTTTGCATGCAGTGTTTTTCAACGCATGTCGGGTTTTTCTTTATGGGTTTTTCGAGAGCTTTGCAACAATGTGACATGCAAGCGGAGAAGATTGAGTTTTGAGGACTTACTATTTTTAGCCAGTGCACGCATGCAGACCAGTTTTCTGGGTTTCTTGAGATCCCACGGGCAATATGACATGCAAAATCATCCGGCAGTGGATGAGTCACTTTTCAGGCAGTTTCTATTTTTAGCAGGTACACTCTGGCAGCCGCCCAACACTCCAGTTCAGCAAGCAGAACGACATGCAGAAGGAACGAGGACAAACGAAGACCGTTCGGGATACATGCAAGTCAAATTAGGGTTTCCACTTTTATAGGGGGTGAAGTCCAAAAATAGTCAAGACGGAGTACCCCACCCATGTCAGCACACTTCAAGGCACTTGCTAGCAAAATTTGAGCGAAATCGGAGAACTTACTATTTTTAGTAAGTCAGGGCACGGCTATAAATAGCAGGTCTGCACCCGAGGTTGGCATCAGAACGACACTCACGTTATCAAGATCGAGCGTTGCAATTTTCAAGCAAAACGGAGCTACTGAAGTCAGAAAGTCAAAACTTACTATAAATAGCAGGTGGCTATAAATAGCAGGTCAGGGCAGAGGACTGGCAACACAGGTTCACAAAGTGAAGAAGATCATAGGATGAAAGTTTCAGGCAAAACGGAGCCTTAGAGGTTGAAAATCAAGGGACTTGCTAAAAATAGCATGACTTACCCGAAATAGACGGTGAAGATGAAGGCAGGCAGAGGCATGAGAAAAATGCCTAAGGCACGAAAATAAAAGTGGCCTACCTCAAATGCGCCCTCACCTTGAGAAGGATAGTGGAAGCTTTGAAAAACGCCTAAGGCATGAAATAAAAGCATGGCATTCTAAATGCGCCGTCACTCCCAAGTCATGTTGAGAGAGTTCAAAAGTTTCTAAGTGCTAAAATGAAAGCTCATGGGTCAAAATGCGCCCAAGGGGTCAAGAGGTTGAAAATTCTACTAAGGCAAAATTGAAAGTTCAACTAAGGAAATGCGCCCAAGTTGACAAGGTTAAATGCGCCCTCACTTGAAAGCACCCCCCCTCATTTACGCCCAAGGTTCTTGGAGCCAAAAAAACGCCTAAGGCATGGAAATGAAAGCTTGCCTATGTATTTGCGCCCAAGGAGGATGTGGAAGTAAAAAAAAAAACGCCTAAGTGTTAAAACAAAAGCTTCAAGGTCAAAATGCGCCCTCACCTTGGAAGAATATTGAAAGTGTTGGAAAATGTTCTAAGGCAAAAACGGGAGTAGCCATGGCAAAATGCGCCCTCAAGGTAAGTGGGAAGAGTTAAAATGCGCCCACCTAGTAGAAAAAGCGGCTAAGGCACAAAATAAAAGTGGCCTACCTCATATGCGCCCAAGGTTCTTGGAGCCAAAAAAAACGCCTAAGGCAGAATTGGAAATTGCCCATTTGCGCCCACCTTGAGGAAGAGCCTTGAAAGGCATAAAAATGAAAGCTACCCCCTTGAAATGCGCCCAACTTGTGGTAGAGGAAGGTGATTCTTTTTTTTCAAGGCATAGATTGAAAGCTTGCCACTTAAAATGCGCCCTTGAAGAAGTTGAAGTGGAGTTTTTTTTTTTATTTTTATAAGTGGCAAGATGAGAGTAGACATGTCTATTTGCGCCCTCAAGTAAAGGTGAAGCATGCAAATTTTCTAAGTGAAAAACACCTAAGGCAAAGTGAAGGCTTAGCATATCAAGTGCGCCCAGCTTGTGGGTGATTTAAAAAAAAATCCTCTAAGACATGGAAATTAAAAGGTACCAAGAAGAAATACGCCCAAGAAATGAGAGGGATTTAAATTTTAATTCCTAAGGCATGGAGATAGATATTTCACCAGAGAAGTATACGCCTAGGGGGGATGAAGGTTTAAATTCTCTACTAAGCATATGAAGCGGAGAAATTCCTAGGGCGTGAGAATTTGAAAAATTGAAAGAGTGGGTGAACATGAAAATTTTCCAGACATTTAAACAGGGTTGGCGACTTGATAAAATATTTTCTAAGTGAAAATCAAATGAACCCGTTTAAAATGCACCCATGAGTTAGCAGAGTTTGAAAATTAATTTCCTAAGGGAAATTTTAATATTTTCAGAGGAAATTCATTTTGCCTAGATTATTTTCCTGACGGAAGTTAAAGCTCAGAGGATGAATTATTTCGAGCATGCAAATAATTTTTAATCACCCGGAGTTGAACATTTTAATGAGAGAATTTAAAATGTCTAAGGCAAATTTTATGAAATCGAGGATTTAAATGACAGACATTTTAAAAGTTGGAAATAAATTCACAACTCCCACGGATTTTTCGAGTTGAATTCAATTAAACACTGCGAGAATTCTTAAATGGAATTTTAAATCAAGTCAGGTGATTTTCTTTTTTTCGCGAGTTGTTTAAATCGCCAAGAGTTGACTGGCAGACCAAGAGGAAAATTCGAATTTTTACAAGGAATCATTATTAATGGCAACTGCCATAATGACCGGCTGACGACTAGCCCACTACTGCACTTGAATTAGAAGATTCCGAACGAAGAGAGTGGAAAATTGATGAAGGTGCTAAAAATAGCCCCAGCACTACTTAGCAGGATTCTCCGAGAAGAATTATTTAAACAATCTCTTCTCTCATTTCTTCTCACATTGTTTCGAAGTTGAAGTTGCTAAAGAAGTTCTTGAGAGATTGAAATATTTTCGAAGTGGTTGAGAAGAGAAATTCTTTGAGAGTTTATTTTATTTCGGAGTGTTGAGTTGCTGAAAGTGCGAAGTGCTGGAGAAATTTTCATTTGCCGAGACTCTTTCTTTCGAAAAGTTGAAAGTGTATTGCTGCAATTTCAAAGTTGAAGGTTGAAGTTGTTTTCCGGAGTTGCTGGAAGATTTATTTGTTGAAGTTGCTGCAGAGTGTTGAGTTGCAGAAATTTATATTGTGCTAGGGATTTATTTCGAAATTGCTGAGTATTGAAGTTGCACGAAAGTTGAAGCTTGCTGCAGATTTTACTTATTCGAGCTGCTAGAAGTTGAAAGTTGCTGAGGTTGACGAAGTCGAGACAAAGGATTTAATTCATTTTGTGCTAAGAAAGTATCCACATTGCTGAAAGTTGGTAGTTGGCTGCAATTTTCTTCGCCAGTCGGAAGTGCAGTCGTTGAAAGCTTCTTTATAAGCTTGAAGTTTTTTATACAGTACGAGGTTTGGAGTTAGTAATTTATGCTGAGAGTTTTTATTTTCAAAAAGCTAACTCCACGTTCGCAGCCGTCTCGGAGGTTACTTCATTTTATTTAAAAATCTGCAGCCTAGCTTATTGCTATTCTATTTTATTTTGCAGATGGCCGGAGCAAAGGATGTTGCAGGAACAAGCAGAGCCGCAGGCAGAGCTGCAAACACTGAAGCAGGCAAGGCTAGCTCATCCCGGCAGGCAATGATTAAAAGGCTCGCTAAGCCATTTCTCCCAAAGTCAGCAATAGTTTCAAAGTTGGCGGGATTAAATGACACCAACCTTGGTTCATTTAATCTAAATGCACTCAAATCGAGGATGTTCGGGCTAGGGGGCCATCAACCATCAGTCACGGCACATAATATAATGAAGAGTGGAATCTACGCAGCTGCTAGTTTTCCGCCAGCAATTCAGTGTCCGGAGCTAATTATGGAGTGCGCCAATCACTACAAGCCAGAACGTAGGACGATTGTCTCTCCGGATGGTAAACTGCTCGCCAACTTCACACCGGATGCCATCGGAGAGGCATTTGGGATTCCGACTGCTGAGGAGATGTTATACAGGACAAATAAGAGGGCAGATAAGATGTACTCTTCCTCTTTCGAAAGAGTCACTGCAGTCATCAACAGAGTTTGGATGCAGAAGCCGAGGCCACCCCGCACTAAGCTCCCAAAGCAGATAATTGCCGAGGACGTGAAACAAGAATACTGTGATTTGATAATGATGCTGAGCCGGGTGAATGGGAGTGCACAGGCTTACATTTTCGAGCCTTGGATGTTCTACTTCATCGAGATCATCTTGGAAGGAAAGGAGTGTGTCGATTGGGCTAGGATGATTAGCAACCACATTGATGAGCAATTCAGGAGCCTGAAGGTGACGAAGACTTTCTACATGAGCTCATATGTAATTTACATGTTGGCCAGAATGACTAAGTACAGAGGGATTTCGTACAAGGAGCCAATCGGCTGTGCCCCTGGTCAATTCAAAATCCATGAAGCCTGCACACAGCTACATTTAGCTAACATTGCCAACTATAAACGGGCAAATGATGCATTCACAATGCACATTGCGAGGACACTTCAGCAGAGGACGCAGCAGAGAATATCTAAAGAAGCACAGACATTGATTGAGGAATATGGGTATTGGCTCATCCAATTCCCGAAATTCACATATATTAGGCTGCAGGGGTTCACTTCGTATCCGTATCGGTTACCACGATACCCCACTGATCACATAGTAATGCTTGAGGTATCTAGGCAATTGATTGCCTACGATAAGATTCAGAAAAGGAAAAAGAAGGGTGGACTTGATTTCCCTATCACCATGGGAAATTCCATTGAGGTGTGTCCCTCTTTGCAGGCAGCCCGAGAGGCAGAGGACGAGCTGCAATCTTATCATTTGTCATATCACACAGGCAGGCAGGATTTCGATCCTTACAGGAACATCCGGATGATACAGAACGTTGAATACCGGCACAGAGCTCATCTGGAGGACTTTTGGGCAAATGCAGTGGATGAGGCTGAGATAAGAAGAAGGATGTTTTCCAGACTACCTCTCAAGCTGATTAGAGAATGTGAGATTATTCCAGTTCCCGACCAGGTGGAGGAGGATGTCGATGTTATGCAACCCGACTATGGTTCAGTTAGGGATACTCCTGTCCCACCACCTGATTGGTGCGAGCCAGAGATCATGGACTTGGACACGCTTTCTATCCCGGTGATGACTTTTACCAGGACTTGGGTCGACAGACATGTATGCAGACTCAGGAGCAAGTCGATCGCCCTTACTTATAGCTTGATGGGTGACCCAAGGCCGTTATTGGTAAAAAAGGGGAAACAAATTGCTTAGACATCGAGGGCACAAGTAGAAGTGCCAACCCAACCAATATCATTGAGGATAGAACAAACATCACCCGTGCACTCACAAACTCAGTCTTCGAGTTTGAGAGTGGTTTCATTATTTGCCGATTAGAGGGCAGGATTGGAGGAAGAGCGGGGACTTGAGGAGGTAGATCAGCCCAACGCCTGGGAATCAGCTAGTGTCAGTCTATCCATGTTACACCTCGGAATTTGTATAGTTACTATTCTAGTAATGCTTAGAGCATTCTGATTGTAAGGAAGGTTTTGAATGAATAAATGTGATTGAACTTTGTTGTCAATATGAAATCCTGTTTACATGTTATGTTTGGCTCATTCTGTATTCTTGATTGATGTTATTCTTGAAACAATGAATAGAGTAAAATAATTAGTCTTGTTTTATATATTTGAATTATATATACTGCAAATATTGTGAGCATTTGACTGCCGTGGTTTTGTGCCATGGATGCAGGAACAGGAGCTATTCCTCCAGGTGGAGGGGAAATATCACTCAGGAAGAGGAACTTGGTCGACTAACCGGTAAAGTTGATCGTATGAGCATACACACACTTCACTAAGGATTTTAGGAACTGAGTCAGATTAAGTTGTCATGATAAGTCATCCTTAGGCTTAGGAGTTATGATTACTTCTTCATGCTTTATGAGTGGTGTTCCTTGATTGACTGACTTACTGTTCTGTGAGCCTTGAATGTGAAATGTGAACTGATAAGTTACTGATGCCTGGAATTTACAGTTAAATGTATAAATACGTGTTTATGCAATTACGTCTATTAGAGGTGCTCTGACTGGCCTATAATACACGTAATTGGAGATTTGAAAATAAACATGTATAGATATATTTAAGTGTAAACTGGGTAAGTTAATTAATATATTTAATAATATATTTAATATCGATGTTATTATAGTTTTATCGATAATATAATATATTAATATATCTAATATAATATTTTGAATATTATATAGATATATTTATATATTAAAAGAAAGGTAAGTTAAAAACTATAATAATATTGTATTGAATATAATATAAAATATATTAATACATTTTAATGAGAATATTAAAATATCTAAAACTTTGGAAAGATTTTATATAAACTATAATCTTTGGCATTTAAATTTACATTTATCTTATAAAGGTATTTGAGTTTATTTACCTTTGGAAATAAAGGTAATAAGACTTTCATAGTCTTTGGTAATTACTTTGCAAACCATACAAAGGAATTTCGAAATATTGAAATACTTGGAAAATATTAAAAGGAAAAAGAATTTCGAAATTTTGTAAAGGCCAATGTAAATTTATAAAAATCATTTATGGAAATGTAAGTATGAACTATAGACTTTTTAAAGATTTAAAGTTAATGTTTGAATAAACTGGAAAATCGCGGATTTCTTCATGGGAAGAAATCGCGCGACTGTTTGAACCAGAAAAACAGTGGAAAACAATGGAGATTAATCCGCGCCCAGCTCGCGTAGCTTAGACCTGGTCGCGGATGCTTGAATGCCACCGGTCTGGGACGCGTGGGTGGAAGGAGGCCTGAACTGTCTGTGCGTAACCCTTGACGTTTTCAGCAGCAAAATTCAAACGCCATTTGTTCTTTCAGTTCGCCATTTTTGAGGGATTTTCCCAGTGACTAAACCTGTACGTGGTTGATCCACAAAATTGGCATGTGATATGTTGAAACATTCTTGAGAAATTATGTTGAATCATCAACTCTTTTGCTGTGTGACTGCCACTGCGGATTTTGACATTTTCAAAATGAGAGGTGTCGAATTCTCATGCCTACAAGGTAGGAAACATGAGAATTCGAAACCTATAAATAGGTTCTCACTCATTGTTGAAAGACACTCAATCTTTTCATTTCACTCTCCTTGCCTTGGAAAATTCGAAATACAGTGCTGTGGTATTTCTGTGTTTTGAAATTCCATTTTAATGAAAGCCATTGTCATTCTATGAGAGCCATTGCCATTTTAATGAAAGCCATTGTCATTCTATGAGAGCCATTGCCATTTTTATGAAAGCCATTGCCATTTTTGTGAAAGCCATTGTCATTTTGTGAAAATCATTTGCAATTGAGACAGTATTGCTGAGAGACAGTATTGCTGAGAACACTTTTTGCATTTACCTGAAAGTAGTTTTTGCTTAAGCTGAGAGAAGGCTGCGAAGGACGGTGGAGCAAGGATTGAAGCTACCAATCAAGCTCATACGCAAAAGGAAATCAGGCATGAGATAATGTTGATAGATTTTCTGTTATTTATTTTAAAATGTATGATTAGATTGCTTGATTATGTCTTGCTTTATGAAAGGAAAAATAATAAGAAACCTCTATGTTCTATGAAATTGCTGAATTGGGAATAGTTTAATTCCTTAGAAAAGGCTTATTGAATTTAAGAGATAGCTTAAAGAGCTGGTCAAATTGGGGAATAGTTTAATTTCCTTAGAAAAGCTTTTGAAATAGCTTAGAGAACTTGATGAATTGGAATAACTTAAAAGCATGTTGAAACGAATCATTTGAAATCATAGATGAATTTGAAAGGGAAATATTTGTTTACTTTTAGTAAAGTACCTTATAATTTGTATTGCTTGAATACTGCTTGAATTCCTTAAGTAAAGGAAAGGGATTAGTTATTAATACTAGGACGAGGGTGGATTCAGAACCAAGGTAGTCTAAAGCTTTAGAGTTAAATAGGTTAACTAGAGAAAGCTACGTACTCCATGGATAAAGATTTCCATGTTGGGAAGTACCAGAGGGACCCCTTGTTGACTGTACTCCATTTCCTGTTTAAGTAGTTGAAGTAGGAAGTCTAGGGTGATTGACTACCCACTGAAGGACTCAACCTACGCGTAGGATAAGGCAGCCTTAAGTCAAACCAAACCTGACTTAGTGCAAGTGATAGATGACCGTCAGTATAAGTACTGCCGAAATGCTTTGGCCAAAGTAGTGTAGTATACCTAACGTCCACTTAGACTGTGAGACGAATTACACTGTCAGTTCACAGTAATCCAGGTTACATGCTAGATTGAGATTGTGAGGACACAAGGATTTAGTTATGTAGGATTACACACTATGCTCAGTTGGTCATACAGAACCGGTTACCCAACCAATCTCCTCGAAGAAGGGAGGGCCGTCTACTTAACAGTAAACGTGCGGGGGACCGCAATATAAGTCCGTGGTTGGTGGAAAAGCACCTGAGTGATGTTTCCCCTCCACCTTAAGACTTCTGATGAACCAAGGTTTGAAAGGGAAGATCCTGGACAGTCTTATTCCTATTTGCTCAAAAGCTTCCGAGCTATGTTTGAAACTTGTAAGATTCTTACCTTGCTTTTTATTTTGAAGAAAAGTAATCATGAAAGCGTACTCTGTTATTTACTTGGAAAATAGAACAATGATGTATCATGTCTTTTATTTCTTTATGATGAAATGTTCAATTAGAATGAAAAGAAAAGTTATTTACTTTGTCATTTAATTGTATTTCCTTGTATCTTATTAGTGAAATTAGAAAATTTTTTGTTTACCCGGTTTTGGGGTTGTTACAATCCATGGGC